>JACAXG010000017.1:8016117-8616117 GCA_018881555.1 Amblyornis subalaris
CTAGCCTGTAGCTCATGTGGTCTCAGGATTGCAGTCCAACAGCCTAAGAATGCCACTGGCCACCATGGTTACATTTCCATATGCTTTTAAAATGGAAAGAAGTCTTTGCTTTTCTAAGCATTCTTGAGGGTTACTTTAGTGCTTTGTAAGGTTTAGAACCTATGTAAAACTGAAATACGACTCATGTTTTCTGTACCCTCTTCTCAGGAAGCGTCAGTGAGTATAGGTCTAAAGTGATTTTCCAATAAAAGGTGACAGTTGTCAGAAGCAGTATAAAGCAGCTTCTCTCTGTGTGTCTGGCGAGGGGAGATCGCTGCTAAAGCTTTTTTGGGGTTTGACACTTGTCCTGGGTCAGGACACGTTTGGTATATGAGCCTTTTAACTCTCCTTGCTTCACTCAGCTGCTACCAAAGGCCACTGCTTTTCCAGGCACTGAAACACTGTCATTCCTGACCACTCCTTCAAAGGCTCTTGCAGTGCAGTTAGCAAATTCAGTAAAGCTGCTGTAAGTTGACTTTTCTCTCCATGATGGTTTCTAGTCCAGAAATACATGAAAACAAAATAATTCCTGGGTTCCTAAGTGAATTTTCCATTTATTCACTTTTTCCCCCTCTAATATCCTCTTTGTGTTTATGAATGAAACAGAATTAGGGCCAATTTAGTTGATTGGCTGCAAAACAAAAGTATTCAATGCTAAGAATGGGAAATGAGAAGGCCTTTCTGAAATGTTACTTCTTTGCATAATTGTAATAGATTATAATTATACAGTTGGGTGTTTAGCAGTGGATTTGCTGTAAACATGGTCGTGGGAAATCTCTCGTTGCTCACTTGTGTCGGTTCAAGCCCCGGTGTGGTCCTGTCAATGGCTGTACCAGCATCTCTAACAACATTTTCTCTTTGGGCAGGATGGCGTGCCACAGACAATGCTATCTCCAGCTCCCTTCCCAGCTCCTCCTACAAAATTACCGCTGGTCGATACGGCCATGTCAGACTGTTGACACAAATCAATAAGATCAATCATTCTTCAGCTCCTAAACAAAATTGAGAGCGTGATGCTGATGGCCTGCGCGTAGCAGTAAATTCCTAAAGGAAAAGCGCATACTGTAGTGTTTGCAGAGTGTATCCGTGGGGGATCCTGTCCCGTTAATAATTAGTTCTCTGAGGCTGTAAAAAAGGAGCATGGTATAAATACTTTGCTGGAGCTGCAGTGTGCATTATGACCCCTGCAGCCTTCAGGCTGATGGAGAACATCACCTGACCAACAGCAGTGCAGGAGACAGGGGAGCGTGGCAATGTTTGGGTAGGAATCCCGTTTTTCTTCATTCTCCTCGAAGATCTTGACTTCTGATACTGGTTTTTGCCTGGCGAATAATTGCAGACATTTTATCACAATACTGGAATTCCTGGAGCAGTCGAGTAGTTCAGTGTGTTACTACCAGAAAGCCCATCAAAATTGTAGTTTTTGTAGTCTGCAGGAATAAAATCAGAGGACGCTTCTAAAAATCAGAATCTTTGTCTGAAGGGAAGGACAAATTTTTGTTATAATGTCAGTTTATGTCTCTGAAGGCTTGTTTCAGTGTGTCTGCTCTTAGAGTTGATCAGCTGCTTCAGGAAGATAAACACATGAATGTTTAATCTTATGAATTTGCCACCAACCATTGTGCTGGGTGCTAGCAGATTTTTCTTTTAATTAAATGTAATTTATCTAATCCTAATGGGCAACGTAATTATAGGATTTATTTTTAATATTGTGATTTCAGAATTATTTTATAAAGAAGAGTAACACTTTCCCCTTAAGGGTGGTTTAAAAACCAGCAAACAAAATAAAAGAAACTAAAGTACACTGTGCTAAAAGTAATAAATCTCAGACAAGATACAAAAAAAAAAAGCATCTGATATGTTGGAGCTGCAATAAAGCTGAAAATTAACGATCAGTAGGTTGCTGCTGCAAGAGAGAGTGAATGCATTATGGATTTGAGGAGATGCCTATAGCTTATTAAATGCCAGCAAATTTTTGCATAAGCAGTAGAAAACCCTGATCAGAAATTGTAAAATGGTGTGAACTGCAGCTGGAAGATCCAGTACCACAAAGGATGTGTGCACCATGTGTATGGTTGAAACATGAGAAAGTGCTTTGCAAGATCACGGTCTGAAGTTGCATGCTAAGCTCCTTTAGTTTCTGATCGGAGGGATTTAAATGTTTCAGTAAGRCATGACTGTAGTCTCAGGAAGGGATTTATCATACTTTACATAAGAAGGTATGTATGACTGTTTAAAATAATTTAAAACAAATAACATCCCTTCACCCTTCCACACTCCCTCACACTTTTTTTTCCCTAAAACCAAAAGCTAAGACTACTACTTGAATTGTAATGGAATAATATATCAAGTGAGTGATCACATCAGGCATGGACACTTACCAAATCACAGCGAGATAACTGTGAATAACTCTCTAGTTTCAACAATTTGCATGGCCATTAACAATTGATGGGTTTCCCTTAGAACCACATTATCTATGGCAGTAGGATCTATTCCTGTGCACTGCTCCTGCATACTAAGTGCCAGACAAATTCGCAAAAGTGAGGGTAATAAAAACACTGGTAGCAGCAAGGTGAATGAAGCAGATAGGAATTTCAAGGCGACATTTTTTGAAGGTGGGCAAATATTTCAGGCAGTCATGCATTTTCATAACTGTTCTTCATCCCCTTTCCCTGCCTTCTTCTTTTACTACAGTTCTGCAAGTTTTAATTCAAGTTGGTGTTAGGTTTCTCTTCACTGCTTGGTGTCACTTCAAGCTTGATGGTCAGTCTGACCTGTGGATCACTTTAAGCGAGATTTTAAAATACTTTTTTGTATAGTTTTGTATTGCACAGGTGTCTTCAGAAGCTTTTATGCATATTTGACAAAAGGTAAAAATGGTGCTAAATTTAGCTGTCCTAGATTGTTGGGTGGCTCTTTCATGGCAGTGATTTCAAGCAGGTGCCAAAGGTGTGCTTTCCTTATAAGAATCATTCCACCATTTTAATAAGCATGCGACACATCCCTTATTTCTAGTGCTTTCATCTCTGCCTGACAGCACGTCAGTTCTTTCCAAATTCCTCTACCAAGCTGACTTTTCCAGCCCCAGATCTCTTTCTTTTTGTTTCTCTTTCTCACCCTCTTCCCTCTCCCCCTTTCTTCTCATGGCGCTGTTGTTGTGGCAAGATGAAAGCAGCTGAGTGAAGCGGTGGTGGGGAAGGCTCGGGTAATCAAAGCGCACAAGCAGCTGGGCTGTGTGAAGGCAGGTGGGTGACACATCAAAGTCAGGGGTACGTGTGCTTGCTGCTCTCACCTCTGCTTGTAAATGACCCCCCTGCCATAAACAGAGTTCCTGGGGTTAATTTGTGAGTTCACACGCCCACAAACGCAATTACTGTTCTATGGCCTTCCCAAAATTTACTTGCAGAGAGCAGTAATAAAATCTTAGCTTTGTTCCTAAGGAAGATGGCTTCTGCAGATGTGGTGTGTAAGGAGACAAGTACCTGAGTTGTCGATAGCAGGAGGTGGCCGTTCACCTTCAGCTGAGAGTAACCCTCCACCTTATTGTCCCATCTGCCTGTAAATGTTGTTTCTGGGTTGCTGTAGGCAGGATGAGAGCTGGAAGGTCTCAGCAGTGCGTGGTTGTCCCTGGCTGGGCCTTGCGTGGTCAGAGACCCAGCGTGTCCTGTCTTGGCAAAGGGTCCCATGGCCGGGGCAGGCAGCACCCCTCGCTTGGCCACACATGGGTGCTGCTCCCCAAGCTCTGCACCCAGTGTGAGGGCTTCAAGTCCCCTCAGCTCAGTGGAAGCCCCAAACTCCCACTCATCTCTAAACTCTCTGTGCATGTCTCTTGACGTGGATCTAACTAGGGGACTGTCTGTTTTCTCAGCTGTTGCCTCTCTTCAGATCCTGCTTTGTCTTTGCCRTGGAGCTCGGAGGTTGAGCACTCCAGGGTCTGGATCGACTCTTGCTCTGTGTTTGTGCAAGGGGACCTGGTCCTTGTCTTAACTTTTTGCGCCAWAGGTGTCAAAAAATCACTGCACTCTGCTCCTGCCATCTTTGACAGGACTCTTCCTCACTGCCCCCAGCCTGCTGATGCCTGTTTCAGTTACTGCTGCTGAGAACCAAAATAACCAGGGCACTCATCTCTTGACTTTCTGCATCACAGCATTAGTGAATTGCAGTGAAAACAGGTTCTCAGCTTTTGTTTTATTAGCTATTTATGATGGCTTGTAATAATAATCCTTTCTAGCAAAAAGGTTTTTTACTCTTTCATTTTTAATGAAAATTCTTTCTGACACAGGTCAGAGTAAAATAATTCACACTGAAATTGTCTGTTTGGGTCTAAAACTGGAGATCTAAGAATTTAGAGATAGTGGTGTGATCCCAGGTTGCCCTGTTGGTGTAGTTACTGATTATAGCAATAGTTCTTTAACTTTGGTCTCAGGGTAACCATGTTTCACAATAATCAATGCACTGATTACTGTAATTGCAGCTTGTGGTACCGTGGTCTTATAATTAACTGACTGGGCCAATAAAGTATGGCATTTAATGAATATTTGTAAACAAACTTGATTAGGAAGTAGGTTGAGGATATGCACTGGTGGAGGATAATAAAAGAGACCCATCCTCAGCTTTGACAAATAYAACAGATGAAAACYAGAAAATGAGCAGCAAAGCATGGAAACTATCCCACTGCTGTTTACCTTGCATTTATTGCTGCACCATGTCTTAAAAATCACTCTTACAAAGAATGGTGGTTGACTCCCCACTGCAAAGAGATTCTGTGTACACAATTTCAGTGTCTTTTGCAGAACTTTAAAGCATTATCAGACACAATGTTGAAAACTGGATTTACAATGTAGGGCTGGTATCAGCCTTAAGTAAGAAGTGTCTGTTGTCACCTCGTGATTGAATCTTAATGCAATTAAAGTGAAAATGGAAACCACCATTGAAAATGGGGAATAGATTTCCTGGTGGTGCCTCTGGGGAGGTGGATGGCTGACATCTGGTAGTTGCTGGAAAGTTGGCTGCATTTTACTGTTCTTGAGGAACTGTGTCCCGTTTTTGCTTTTTATTGGGCATGCTTTGTGTGCCTCCCTCTGGTTGTGTCCCCGTGTTTCAGATGTGTGTCCCTCATCTCAGGTATAGGGTCCTGTCCTGCGTGCTCTGTCAGGCCGTTTGGTGGGAGTGTTTTGTATGAGTCTGGCAAGTTAACAGGTAAAGGGTCTGTYGCGTTTTGGATGGTTGCTTTATTTTAACGTTGCCAGAAATCCCTTTACACCTCCTTGCCTTCTCTACTCTCTTCCTCCATGCTTATCCCACCTCTCTTTTTTTTAAGCTTTTGATTATCTGCAAACTTTGGTATCAATTTTTCAGGGAAATGCATGTGTAAGGAGCCTTATTCAGAGAGCTCCTGCCCTGAGCAATAGGCTGGTGAGTGGCTGCTCCTGCGGCAGGAGCTTGGAGGGGAGGGAGTCTTCCAGCAGCTACAGTTCATCCATTTGCTTCCTACCTGCCGGTTTCCAACAGTATTAATTTTTATGCATTTATTATATATAATTAAAAGCAGGGCTGCTTACAGCAATGCTTGTGGAGATTCCTCCTCCCCCTCAAATGCAACAAATAGGCATCTGGTATTTGTTTTGTATAACACAATCCTCATAAAATGAAAAGTAATAAAACATAATTATCTGTAAAGGCTTGTTTTATAAGCCTAGGAATGAGCTTGTTCCTGCTCTGTTTTGGTCTAGTTGTAAGATAAAGCTGCCTTTGTACGGTTTTAGCCCTTCTCCAAATTAGGAGAGGATCAGTTATTACAGTTCTAAAGCCTGATATGTGAAGGTATAAGGTGGTGTGAGTGCATGCACAGGATAGCACTGCTGGATCTCTGGAGGTGTGAAGAGTCTTTCTGTTCCTTTCGGCAGTTTTTCCCTTACAAACAATGAGTTTTGTTTGAAAGCTTTGGTAAAGTAAAAGGGAAGAAAATCTGTGGGCTACATGAACAATTCAGCATTTCTGAGCTGTAGGCCTTAAAGTTGGGTTTGRGCCCTTTCTACACACTGCTTGTCTTTGGCAGTGTGGAGGACAAGTGTCATGGATCCTTGTTTGTGGTTGGATGTGTGTGAGGACTCTTCGATTTGGCCCTTGTTGCATTTCTGACCGACTTTAACTTCTGTGTATCTTCATTTCTTGGAGCTTTGATGGCTGATGCATCTCCAGTTCAGTCGCCAGCACTGGATTCAGCAGTTTTTAAGAGCTAATTATACTCATTTCACCTTAGATTTGCTGCTTGCTCTTTGTTTGTAGGGCGCTATGCCATTTTGGTTACTTTCAACTTGCTGTAACCCTGCACAGCCCTTCCTGCCACTACATGCTAGCAGGATATTTTTCTGGGAAAAAGTGAAATTAGATCATTTAAACCAATTAGATAGTAAAGTGAGACATGCGAGTGGTTTATGGCTGTCTAAAGATGAAGTGTGAACACCAAATCCTTTTAGAAAACTCAATGTCTAAACTTACTACTTTTTTATTTTTCTTTAAAATACTGGTAAGCAAGAATCCACTTTTTTGTAATAAAAACTGAAAGCTGTGGGGTGCACGGCACCTTCAACTTCACCATGCTTTGGAATATGTTTGCTTCAATCCTGTTCTTCTTTGCACAATTAATTAAAGTGATAGAAGAGAGCTTCACTCAGCTTTTGTGTGAATTGTAGCCTTCTCAAAACCAGATATGACTTAGGTTTTGCTTTCTCTCTGCAAGACAAGCCTTGTAATTTTGAATCTTGATGAGTGGCTGCTTTTGTTCTGCGAGTCTCAGAAACAACGGGGTTGGAAGCACGTAACAAATTGCCAAATGATGGCATTGCAGAGAGAAAAATCTCCTTCTTGGAAGTGCCTCGTTCTCTGCATCTGCCATTCTGCAGAGGCTGCATTGATGTAGGGACCCACTACTGAGGCAGTATTCCCACTACTACCCACCTACCCCCAGGTGTAGAGACTCACTGCTGGGGCAGGAAGATGCTCCCTCAGCAACTCCTGCTTTCAGGGCAGGAGCAGTGCCTGGGCACGGTCGTGTGCTGAGCTGCTGCTGCCCTGTATTGGAGTAATTTCCTTGAAATACATTTTCCTTGAAATACACTTTTCTTTCATTTTATCTGGGGATACTGCACGTTGTAATAAGCACATTGCTGACTTTATTTGTTTAACAGCACTGTTGTGGCTGCCCTGGGTGCTCAGCCAGAGGATGGCCAGCAGCAGCAGGGGAGGTGTTAGGAGGCACCCGGCTGCCTTATGTGAGCTTACTTTTGTTTTCCATGGCCAGAAGTCTTTGATCTATTCAAACAGAAGCCTGAGAAGTGGGGGATGGATGCCACATTGCAGACTGATGTGTAAATGCATTCTTTTGCACCAAAGTCTCATTTAAGTTATAAACTAAATGTGCCATATATGTCAGAGGCTGTGGAGTCCAGCTACAAGTCAAATGGTCTGAGATGTTTGTCATTCCCACACGGTATATAGTGTTCGATTTACTTTTTCATGCAAAGTCTGGAATTCATCTCTCATATTTTTTATCTGGGGTATTGCTCCACTTACATGTAGAGTAGGGAGATATCTCCCTGGAATGTTTACTGGTCCTTAATTCATTAATGTCTCCAGAATGTTCCAAGACCAGTGTTGCTTTGCATTCACAGCAATGGAACTGTATTTACAAGTTTGGATAGCTTCTCATTCAGACTTCTCATTTCTCGGGAATAACTGGGTTTCACTTCACCAGTGTAAATGAAGTGAAGCCTTTAGCTTCAGTCCTGCTATCAGTGTGGCACGGGCTCATTATTTGTTCTCTCTCCCATTGTGTGCAGAGTGGTGGCTTTAGGCCCATTTTCTTTTAAATGTCATGTAAAGTGAAATCCTGTTATTTGCACACCTCCTGTGGCATGCATCTTCAAAGTATCTAGGCAACCTTTATGTAGATGACACTTTTGACTCAAACTTTTCCATCATTATGAGTGTGGTCCTGTGAAAAGAAGCAGAATGAAAAGGGAAGGAAGAAAGGGCTGGCTTGAACTCATTTGGGGCAGCTTGAGTCACTTGTAAGACTCTTTGTAGGAAGTATGACACACTGAAGATCTCTGCTCCCTTACTCTTAAAACATCAGCTTCAAACTATTCCATGTTTCTCCTTTGAGCTTGGGCAGGTAGGGGATCTCCTGGCTCTGCTGGAGCTGATAGTAGGTCTGTCAGAAAAGGGGGATTTCACAGCTTCTGCCGTCCGGTCCAAAGCAGTGGACTTCCTTGTGTGGTTCTCGGCTCCAATCTCAGGAGGATGAGTAGTCCAGAATGCCTGCAGCTGTAGCCCTGGGAGGTATGTGTGTTCCGACAGCTTTTGAGTTCAGCTGTGCTTCTCAGAAAACAAGAGCTGAATGGGAGGCTTGAAAGACTTAAGAGGAAACTACCACTGCTCAGTTCGTTTGCTTTCAACCTCTGCAAGGAAGAAGTAAAGCTTACTTAGAGGAGATTCTTTCAATAAAAGCATGTCTGCAGGGTCAGGTGTGACCATGACCCATCAACAGCGTAGATGGAACAGGCATCACTACCACAGCAGTATGATTTTCAGTTGGGAATTAGTCTCCAGATATGCTGCACAGGGAGTGTTGTGGCCCCAGACTTTGTGGCAGGGCAGATGTCATCTCTGAAAACAGTTCTGGGTTTCGTTAGATCAAGCGCGCATCCTCCTTGATACTTACTGAATTGGAGCTGTGGGTGATCAACACTGTGCATGTTGGTATTAAGGAGCATGGTGGTGGTGTAGGTCAGTGTTCACAACAAAACAATCCCCCCCTACATCATCAACAGGCGGCATATGCAAATCTCACTGTCACCCCCTTGCCCTGGCCTGGTGCTGGGGAACATGATGTTCCCCTATCCAACTCTTAAGAGGATGGGGGTGTTCAGAAGACTGATGCCAGAAGCCTGGGACTGTGGTTTGGGGAGATCAAATGTTGCGTGTCTGTGATTTACATTTACTGAGAGGTGATTCCTTGGGGCTCTCACTGCATTCATGGTGTCAGCCCAAATACCAGTGACCATGATGGCATCTTCCCACACGTAGTTGAGTTGGCCCAAAGGGAGGAGGCTGAGCTGGCAGTGGAAGGGATGGGAGGCACTGTATGCCACTGTTGCCCCAGGTGCTTGGTTTTGGGAGATGGCATCCCCAAACAGCCCACTGAGGTTTCCCTGAGAGCTGATATAGAACAGAAAATGAAGCTCAGGTTTCTCAGGACTCCAGTTGCCAGATCACCTTTCCCATTCTCATATTGCTCCTCTGGTCTTTATCCATATCTGAGCCTGACTAGCAATAGTAGGAGAGTGAGTATAGCAATTTCTTAGGGAATGCTGGAAGGAAAAAGTTGGGAATGGCCTGGACAAATATTTAAAGCATGGTGAGGAAGGGTCCAGATTTTTGTGTTTAAATGCTTAGGACAGTAAACGAAAGCTTCCTGCTGCAAGGCAAGGCAACTATGTTTGTAGCCAGAGGTTGGTTTTTGTTTTTTTTTTTTAATTGTTATCAAAGGCTGGCTGTATACATAATCTTGACTTAATTACTACAAAAGGCTGAAATCATTATCTAGGACTTCATGATTAATGTCCAGTTTGCCTGTAATGAGGATACCACTGGTAAGTATCCCCATGCAGTAATTTCTTTATTTGACCTCGTGTCCATGGATTGGTGATGAAAGCTGAGATGGATATTGACTACTCTCATCTTGACTGTATGTTTAATTACAGGGCAGTAAGTGTCAAGTGGGATAGCATTTCAGGTGGTTGGTGTGGGAATAAAGCGACGTAGTAAACTGAGCCCTGGTAGCTCACTTGGGACAGTGTGGTGAGTTGTTACTACATTATGGTGGGAGAAGCTGCCAAAGGAATACTACAATACAGTTAAGTGGGACTGTTAGTGGCATGACTGAGCGAATTCATTAGTGGCAATGGTGTAATCTTGTATCTGCTTTTCGTTACAACTGCTGGGTGAAGATACTGAGATGTAACAAGACCAGTGGGAAGGAGGGAGGAGGAAAAGAGACTCCGAAGACCTGGATGTGAAACACAGCCGTTTCCTGGATGGGTTTTATTGAAACCTGGCAGTTTGATGTCAGAGTAATGTATCCCTGATGAAACATCTTCATGTAGATGCTGTTTCTGTGCATCTGCTTGTTGAGTAGGTTGGAAACGAGGAAAGGACAGACGTACTTCTGTTGGGTGGAGGCTTCTGTGCAAAAGGACTGAATCAAAGCAACAGCTGCCTTTGGCAGAGGATATAGTCTCAATTACTGGTGTTTTCACAGACAAATAGTAGTAAACTTCCAAGGGTGTTTGTGATAGAAAAATGCATAGACAGAGGTGCCATCTTTGGGATTCCAAAAGAAAGCCAAAGTTTTAAAAGGAAGCCAAAATGAAGAGCTGGAGGGTGCAGGTAGTGCAATATTTTCTTAAGTATAGACAAAGCTGTTGTCTTACTTATTTCTGTTTATCAGCATCTTTGTTAGGAATTAGTCTACTGCTGGACCTTGTAATTTTTGGAGTTAGGGGAAGATAATAAAGATGACTCTAAAGTAGGAGTGGCTTAGAAAAAAACAACACACATTTTGTTTTAAACAGTGAAATACACCCCTGTAGTAGAGGATATACTCATGATCAAGGGCATGAAGGTTTATGCTTCCTTCTGTAAACAAAAAGGGGTCTCTGGTTGAGCTGTGTGGGGGCATGCAAGATGGCCTCTGTCCTGCTGGGGTGGCCCAGTGCTGGGTCTGATGTGTACTGGGTGAGACATCTTCATGACATCAAGAGAAGCAAGGCGAGCATTAAGGAGCTATCAAGGAGATAAATGTTGTGTCTGAAAGCCCAAGGATGGAAGGAGAGGGAGAATTAAGAAGTAGAAAAGCAGCACTACATCTTTTATTGTAACAGCTTCTTCTTTCCTCCTAGCTCTGTTTCCTGACATATTTGCTAGAAGTAGGGTTGCASTGTTTGGAGTGAGGAGGTGAGAAAGTTACTCTCTCAATTTTTAATGTGATATAGTTGAAACAAATACATCTGCAACAGAAATGCTCCTCATGGCTTGAAATGCCTCCATGTTGGCCTGGAGAACTTCTGGTGTGATGAGGGCATTTGTGTTTGGCACCGTGATTCACAAACAAACCAAATCTGAGAGCTGTCAGTGCTGGATGGTGCACCACAAGCATGTGATTTCAAAGCACAAACCTTGTGTGAACTTACTCCACTGCTCCAAATTTCCTTAGAAACCAAATCAAAACACCAAAGTGGGATGATCTGAGGTAGATCTGGCAGAGTTTGTGCTGAGACAGCTATACACTGAGGCATCCAACCCTGGTTAGGTGCCATCTCACCTGAAACTGGTGTGAAACCGGTGTGAAACCAGTACGGAGGCAGAGGGGAGGTGCCATCTTCACCATGGGCTTCCTGGGTGTTGCATCCAGGCCTCTGGTTTAAGGAGTGTGATTTTATTTTAAACATGGAAAAAATKATGTGCAAGATGTATTTTTAAACAGAGCATGTTTGTTTTGTATCCCTTTGGCAGAGAGTTTGTGTAATCACTTTAGTTAAATTGTCTTATTTTCTGTCTCACACCCATTATGCAAATTTTATATTACGTGCTTATGTGTTTTAGTTTTGATTTTTATTTTGTGCAAAGAATCAGGCATGGTTGCATTGGGAAGCAGGTATTGCAGTGGTATTTGAGACACTGCTGCAACCTGGGAAGGAGGATGCAGGAGCAGGCAGGGAGGGGAGTGGAGGCCATGCTGCCGCTGGGGGCAGTTTTCAGTGTGCCACCCAACATGGCTGCACCAGTTTAATGGTGGTTGAAGCTTTGCCATATGTGATATCTTTGGAGGGAAGGTGTAGAAGATGAGGCACTGCCTGCTTTCTGTCACTGTGCAGAGGGTGGTCAAGCAGCCTCCTGAGCCTCAGCTTCTGGAGATGGAAACATCCAAAGGATGTCATCATCTATAGTATTAAAATGCAATGCTAGAAAGTGTGTCCACGACATCAAGGTTTGTTAAACATTGCACTTGTAGGACACTGGGAAGTGCTAAAGTGGCCCTGGGTGTGTGTTTGGATAGCGGAGCACAAATTGGATTCCTTGTACAGGCTTTTCCTCCCTCTGCTTTCCTGTTTGAAGCCAATGTGTGTGTCTAAATACTTGTTAATGAAATAAACTCTGAAGCATGTATGAATGCCGCATCTGGCAAAAGCTGACTTTTTTCTTCCTAATTACAAGTGCTGCCTGTGTTTTTGCTCCAGTTTTTTGTAATATCAGAAAAGCTGATCCAACATGCCATGCACGTTTTCCCTGTTACATTATGCCCTGGAAGTTTTGACCTCTAGCATTTCATAGTAGTTCGTAAATTATGTATGGAAATGTTCTGTGTTGTTACCATATGAACTCCATGAAGATGGAGTGTCTTGAGTTGCTTGATTTGGTACCGAGCTTGGAAATGTTTCCATGTGCCTYTCCAAACTTGCAGTAGTATGCTATTTTGCACTCACGTATGGTACTGAAGATAACTTTTGTCTGTGCATGCAGAAAACCTGGAGTTGCTCTTAGCCGGTTTAAGATAATGGATCACTTGAAAGAATATTGCCTAGTATTTATTGCTGCTCACCAGAGGATAATTTCAATAAGAGTTTATTATATTTATTCAGTAGCGGGCTAATAAATTCAGATTTGTTTAAACAAAGACTCGAGGAAGAACCTGCTAAATGCTTACGGTTATATTCATGGCAGGCATAAGCTACTCCATTTCACTCAATGTACTTGTACCTGCTTATGTCACCAATTAATTTGGCTCTTAATATCTTATTTTCAGCACTTTTTTCCTTCTGGGTACTGCAGTCATATTCATCCCTGATGTAAGTCTGTTGTGGATAATGGCATCTCTGATGCTGTTTGTCTGTGGATGGGTTTGATTTGTTGTTGTGGCAAGGTCTAGATAAAGAAAAATGCTATTGCAGGAAGGAATGATCTAATATGCTGAACTCAAATCCGGGAAGGTCTTGAATATGAATTCTCCTGTGCTGTGCTTGTGGTTTTGAATAGTTCACTCAATCTGTCTTTTCCCCCTGTATTTAAATACAATAAAATACAGTGTTTGTGTGTGGAAAATGTGTGCAAGTACATTTGTAGTTTGAGATTTTTGCTAGGAGTCAATCTGAAAATGAAGAAACCGGAAGGGAAATGATCAAACGATGCCTGGGAACACACATGAGTGGGTGAGTGGTACATWTTGGTAAAATACGAGCTTAAAGCTATATGTTCATCTGCTATAACTTGCTCTGCTTGTGTTGGGCATTGCTTCTGGAAGCCAAATGGATGTTATTAAAAATAAAAGCTTTCGCCCAAACTGAAATTTCTTGCACCAAAGTTAAATTTGCAGAGCCATATCCTTTGTGGGGAGGGAAGTAGTCTGAGTAGGTGGGGTGTGTTATGTCTGGTGGTGTCCAAGTTTTTCTCTGTGATGGGGTGTGTGTGATATAAGTGTCTGTGTGTATATTTGGAACTGATGTATAGATCATGGTTTTCATTTACATGCCTGCATATACACACACATTTAAAATAGAGTTGAATACACCAGGCCTTCTTCTGTTTTGCTGATTGTCATCCCACCAACTTGCCCTTCTTTCTTTGCTTTTAATCATCTTTAATATTAGATCACTGCAAACTCTCTGCAATAACATGCCCACATGTGTTAGCTGTGAAAACAAAACCGACCCTTACAGGTTGAAGAGTTGGTCTTACAGAGCACAGGCGCCAAAACCAGACAGCTCAGCACATGCAACACAGTGGGTTTTGCAGGCTTTATTCCTGACTGTTTGGTAAATCCATTTCAGACCTAACCAGAGCAGTGGCAAGAGCAGCACCACCTGACCCAAGAGTCCTGTGCCCCTTTCTGTGCTGGGTAGGGTTTAACCAGTGCTTGTGCTCCACTGGAGACTTTGGCATTCACAGAAGATGGTGACATCTTGGAAAGCTCTGCAGCAGCAAAAGTCTGGTGTTTGGACCTGCAGAATATGGGGAGTTAATAATGTTCAGGAGGAAAATGTAACGGATGGGGACCTTTTCTATGTAAAATTAAGCCAAGGAATGCCATGGATATTAACCTGAAAAGGCCCACTAACAGTTGTTGACTTTCTAGGAAATGTTTACATGTGTTGGTGGTTTCTGTTCCATCACAAATGGATTTTTCTGTGTCCTGGGAGTGAATCACAATTTTTTTTCCACTCTTGTTTTTAATTAAAAAGTAAAAGAGAGAAAACCTTTTTATACAAGTGGTTGGAAAGCTGAGGAAACCATAGGAGATAAATAAACTGGTAATGATTAATTGAACCAAGCAATGGGAGTGACAGATTCTTGTGCCTTCAAATCCTTGACAAAAAATTTATTAATATGACTAATATRTTGGTTTCTTAATGTGATCTACTCTTGCACTTTAAATGGTTTTATGTGGGCACTATGCTTTCTGAAATCCAGAGTAAAACAAAGCAGCTGGTGTATACATCTTTGCCATTAGCAGTAGTGTTTGAAGTCTAGTGCTGATACAGGCTTAAAATTATTGGCCGACAGGGAGTAAAGAGAAATCTGGACAATTTTTTATACTTTAAAGTCTTCCAATATACATTTGAAACACCTGGGCATGCATGTCTTTGCAGTTTCTGGGCTGCAAGTGATTATGTGCCTTCTGCAGGCAGCACTTACCTGGCAGCCTCAAAGATACACTTGCAGTTAGCATTTGTTGCATTGATGTTACAGGGTTTTAGTTGTTTTTGTGTCTGGACTGGTGGCCAGGCTGTGTGATTGTTATTTGCATGGAATTAATGCTGGAAGATGGATATCAGAACTGGAACGGTGGTGTTCTGGGGCTTGTGGATGGTACAAGATGGGCTCCTAACAGAAAGCTGCTGTTGTTGGCTGCATCTGCCCTTCTGCTGGAAAGAAGGAGATGTGAGAGTCAGTATGTGGTGTTCAAAACTGGTGCTTTTTATTCCACCTGATATGATCTTGCAGGACCTCTCTGTTAAACCAGCCAGAGGTGGTTTTAAATGGTGCTCTCCTGTGTTGTTAGCAGGGAGTGTACCACACTACCAGGTTGTCTGGAAATACCCACTCCCTCTGTCTGTGCTGCTGGGGAAGGGGTGCGTGTGTGATGGGAGAAGCTGGAGTTTGGCTGGCACTACTTCAGCTCCTGCTCTGGCCAGGAAACACCAGTGTTCCCCTGCATGGCCTGGAAGGGGCTGGAAAGTGGAACTTTCTTGCTATTCAGAATGAAAGAGTGATGGAAACTGCAAACATCAGTTTGCAACTATCAGTTTGGGGTAATTGATTTATTTTGAGGATAAGGGCGAGGAAGAGAACTGGGTGCTTTGGGAGTTTGCTTTTGTGCTGCTCTGGCCTTGGAGTATCAGATGTTTTGCTCTTCCAAAAGCACAGGGACATTGAGGTCTGTATGTGGCTTTGTTACGAAAGGAAGATAACAAAGACGAATGGTCTGCATGGTGTTTCTGTAGAGATACTTTGCGCACTAACCATGTCAGAGCCTCACTGCAGGGTGGAGATTACTGGACTATGTGGGTTTTGGCTCTTACCTCTAAGCATGGGACCAGGGAAGGTGGCATTGAAGTTGTGGAGCACTGTCCTTGGGCCTGGGAGCCTCCTCTAAGCCAGTGACTGAAATCTGGTGTCAGGATCATAATGGGGGGATTTTAATGGCTGTGCAGCTGGGCAGCAGCTACCAGGAATACTGGTTATTGAGTGTTTATGACCCTTCCTGGTGCCTTCAGTGGTTTTGGTGCAATAAATGGACACCTTTTTAGTGCTGGTTTGAAAAGGGACAAACTATTTTTGTTCAATTGCACCTGATTTGCACCAAGCGTGCTCTGACCTCTGCCAGTCTCTGTGCATTAACAAACTTCTTAAAGGTTTTACGGACACTTTCCATTAGCCACACCGTAGCTGTTGCAATGAATATTTAATGTCAAGAGCAGTACTCTTTGTTATTTGTATTCTTTTTTCGTTGCTCTGCTTTGACAAAAGTGGATATTCACCCTCAGAGACCAGGTGGCGGCTGCATGCCCTGCACACCCCACTTGTACCTTCCTCTTCACTTTTTATGTGCAGTTTAGCAAGGCCCTAAACTTCTCTTCCTCCTGCTCCTGACCCTCCTCTGTAGCCCTCAGGGAGCGGTGTCATTTCTGACAGGATTTGCAGTTGAACTTCACTGAGCACAATGGCTGTCCTGTGCCTTACCGGAGTGCCGGCGGATKAATTCCCCATGCTTCATGGGTCACTGGGCCCTCTTTATCTGCAGCGGGAACAGAGGAATGCCTGCAAGACAGAGCCACTTCTGAGGGTGCACATGGATCTGCAGTGTCTGGGGCACCCTCTGAGCATTTCATTTCTTTGCTGAAGGAACCACATCTTCTGATTTGTAGCCCAAGTCCTCTTTGTTGGTTAATACTTTTTCCTTTGTCATCTTTCAGTGTCTGTGTTTTCTCCTGTTCCCCACTTATTGTGCACATCCATAGGCTGTGTTCTAGCTTTTRCTCTCAAGGAAGGCTCTCTTACATTCTCCAGGAGGAAGAAGAATGCATGCCCAGGATACCCAGCTGCATGGGGCAAAGCTGGTGGTGTTATGGCATTAGGATAAGTTTTGCTAAATGAGTGTGGGGTCTGCTTAGCTACATTTGAACATTTGCAAATCACTAATGCAGAACAGCCCTGCCGTTGCTGTAGGGTAGAGAGGTTTGTGTTCCCAGCTGGCCCAGTGGAGTTGCAGGATRGGTGATGGAATTTGTCTGAACTGTGCAGCATGTCCATGTCAGAGCTGGGGGCAGAACACGGGGCCCTTCCACAGATACCTACATATCTTCTTCAGTACAAATTTGGGGGTGAAGTTCTGGAGTTCATTTTATGCAAACCGTGGTCACTGTTGAATTGATTTCCATGTGTGCATGTGCTGGTTAATGTGAAGGTGACTGAATCTATTGGAAAGCCCCAGCAAGCCCTTTGTGCAGAAGCAGGTTTCCACCCCTGCTGTGCTTTAGCAGCCTGTGTCACACATTTGGGTTTCTGAGGTTTGAGAGACACTGAAGGGCATGCTGCCGTAACCAGTGAGTACATATGCAGTTGTCTCAGCTGTGGTCCATGCTGGCGAGAGCAGGGGCAGGATGCTATATGTGTTGTCTATTCAGAGAAGCCTTGTGCTGGTTGAAGGCATCTTCTGCTGGGGACTGTATTAGTAGGTCTCTTCCTAATTGTTCATTTACGTGTAACTTGGCCTCTGGTCAGCCAGGTTATAACAACACATCCGAGATTAGTTTGTATGCCAGCTCTTAGTGTGAGGCTGGGACTCAGGGTTAGAAAAATACTTGATGGTACAAAGAAGGCCTGGGGGCAAGAGGCTTTTCCTTCACCATCATCCCTGTGACGGGAGCAGCCRGAACAATGCTTTGTTCTCCAAAGCTTCCTGCAAACACAATTTGGTCTCTGTACTTCTGACACCGAGCTCAACCTGATCCATGGAGAGTTTGAAACCTCCTGCTTTGCAAATGAGTTCCTGAAGCCTGTGGTCACAGTCGTGACATTGTGGGTATTGTAACTGCAGGGGCCCCATCTGCCCAGTGTCTCTGCTGGGTTCACTCTTCTGGGATGTGAAAATTGAAATGTTCAGTTCTGGAGGCAGGTGGTGAGGAGTGTTTGGGAATGAAGGGCTGGGGCTTGAGAGGCCAAAGCACTTCTCATTGCAGCCTCCCTGGAATGACGCTGGATTGTGAAGACCGTGAGATTGGGCTTTGCAAAACCTACTTAAAATTTGAGGATTTCTCCACAGGTAAGAAGGAGCTTTGAGGCAGCAAATGGATTTGTTCTGTCTCCCTAGGATCCAAATTAGCTCCTCTCTGTGCAGACCTAGCACCCTACCAGCCGCAGCTACTTGTCGCAGCAGTTGCAGACATGTAGGAAGGAGGGGATGGGGCTACTTGGGGCCACTCTGCCTGGCCTCCTGTGCCTTTAGCTGAGGAGGGAACGAGGGAAAAATGGTGCCCACAAGACCTTTTCAGGAAGGAAGGAAAATGCCCCTGGTGTCCTCAGGCATGGAGAAGTGTTCAGAAAGCAGAAGGAGTACTATCGGTGAATATTTAATCATGGCTTCAGGTTTTTCTTTCTAAGAATAAACAAGAAAATGTTTCTTGGGTGGAGAATTGTTAAGAAGTGTAAAGCATTACTGGAAAGCAGACGGTGGCTGTATTGAACTTGCTTTCTTTCCYATGTAAAAATCTTGTGTCTCCTTGCAGGTACCCCCCTCCACCTATGGTATTCTTCCATGTCAGATTAAACTGATCTAAGTAATCTTAATTACTTTGGATTTAAGGAGTGAGAACCTATGCTTGATCTCTTTACCTTCCTCTCTGTGCTGAGGAAGGAACTGGGGCTGGGGCGTAGTTTTTTTGGAGGCGAGTGTGGCTGCCACCTTGTCAGCAAAGGGCTGTTAACCTGCAGTCTCTGAATTGGACATGGAAAACAAAAAATTTACTAACAAGCTCCTCTCTTTTTAATTACCTTGATATGACATGTATTGGAAACAGCCAGGCTTCCCCACTCTTCCTGTCCTGTCCCTGGGGGAAAAACGTCCCTGATTGCTTAAACTTGGATTTCCCTAAATGAGAGTTTACAAGCAATTGGGATGCTTCCATCATTGCTCTAGCCTTTTTTCAAGATAATATTAAGAGACATCATAACATCACAGTGTCAGAACAAACAAAGCACTATGTAATTTTATCCCATATTAATGCAGAGCGTCGCAGATGGTGCTATCATTAGACAGCAGTCTATAAAAATGGCCCATGAGACAAAGCCCTGGCACAATTATTTATTCTTCAATTATTTATTCAGCCCTTTAGGATGTGTAATACTGACAGACAGCACAGAATGTACTGCCTACCAATTTGCAGATCTTGACTGACTGAGTCCTCTGTCATCGATGGAATAAAACATGTATGGGGGGAGGGGGATGTCTCATGGCTTTGAATTTTATTTTTTGTTTGTTTTCCTGTTTACTACACGACTTTAAGGCTACCACTTTGAAGCAACCCCATCTGCCCTGTCGTTCTTCTGTTTATTTCAGTTAATTGCAAGGAAGATTTAGTGTTCTGAACCTGAGGTTTTTAATCTCTTGTGTGCTTGGAGCCAGGGGTTGGTTTCCCCACGGGACTAACATCAGCTGGCCAGCCTTGCGGGGCAGACTAATTGGGCGGGCGCTTGCTTTCCTGCCAGCCCTGTCAATCTAGGGAGCTCTGTTCTCCTCAGCAGTTGACAGTGCTGTGGATTCTGCATGGACCCACTGGTTTCCAGTTGGATTAATGGGTGAAGATGCAGGTTTGTTTGGTTRAGACTCTCTGGACCAAGATGTGGCCTGCTCCTGACAGCTATTACTATTGCAGCGGCATTTTTGGAGAGGGATTTAACCCCTTGATGAATTTTTACCGTTGCTTTACTGTCAAAATGATGTCACTGCCGTCAAAAGGAACACTTCTGCCTCTAAATGTACCTTTGCCTCTTCTGTGATAAAACAGATGTTTCTGTGGTTGCCCAGTGAACCAGAACTGGGAACTGATCTGGTTTAAAGCTAAGGACTTGTTTAGGTTTAGGCTCTAAATGTCTATAAAACTGCTTCGGTGTCATTGTTCAAAATGGCTCATATTAATCGGAAAAATCCTCCTAAGCACCTATATTATATTAACAGTAACATTAATTCTGTAGATTTTAGAGTCCAAATAAAATGCAGATGTATCTGTCACTAGTGTCTCCTTTCTCTTTCCAGTGTGTGTTGGTTAGGTTCATCGCTGACGTCCTTATTCTCAAAGCCCCTGCATTTGTACTGAAACACACCTTAAACTACGGCGCCAAAGTATCCTTCTATATTGTTGGGTTGGTTTTTTAATAAAATAAATCTATAATGTTCCATTGGAAAGTCTCCCCTCCTTCACCATGGCACTTGTCTTCATATCCGTGATAAAAATGAACAATGGCCCTTTCACTCAGAAACACTATTTCAGTTATTTATAGATTATATTAACTATATGTCTTACCCTGCTCTTTTATTTGATGTCGAATCATTCTGGCAAGTCCTTTGTATAAAGCTGGTAAATTTTGGGCTGGTGTAACTAACCTCCTAATTTTTTAATTTAGTGGTAAATCTATAACAAGTGCCTTGTAACCAACAAGATAAAGTCTAATTAGATTAGTCTAAGTGCCTGTTTACAGAGCCAAGTTAGCTAGTTTTGTTCTTGATGAGATAAGATCGTTTGGTCATTTGCTTCATTTAAGTAATTTCTTAAATTTGACTTAAATCTTGTTCTGGATTTTAAAAATAGATGGAGAAAATGTGTATGTGTTCTGTGTATCAGCCCTGCAGGCAGCTGGAGCTGCTGTTGCTTGCCAGAACATTTAAGTTGCATGGAAAGGAGTTGGGGGCTTCTGTGCTGTCACTTGTTTAACCTGGGTAATTAATCTCCTCTGGCTCTTCACTTCTGCCTGGGTCCCCTTCCCTTTTCCAGCCTCCATGAACGAGACTTCCTGTGCTTCAGCATTCCCAAAGCAGGTGCTGATCCAGCCCATGCATGTGTGGGGCTGGTCCAGTGTCCCATGTGAGGGACGTTTTGTGTGTGCTGGACTCCGAGGACTCAGCAGGGCTGTGTTGGGCATGTGCTGTTTGTGGTGGGAGACCAGTGAAGCTGGGGTGGGAGGGGAGCAGCCTGACACTCTTTCATGGCTACCAGCAGCCTGTGCTCAGTGGAGCTCTCCTGCAGGAGTGGGCTCACCTACTGGGGTGATTTCACAATTTAACCCATTTTCAGCCATCCCCCTTTGTGTAGCTCCCAGTCGCACAAGCAGAAGTGGGAAAACCCTCGCCTTCGTATTGCTCTGGGCTTTTTTTTTCCCCTGCCCTGTGGTATATTTAGATTTGAGAAGCCCCTGGAGGGGCTGGAACAGCACGGGAAAGGGGCAGGCAGCAGCCATGGCTGTACCCAGCTGCAGCCAGCCCAGGCCCACTTCTGTCATTGGGATGGAGATAGCCCCTTTCTGGGAAGTCACTTCCTGGTAAGGCCCCCAAAGCTTCCTATCCTCACCCTCCTGTTAAAAGAGCGACTAAATGAATTCAGTGAGAGTGACTGAAAGAGCCAAGATCAGTTCCCCAGGCACCATTTTTGGCATCTCTGCCCCTTAGGAGAGCTATGCCATGGCTAATCCCCAGGGTCCTCCTCCCACCCACCTTCCCGGGTTTGGGAGGGAAGCCAAAGCCGGATCCTTGGGATGTGAAGCTGTTCTGAAATACCAATTGCTACGGTTGCCCAGGTCTGTTTGTCAGCACTATTCAGTGCTGCTTAATCCCCTTTTGTGTCCACTTTGGAAGGACAGCTGGGATTTTGCAAGTTGGTTCRTGCTGTATTTACAGCCCCTGGGGAGAAGGAAGGCGAAACCACACATGGAAAGGTGCAGGGTGTGGGGATGTGTGTGCATATGTGCTTCATCTTCATGAGGTGTTCATGTAATATTAAAAAGAATGTATCTGAGTGATGCTAGCAACTTAAGCAAATAAATTAGTGGCAAAGTCTGAAAAATCTCTGTTGACACGCAGGCTTTAAACCAGACAGTTGTGCCGAAAGATCCAGAAAAGGCTTAATGGCAGGAGATAATGCTGCTGTGTCAGCACACATTTTCAGCCCTGGCTGTGAATTTCCTGGCTTTTGTGTACTTGAGTTAAACCCTGATGTTAGTAGCCTATCACCCCCTCCAAATAAGTACCCTCAAACAAAGAGAGAATCAAATCCCAGCAGTTTTCTCCTTAGTGGGGGAGACTGGTGGGTAATAACGTGTTCAGAGGCATGAACCTGATGAACACTGAGAGTGATGTTACAGTCCATGAGTGACCTATTATACCTGCAGTAGTTTGGGTCACTATGGATATTTCTGGCCAGAAATTCCCAGAAAAATATATTTAGTTCATGGATCAATAGCTAGAGCTAATGAGTCCTTGAGAGTCAGAGGTGCAGCCACTGTGCTGTTGGTGATAGTGAAACACGTGCGTGCTAAAAAAAAAATATTTCTTAAGCAATCGTTTGGTTATACTTTTTGTGAATGCAGGCCACAACCAAACRCTTTCATATTCATGATGACTGTAAAATCTAATTACTGTAGCAACTTATCTGTGGCTTTTTTATATTTTGCTGTTTAGTCCTTGCACTGTGCAAGTTCTCAGGCAGGAGCATGGGCTGCAATAATCCCTGTTGTGGCCTAGGTGCTGGAAATGCCACATGAGCTCTTGGAGCATGGTGACGGTGGCACCCGGGGCATTTGCTGTCTAAGGAAACACCATCATTCTGACAGCACCAAAACAAGAAGACAGAGATTGGAAAGAATAACAAAGATACCTAGCAACATTTCAGCAACAGCAGGATTTGATTTTGAGACTCAGATTCTGTGCTGGAATCCATTAGGTTCTGATCCCCAGGTGTCCTACTTCCTCAATCTCCTCTAACAAGAAACATTCAAGAGAAATGAAAGGGAAATCTCTCTCTTGAACTTGAAGCTGTAACTGGTGTGTGAGTGAATCTATCTAATCCAGCAAAGCAGGGACAGGGTTTATCTTCTGCCTCAGCCAAGCCCTTCTCAGTGTCTGCAGTGAGGAGATGTACAAAAGTGTAATGTTCTTGGTAATCCATGCTATGTGTGTGCCTTGAGGTAGTGCTGGGACAGCCGTGCGTTGAGTGTGGCGTGTTCACACTGTTGGCAGCGCATCTGAGCTCACCCATCCCGCTGTCCCTTTCTGAGCACTGGGACTGGTGTATCCACCCTAGGTGACCACTGTTAAGGCTTAGAGTGGTTGGAAGCATGGCCTTGAGTATCATCAGTTCTGCTGACCAGGTAAGCTGGAGACATGAAATGCAGAGGTGTTTTGTGCAAGGTGAGTTGTCTGGATTTCTGTGATAGTTGCTAGAGAGAAATGTGCACTCCAGGGTGCAGTTCTTCCCTCCTGGTGTGGCATTAAAAATAGGTCAGATGACTCAGGCCCTAAAGCATCACCATGAGCTCTGCAGAGAGGAGATGCCTAGTTCAGATTGTAGTTGCTTGAAGAGGATATGACTTGTACTTGGCTTAGATGAACATGAGTTTAGACTTGCGCTGCAAACAAGTCTTAGCAGAGGTGGTGCTTTCATGGAAGAACAAATGTTGTTATTTCCACTGCCTGTGGAAAAGCTGCATACTCAGTTTGTCTGGAAAATGAACAGCTTTTTTTTTTTTTTTTTKCTTGTTTTGGATGTTGTACTGTGGTAAGTTTAGAGGTACCATTCTGCATTCTTTTGGCATTGGAAATGTCCCCACGCGTATTTGCCCTTGTCCTGCACTTGCAGAAAGCACACCTGTGGACATGTACGACCAGCCATTTGCCCTCTCCCTTGGAACTGTCATGGTGCCCTTACTACTAAATGGTTTTATGGCAAATGGTCTGTAGGAATAAGAGTGGGGTCATCCATCTGTTTTGAGTCATGGGTTCTGTGAGCATGTTWGGTGTGCAGAGCTGATTTCTAAGAAAACCTTATCACTGTGGTTGCATACTGCTTACCATTGTGAGTGATGCTTGCAGTCCACTGAGGAATACAGTACAGGGCCCATGAAATTACAGCTTACCTAATACTTCTGCCTTTGTTTAGTAGGGTTTGAATGGTGTGGTGAATATCTATACTATGGTGATTGTAGATATGAGGAGGAAATCTGTCCACAAGACAGTTCTTTTAAATCACCTTTGCTCCCTGTATCCAGATTGCTGAACAGAGCCTTTCGTCCTATTTCCCTCCTCCATCTTCAGTGAAGAATTTTGCCTTACATCGTTGTACTTGGGTTCAGGTAACACCAACTGTGCACCAGACCTAGTTAGGATAATTATGAAGTGACTGCCATGCTTTAATACTGAAAGTGCTTTTTAAAAGCTCCTTTTCTCTCTGCAAGGCAGCTTTTTTGTACACAGCTGACTTTGGAAGCTGGTGTTTTACAAGCGTCCTGTGCTCCTCATTCAGATGGACGGTTTGAAGAGGGCTGACCCAGATGTTCAGAGGCTGCTGCAGCTGCTCTAGGGTTTTGGTCTGGAAAACTTAAGCTGTATTTCACCCAAGGACTTGGAAAGTCCTTAAACAACCAGCACTGTCAAGTGGGAAGAAAGAAATGAAGCATCTTCCTCACCTCTTCTTTTTGTGAAACTGATACACAACCCCAAACCTCAGTGAGTCAATCAATCACCTTCTACTTATATTTCTTCAGTGAGTCTCCAACTTCTTTGTCATATGGACAGTATAAATACTGCACATAGCTGCCGTGGTACAGATTGTGGTTTCAGTAAAACCAGAATACACTAAATTAGAAAGWGAAGTTTATTCCACATTACTCTGATATGCTGGTTTACGCTGAAAACAAAATTTGGCCCATTCTTTGAGTTTTTAAAGTGGAATATCTATTACTCTTTGCCTTTGTWGTACTTCAAATATTGCAAATAGGTATAACAGCTAAAATAAAGCGGATGTTTTGTCAGTGATTWATTGGCATACAAGAGTTACTTTTACAGAAAAGAAAGCAGAAAACTTAGGTGAAGCTCCATCTTTGAACATTTCACTAGAGTTGTGGTTTTCACTCTTGTCTTCTGTATGGCTTATTGTCCTTCTCAGAGTGGTGGACATAGACTTTTCTGATTGCTCCAAGCTGTATGGCTGGTAGCCTGCCTGCAAGCYAGCTCCAAACTCTGCAGAGCAGAGATTACATCATCTAAATATGCAAGTAAATAAAAATAATTAAAAAAACAAGGCAGGACAGCAAAATAAAACGAAATTTTAAAAAGGACAAGGAGGAGACAGGAATAAGGATGCTCTTTTCTCAGTTTCTCCTTCTCCACAACGTTCTTTTGAATTGTGAAACCTGGTGAAAAGGATGATAGGGGAATGTTGTAGTGATCCGCAGTGCTGCACTTCTGCATTGGGCCGCAGGTATTGGAAAGCATCTCACTGACAGACATGGAGAAAATTGTAGCTTCTCATAACTCCATAGGCTGCTTGGAAAAAAGTACCATTTAATGGATATAATATTACAGAGCCTTAAGGGTGAGCCATGGTTTGTTCAATAGCTGAATTCTGTCAGACAGATACAAGTCTTCATTTTGGAGAGCAATGCTTTCAGGCTATGAAGAGAAATATCCAATAAAGGTTTTAATCTGTGGGAAGCTGAATTTCCTCTTTGTTGTGTGAGACCTAGGTGCCACTTAAATCCCGTGTATCTGTCAAAATACTTCATAGGTGAATTGAAGTAGCATCTTGGCTTCATGGTGACCCCCTGTTTTGGTGACAGTTTCCTCCCTGGGAACATCACAAGGAGCAGAGGTGTCGGGTGTCTTTGTTGCACTTGGTCAGCCACTTGCCTTTCAGTATCATCTTTTTTCCCAGACCTCTGTAGTAAATCGAAAGAAACCAATCCATCTTCAGCTGGCATCCCATGGGCTGGCCTCATGCACCCCATGAAGAGCCTGTGTGCTGTAGGAATCATAGAATAGGATATAAGTTGGAAGGGATCTCAAAGATCATCTGGTCCAGCCTTTCTTGGCAAAAGCGTGGTCTAGACAATATTCCCAGCACTCTGTCCAGCCAAATCCTAAACATGTCCAGTGTTGGAGAGTCCGCCACTTCCCTGGGGARATTATTCTAATGACTGATTGTTCGCACGGTGAAAAGTTTTTGTCTTGTGACCAGCTGAAATCTCCCCAGAACTAACTTGTACCCATTGCCCTTCATTTTTCCCTGTGACAGGAGTAGAACCCACTGGGGCAGGAAGGTCTGCCATAGCTTGGAGGCAGGGAGGTGATGAGGTGTTTGAGCAGTTGGGTGTTGAACTGAGGTTTGCTCAGCAGAGGTGGCTTGGAGGAGGCGGCTTGTGGTGTGCACAGGCCTCTGCCAGGGACAGGATGGCTCTCCTGGGCCTTGGCGCCGTACCTGGCCCGTGGACACGTCACAGCCACTCCAGGCGCGCCTCCATCTTGGAAAAAAGGCTCAAGTTGCCCACCTGCTTGAAAAGGGTCTGTAGGATGCTTTGAAACCAATTATGAGAGTTTAATTTTGGGGAGAATCAGGATGTGAGAGAAGAGATGGGTGTGAACAGGGGCAGTGGGGTGGGAGGGGGAAGCGGGCCAGCCTGTCTGCGTGGCCCCAGTTGGGGTTTGAGAGGGCTGTGGGTGGTGTGATGCTTGTGGGAAGATTAGAGCAATAAGGGCTTCAGCATCTCTGAAACAGAAAAGAGTCTGGTGTATTGTGCTCACGTTCCTGAATGAAACTATTTTACAGTGGTTCTGGTAAAAGGTTTTAGGGCCAAAGAGAAAATGGGAATGTTTCAGTGCTCTTTATAAGGACAGTCTATTTGCATTAATTCTTTTGTGTTACACTGAAGGGAATATCCTGGCAAAATGTCATTTTAAAGGATTATTTTAGAGTTTAAATGCATCTTGCCAATCCCTTCTTTCTTTCCTTCACCTCCAAGAAGAGCAGGGAAGTGTACGCTAAAATAAATTTGGTTTCCTAGCTATTTAAGGGTCTAAGAATAAARATTATTTGAAAGAACTTAAAGCTTAGAGAATGGAAAACATTTGCTTCTGCAGTTCATTGCAGCTGAAGAAATTCGTTATATTGACATCCCACTTCTCAGTTTTGGTGTGAAGTGCACAGGTTTACAGCCTGAAAAAGGGTACAAGCTTGGCTTGCATGGTCATTCTTATTATATAGTCTTGTCCAGCTCTTGCTTCTCTCCTTGTTTAAAACCCTTGTGAAGTTGTTTTTATTGAGATTTGATGTATGTAAATTCTGCAAAACAGTGATGAATTGAAAGTGAGTAATAATTTAGCACTTGATTTTGAGTAGTACTCTTGACACAGTGAAATTAGACTTTTATTGCGTTGTACTTTTAATATATTTTTAAAAGAAAGGAAGATAATTGGCTGTTTCTCACTGAATTTTATAAATGGATTTGTAACTCTTAGTGGTTCCAAAAAGAAATAAACTTGATTGATGCATGAGAGGGTCTGGTCTATGACTTCTGACACAAGACAAGCAGTGCTCCAACATGTACTTTTCACAGATGCTGCAGTCTGAACAAAACTTTGCCATGGACTGTTTCTAATTTCTCACCCACTTGTGAACGTACTGTGTTCTTGTAATGGCTTATGAAGAGATGGAACAGTCAAGAATATTAGTATTTTCTACTGTGACTTAGCAGGTAAGCTTGGTGAGGATCGAATACCACCTGTCCTGTTCCGTAAACCTAAAGCTGTAGTTTGGGAGCTGTATATTCACAGGCAACTGGCTTTCCATTTGCTCTCTGTACTGATCTTACAAAGTCGATTGGTGGTTTTACTACTCGCTCCTTTGCTATATGTGGTAATTACAGACTGAGGGCTTGCTTGTGTAGCACATTTGATTCTTAAAAATATTTTAAGCTTGTTTCTTTCTTAATGTTCACGTCTGATACCTTTTGACCTTACAGTGGAGATGCAGCAGGGGCCAGCAGCAGTTCTGATGAGAGGAGCGATAGCACAGAACCCTTGTAGCAGTGATAGCACAGAACCCTTGCAGCATTAAGATCACAGGGTCCTTCAAATAGAGGTGAAGCTTCTGTCGTACCAAAAAGGTCTCCTGGTAGGTGAGCATAAATGTGCTGTTCTGAGACAAAATGTATACTCTCCTCTGTGTGTCCATGTTCATAAAAGGTTTTCCTTATGGGAAACTGCCTGGGATTTTACATCTGGTTCTGTCTTTCAGGTAAGGTGTCTCACACAGCATGACCAGGCCTTTACATTGCCAGGACAGACAACTTCGTAATGATAAGCCAGTTGACAGAACAGTTGCTTTTGATAATTTCTTTTTTTAAAAAGTTTTTTCTTCTGATGCAATACGTCGTAATGGTCTCCCCAAAATATGGACATCAGCACATACATAAATGCATTCTTTACCAAAAGAAACATGAGAATACTGACTGATGTCCAGGAGATAGCATGCTGTCCATTTCAGTTGTGAAGTTTAGGAAATATTTCCTCAGTAGGAGAAAAAAGAGTAAAAATGTAGCTTGGAAAGCCTGAAAACCACACTGACATGGTGCTTCTCCAGCAGCCACCTTGCCTAACCACAAGTCCAAGATTTCTTGGCTCCTCAGTCTGTGCAGAGTGTACTGAATATGCTGGGATCCATAAATCAAGGTCATTCGGTATCATGGTTGTTAAACTCCATTTGCCTTCCATTCTGCATTTATCAGGGAGAGCCATGTAGAACTGAATAAACAAAAGAAATTCCTTAATTTTAGGAACGATTATTCTGAAAAAAAAATAATTCAGAGGAAACTGTGCAAAGTACATTTTTGTTTCCAAGGGAAACAGTAATGAGAAAGAGTTAGGTCATTGTGGAAAAAAMACACCACATAAAAGATCTTTTTTAGCAAGGACATGGAAACAGAGCTTATCTTCTTGGACAGCTTTGCCTAATAGATAAGACCCTGGACTGGAAGCGGGTTCAAATCCCAGCTCTGCTGGAGAATTTTTGTCGATTTAGACCTCACAGTTTGTGCCCTTGTAATTTCATTTTGCAAAGAGAAAACAGTACAGTTTGTCCTGGAAAGTGTTCAGAGTAGAGATGAGGGTCTTGGATGGCCCCCTGGTGTGGTGTCAGGTGCAAGTCCCCACCTGTGCAGGGACTTGGAACCTGAGAGTTGAGTGTGACAGGTTGTCTTGCTCCCTTGTGTGTCCTGACTGAGATACTTTCACCCTCCCTTAGCAGACGGTTGTTACCAATCAACAGCAGCACTCTCAGAGACCTTATACAGTGTAAAATACCTCCCTTTCTCACCCCCAACTTCAGAGAAACTGAGTCACTGTATTAGTCACTTCAGGACCTTTGAGCCAAGGCCCAGGTGCTGGAATTAAGCCTTGTAGCAGACTTTTGGAGTGTCTAAGCATTTATCCCAGTTTTGCAGGTGGTGAATGAAGCATGGGAGGGTTGCCTGGTGTGCTCAGGATCATACAGCCCTGTGTACAACTCCAAACCCAGYCTCTGTATTCCTTCCTCTGTCTGTGGGTGAGGATTAATGTATTTCATGCTACCAAACTCAACCTATAAGGGCTAGGTCTGTGTTAGAATAAGGGTTATCAAAGAGCTGGAGAATTGGAAGAGATACAGAGATCTTACGTTATGAATTGTGAGTCTTCAARACCACAGAAAATGAACTCCTGTGTTGCTTGGTGTTACAACACCTAGACTTGCTAACCCAGTGCTGAGCCAAACCTAGTGATGAGTAGCAATGCTTGCTTGTTTTTCAGTTTTCAGTATAATGTTGCAGTCTTTGTTTCCTCTGCTTCTGGTATGCAGTGTTTTCTGTAAGCTCTAGAACAGCTGTGGTGTTGCTGGCAGTGTCATGAGCACAAATCCTTGAAGTTCATGGCAATGCTGGGAGATGTAGTGGAGAACATGTTAGAAATGGGCCAGGCACACACTGGTGGGCTGAACTACACCACAAGTGTAAACTGTGAGAGGATGAAAACAATTGTATGAGTGCGTCTTAAGTTTTACAAAGCAAATTTAAATTCAGCATCTAATGAATTTTCACGAGGAGCAAGCCCAAATGGAACACCTCAAAGCCTTCAGTTAAATCAAAGGTGTCTTTAAGACTCACATTTCAGTATCCCACTGGGGAAAAACAGATTCTGTGTATTTTCTGTAAGGTAAAAATGAACTGCAAAACCTAGTTCTGCTTTCCTAGGCCCCAGCCTTCCAGGCCTACTTTAAATCTCCAAAAGAAGCAGCAAAGTATAGACAGTCTATTGGGAAAAACCCAACAAAACCAAACCACCAAACAATTGCTAGAAAAATAAACTTCCTTTCTAGATATCTTTGAGGTAGTCCTTAGGTCCAACAGTATTTGTAGCATCAGACGCACCTGCCACAGGGTTATCCGTGACCCTACAGCCTCATATTCCCTTCATGCATCTCTGCTTAACAAGCTGGAAACATTTAAAGGGTGCCCAGGTTTCTCCTGGAATTTTAGCTGCTGGTAAATCAAAGTCAAGCAGAGGCTTTGTTAACCTTCTTTTTAAGCACCTCTTAATTTTCAAGTGATGGTGTTAGATTGTTGATATTTTTTATTCATACAATTATTTTTAAGTGTAATCATTAATTGGTTTCTAAGTGAGAGAAGTAGTTGAAATCTGCCTGTTCTGAAGAGGAGAATATTGTGGGGCAGTGAAAACTGACAAAAATAATGTAGTTCCATTTAAGAGCCTGTTAACTACTTGGTTGACCAGCATGGTCCCAAACAAAACGTGACCCCAGCCTGTGTGTTCTTATTGGCCACAGCTTTTGCTATCACCATAGTATGGGAAAAAAATACCTCATATTGAGCCTTGTCTAAAAGCCAATGGTGAAGTTGTAGGCAACTTCAAAATGCAGTTACTCCCTACATAAAAAATGTACAGTAGAAAATAGCAGCTTAACCATGTGGAGAAATAAAGCCRGAAGAGAGAGTATATTTTCAGTAGCAATTTAGTGCATGATTGATCTTACTGATAGCAGTAGTGTAGTGTTCATAGCTGAGTAAGCCCACCAGCAACAACTTGTTTGTAATGTGTGTGTGTTGGAAAAATGCAAAGAAAATAAAATAAGTTTTAAATAAAATTTAGATTTGTATTAGAAAATCAACATGTTAGAGTTAATTCCTTTTTCAAAACTCCTCTGTTTATGTGTTTACTTTGCCATTTCCTCTGACTCTCTTCTGTGTCTGTCTTGATATGTCTAATACATGCTTTTTTTAAATTAACACCTGAAAGGCAAAAACAACGTTGCCAGAGGCAGTTGACTTTGCCCTTGTGTGTTTATTTTCTTATTAACTTCCCTGCAATGCTTCCTACCGTCCCACCCTTCTATCTGTCTGATAAGACAGCTGATAAAGTCATGCAGCGTTTTTGCCTGTGAACGTCCCAAAGGAGTTGTCCACTGCCTGGGTTATGCAAACAAGAACCCGTTTAGGAGGGACAAAGCGTGGAGTGGCATGAAAGACTGGTCACCCCTCTGAGGACACTGTGGCTCTGCAGCAGGGCCAGCTCTGAAGGGTGGCGTTGGTTTGAAATCCTGAAGTTGTGTAATGTGGGCTGTGTACTCTGGGCATGGTTTAGCTCTAGTCATGCTTTGTGGTTGAGTTATGACTTGTGTGTTAGGGAACAAAAGCTTGTTTTCCCTGATGATGCAAAGGGAAGCTTAAGCTTGTAAGCTGAAGACTTCTACCATATGGAAATTTGAATATGAAAGTTGTCAAAACCACCTGAGAGTGGGTGAGAAAGATTTTCCTTTTCACCCTGACCACTCTTTAGCAGTAACTACACTTTCACATATGCATCTAAACAGCCAGGGTAATCGAAAGGATGCTATTCGGAAGGGCTCTGGCACAGGTGGGGAGTCTTGATGTAAGTCTTTTCTTCTGCAGCTCTCCCTTCAGTGTTTCCCTTTGTAATGAAGGTGCTCAGAGTAACAGGCATACTTCAGCATTGTAAAATCAGCATCTTTATATTGGTTTATCCTTTTTCTAGTGCACAGCTTTTTTTCCCAGCCGAAACAAAGCAGTGGCTCTTACCTTCCTTTCCATCCCCTGCAAAGAGTCAATTTGAAAACAGTTCTGGTAGTAGCACCGAGTCCTGCACTGAGGCAGCAGTGATCCACTATCGTGGCCAGCAGCAACCCCTTCCCTCAAGCTCCTTGTGCTGCTCTAGCAGTTCTGTGCTCCTTGTCGTCTGCCCTTCAGAAATAAGACCAYTGAGCTAAATTTCAGGTCCTAGCTGTTGGCACCTGTGTTCACAAACCTTAACGTGGTCTGGCAGGTTGATGTCTGCAAAACTTGGCTTCTCTTTTGGTTTATCAGTGCTCCTCTGCAGCAGAAGACATGCTGCTGGCTATAATTTGCTCCCTCGCTGGACTTTCCTGTGCCACTGAGAGTACAGTAGCTCTTGCTGCAGCCTTTAAGATGCTGCTGCTGTCAGCTCTATATAGCTGTGCTGGAAGATCAGCTTTAGTAGAGTTGGTGAAACCCTTGTGTGCACCTTGATGACAGCTGAGCTTCTGGGTTATTGTCCTAAATATCGGTGAAACCTGTTAGTAAAGATAGGTTTGTCCCCAAATCCAGACAGTAGGATGGAGAGGCTAAGGCCACCATGCCTTCCCTTCTGCTGGGAGTGCACATGTGTTCAGTTACGCAGTTTGGCTCAAGTCTGGAGCACCTAAAAAAAAAAGGTCCTACTGCCTTGTAGGTCTTCATGAAATCTGGCAGAGCTAAGACTTAAGCTCTTCCTAAGCAGTGTGACTTACAAGAACCTGATGTGCATCTGGGATATGGTAGGCAACAAGAACAGAAAGTATTCAGATTATTGGATGGAAGACATGCTTGAGCCTGATCCTTATTTGTAGGTACAAAAAATTCAAATGCTGGAATATTAATGACAGTATCTTGGAACACAGAATAGACCCAGTGTTATCTAGACCCAGATACCCTTAAGTTTGAAATGGCTTTCTGAATTTTCCCCATTTGGTTATATCCATATATTGTTTATCTGTAAACTTTAGTTTTTATCTGTTTTGTACTGGGTGGTTGTTGGTTTTCTTAGGGTTTTTTTTTGAATGCCTGCTAGATTAATAACACTGCTTCAGCGTTTTCATGAGGGTCTTATATATTTCAGTTCCACTTGGGAGGATGTTGGTGTCTAGCTTTTGAGCATATATTAAACCATCCTTGTGGGTCATAAATTGTTATTGTAGGCTGTTCACAAAGTGCCTGAAGATTTGCGTGCTCTGAACTGATAAATAAAATGAGTGATTATGTTCTGAGTAAATCCAGGCTTTCTGTCTTACTGCTGTTCCTTTGGGGAACGGGAGACCTGATGTTGCATGTTGGATTTTGCATGCGTGGTGCGTGAAGCTAATCTCGTTTCATAAGAACTCACTCCGCAGCCATTTATTGTGAGGTGTTACCTTGTGGCCTGGGAACAGCAGGTTGTTTCAGCTTAGTTAGCCCAGTGGCAGCAATTCTCCAAGACTGTGCTCTCAGGTTGAAAGTCCATGGTTTGCACAATGGGCTTTAGACTGTTTTCAGGTTTTTTTGTGTTATTTCTGCTCTCTCTTACTCATTCATGACTGCCACATCATTTTTGCTCTGGGAAGAAGAAAGTGAGTTATTTACTTTGGGAAGTATCTTCTGCATGTAAAGAAGTGCCTTTCAGTATTTGTTTCCTGCTGCTACACTTCCATCACTAGATCAGCTTCTGTTTTGCTTCTACAGTCTCTACTTTCAGATGTGCCAAACAGGGCCRTGGTGAGCTGTACAGACTATTACAGGACATGCTCATCTATGCCTGTTCTAGTGTATAAAGTAAACTTAAAGCTGCAGCATCTGGCTGACAGGCCTGGGTGAGTGCTGACTGTGTGCCACTGGCAGGTCACAACAGTAAGGTGCTCTGGTGTGTGCTGCTTCCATCAATAATTTCTTCCAGTATTGGTTTACAAGATGCGGTGAGTGAGATCTGTACATGAAAGTGTATAACATCTCTGAGACGTATAAAATACCTGCTATTAAAGAAGAGCTTGTAGGGCTCTAAATTAGTCTTCTGAAACCTTAATACCTCATCTAGCATGGACAACCAACCTCCTGTTCTAGACAATGAAAAGTCAGAGCAACTCCAGGGGCTTGTGTTTCCCTCCTCAGGCTGATATTCACACAGTTTACATCCATGTCACTGTAGCCATGGACAGATGGAATAAACTGGGTTTTGAGGTAACCCATCTCTCTTGACTCAGACGGTCAGTATAGTTGACTTAGAGTGCCTGCCTTTCAGGTGTCTGAAGTTAGGTGTCAGGAGACCCATCCTAAATGTCTCACTCCAGCAGTGGATCCTGAATGAAGGTCGAGAACTTAACTACTTAGTTTCTCATCAAATTATTTTCCTGTATAAGCTGTGGATATCATGGTTGTAATTGTGTTTTATTTTGAGGCAATTTTAAGTACCTTCCTCTTGCCTAGGCTAGTTATGCCTACATGTGTTTACCCTGTTCAGTGGAGCTTTTCTTAGAGGCACATCTAGAACGTGTGGAGCTTCACAGAAAACGAACAGAAGGAGATTTCTGAATTGTCTGTTGTGAAGGGAAAGAGGAGCATTTTCTGTGAAGAATGTAGCAACAATTAACAGACATAAAGCAAATTACCATCTGAAATATTGAGCTTTTGGGAGATTTCAAAAGACCAAAGGAGATCATGGAAAACACATCATTCTGCTAATGTAGGACACAGCTTAGTCCGCAAAAGTTACTAGTTTTTGGAAACTTTTTGTAATCATGTCAAACTCCTTACTAAACCATCTGGACTTTTTTCCTTTCTTGGCTCAGTTAGTATGTGTAGCCTCTTTTATTTGGTGTGAATAGCATGGGGGCTGAAACAAAAGACTCCAGAGAAGGCTGAGGAGACCTTTTCCAAAGATCAATTTTATTAAGAGATCATGTGAGACAGAATTTTGCCCCACTTCGGGAAATTGCAGAATCTCGAGGAGCTGATGTGGCAAGTAGTGAAGGAGCAAAGAACAGTCACGCTCAATTGGGTGCAGGTGCAAGGAGATAGCTGAACTTTGTCCAGAGTCCTTCAGTGAGTCAATGTGTATGTGCCTGCCTCCTAGCAGCACGAAATAACTTTAAAAACTCGATTATCTGATTAAGATAACAAGGCATTTGAGGAAGGATCTTTTCCATCTGGATCGTTTTATTGGATCAACTAAATTGTATGACTTTGTTAGCTATAATCTACCTCAATTGAAAGCTACAGCTTGTGGAAGAAGGTGGAAGAGGTGGTCTGGAGCAAGCTCCAAATTGCAAATTTCAAATCCGGATCTCTTGCTCCTCTGACATTATAGGAGTCTGGGCACATGTCTGATCAAGGTGTTTGGCTTATTTAGAAGTCTTTCTTTTTCCTTCAGTCTTGTTCACTTCTCCGAGATTCATCTCGCTTTGAAATGGCTGATCTCTCTCCTGCAGTTGTCAAATGTCAGACAAAGAATATTGGAGAGGAATTGTTGTGTCCTGAGCTTGTATGGATAAAAGACGTGTACATACGTGAGAGTATGGGGAGATTTCACATCACATGGCACGGGATTGGGAACAGGTTCCACCTGGGGATGAGAGAGGCAGCAGGTATCAATATGCTCAGATACATATTGACCAATGCATTCGATGTGCCTGTCAGAATAGAGCTTTCTCCCTGAGATAGAGGGCAGCTGTCTGCTGCTGACTAGAGAGGTGTTTATGAGCAAATAAATCTTTGTCGTCTTTCCATCTGCTAATGTGGATGTGCTAAATCAGTGCAAAGAAGTAGGAGGGAGGTGTAGGAGCCTACCTGCCAGTGACAGTGTTTTGCCAAGTTCCTTTTCTCTCCAAGAAGTTGCCATCAGAACTGGTGTTCTTACCAATTCTCAAAAGCTGTTAAAGTACCCAGGAAGGGAAGAGTTGTATTCCTAGAAACTGAGTCAAAATATGATCTATGTAGAACATTTTTATAGTAATAAACCTAGTGTGGTCCTAGACACCAATGGAAAGGCAGACACACTTGCCAAGGAAGCTTTTCCCTTGTTTGTCCTGTGGTTTGTGGTCTGCTAATTAGGACAGTTGGTTTACTTGAACTATACAGAGATTTGTTAAAGTGTATGCTTACAAAAGAAGGCATGGCCATCTCTCTGCAACAAGATGGCAGTTCTGAACAAAAGTATTGTTCTTTCTTGATCCCTGGTTTTATTTTTACCAGGCGATGTGATGCATGCCAGTTCTCTTTGTAAGAAACCTGTGTTACTGTTAATAAATGCCAGAAGTGTGTTGTAGAAAACTCGAAATAAAGATATTCACAAGTTTGCAACTGTTTGTGATTGGAATGTGGATCGTTGCTTTCAGTCAGAGAGAGACTGGATATTTAATTTATAAGGATGATTCCAATTAAAATGCTTATTGTTTTGCTTTTGCTTTTATATTGGAAAATGCAGAGCATGTTCTGTAAAAGTTCCCCATGGCTACTTTAGMACAAATATATAGTTTTTTCTTCTTCATAACTCTTCACCACTAATTATAAATCACTGGATCACCAGTGTCTGACTCTACCTGCAGTTAAGAATTTATCTGCATTATTCTGAAACTTCTTCTTTTTCCCCAAGGTCTAAACTGGCCATGGCTTTATCAGATTAGATGGAAAAAGAAAACTTAGACTCATTATGTAGGTCTAAGTTGAGGACCAGGGCCTATGATCTGGCTACGTTCTCTCATTCATTTTTTACCCCACAAAAATTGGTGCATTCTTGCTGACAGGCAAATTTAATTCCTTGGCAGTCCACAAAGTTCCTTCCTCCCACTGCCGGCTGTTCAAAAAGTAACCTGCAATTAATGTTCATGCTATTAAAGATGTTCATGTTCTATGGCCCTTTGCTGTGTTCTTGTTTTCCAGGATCCCTAAGGACGAGTATTGTCTGATTTGGGATCCATTGCTTAAAATAGCTGTTCCTTCCAGAGCTTCACAYGAGGGAAAATGCTGTGCCCAGTGGTTGGGATTTATAGGGTTGGTACTTTGTTGTTGGTACAAATGTTTAAAACTTCTTTTTGTGCATATCTTACTATTTAAATCTATCTATTATTCTTAAGAACACATAAAGAATTTTTCTTATGCTAATTAAAAGCATATTACGTGGTTTTAGACCAGGACAACAGATGCAAGGTTTTTAAAATTGAATATTTTAGAAATTATTTGCAGCTGTTCTCGGGAAAGAGAATGTGTAAAAAGGAACTATTCTTAATTTGTTTTTTTTTTTCCCCGATCTCATAACTTTGACTATAGATACTTAAGGTTTTTTTTTTAAGAAAAAAATCTAATTTTGTCTTGTTGCAAAAGATAGTCTATTGTAATTGCTAGGCAGACATTTGTACAGCAAAGGTGTTAAACGATGAGATAATCGGTTTGAAGATGCTGGGAAGGAATTTGTCTTGTTCTACATTTAATAGAAAGCAAAGACAGTAGTAAAGGTTGTTTCATGCCTCTTAACTTGTCTTCATGGTCGTTAATTTAACCTTAATTCTTTATGTTCTCTTGGTACCTTGAAGATGGATTTTAATGAACCACTTTGATACATTAAAAAAACCAACCAAGTTTTGTAGTATTGGCAATAGATTGCAGGTAGACTGTTAAATAGAAATGCAGAATGATTATTTTGCTTTTTGGCTCATTTGGTTTTCTGATTCTAATGGTGCCAAATGCCAAAGTTGTTGAAAGTTTAAAGTTCTTGTCACCCCTTAGCCTTTGGTGAATTTGCATTTATACTCACATTGTGCCGTATATCCTTATTTCAAATTAGTTTCTAATACACATATTTTTCTAGGCCATCCATTTGAGTCTCTTCAGGCTTTCTGAGGGTTCAGCCCTGAGTGAAGTGACCGTGACAAAATCCATCCTCTGGGGTTGGGGGTGGGAAGGAGATTGACTCCTTGTGCAGTGAAAGGGAATTCAGTGAGAGGTTCTGATTTCTCTCCAAAGAGTTCGTTACATTTCCTAGCAAAGGCCAGATACTTGTTACTAAAAACTGTTAATTGGATTGAATATGCTTGCAAACAATCATGGGGAAAGTAACAAAGAGCTGTCGGAGGGGATGGACAATGCCTTGTTCTGAGCTTCAGGATAAATGACAGTCCCGTGCTCATTATGAACTGATGGGGTGTTTCTCCACGGTTAAGGTTGCAACTACTTTCCCATTGTATTTTGTTTCATCAGGTTATTTGTTTTGTTGTATGAGAAAACTTGGATTTGAAGATGTCTTTTGTCAGTTAACTTTATTTTTAACAAAGCTTTTTTTGTGTGTTTCCAGTGCTAATTGAAGTCCATCAGTGGCTATATGATTTAATGGCCTTAATAAGAATCTATGRGCACAAACAAAACAGAACGCTGTAAATCACAGCATGTGCAGAGAAATGTAATTCCTTTCTGTGGAGAGGTAAAGAGCAAAATTACTGAGCTGTATTATATTGCGTACCCTGGAGGTCATCTGAAGAACTGGGATTTCAGAGTTACTCGCTTTTGTAGAATAATGTCACATAAACAGAGTAAAGTACTAATATCAGTGACTTCTTTGTTTCCTTTGTGTGGCCATAAGCAATGCTGCTGTTGTTGAAGAGTTTTAGCAGCTTACTGTGCTTCCACATACTCACAGGTATACTGACAGTAATTTAGTTGAGCACATTTGATGGCAAATATTGTTGTAAAATAATTGAAGATAAATTGTTTTTCAACTATCCACCTGCCTGTGGTTCTGGTAACCAAGGTAACTTGCCCATGATATTATATGGAGATGCCTTACTTTTATTGGGATAACCTCTTTTTACTTCATTTTTAAGTAGTTGGCAACTGTGCAGGAATTTTTACATGAAGATGATGAGAGCTGCTATCCAATTGCTGGTGTTGCTGGGGCATGTGGAATATTGTTCTAGCATCTGTTTTTCAACAGGCTTTATTTTAGTGTACAGACTATAAAATCAATCTTTTTCTCCTTTTGCTAGCAAGACAAGTTTTAAACTCAAAAAAGAAATACAGCAAACATTCACAGACATATGCCGGTAAAGGCTGCAGTTGAATAGGTGTGATTTTCTATCTTTTCTCTCTTGACCTTGTTAGCTAGAAAATCTAGGATTTCATCTCAGACTAATTGTGCTGCTGGAGTGTATGCATTTTACTGGGTTGAGGGATATCTTTTCATGTGCATAGAGATTTAATTATCAATATGTCTCTTGACAGCATTTCAAGAATGGTAGAGAACAGAACAAGTGTGCTATTTTTTAAGCTATCATTGACATCTTCAAACTGCAAAGGATGTTGACAATACATAATATTTTATAAGATTCCGTGGTGGGATATTGAGAGCTGCTGTCAAGACTCAGAATTAAAACAAAAAAAAACTGCAGAAGGAACGAAATAAGCTGTGGATGGCAGGTTATTTCTTCTTGAAATAATGTGTCAAGAAATATGTATTTTATTGCTGCTCTTTGTGTCCTCCTGTTACCTTGTAAGCACGACTACCTGTGTGTTACCCCTTCCCAAAGGGAGACGAATGGTGCAAAGATCAGTTGCTGAAGCTGATAAGCTCCTAAGCCGTGTTAGTCCATGTGCTGTTCCTGCTCTGCAATAGGGATTTATGGAAAAGGAAGTCCGTCGGTTGCTCTAATGGGAAGCATGCAGAGAGTCCCAGTGTGGGGTGGATGCAACCAAAGCTCTAAGGAGCAGAACAGTTCTGGCTGCTGACTGGGATCAGCTCTGAAGAGCAGGAGGTTCACAGGGGGTGAGCAGGGTTTCCTTTAATGAAAAACCAAACAGCACTTCAAGTAGATGGCAAGTTCTTAACTTGGGTTTATATTTGTATTAAGAAGAAGTGAAATTTTGTATTAATTGCATTCCACATTTGTGTTTGGAATAGTTGGGATGGAGCTGGGGGAAGAAGCAAGCTTAAAAAACAACTACAAAATAAACTAGGACATTTCTAGTTACACATGCGAAACCAGAACCTAAGATTTGAAAATGAAAGAATTAAAATTGCACTCGCTTAAGTGATCTTACCTTTTGATATGATATAATGCCACATGTAGGTCCTTGAAACAAACTGCAATAAACCTTCTGCCTTGTTTCTTTTGTTCCAATAATGTTGTAAACCATTTAGGATTAACATTTATAATCTGGTGCTACTTCCTGGATCAAAGTGTCACTGTGTACAGTGTTCATGTGTGTTTGCTGTCATTCCTCATTACTCACGTGCAAGCAGCAGTCCTGCGTCGTTGCCATGTGGCTTTGCTTTGCTCATGCTGCCTTGGTGTGGACAGGAAGGTCCTCTGCCTCAGTTGCAAATATTTCAGTTTTAGACCACGAAAGCATAACCTTTTTTTTTTTCTCCCACTGAAATGCTTTGATATGTTAATGATCAAAATATGGTGTAATTCCAAAAGAGGTATACAAACTTCCTTGTTCTTGGCATAAAAATATTACTCTCTGGAAACACCTTCCGTGTGAAATGATGGATATGTTCGTGTAATTTATGTAAATGATTATCAGGAGGTTTTGTGGCTCATCCAGTTTTAGCAGTCAGGTACTCTTTCCCTGTCACTTATGACGTACTTGATGAATTTTCATGATTAACTAACGTGCTTCATAATTGTCAAAACTTTGTAATGGTATTCCTTGGAAATATTGAGAAGGGGGAAGTCAGCTCTACCTCCCACTTTTTCGGTACAGCCACACTTTTTTTTTCAGTTCTTTTATTTACCCTATCCGGTAGCGTTTTGGAAACCTCTCAGTTAGCTTCGGTTAACTCTTTCTGAGATTCATGCTTTGTTTGTCTGTTTTTTAGCAAACAACTCTATTATTCTTGGCTTGGGCACAGGAATACCTTAGTACAGGAACACATTAATTGTATTTTAACAGGATGGTTTTGGTAGCAGGACACAGTGCTGCTGAGAATGTGACACGGGTGTTTTCCATCTCATGTTTTATCACTTGTGTTTTTTAGAGAAATACTGATAAAAGTGGTTTTTTTCCCCTACACGTAACCTTTTCAGATRCCCTTGGTCTCTGTTTGGAGTCGGTGTGCACCTCGTTGCCTTGCTGTCCCCATCATTAGTTCAGACACTCCAGCGACCTGTCAAGTACGTCCTTCCTGTCACCAGAGAGACGGAGTTGTTTATGGTGTCTTTTCAAAATGTTTAAATCTGTGATTCTGTGATTTCTGGCTTGGTGACAGGTGAGGCCCCTAATGGCCAACCTCTATGCTGCCAGGGAAGGACCCCACCATTACAGGCAGGGAGGCCAGCGCCTCCTTGCTGCTCTCTCTGCCCCTGTCACTTATCTGTCTGCCGTGGCCAGCCATAATTACAGTGCAGGAAACTGGGAAGCAAGGGAAAATGCRAAGGAGCATCGTGGTCCTGTTTTGGATCTCCTGCACTCTGGGGAAAGGCAGAGAGGGCACTGCAGGGTTTGCCTGGCCAGCTCCAGGGTCAGCTCTAGCCAGTGGGCAAATGGCCATGCCCGTGTTTGATGGGCACCTGTAGTTTCACCCCTCTGGGCAGAGCTGGGTCCCTGCTCATGCAGGCGGTGCGAGGGGTGCTCCTGCCTCTGCTCTGAGGTCTGTGTGCCTATTTTTTAAGCTAAGCCTCATCATTCTTGGGGAGTGCACGATTACTCCCTGAAAGGCAGAGGGATCAGGAGTACCTGCTGTGTCCCTGAGGCTGGTCAGGGTCCCCGTGACGTCCCCCTGACACTGGGTGTGCGGAGTCCATCGTGTCCTTCTGCCAGGCTCAGTTGGCTGCTGTGCACGTACCTTGTACTGGGCTGTCACCCAGAGCTCCTGAGGGCAGATGTTCAGAGATCCCTGTTTGATGTACAGCTGGTGTTTGAGAAGAGAATACATACACTGCAACCAGCAAGGCTGTGAGGGTGTATTTTATCAGTTGTTTTCCCTCCTACCTTCCATTTTAAACCTTTCTGTGAACTTGAATTCCTCCCATTAATTTGCCTGAAGGAAACATGAGTCCGCTATTCTTGAATCTCATTATTGACTCCCTGTTGCAGCAGGAGTTTATCTTCTGGAGGCAGGGGCTCCACATGCCGGGAAGACGATGCCATGCCACACACAGCATCCATCAGGAGCGCTGTGGAAGTGAGACCAAGCAGTCRGTGCTGTTGTCATCACGTGTTTGACTTGGGCTCTCCTTTGTGCCAGAGACACCAAGAAGTTGCTGATGGTAGCAATTGGTGCAGCGTTGCTTGTTGCTAAAAGAGTGTGGTGGGGTTTTCATCTTTTTTTTTTTCCTTGGTAAAGTTTTGAATTGAATCCTTTGTCCTTGAAAGTCCCCACAAAACTAAAATCTCTCTGAGAAGAGAAACTGGTGGATGTGCTTTCTGAATTGCTTACATAAATAACTAGAAAACTCATTTTCTTGTCTCTTCAGAGTATCACAGCCCAGTATATCTGATGGGGTGCAGTGTTCCAGGCTTGCCCTCTGGGTTGTGCAGAGGCCGGTGTGTAATTACGCCGGTCTGTTTGCAGGAAAGTTGGATAGTGAGACCTATTGAAACCTTTTGTGAATGTAAGAAAATATTCTGCTGGGCTCTCTATTACTTCTCTCTAYCTACAGTGTTCAGCCTGCTTCTCTGTGTCTTCTTCACCAAAACCCACTTGATTTTGTCCCTGAAATCTAGACTCATCAATCCCCATGAATCTTGTGGTGAAGTTGCTTGCTTTGTGGAAAAGGGGCATTAAAATGTTTTTAAAACTTTGAAAATGAAGAGTCAGAATGAAATTTAAAAATAAGTGTTCATAGTGGAAGTTCCCAGCACAATTGTTACTAGGTGATTGCTGTTCAAAGGCTTTGGCATTTTTACTGTTGGTGTAAGCAGAGATGAATCTGTGCCAGAGTTGTCTCCTTCTGACAATCCAACCCATATGACATTATAGGAGACATAACGTAAAAGCGAAGAGGGGTGGGGAGTATTTTAAAGCAAGTAGCAGTGAACAGTAACTAGAAAGCTTTCTAAAATCCCGTAAACTGATGCATTTTACTGCAGATGCCACTTTAAAAGCTGAGATTTTCGCAAAGGAAGGAGCAAGGCCCCCTCTCGAGGTGAGTTCGGCATCAGAGGTTTGAGAAGAACCTGAAATTAAAAACCAAAAATTAATATTGAAGAGGTTTTCCGATTTTTCTATTTAGAAGGTTGGCTGCATTAACAAAGTGTCTGATGGCTCTGTAGCAGACAGTAGATACCCACTGACATGTACACCCCCCCCTGCCCGTGAGTCCCCCCAAGGCCAGGGGGCAAGGACAGGCTGCCTGACACAGGCATCCATCACCTTGGCATTTGTGCAGATCACTTGCTACAATGAGACTTCAGAGGGAGCTTTCTGGTTTCCTCTGCATTCCTGGATAATTCTTGAAAATGCAACTACCCCAGCAATTGATCACAGAGCTACTATCAAGCAAATTCCTGGCTGACACCACGGTGTCGGGTTCCAGTCTGTGTTTCCTCTTTCTGCCCCTGCATGAAGGTGTCCAGGGCTGTGCCTGTGCAGGCATGCTGAGCTCCATCCATGGCTGGTCCCTCCTGGCCAGGGGGAAGGGGTGACCGTGGCTGTCATGTGGTTTGTTGCTAACACAGAGCTGACAGCAATATTGATGAGCAGCGGTTGTGTTGTGCTGGAATAGCTGAGGCTGGTAATATTTATAGCGGCATTAAACCCCACAGCCTGAATGCTCTCCATCCTGCACTTCCACCTGCCTCAGATGTGTCTCCAACAGTGGATTTCCAATGCGTTAGTGTGTGTGTGTACGTGTGCATGTGCACAGGTTAATCTCCAAAGTGGTCATTTCCAGTGGAGTCTTAATCTCCAGTTTCCTTTCTAAGGAGCTGTCTGTCTGGAGAGTAGATTTGAGCCTTTATTCCAGCAGGTCACATGCAGGGCACTCAGCCAACGTGGATTTTCCTAGTCCTGCTATGCAGGAGACCTAAATCTTTTTACATGACTGGGTTTTCCTTCTCAGCAGTGACACATCTGTGATCCTTCCCTGCTCAAGCCCAGATTCTCTCTTGAACAGACATTACCCAGTTTGTCTGTGTAGCTTATGCTTTTTTATGCCAGTGCCTTTCTTGTGGCTTGGACCTTACAGCTCCTCAAGGGCTGAGCTGAGGTCAGCAGTTCTGCCTTTATTTATTGTCCTCTCTCCAGCAAAGCTCCGTGGATGATGTTTAATCTACAGTGGTTCCTCCACTTGGCYGCCCCTGTTCTTCTCCCATTCCTTACTGAGTTTGATCTTGTATTACATTAATTGCAGCATATATTAAAATATGTAAGTGCTTTATGCTGGTAAATGCTGTGTTATGGACTGTGACCACACAGGAAACTGGAAGTTTCCTTGGATGTTTGTAGTGGTGAAGTTGCCCTGGAGCATGGTTTTTCCAGTCGAGACCATCACAGCAGCTGGTAGAACTCTTGTGCAAAATTTCATGAAGATGTTACAGAGTAGGGTTGTTGCAGAATATTCTTTTTCTCAGTTACATGATACGAAGTGAGATTAAAGCTAAGTGAAATCTCTGGCCAGTACAAGAAGAGTGTCAATCACAAAAGAGTCAGTGACCAGCTTTTAAGACCAAGCTTCATTTCTGGACAATCTGGATAAGCAAAGCCAGTTAGTGCTTATGAAAGAAAGCAATTAGACTTTTGTAATACAGATGAAATCAATTTAATTTTTCTAATGCTTGAAAATTCGGCTTCCTAAATGATATTAATCAACATTGCATAGGAGAAGCAGTCGATTTTCCCAGTAACTAGAGCAGCTGTGCCCTGAACTATGGCCCCAGATTCTCCAGTTAAGGGATGTTGTAAGAGAGATGATGTGAAGAAAGATAAGAGCAGTGCTGTTCTCTTCTGGGGGAGAGCATTTTTTTCTTTGTTGGTAGCTGAGATTGAAGGGGTGAGATACCTTCTTCTGAGAATACTTGTAAATAATATCAGACTTTTATTGATAATTATAGTTCCTCTTCCCTCACCTTCTGTTATCTCTTGAGTTATTTACCTGTGTGAAGGTGGAGAGGGCTGATGTGAAAGCTGTGATGTACACAACTGAGTGTCCATATTTTGAACAATTCGTGGGTTCAGAAAGGAATATTTTTCTCCTTTTTATTGTTCAGCTATCTTGAAGGAATCTTGTGTACTTCTTTTCCACTAAAGCTTTTTTTTTTTCTTGAATATGTTGATACTGTCTCTTACCTTCAGAAGTTTTGAATTCCGCCCTACCATGTGGTTTTCAACATCTCTGTCTTTTGACTCTCACTTGCAAACTCCTGGGAAACTGGATGGTGTCACCTGGATTCGGCCTGGGGACCCTTGCATGTGAAAAGATCCTTGCTGGGTCCCTTGCTGGGCAGTGTCAATGTGCATTAGGACTTCTCCAGGTGGAGCAGCCAGGAAAGTGGAGGCAAATCTACATCCCTCGTGAAGTCAAAGCACTTACATTAAAATGTGAATGGTTTCATCCAGGTGTGAAATGGCCTTTAGAAGTACTGGCATGGCAGGAAGTGGTGGGATTTGGTTTCACATTTTGTAGCGCTCTCAGCTTGTGCCTTTTTGAAATCTCTCCTAGATCTTGTTTTGCATGAAGACAGTTGAAATGTTAACACACAGTTGTTAACATGCATAAGTTTAATAAATGCCTATTTACTTCACCAAGGTAAACATATGATCTGAAGAACATGCACTAGAGAAAAATCTTTGTAATGGTAAAAGAGATCTTGGGTCTCTCTACTAATGGTTATTCAGTGGTTCAGTTCATAGTCACCAGGTGCTGAAATGCTAAATTTCAGGCTGGGAGCCACAGTGATGGGGCRGTCCCCCGGGTAGTGAAGGTGCTCTGTGCTGCTGAATCGACTGAAGAGGGCTTGAGCTGGCTGGGGGATCTTGGGCCCATCAGCGGTGTCGCTGAGGTGGTACAGCACAGCCGGATGCTTCGGGCAGTCGGAGTGTCCATCCTGCCASAAGTTAATGACCATCTGCTACAAGAAAGGTGCAAGAGGTGGTATCCAGAGTGACAGTTTACATTCAGGAAGCTCTCAGGAATTAAGCGCTTTCTTTTTAATGAAAGTTTGCTTTTGCACGGTGAATGATTTATGGCAGGGTTTTAAAATGTATTGCTTTGACTATGCCTACACACTTCGAACACTCTAAATAAAAAATCAGAAACCTTTGAAACAAACTCGTAAATATTGTCTGAGCGTTCAGAATATATTGCTTTCTGGAGGATGTGTAATGTAGTTATCACCAATCAGTTACAGAAAGATATTTACGCAATGTAGACATTGTTGCTTAAACCCCTAGTAATACAATTATTCCATTAGTTACCAAATCCTGAAATAACCTCAAGCCTTTGAGATCTGAGGTAGTTAATGCCAGAGGGAATATGTTGTATTTTAAACAAAGCACGCTGTTTTAAACAAGGATTAGTTACTTGTCTTTTGTCTAATGCTTTGCAGTTGTATATTTGAAAAGAAGATTCACATTTTCTGTCTGCTCAGATAACAYAGTGAACTTTTACTGGATTTGGTAACCATAGTGTTTCCTAACGAAACACAGATAAAGAAAAGCTCTCCCCTCCCCCCAAGTCATTTAAAGTCCTCAGCCCATTTGTCACAGAGAGAGATGTTACCCTAAAACAAATCTGGTATGCAGAAGAGCACTCAGCTACTGCTCTCTGGGGTAGAAAAGCAGCACTGGTCACCTCACTGGTGATGGCAAGTCATCAGGACTGTCCACGCAAACCAGATTTACGTATATAAACAGATTACTGGGTTGGAGGATATGTGTCCTGCGAAGCTGGGTTCTTGGGATGTAGAGGTAATTAATTTTTTTTTTTTTTAATGGATGGGGAAGATGGATGAAGTTATTGGTGTATGGGGAGTGGGTGGATACTCTGTTGCTGTAACTGCCGGTGGGTGTTTATTGTCAGCCCTCAGAAATATTTCCCAGGTGTTTTGTATGGAGCAGGGGTCCATAGCTGGAGAGCCTGTGCAGGTTTTTCTGTTCATAGCAACAGCACCGCTGCACTATTAGTGAGTATGACATGTGCGTCCCCCTGTGTGGTTTTAATAATTAAGCATTTAGGTGCTTAAATCCACTTTCATGGCCCTGGGAGAGTCTGGGCACACAGTCACTGACCTGCTCCGGCACTGGGGGTGGTTGTGTGACCCCCAAATGATTCTTGAAGCTGTTTGACCGTGTCTGTACAAGCTGCAGAATTGGGCCTTCCAGACTTGCCTCCTTCACTTTGATTTTGCAGGGGCGTGTGATTGGGCCAGAAAACAGGCTGGAAAGAGTAGCCAGGTAATTTCCTTAGTCCCCCTTTAACTTGATCCCTCCATTTCCATGCTGGTCCTTTCTGAAATTTTTTAAGCCGTGTAACAGCAGTGAGGGTGTAAGTATGCCAGAGGGGTTGATCAAAAGCTTGGGGCTGAGCTAATTTCAGGCTTGTATTTAATTATACACTCTTTATATTGGGTAATGACAAAATGGTATCCTTCGTGGGAGTTCTTCCATAGTTTTGTCCTCTTGCCCAAACTATTTATCTGCGTGAAAGGAGGGGCAAGAGTAAGACATGGCTTATTTCATACAAGAGTCATCATCTTAAATATTCTCATTGTAGACTGTAATTTTCTTTTACCTTGAGCACTAAGTAAGTTTATATCAAGCATTGATCCAATTTTGATGAAATATTTGCATGGTCCATGCTTTTGATTTGTTAAATAGCACATTTGTAGTCACACCCATTCAGGAAAACCATGCCAACCAGCCATAATTTTACTTGATATTAAATTGTACAGGATGGCTTTGAAAACAAGCAGGTTGTAGGACTGTGTTCTCTCTGTTTCTTTTGAGTGACTTCCAAAACTACAGTTTAAGTGTATTTCTGGTTCTACCTGAAATTTTAACTCTGTGGCATTTGTGTTCAAAAAACTTCTGGTGAGGAAATGGCCCRTGTGCTACCAGAGAAACTGAAATGAAAGAGTTAATAGTAAAGCTCTGTTTCCCTATAAACTTACATATCTTTGGGTATTTGAATATATTTTTCTTAATCAGTTCTGACAAGAGATTCAAAACTTCCCAGTAGCGTAGAAGTTAGCTTTAGTAATTTGGTTTTAGTAATTAAAATTTCTRTGTGAATAACTAAACTGATTTATTTTTATTTTACTTTTAAGGGGAAACAATCTGATAAGCAGAGTATAAGCAAGTGCCCAGGTGGAAGACAGCTATTTTCTTGTGTTCTTGCATTCATCTTGGGGATTGAGAGCAAAATTCAGATGCCTCCAATGTCAGGTATTAGAACATGTATGTGCAAGATACTGTTCAAGGAGACAAACCAAATCAAAACGGGAAACTGTTGCATTGCCAATTAATTCTTTCTTTCATTCTTTGCTGTAGACCGAGACACAACTGAATTAAGATTTTGGAGATAAATATTTCTTTGGCAAGTTTAGCAAAATTAATTTTAAACTTACAACAGACACATTCTTATTATACAAATTCCTCTTAATCCTTATTCCTGTGGTCTGTGCCTTTCTTTTGAGCCGAGTGATTTTTGTTTTGGGGTTATTTTTATTTGCAGTGCATGCAGCTACTGCAGCTGTGTAATACCAGTTTTGCAGAGAGCCAGAATCTGTCCTCAGTTAGGAGGTGCTTCACACTTGGTGGTGATGATTTCCTTTCTACCAGCACAAACTCTCTAAGTGCTCAATTGGTGCATTTTCTGTGCAATTGGAAACCTTTTCTAGACTTAAGTACTTGTGGGCAGCAGTTATGTTTTATCCCGGGCATGTCTGGAGCTGTGGACTTGTGAAACACACGTTCCTTTAGGTGTAGAGGACTAAACCATGACAGAAGCGCAGTCCTATAGGAATTAACAGGTCTTTTCTCCAAATGCTTCTTGTCCTTAGTCTTGAAATTTAAAGACTTTTTTAGTGAGAAGAATCTTTCCTTCCTCCTCCGCATTGCTCTGGTTACAGCCCTTTATTTTTTGTTTGCATACCTTAGTAACTGTAATTACAGTGTACTTTCCTGTACTTAATGCAGTTTTTCCTTCTTTCTGAGAAATATTTCTGCCTCTTGTAATGAAACACGTGGTGGCTGGATTTGTTTGGTTTTTTTGTTTTTTTTTTTTTTTTAACATGCGATGCAAATTCTGATTTCAAGGCTCAGAGTATCTGCCTGTTCAAGGGACTGGGTACTGTATCACCTGATTTTCCAGGGCCCAGCATTTTGTGTGTGAGCAGTTAAGTACAGCACCAATTTCTGCTTTTGGGATTCCTGGCTACCTGTACTGCTTTGCCTGTTGTGTGGGAATACTCAGCACATAGTCATAATCCCTGGTTTGAGAGGCAGTAATTATTGAGCAGATGCACCGTACAATGATAGTGAGGCTTTTAAGCAGCTTACTGGTAGAGCAGTTTAAAGAATGTTTACCAGCTATAGTAACATTACTTCTGGTTGCCTGTCTTAATTCATTTCAGATTAATCTGTCTTACAGTCGGAAGGAAAATGAAGTGAGTCAGTAACTTACAGAGTTATGTAAAATCTGTACAGTGCTAAATAATTGTGCAGTTTTATGTATGCTGCTGAAATTGGAATGTCAATTTGACAGAAATTTGCCAAAACATAATGCTAGATGATCTTATCTCTTCCTCAAATAAAAGCCTTGAAACCTCTCTTTATGTACTGCTTGGGAGTTTACCAATCTTCTTGTCTTCTTTCACAAGATGTCTTGGGCATATTTGTTTTTCTGTATGACAATTAACTAAATCTGTCTGTGTTGTGTGGGAGCACAGGGGTTGTTTCAGAGAATGATGGTCAGAGGTGTGTGTGAATATGCACACAAACAGCATACCCCGTTCCCAGCCACTCATGTTGAACAAATAACGAGCTGAATCAGATAAGGATATGACAAACCAGAAACATCTAATTGTATCAAAAGCAAACAGACTAAAAGTGACTAAATATTTTGGCAGAGAGCCCTACTGAGGAAACTAGATTGAGTCTGTTACGTTATGTGGGAAGGGAGGGTCTGAATTCTCCCCTCCTCCAAAATTCTTAAGCCCAAAATATGATTCTCTTTGACTATTTAGAGCTGTTGAAAAATTGGTAAAAGGCAAGCTTGGGGCATGCCAGTGCAAGCTATTAAAATTCATCATCTGGAACCCATGGCTAAATCCTTTCGCTTGTTGAACTTTCTGTAGTTTGTGACTGTTAGTTAGTTTTTCCTATTTATTTTAGAAAAGGGCCAGCGGGAAAAGTCTGGGCTCCCCACCCTAAACAAAATAAATCGTGATTTCATCATGTTTTGGCCTTATCTCTGTTGTTCTTTATTTCATTGCAGGCATTCAAATCTGCCCTGACTGTTGGTTCTGCTCTTTCACTGCATCCAACTTGAGCTTTGCAAATGTAGCTTAGGGCTTATTCCAATGTATATTGTGTGCTGCTCTCTATCAAGGTTCATCCAATTTCCTTAGCTGCTTAATTCCTATTCAACTTCAGGCTCTGAAGGTAGCTTAGACACGAATCTCCTTTTTTTTGCATTTGATTTTTTTCCCCTCTCTTTGTGGTTAGGGTAAGATGCTACAACAGTAAATACAGACAAACTGAATTCGGGGTTATGGTAGTCTTGCATCCACTACAGACATTTTGTGTCCATCACCTCACTGCTCATCATGGACAAAGGTCTGTGCCTGATTGCTAAATGCAAGACAAGTTACTTGATTGATTCGTTTAGATTTCAGTGTGCACAGTATTGTCTTAGCACATAATTATGCCCTCTTTTTTTATAACACTGGTTTCTTTGATTATTTTTTGGGAGAGCATGCTTTTGAAGTCTATGTATCTATTAGTTTTCTTCACTGCCATTTAGATTAAGCTCAAAGGCAAGCTTCAGTGCAGTAAATGTAACCTAATGTGTTTTGTAGTATCATCAACAAAGACTGCATGACCACTTTTTCATTTGTCTATTTATCAGTGACAGTTTATGAGAAAAATTCCTTTACCTCAAAGGTCAAATGTGTGACTTCATTCTGTGTGCCTTGGGACAACTTTTCTTCTGTAGTAACTGGATACACAGACACTATTTCAGTCTTGAGAGCTGAGTTATTTTGGTAAATGAAGCTTATAATTGTTTTACTCCATTTTCTGGTGTSTAGCTTACTGCCTTGACCTGAGTGTGTAAAATGAGACGAATGGCACGAAATGTGTTGTATCTCAGTCTGTAGATGAGAGTCTTGCCTCCACTGAGCCAGAGCCCCGAGCTGCTTGGAGTGTGGCAGTGTAGCAAACACATGTGGAAGGCCCAGCCATYAGGTTTAGGGGTGCTCTGAGAGTATGGAGAGTTGGAGTAGGGAGAGGAAGGAGCTGTCTGATTTTAATATCTGTCTTGGGATAGAGGAAGTCAGAGAGCATGAAGAGGAAACCTGCTCCTTTGGGACTCCTGGCTCATTGCAGATGGCAGTTTCAGCATAAACCTGCCTCAAGACCTGACTCTGGCCCCTCCTTGGTTTCTGACAAAACTTGCTAAGTGCACACAGCCCCTTCTTACATGACCTTGACCTCTGCAAAGATCTCTGCAGAATGAAAAGAAAAAACCATCATGCTGATACTTGCCAAATCTGGATGTTTGCTTGCTTGCAAAAGTGTTGAATAACATGTGCCACCTGGAAAAGAACATATAGTTTTTTCTCTCTTGTGTGCTCATGAACACAAATAACATGTATTACGATAATAATACATCACCCAGAAAGGAACACTTCAGTGCTTCTCTGTATATGCTAGGATGTGAACTAAAGTGAAGCAACAAAGACTGGGGGGAGCATCCTGTGGGAGGAAAATACAGCTTTCTGTTTTTTCATGGGAGAATCGAGATTTACATTTGAAAACATTTGGTTCATCAGCTTTTGTGTCTTCTTTTTACTATTGAAAAAGTAGGTGAAATGGGATAGGTTGGCTGTGGAAAAGCAGAGCTACAGAAAGAGAGCACAGCCAGCATTTGTTTCTGGCTTGTTAAAACAGACCATGCAGATGTCTAGGTAAGAATGCCAAGACTCACTCTCAGCAAAGTTTAAGATTTTCAGACTTTCTTACAAACCCTAACGCTTACTTGGTACCTTAAGAGGGAAAATCCACTTTAATGAAGCGCTGGTACTGTTTCCTGTATGACTTTGTAACTTCTGTAAAAGCTTTTTCAGTCTGAAGGCTTGACCTGTCCTGAACCTGTGGAGCTTGGGAGACCTAATGAGAATGGATGCACATGGCATGTTTGAAGGTGGGAGTGGTCAGACAAGCATGGATAGGGAGTATGGGTGTGAGATTTGAACTGCTCAGAAATACAGCTTTTTTGTTTCTTGGGGATTAGGTCATGAAACCACCATTACTGCTAATAGGAATTTGTGTGGCTTAATCTTCATAAACAGCATTAACATGCACCCCGCAATACTTAATGTGTTAATGTATATGAAAACTGGCTTTCAGCTAGCACATTTGGAAGAGGCAAGATGGGGTTTTGGAGGTCATTATTACCACACATTAAAGTAAAATTTATGTTGCACAACTCAAAACTCTCRAACAGATGGAGCTGGAATTGCTCCCAGCATCTGGCCAGAACGCCAGAGCTTCCTCAGGAAGGGGGAGAAGCGATGTAAGAATTCAAACCATCCCTCCACTCCTTTTAAGTAAACCCTAACCATGCAAAGTGAGGAAGCTGTGGCACAAAAAAAAGATTTCTTTGCTGCTACCCAGCACATCCTATTTTGTCTTTGCTTGGGGGTTTAAAATGAACAGGATGGTCTCCAGGCCATTGCTGCCGGGGTGCAAGTTTGCAGGAAAGCCGGTGTGCGGTCTGCTTTGTGGGAGGGGCAGACAGACCTTCCAGCCTTGCACTTGCTGTCTGCTGGCATCTCATGCCTGCCAGAGGAGCAGTGCTGAAGTGTATGAAATGCAAAGCTTGAGGTCTTTATTTTATAGCAGAAAAGCAGCATCTTGGGTGGAGTTAAAGGTGGAGAGGTCGAGAGGAGTGCAGTTGCAGCTGACTCCAAAGGAAGATGGTTTTGAGGCAAGGCACTTGCACAGGTGTTCTCCAGGCTTTTTTCCCTGACTTGAAAGAGGTCCTGAGTACTATGGGATGTGTAAGCTGCTGCTGCTCCRGGAGATTGGGAGTTTCTGCCATGATTGATACCAAAGGAGTCAGGCTGACTTTTCTTCCGACAAAGGATGGGAAGTCACCTTTCTATGCAAACTTTTGCTTCTTACTGTCTCCCTTTTCATACCTATACATAGCTTTCGTTTAATAACTGTCTGTGAAAATAAAAACACTGGGAAGATTAGGCCTGTGCCAGTTTTTAACTTAGAGGTGAGATTACCTTAGCCTTTGCCACAGATTATTTAAAATCTTACTCTTTATGTCTTGATATACATTTTAATGCCCTTATGTTCCCCTGCTTGTAGACAGGATCCTCATGAGGAAGGGCCACAAACATTACCTACTAAACCAGGAATTTTTGTAGTCTGTAAACTACGCCATAAATTTTAACCTGACCATTTAGATAGAAAAAAGCCCGCTACCCATAATTAGCACTGTGTTCGAAGTCTGCGATGCTTGCATATTGTTTAAAGAATTTAAGAGAAATGAATTTCATCTGTGAGGCTTTCTTTGTAAGCAAAGGGTAAACCAAAAGGAATTTCCTGGGATTGTTGCATGTGTTAGATCTGAAGAGCATTTGGGGCGGTGGTGTGTTTAAAATACTGTGAAAAGTGAACCTTAGGCACAGAAATTGAGATCATTAGGACTTCTTTGTACTGAGAAATGCTTGCATATGGACCAAAGCAAGGAGTTTATCTGGCTACCTGCCACTGCCTCCTCACTCTTCRTAGAAAGCATTTTCTTCCAAACATAGCAGAATGGGAACTCACAGCTTAAAAGAGTCTTGTGGTTTAGATGCCTTTACAATCACTATGCAGGCATGGGAAAAAATGTTCAAAAGTCTTAGGTTTTGACCAAGATCCTGTTACGTAATTCAGGGACTCCTACATGCAGAAAATGTGAAACTGAGTTTAATAAAAAATCATCTGCCAAAAACTGTATTGTAGTTCAGTCAGGAATGGTACTTGCTTCAGAAGGGTGAAAGCTAGGGAAAAAACTTCAGGGTTAATGCAGATTTAATTGGTGATTTTTAGCTTTTGATAAAGTAATTCTCTCAGACAAGTAGAAGAAGAGCCTGAACTAAGGCTATACTGCTCTTTATATCAAGATGCAGGACTTATTCTATCAATAGAAATGATGGCTCTTTTTGTTGCTCTTTCCACTTGTACAATTTCAATGGCATGGGAGGAACTGTGTGTACTAGTAGCCTTGGGCTTTTGTTAATTCTGATCTTTGGTGTACTATAAAATATACGTCCACGGGTTATAATTAGTGGAAGCCCCCCCAATAATTAAATGACATCTGTTTTTCATCAGAATGGTGGCTTAGTTAACCCCAGAGCCATGGTTTTTCACAGGCTTTCCACAGACTCCCGGGATGCTCGGACATGACTGTTTAAATTGCTCATTGCAGCCTGTCATTGCCCAGGAAGATTAACGGAAATAGAGAGCCCTGGGTTGTCCGGTTTGGCAGTCAAGATGGGGAAAGTGCCATCTGCATAGCAGCTGCTGTTCCTCTGGCCTCGATTAATTTATCTCATATTGCATAATAGCCAACATTTTTTTCCTTTGTGCGGTGCTTGACCTTCTGGGACCATCATTTTCCCCTGGCATGTGTGGGTGGGTTTTTACCCTTATCTCTTCTATGACAAGCCTCATTTCATGCCATGCCTTTATGTCCTTTTGCAACATTCTGTCACCTTGATCTGGTTGTGCTCTACCTGGGTGAGTGTGGGCTCTTGGGGAGAGAAGGCTCACGCAGCTCCTGTGTGTCCAGGAGTGTGTGCAGTCCCTAGTGTCCTGCTCCTCTTTTCTCACCTGCATCCCCAGGAGCTTGTTAGACCTCAGCCCTCTGATGGATTAAGGGAGAAGGTCTGCCTGAGCCTACTATTGAGACACATACTAGGGAGGGAAGTAGAAAGCAGCTGTTGATGAATTTATCTTGGAAGTTCAAGTGGTTGTTCTTGTTGCTTTCAGGCGATTTCACAAGTTACTTCATTGAAACTCCTACAAATTTCACGTAGCCCCAGTGGTTTTGCTTTTATCTGCTTTGTTCCCTAATCAAACGGAAAAACCCAAATCAGCTCATTTGGACAGAATTACAGTGCAACATCTGTTTGAAAAGCAAACAGTGTTTGTGAATATTACGGTTATGAAATGGTTGCTCCGAAACAAAAACCAAACACAAAATGAAACAAAACTCCCCAGCTTCTACAGTTTTTCTCCATGAGTTTACTGCATTTGGGGAAGATGAGAAGGGAGTAAATACAGAAGGAAAGGAATGCAGCTTGAAAGTAACCCACTTCTTCAGCTGAAGAGTTTTTCTCATTTCTGTTGTCTAGTTGGAAATAGCTTTGAGGATTACATTCATGTGGTCTACACCAGGTTCATTCATTCAAACTGTTTCTAACCAGGTATTTCTTTTTGCTGGAAATTAAGTTTATCTTGCTGCTTTCTTGCAGCATGTCGCCATTTTGCACAGGGAGTATTTGATTGGAAATAAATGAAGATTGCTTTTGGTTTGGCTTTCTTTCATCCAGATATGAATATGGGTCTGTCTCACCCCCCCCATCCCTTTATTTTTTTCTTTTCGTGGGAGGAAATTACTTAAATGACTCAAATTTATTGTACCATGACAGAGCATCATGCACGGAGCACTAGAAGCAGAGGGCAGATAAAAAGGTTAAATTTTTGCATTCTTCTGTATTTGCTGAAGAATTTTCACAATTTTTGCCAGAGTCAAAAGCCTGTTCCAGCTCCAGAGCCCTTTGTCAGTCCTGATCTGTTGCATGAAAAAAAAAAATTATACAGATAGATTTTACTTATGTTTCCTAGGGATGTTTTGCATTCATAGTTTATAGGTATTTGTAACTGGCTTCGAGATGTAAAAACCCCACATTTTTACTTTGGATCAGGAGAAGGATATACATCCTGTCATTTTAAATGCACTAGGGAAATTACGTTAAAGTAAAATTTCCACACAGAAAAAAATAATGCATCAGGTTATTGATGGATTCTTCAAATGTGCTGAATACTTTTAGATACTGCTGCTGTTGACTTCAGTAGCACACCAGTGCTGTGTAGGTTTGTCAATTAATGCCATTTGTACTTTACCTTTAGCGCTGGTTTTAGAGCTTTTTGGCTTGTTTGTATAATTTTAGCGGGTCACCCTGTTCTGTGAGGCACACATGGAGGCCAAAGGAAGGTGGCCCCATGTTTTGGAGAGCCCGGGCAGCTGAAGCTCCTTTGAGCAGCCGCTTTGAGGGTTGCTTCTGCTGTGTGAGCAGCACTAAGGTGTCCATCCAGGGAGCCTGTGGCAGGAGCCGGGGCTTTGAGGGCCAGGAAATCCTCCTGGAGAGGGGGTGGGGAACAAACAGTGAAGACTTGCTGTGATTTAATGCAAAATGCCCATATGATGCATCTCATTAGAGCAGGCTGATGGGAAACCGCCTTTTGTTAAGCCCTGGAATAAAGCACAGCACTGGTTTGCCGCCTGTGTCTCTCCCCAGAGATTTTTGGAGAGGGTCATGCTGTTCCAAGTGCAAGAGCCTTATAGCTCCCTCCCCCAAGAGAGGTGGAAGAGGAGGTCAGGGTGCTTTCAGCATTAGACAGGCTATTCCTTTTGGCATGAAAAAACATGATTTGGAAAGATTATTTTGTGCTCTGTATGCTGCTGGGCAAGTGCAGGACAAGAGCTGGGGCCAAGGCTCTTTTACACCTCCCTGAGTCCCACCTGGTGTCGATCCCTGTTGGGTTGCCTTGAGGCACAAGCAGGTGTGCCATGGGGATTTCCTGTGCTCCTCTGGCAGCCCTAGGGTGGGATGCCCTGGCATCTTCTCATTGGATGCCTGCCTCTACCTCTGGCTGCTGCCTGACACCAGGTAGAAATCACTGGAAGAAGCAGACACTGCTGGTGGCTCCTAGGATGCCACCAGCAGTGTAGAGGGAGAAAAAATGCTATGTCCAGAGTGTCTTTCTCATCCCCCAGCTGATAGCAAAGCAATGGGGGGTGGTAGGATTAAACCCCCAGTGAAAACCGGAAGTGCTCCCATTTGCAGCCTTCAGTTTAATTTTGGTATTTTAAATGAAACTTTTGCTCGGTAGTTTTGAGTCTAGATCTTTTGATACGAAAGCAAGGGAATAAAAATATCTTTGTGTGCAGGTTGTGTTTGCAAAATGAAACACTTCCTCCCCCACTCTCTCTTAAACCAAACAGATCCCTCCCACGAGGAAACTGGCAAATCTCAGAGCTGATCCCAACCCTGTGAAAAGTGTCAGACAAAAATAAAGACTCCCAAAGCAAGTGATAGTATGAAAAAGGGARGGAGCAAGAAAACCCCCAACTTCCATATGAAGCTCAGCTTGCTTGGAGGGCAATAGATGTCAACTTTCACTGCAGACCCAGTTTCTTGCCCTTGCTCTGGAGATCATCATCTCATCTTTCCGTTTGATCAGCAAGGAAAATGGAGACAATTTCTGAAAGTGAATATAAAATCTAATGCAATTGCTACTGTATTACTTTTTCACAAATTTTTCTATTTGGAGGTCAGGGAAGGATCAAATCAAAGGAGATAAGGATAAACAAATGATGCCAACAGGAATGAGTCAGAAATCAAGCATGATTGCTGGGAGTTTGGGCTTTCCACTTTAGCAACCAGTGCCTCTGTTCTGCTGGGAGAACAAGTCACTTCTGGAGCTATCTCAGATGCTGGTTAGTCATGTTTTTCAGCAGCAGAGGAAAATTTTCCCATTCTGCTCCCCATGACTGTATGCAACTGTGTGGACAGTTTTCCATCGTGGAAAACTTGAAATCAGAGTGGAGAGTGTGCGTGTGGAGGGAGGAGTGGGGGAAGGAGGATGGGAGAATTGGTGACTCTGTTGTTTTGTAGGCAGCATTGGCATGTGGGACAACGATGCTTCCTTCTGACAACAGAGGCAGAAGGAGATTGCATGTTTACAAAATGCTACAAAAATACAAAACAAATATTGTGGATTTGATATAATATGGATCAGAAGGCTTGAATATGTTCTAGATGGGAAAATTGTTGAACTTAATTATTTCTGTTGGTCAGCTGTCAAAAAAACCCAGCCCAAACTCCTTGTGAACTTTCAAAGAATAATTCAGCTTTTAGAGTATTTCCATGGATGGGGGAAAACTTGATATGCAAGATGAAGAGATCTCTGCTGTGCTACTGGCACAGTCTTGCACTTTGTGTAGGTGCTTCTATTTATTTTTTGCTTTATGTATCTTCTGTCACATAGCATATTTCTAAACAACCTCTTTCTTTCTCTGAGCTCTGCACAAAAACATTTAWTTGAAAATGAATGTAGAAACATCTGATGTTCAGTGGTGTTCAAATTTTGGATTCAGCTCATCTGCTGATTTCTGCGTTACACCAGTGGAAAAATGCTGGCTGTGTTTCATCACATCTGACTGTTGACTAAGTTAGATGCATTTTAGCCGTTGCCAGATGTACAAGATACAGTAAAATGAGCATTTCCTGTAGCAAATTAAGACTTTTTGGCTTTGTGACGATATTGGCAGAAGCTGCTTGTTTGCACTGGGGATTTGGCCAGATTGCGCTGGTCAATACAGACAATAAACTGAGTTAGCAGAGGAGATCTCCTGATCTAGCTGAATTTGTCTTGCTCTTCTAATTAGTTAAGTTTGGGGGTTGCAGCCTTCTATTGTCCTTGCTGACTGTGATACTGGTTCTAGATACACCCACGTTAAGCAAAACCGAATGCCTTGTGGCATTTCTTAGCCAGACTGAACCAGTGAAGGCAAGCCTCTCTGGAAGGGGGGCATCTTGGATAAAATGACTGAATTAATGTGTTTCCTGGGCCAAATCCAGAGCTGTCATGAACTGAGACACTGCGGAGTCAGGAACACAATGCATGACTTACCACATCATATGACTCAACACATCAAGGCTGGGTTCGATGGGGCACTGAGCAACCTGGTCTAGTGACAGATGTCCCTGCCCACGGCAGGGGTGTTGGAACCAGATAATGTTAAAGGTCCCTTCCAACCCCAACCATTCAATGATTCAGTGATTCCGTGACTTTGGCAAAAGGATGGCTCATCACTTGAAGGCTTGCTAGTTTGCAGATAAGCTGCCCGCTGGTACTGGCAGACATGAGATCCGTGACTGTCTCCTGCCCCTGAACTGCCTGAGACTGGAGTGCTTACTGGATTGTATTTTAGGGTCATATATAATTCTTCATAGTGCTCATTGATTCCCAGGAGTGGGAACTGTGCACGTATCTGGACTGTAGGGCGTTGTCTTGCAGCTGCTGTTGTTGAGCATTAGCAGACCTAGAGTCTCACAGGGAGTTGGGGCTTGTCTTTCTGTGTCCCTGCAATTGCTTACTGAAGAGAGGCTGCCTGTCCTAAGCAGCAGATGAGCGGCTCTGGTGGATTCAAGAAGTAAACCAGGAAAATTGCCACGTCAACATGAGGTCACTGATGGATAGAGTAAGCAAGGATCACAGGAGAGCAGAAGAGCTGTGTTAAGGCAATTCTCTCTTGTCCTCTAGCTGGCTTGGAATTTACTGCTTGAAAAGCTTTTAAGTGCTGTTAGGGCAGGCAAGCTGAAAAAAAAAAGAGCTGTTTGTGTGTGAGCCCTGATTATGGTTGAGTATCTGTATCAGACAGGCCTTAGAAACCAGGGAAGAGCAATGACACTGTAAATACCTGACATTTGCTGAGCTTTAAAGGGGAATGTTATCAGCCTCTGAAAAGAACCCCCAAAACTACTGATGGAGCCACCTAGCTATGAGAGCTGGAGCAAAGGAATTTTTTTTTTTGAGCTGGTGCAGCATTAAGATATTTAAATCTATTGTCAATGTGGAAATGGTTTAAAAAATCCCACCCATTCTGTTGGATGCAGTAAGTTGACCTCGGTGGTATCTGAGAGTGAATAAAGCCAGAAAATGCCAAACTCCTGGCCTGGCCTGAGTGAGAGAAGGGGTCACAGCAAGGCTGGGCTAATCTTGCCTGAATTTAGGTATTCCAGAGAAAAACATCTGTGTTAATACCCATGAATGCAGTACAGTCAGTGTAGAAGCACTGTGGTCTGTGAGCAAACAGTTTAATCCATGGCACCTGTTTTGAGATGGAAGAGCCACAGAGCTGTGGTGGACCTGTGAGACTTTGGGCACTGAAAGACCCASCCAGGGCTGAAAGATTTTGCTGCTAAGACACCAAGTGCATATGTGTATGTATGTAAGAGTAAAGCAAGGATACAACAAGCCGTGATCCTCCTCCAGCCAATGCAGCAGTTGCTGAAAGGTGAAGCTGGTGTAGATGTGGAGTTTTGAGCTTCACAGCATGACAGGGGAGATGATCCCTCTCTGCCAGCACCAGCACTGTCATGTAATGGGAAAATTCCCAGAAGCTGAAATTCAGAGGTTGGAGGTTTACAGCTGTCTCTCCACGTCATCTCTGGTCTTGTTGCTGTTGAAGGAAGACTACCCTGTGCTGGAGCCACCCTAGCCACTACATGGAAAGAAGTCACCTGCCTCACACCCGATTGTCTTGTCATAAGAGAAAGGATCTGCAAAATAGGTGCATGTGAGTTGTTAACAGCAGCTCTGCTGGGAGCTGAAAGCTTGGAAAGCCTGGGGAGAAAATGCTGTGCTAATAATGTATGAGATGTATAAACTATGCCTCGTTTAAAACAAGATGTATGGGTCCCTGGGGAGTGTAGGTAAATGGGGTAAGGGAAGGTTTGGGCCAAGTTGTAGTATTGCTTTATCTGTCTCCTTCAAAAATGAAAATAGGTCTAAAGAAGGTAGTCCCTTTGGGAGTACCTTTAAATAAATAAATAAATAAATAAATAAGTGTACGGTTATCTACTATTACCAGATCCCTTGGCTATTGAAAGCAAAGCTCACGATTTACATTAGTAAACTAACCCTACTATTTTCCGAAAAAAAGGAATAAAAGTTATATTGTGGAGGGTTGGTGGAGGGAGGATCTCTCTCTATCACATTTGGTGACCTGTATTAACACAATGGGAAAGACTTAGAAATTCATTCAGCTGGGGAGTTCATTGATATCTCACCCAAAAGCCCCAAATCCTTAGGGCCAGTCTAGATCCCGTTCACCCCTGTAACTAATCCCATGCAAATCAATTTACTTTCGTGGGTACACTAAACAGGATTTGTCTGTAATTAGCATGAAGTGGAACAGATTGCAGGCGTGCTTATCTTCTAATATGGAAGTGCAGCCAGCAGAGGTTGAACAGTGGGTTGCATCACTGGCAGAGCAGGGACAACAGGGAGTGGTGGATACTGGGAAGCTTTGGCTGAATGGAGGACCTTGGCCCTTGTCACGATTCTCTAGTAAATGCCATGAAAGCAAGCAAACTTCAAAGTAAGTGTGCCAGATCAAAACAGTGCAAGATAAAACCTCATGTGAGATTGAAGTCCGTCCGTTTTATTTTTCCCTGTCAGAGCACTGAATTCAGAGATTAATGCTGCCTCAGTTGTTCGTAGTTATGTTGTATTTTTTCAGATTAAAGCCAGTGGTACTTCTGACTCAAATTGTAAAGCACGTTTCATCTTTAATTTATTAGTTCTAATACATTATTATTTAATATTTGATCTCCCAATTGGCTTTAAGTAGCTTCTTAATACTTGAATCCCTCAAGTGATAACAGTTTACTTATTGGTTTGAGCTTAATTTGTGTTTCTTACGCTGTCAAGATGAGGAAACTTTAAATCAGGCCTTCTTTCAAAGTTTTTAGATGGGGCTATTCTTCTGCCTTTTGGGCGTTAAGCAGTAATGGCCCCACAAACATATCATCACACCAAGTGGGTTATTTTTAAGATAGTGTTATACATTCTGACATGCTGGATGATGCCTCCAGATGGGTTCAGATGGATCTCTGTGCCTGGGGTGAAAACCAATTGTGGCCTCAGGGTCTGAGAACATGTGGGCACCTTGCTGCCATAGCTCATGTGTGAATGCAGCCTTCATTCTTAAGTTGGCCTGCTGATGTTGTGTCTAGCATTTGAAGTATGTTTGGTAACAGTCCGTCAAAATGAAGGTTTCATTTTCCTTTGTAGGTTGGATTGGTTATTCTGGTTCATTAAGTATCTCTTAGTTCCATTCTTGCTTTGGCAGTTCCCATGTACAGGGAGGGATTTCCCTCTCATCTGATACAGGTTGAAAGTGTGTTATGGCTCTTTAAACCGAAGGTAATAAAATGCTTTAGTAATCTTTATTTTTTATATTTATAATGCTTTAATCACAGCACCTACTCTGATAAAGCCAACATTTGCAAAAACTAAATCCTGTGTCTCAAGATACCATGTTCTAGTCCATGTGTCTCAAACCTGCCTAAGCCAAGTTAAAGTAGAAAAATAGGAGTGAGATCAGTAGAACAGCATTAAATTTACTCATGCAAAACTAGAAGGAAAAGTTGGCCTTTACAAAGGTTAATTTTTGCTAGCAAATGCACAGGGAGTAGATCCATAATGATAGAGTTTTTATGGAGCTTTTCCCTTTCAATGTTTGGTGAAAACTGTAGGTTTAGTATTTGACTTGGGACATAGAAAGCCTTAGACTTTCACTTAGCCTAAATGAAATTAGAAAGAAAATAACATTGAATTTAGCAGGAGTTAAATTTGTTCAGGGATGAGTAAACCTGCTTTTTCATTTCTGATTTGTGAGCTGCTAGCTCTAAAGCTGGGGGTTTAAACAAACAAAAGTGGAATGGCAGCATTATGAGATTTATTTACACAGTATATGCAGTGAGCTGTTAATTGAGTTGGTTGAAGAAAATAAAATTGGATATGTTTGATATATTGATATAAATAAATAAAACTGAGTCTGTTTCATAAGTTGAGCACTGGTATTTGCATTTACTCTGCGTGTGTGTGTAAATAGGGGTCTGGCAGTTTGCACTCTGTGCAGGGTTGCCTCTGGGGTAGGGATCCACCTCCTGCTAACAGATGAACAAGCTGTTGATAACCTCTGATAGAGAAAGAAAAAAAATCTAGCTGATTTGATGTGATAGCAAGCATTTTGGGGAAGATCTGTCACTGAGGCAGGAAATGACCCAGCACTTAATATCCGGGTTTGACCTTGGGATTGGTTGTTGGTTTTTCGGTTTTAGTAATAATGAACACTTAAAATTTGCAGCTAAGCCTGCAAATAACAGAAGTGAAATTACAGGCGGGTTTCAAATCCATGTGCAGAAATGAGCAAACCAGAAATTTTTCATGCCTTGTACTGAATAACATAAATATTTTATTTAGCTTTAAGGAATAACCTTTGAAGTGAAAAGTGACAGCTAGCTGAAAAATGGCCCTGAGGTGGAACTGAAAGGCTTCTACTTGAAGCAGATTTTTAGGGATTTTTAAATTTTTTTTTCAAGTTGGGTCACTTCATACTTTCCAAATGCAAACCCTCCTGGTTATATTTGCAGGCTCCCCAGTACCAGTGTGTGTGTATCCTGTTGTGAGCAGCGCCAACAGTGCAGCCCCCGGCTCTTTTTCATGTTGGGGAAGTTCCCAAGCAACAGGACGGGCATTGCATCGCCACCGCCCTTCCCTCCTGCAGCTCCAACGCGCCCAGGAGCAGCTTTTCCAGCTTGGGGCCTGCCGCTGCCTCCTGCTCTGTTCCCTGGGCTGCTGAGCCTGACAAAGGCCATTTGAAGAGAAGGCTGGTGCTACAGGGGAGCGCCTGACGTGAATGCGGGGCCAGGGCCCCTAGGCGTGGGGAAGGCAAGGCCAGGCCAGGCGGCCCCTCCCCGTGCTCGGGCGATACCCCCGGCACCCCTCGTGTGCGCTGAGCCCAGCCGCGGAAGCTGGGGAGCCTGAACCCAGGGGGGCCTCACATGTCGTTTGCCGGCCTCTTGTTTTTTACAGCTTCTTGTTGATAATTGATGTCACAAATCGGTCACAGAGGGCCGCTGGAGCCCGCCGTTCCCCGGGTGAAGATCCTGGCCCCGTCAGGGCTGAGCAGGTGGCTGCCAGGCTGGCCGTGTGCCCCGGGACGCAGCCAGCGGACCCCTGCCCGAGCCGAGGGAGGAGCGAGCATGGCCGTGTGAGTGTGTGTGTGTGTCTCACGAAAGGGAGAGAAGGGAGCCTATGCTTCTCTCCCAGCCATCAGACGGGAAGAGCAGTAAGTGGGTAAGGTTGGACAGTCTGGAGGATTGCTTTTAAGGTGGTCACCAGCTCCTGTGAAGAGCAGCTTCAGGCAGATGGGTCGCTGCGCCGAGCGTTGCCATTTGAGAGGCGCAGGGGTGCTCCAGCACTCAAAGCGATGCCTGCCCGTGTTCTTGCTGGCTCCCTGCTTACATCCCAGTCACAGGAGTGCAGGGGCCATCAGCCAAATCAGCAGCCACGCTGAACACCTCGCTTGTCTTAGCTATGGGCAATCCACACTTTTATTCCAATTATTAATCTATTTTCACTGCCACACAAACCTCAGGGCTGTTGCACTCATCAGCAGCTGACTGACAGGCCTGCTGTAGCATTTGATTTGCAGATCAAGAAAGGGTGCTTGTCCTGGTACATGTTTTGGCATATCTGCCAGGTCTAGATTAATTTTATAATTGTTACTTCAGGGTTCAAAACTGCTTCTTTTTTTGGATTGTATTGAGACAGTAGTAAACTTCATTAAGACAGCTGTAAAAGTGTAGCTAATGCTAGCATTGCTTGGGCTAGCAAAAGGAAGTGATTTATCAACCAATGTGTCTGTTTCTGTTCACAGTACTTGCTAAATTTGCCATGTTTTGCCCAAATCCGAAACCGAAGACCAAATGAGAAAATCTGCACTTCCAATGTTTCCTTTTTCCATGTTTCTTGTAGCAGAAAGATAGAACACCGTGGTTTGCTGTTGCAACTGGTAACCAAAGTAAGTTTTGTATGAGAGTGGAGGGGATGGGGCTTGGGAGCCAGTGCCTTGGATCCTTAAGCATCCATTGACTGGGGAACACATATTGCTGCACAAGGAGGGCTTGGCGTGTAGTGATTCAATCTGTAACAAATTTTCCCATCCAGGTTTACAAACCATTGGAACAGGGCTTAAAACTGGAATTTCTAAACAGCTCCCGCACTGTATGAACAGGGGCTCTGTTATAATAAGAAACTAGCAGACAACTGCTCCTTCTGCTGTTGTGCAGCTCTCTGCATGGGGCTGCCCTCGCAGCAGGACCATGTGTCTGTGCAGGCTATAATGAGACAGAGCTCTGGCTGGTTTTGTTTATGAGTGAAGGGCAGGGCTTTAAAAAAAGTCCACTTGCTAGCTGTGAGTAAAGCTACATGGTTTGACCAGAGAAGGAGATTAAGGTATAAATTCACCCTTCTTTTTTTTTGTTTAAAGTTTTAATTAAAAAGAGGAAGGTCTGACCTTTCTGTGCCAAGACAGCCTTTCAAATTAATTTAAAACGCATTAGTGAGTTCTGCTGAGGCCTACAAGTAGGTGACTCTTCTGTCACCACTGTTGCTCATTCGTTTCCCAAGAAGCAAGAAAGCTAAACTGATAAAATTCTGCTATCTGATACGGTTTTGAAACCTAGAGTTGAACAGGACATTTTAAAAAAGTCTTGTTAAAACCACAAGATAAACAGCAGTTTGGAATGTATGTAGGAACTGTGTGAAGGGCTGGAGGAATAGGAGGGCAGCAGCTCAAGCTGCATTTCCACATTGGTCACCCCGAAGTTACTCTAAAGAAGTGGAAGACCAGTAGTGCAATTCTGGCCTTGATTTACATCTCATTTTTAAACAGCAAATCTAGCTGAAGGGAATAAAGCAATTTCCATGCCATGGGAGTAGCTCCCAGATCTCTCTTTCTTCTGAGCAGCTGAATAAAGAGTCATTTTACAAAGACCTTTTCCCTAATAAATAGCAAAGCAATCTCATAAAGAAAGTAATGTGCTTTTTAGGCTCAGTAACCATATTGAATTAAATGTTATGCACAATGTAATTACATTTGCCTGTCAGTTGTATTAATGTGAATTTCCTTGATTAATTTTTCAAGTTAGTTGATACTAAGTAGGTAGGAAGTTTAACATCTCCCTAGACCTCCTCTGTCAGCCTGGCTCAGCTAGCGGAGGGAGGGCGAAGCTCAGCACAGTCAGTGTTCAGTGTTATTCCATTAAGTCGGCCACTTTAATAAGCACCTGGAATCTTCCTCTTTCCAGTCATCTGTAGTTGTCCTGTACAGTGGGTGCAGTGTGACTCCCCGGGCTGTGAGGGACAGTCCTGCCAGGTATGGGTGCAGCATTTAGAAGCAGCGTGAACACCCAAATCCACGTGTGTTGTAGAGTTTTTACAAGGCGATGATGGTGGAGGAGGATGTAGAACGGTGAGTGGGGTGCAACTTTAACCATGCTGCCTGTGCCATGTTCAGAGTGGCACAGTGAGTGTGCAAGTTCACTCATTTCCTTGAAATTGTGTGGAGTATCTGATTGCCAAGGATATGGAGCAACAGTTTTGAGAGCAGGGGTGTCACAGAAGCCTTATGGAGACAAGGTGGTGCACTGCTTTACATACACATCCCAGCTGATTTCTCCCAGTTACCATMCTGACTGTCAGCTCACTGCCTTTCCCAAAAGCTTTCAGTTATTGTGCTGCACAGGCTCTGTTTACTTCTTGAGGAATTGTACTTGGGTCTTGGCCACATGGAGAGTATTCATTCCTCAGACATACCTGGCTAGCCAGTTACTGTACCTAGTGACCTCAAAACATGCAGCACAGACTGTCTTGAAACCAGTGCATGTTGATATGTAAGTCTGACCTTCTTTGAATTAATAAAATATTTGAAGCTATTTTGGGGAGGAAGCTGGAGTCATTTGCACAGTGGGGGTCTGGGCATTAYAGCTGTGCTTCTTTTTGCTTGGTGTCTGCAAACTTTATATGAGGTCTCAGTTAGTGATTCATCTCTCAAACATCTGTATTAACTCATGGAGCTTGGGGAGTCCTGGTGTAAGTGTGAAGTAGGAATGAACTGAAACAAGCTCACTTAAATGGGGACCCTTCTTGTGTAAATCGGTCTGGATTATAGTGATCCAAATAAACAATCATTTGGATGTGTACATTCTGCAGCACTCTTTATATTACACAGCTCTTGGGAGACGAAAAAAGTCTGTTCAGTGTCTACTCAGAAGGAAGAAATGGGAGCAGGACTGTAGAAAAATGTTTCAAGACTGGTAGTCTGTTTCATGTTACAGAGCTTGCCAGATTTGATACAAAATTTCTTAAATACTGGTGCCCTGCACAACCGGTTAGCAGGTAACATCTCTAAAGCTGTGGGGTGCACTGTACTTGTATTTCCAATGCACATAGCTTTTGCTCCTTAATCCCACTCTGAAAGTGTTTTAAAGCAGTTTGGGAAAACACAGAAAACACGTGATCAAGTACAAAGAGATTTGGGAACAACTGGAAGCACTGTATAGGAAGGTCCACCATAACCCAAGGTTATTGCTTTAGGAGGAATTTTATTTACTTTTGCCCTCTTGTTCCCTTTCTGGTTTTAGTACCCTATGGAGCATGTACTGCAGCATATGCTGCAGGCAGAGTTCAAAGTACCCTGCCATGCTGCAAGACAGTATGGGCAGGAATGGATTCTCCATGCTTTGCTTTTTTTGCTTTTCCCCCCCCCTCTTTCGAGTAGTTGTCACATTTGTCAGTTTTTAGCTTATTCTTATTTAAAAGAAAAAGAAAAAAAGAACTCCCCCGCCCCCCAACTGTAATTGGAAGATAAAAGATCACCCGCAGCCTTCCCTCTGCCTTTCCAGCCAGTGAGAAGAATACACTGTTTCAGCTGCATTTCATTTTCAGGTCCTGCCCTAGCTGGACTGAGTCCTTGCCATGCCGTACACGGTTTCTGGGGAGCAAGTGTTTCTTTTTCTCGGTGACCAGTGCCAGAGTTAGAGAAAGTGAGATTCTGGCTTGATAAAATAACGGTGTGAAAGTTGCTTGTCAGTTCAGTGGAGCCATGTTTGTACCTGGAGTTAAAGATTGCAGAGAATGAAGTGGGTAGAGAAACCTGAATCATTGGATTTAGTCCTTGTAAGCTTCAGGGTACAAGAAATAAAAATGACCGGACTCCAGATTTCTTATGTGATCAGTTGGCAACCTGTAGGAAATGAGCCTSTACACCATGTCTTTCTACAGAAGTAATTTCTTCTGTATTCCCATTCTTCTGTAGAATGGGAGTGTTCATAAATGTTGCATGAGTACTGTGAGAACAAATTAATTCATTATTGCCTGAACATTGACCAAACCTGTATTTTCTTGATTCAGTCATGTTTGTACCTAACAGTGAGGGCAAAAGTTTTAGTAACCACAGTGTTGAATGTCATGCTAAGGAAGATCATGGGCTTAACCATTGATACATAGAAAGCCTGGATAATCAGGGGAACAGTTACATAAAGTTATAGCAGATTTACTTCCACGTTTCTAGATAGTCTGCATCTCTTCTGTTCTTTGGATCAGCTTCTGTCTTTTTGCTACAGGGCAGAAAAGAAATTGGCCCTGTTCCATTTTGAAGGGGAAGAAACAGTTTTGTGGGGAAATCCACTTGCTCTAGGGCTCTAATGAGTTGGAAGTATTTTGAAATACTTGTGATTTAGATCGTAATGAGTTAATGCTAATGATTCAAGTCAAAACTTCTTTTAACGCTTTAAGGAGGTAGGGGTATTGGTGTATGTTGCCGGTAGTGGTAAGTCATGTTCGGCAGTCATCACAGAAAGTTTTGGTGTGCCCAGAGTGCCTAAATGCTCCTTAGTGAATGGTAGAGAATAGGCTGGGACTGCTACAAGCAACTGAAACCTCTGGCACAGTCTCAGCAGTCAGACAGGAGTGGTGCAGGGACTSAAGCAAAGCACTCTGTAAGACCTCTTGGTTTTCTGGAGGGGTTATGTGGATGGCACTTGATAACCTTCTACAGATCAGACTCAGACCATACCTCTTGTGTTCTCTTACGTAAATAAAGGCTGCTAAAGCAGGCCTACTGCTTGGGAAAACCTGAGTTATTCAGGCAGTAATGTGCCTTAGGAAAAGAGCTGCAGCATTTTCTTGGGGAAAGTCTGATTCATCACTTGTCTGCATGCCTGGACAAGAAAAGGGTCATATTTCTGCTAGACACCAAAGCGAGGGGGGAGGGTGTTTCTGACTTGATTTATCAACTAGGAGAGATGAATTAGAACCCTCAGGGGAGGGAAAACTTCACAGAAACTGAAATATTTTTACATTGCAGATGATTGTGGCCTCCAGACTTTTTCTTGTATGGCATTTATGCAAGCACACATTCCAAAACAAAATTAAACAAACAGTCCCTTGAAGACTCCTAATTAGCCACTTTGCTCAATACTCAATTAGAATAACCATGTAGGTAAAATATGACTGCAGTGCAGAGAATTTCATTTGAAGTAGCAGTCCATAAGTAATGTTTAGGAATAAGTAATAGAGTTCATCAATGAATGCGTTTTGCTTGGAGCAAATTTGGCTTTGCAGACGATTGGCAGTAGGGGAGGGTGAGATGCTATAAACCTGATGGAGTCTTGTAATTTAAAACAGAGGCCTAAACTTCAGAAGATTTGGAAAGATCATGCCTCTGCCAGAAACCTTGATGTGACCTCAGGCAAGTCACTTCACCTTTCTGTGCCTTATCTGAATTAATATCTGTTTCCTATCTGTAAAATGAAGATAATGCTTCATACGTGTCCTGAAACTTGAGTGTTAATAAAATACACAGAAATCATCACAYAGGAAGTCCTCCAGAAGAACAAATGCTGACTTGTATATACAGTTGTATAGCACTCATTTGCAAGTGTTTTTTTCTTAGGTCACTTGCAAATACATACTCTATTGGGACTTCTTTGGCTTATCCTTATGAGGAGGGTAGACCTGAACAAGACATTTGGATTCAAACCTTCTGAATACTTGAGGGACAGAGAGCAGCTGGTTTCTCTATCCAGACTTAGATCTAAAGTGGAATTTTGGATGTAGTTGTCAGCTGCACAATGACTATAACTTTGCTTTGGAGCCTGACACCAGAGCCCAGATAGGAGGTGAGATTTTGTGGCTAGACCCTGTTTCTACCAAAGCATGTTAACTAAAAGAGCATTAAACAAATTCCACTACTTAGAAATTACCATCTCTGCATGTGTCTATTAGTTTCATTTCTGCAAAAGGGCACAACTCTCATAACTAGTAAATTATATACTTGCTGGTTGATATGATCTAAACTGTGCTAGTGGCTAGTTTTAGCTGACTGATCTGCTTTTGGTAGTACAGAAGGAGTTACCTGAAAGTTCTAACACTGTAGGCTCGTCTTCTCCCTGCCCGACATGTCCAGCCCCTCTTATGGTCACATTAAAGTGTCTGCTCTATACTTGCTCACACTTGGCTAACTGTTCTTAAAAGTGAAGACCTTACTGAGGGATGCCTCCTCAGAAAGACGTTTTGTCTAGAGATAATCATGCTTTTGAAATGTTATGTCCCAGGTGAGGTAAAATGCAGAACATTCAAGGCAAGATTAGAGGAATGCCTGAATACTTCTGGAAAAAGGCAGGCAAAATTTGATGTGCTTTTAATCATAGGTGTTAAAGTCATGGCTTTAGCTTTGGTATTAAAGTATTAATACCATAGTATTAAAAGAACTATCATTTAAAGAAGTGCTGTGCCTAAACATAAAAAAAAAGTGATGTACTGATTTATTGAAAACACAAAGGTTTGAAAAAGCTCTTTTTAAAACCCTGAGGGAATTTTAGATATGTCTCAGATGGTAACTTCAATTATTTGAGGACAACATCTTTTAGCTATATTCCCAGGCAATTGTAAATTACAGGACACTGAGAAGACCAAGATCTTCTTGAAAATAAATTGCAGTCGAGCTTGTGACTTGGATCATGCATTTCTGTATGTGAACTGACCATCTGAAATCAAAGGCTGCAGAAGTAGCTGCAGAGCTGAAGGTGCAGAGACTGGAAACGTGGGGAGGTGTGTGAGCACGGCCACAGCAGCACAGGCTGCACGAGGGAACGCGTTCAGGTTTATGTGTTGTTCCCAGTGTAAGAACATTTGATAGTTCATAAAATTCTTCACTTAAGTTCAAAAGCAGTGTTATGGTTCTTGGAAGAACACTTTGAGAAGTTCTAAAAGATTTTGCTTTTCCAAGGTCTTATGCACAGGATTTGGGAAACTGAGTAACTTTGTAGTTTCCTGGGATTCTGACAACCATAAATTGAAAAAAGGCAGTCACGAAGTATGTGAAAATGTAGCCCATTATCCATTCTTTATGATAGACAGGAAAGGAGAGGAAAAATTAGTAACAGTTTGAAGTAAAACTGCTTAAATATTTTGTACTTTTTCTACCTCTATTTGCAAAATTCAAATCAGGTGTTCTACCTGCAGGGACCTTCAAACAGGTCATTAAAAACAACCCAGCAGTTATGAATCAATTTATTCTAAATTTTAATTTAAAATTGCACTTGTATAATTTTCCAAAAGGGTTGAATCCTTTGTAGAACTTATTTCAATAATTTTTATTTTTATTTTTCAAGTCARGTGATATATCTTTACTTACCTTCCTGATTAAATCTCTCCATACTGGAGAGAGTTATCAATTCCTTCCCAACCTTTCCTTGTCTTTTGAAAATACCAATAGGTAATTTTAGCAACATAGATAAGGAATTCCATTATAACTGGGAAGCCAATTATCTGTCAAGACGTTATTGCAATATTATTAGAAAACTGGATACTTAAGCAGCAGGTAATTTTTTTTGTATTTCCTGCATAACTATCATGCACTCTGTTTTGATTAGATCCTAATGACACCAAGAACATTTTAAACAAATACTCTCAGCCCATGCAAATGAAATACATTTTACTTCTTCAGTTGCACTTGTGCAGCAACGGTAATTAATACGTCTTGTAATATTCAAACTATATCTGATTAAATCACAGTGCACCAAAGAGGGCTTTATAAATAATCTTTCCATGAACCCTGCTGAGAGAGCTGAGAGAAAATAGGAAATGTGATAAACAGCATAATTGTGCCTAAAGTGCCAATAGTGATGTCGCACCTATAGATTCCCTTGCCCATAACCCAGCTCCTGCCCTGGACCACTCATGGTGAATGGAACTGACCTGATTTTCCATCATTTTTATGATGACAGCAGGCTTTGCAGTGCTGGGCCTGGCAGACTGGCTATTTCCTGTTGAACAGTAACTCCCTTAGTTGCTTTACCCTGCACTTTACTAGTGGTTTGTCCTGGTGGTGGACAGCYTTTCCAAAAGAGCAGTCACAGCATCCAAGCATGTGCAGCCTAAGGCATTTCTCTCCAGTATGACCCTCACTGGTTGGTTATAGCCTTGGACTCTGRTAGAAGTGTGTTTCAAAATAGTTGGCATGAAGGATATGCCAAGGACTATCTTCTTGGAATAAGCTAGTGAGTTGTCCCTTCAGGACCATTGCCAAGTTTACAGGCAAGTAGCCTCTGGGATTAAAATACCTTAAATGCACTAGTTAATCAGTAGTATGGCCAGTCTCTTAGCTCAGTGATGGAATATGTGCAAGCAGAAAGAAAAGTTTGTTTTGGTTTTGAATTAAACATGTTTTAACTTCAGCTGCACCCTTTCTGAAGGCTGAGATTAAGGCCCCYCCATCAAGGAGGGGATGCATTTTTAGAAGAGCACTGCCAACCCAACAACAGCAGAAAGAAAAAAWAAAAGAACCCATATGTTATTTTATGTGAGATCTGTTTTTCTCCATTCCCTTTACAGGAATTTGTTGTAACTATGTGAGTTTAGAGGAAAGAAGTCACTATTTTCCAGATGATCTATTTTACCTTTGTTAGGCAGCTTCACTCTTTCCCCTGTGTCATCAGCTTCCTCTGGTTGTTTGCATGGCTCCTTCCTATAGCTACAGGAAGCAGGTTGTAAAAATAGGAAAATGTGTTATTAAAACAAAAGGAAATTTTAGAGTTTCCAGTGTCTGTATTTGTATAAGAGCCACCCTCTGTTGCTCTCCGTGTTGGTTCACGATTGGATGGCAAGCAGGCACTAGCCTTGAACACTGTCATTTGCAAAACTTCATTTTCTGTGTGTTTGGGCTTGTCAGCAGCCTTTGAAGATTTATTCRTAACAGATTATACTCTTTTTAAGGAGTATTTCAAGTTCCTGGCTTAGATGAGGGAGTGGCCCATTTACCTCTGCAACCACCCATATCTAACTGTCTTCAAACTGCTTTTATAACATAGCTGCCAAAAACTGGTACAAAATCCCTCCTTGGTGAAAGGCTGTTCAGAAGAGCATCRGCCGCGCTGCTCGGGATGGCTCGGTGGGTCTGTGTCAGGTTGCACAGGAGCTGTCGCAGGCAGCCTGCAGGACCCGCAGACATGCCTGTTGGGGGCTTGCTGCGGAGCTGAAGCTCAGCTGCGTGAAAAAGCTTTTGAGTTGAAARTCGTGAGTGGCAATGCCCTGACGTTTGGCATTGACTTTCTCTACCTGCTTTTCTAGAGCACCAGAAGGAACTCCTTGTGCTTGTGCATTTTTTTTTTCACTTTGAAAACTGAAAGGCATTTGGTAAGGGCAAAGTGTTACAGTAAGTCAACATGAGTTGCACCAGAAGGTCTCCAAGTAGACAGGGAAAGGAAGAGATTTGATTCAATTTAGTAGATTCAGTTTAGATGTAGTTCGGTAATTTCTTGTTCGAGTTAACCATATAGGACCAGTACTTCTGAGCACTCCTGTTTTGTAAAAAACAGAGCAAAAAGGAGAAGTGGTGAGAACAAGAGGTGCTGAAGTACTTCAGAAATACTGCAGAAGCACTGGTTAGTCAGTCTCCRTTTAGCTATTCCCAAGTTGTACCTTCCCCATGCTGGTGTCCATGCTAAGATTTGCCACAGAGCATACAAATCTTGGATCTCTCTGTGGGTTTTCTGTGGGAAAATACTTGAGACCTCAGACACTGACCATTTTTTAATTATAACCTGTGGCAATCCTAGCTTTACGGAAGGAATTTCATGGGGAACTGGCATTTCTGTCCATCAGTGTACTTAATTTACATTTTTAAAATMTTTTGATTGTGGTTAAATAACTAGTAATCAAGTGCAGGTGGTAGATTTTGAGTATGATCTTCATTACTTTTGGCAGGAAAAGAGGAAGCTATCTTTATGAATAAATACTTCTTCCTTCCAGAACTTAAAGGCTGAGATTCCTTCTTTGTGGGAAAGAGAGTTTCTTTTCTCAGCCCRTGGTTCAGATCTATGACTTGCCCTTTTTGGGACACACATATTAAATACACTTTTAATCTCACAATATGCCCAGGTGTTCAGTTTCTTCTTTTTGTTTCAGCTTCAGAGCTGTAAGTAATTCTGGACTCATTCCATCCACCTGGTTGAGTGCTTTTTTCTATTCTTGATTTCTATTTTTCTCCTTCTCTTTCCCCATCTCTCTCGTGTTTCATTTCCTAAGCTTTTCTGCCAGAACAGCTTTTTATTTCAATCACCTCCGGGAATGGAGTGGACATAATGAATTGGGTATTTTATATGGGCTCCATGAAGGAATCAGGTGTGGCAAGAACTGCTATTAGGCCGCGCCGCAGCAAAGCTCCGAGCCTCTGCCGGCACAGGGCACAGGGCAGCTGCCTGGCAGCGCCCTCCAGCCACAGGGTGGGAACCCTGGACTTTTTGCAGTTGCTTCTGGTCTGTGAAACAAACACGGGCCTGTCACACAACCTCYCTGCAATGTGGTTGGGGAATATTTTCAGGAACAGAAATGTAACTGCAGCGGAGATCTGTACTCTTCCATCCTTGCTAATCAAGATTGCTGATGAAACATTTATTTGTCGGGATTGGATGTTTAGCTAAATATAGGAATAAATTTTTGCAGTGTGAAGATGAACATCAAGGATCTTGGCACAGGGTAATGTCAGTGAAATGCAGATGCAATGAATGTCTCATCTAACTGTTATCCTCCCCATGATCTAAGGAGGTGCTGGATGGGAGTGATTCATTGCTGTTTGCTCGTTTGTTTGTTGTGTCCCAGGTTAATGCTACCTGGATGGCCCTTCCATCCTCAGCTTCAGGCATGGAGCAGGACTCCCTAAGAATTCTAAGTAATGACACACATTTGCAAATGATCTAGTTTCAGGCACTGGGACAAGAAAAAGTCTTGCCCTGATCTCATTTGTCTAAGCTGGTGTTGTAAACTTGCATGAAGTTAATATCACAGCAGGTTTAGGAAGTCCTTGTTCCAGTGCTGGACATTGATTTTTTTTTTTTTTTTCCCACTTGATACCCAACTGAAATGCATTTTGTTGCAACTGGAGATATTTTGTCCATTCACCATTGGACATAGTAATCTTCAACTTATTTTTTTTATTTTTTAATTTTTTTTTTAGCTTAGCTTTTTTTGTTTTTACTTCGTAACCCTCKTTTATTTTTTACTGTGTACAACTAATTTTATTGGTTAAATTTCTTAAATCTCTTCTGACTTTTGTTCCCCTAGTCAGGGTCCGGGCTGTTTTAAATTCGTCTGCTSCTGTATCTGTTTTAGTGYGTTGTCTGAGCCTGGACACAGGAATGTGGCTGAGGTCTCACAAAGGCTGAATAAACAGAACAATTATCTCCCGTTTCTTATGTATGCCATTTCTCTTCCTAAAAATCAAGATTTTGGGGTTTTTAGTAACAGCATAACTTTGTTGACCCATGTTTGCGTTGTGATTCACCATGACCCTCAGATTCTCATTTATTGTTTCRTATTTGTGCATCAGTGTTTGCTTCCAAAGTGTATTATTTAGTTTGTTAATTAGCTCTTCTGAGTGTACTAAGTTCTTTGGATTCAAGAGTAGCTCATATTTTCCCATGTGAAGGGTTTTTTTTCTCTTTATCTTTGCTCTTTCTTCTGTTGCTATGTGAAAGACAACACACACAGAAAACAAAAAAACTGCCAGATATTCATAAGAAATGGAGAAGCTGAGAATATACAAAACAAACAGGGTAAAAAAAAAAAGAGGAAAATATTTTTCTTTCTTAGCTGTGGTAATTTTAACTGCATTCTTTCAAATAGAAGGGGAAACATATCTAACATGCAATTTTAAAGAAATGAAGGGTAAATTGAGAGAGCAAATTCTAAAAAAAAAAAAAAGAAAGTAAAAAATGAGCCACAACAAAATGAACAAAATGGAAGGAACTATTAGATATATTGCCTAGTATTTCTGGGGATGATGTTATGATTTAGCCAGCTAGAAATGGCCATACCAGCTTTTGTAAATAGGATGGATAGTGGAATAATTTATGGTTGACTTTCATTTTTCAATTCAAATATGTTTGCACATGAATTACTGTTTGTCCTGGGTATATTAAAACATCATCTTACTGGATAAATGGATAGATCAATGCATTCAATGTTAATCATGTCTTCAAATTTATTTTAGCTGGGAGTCATGAAGCTGAAGTCTTCCAAACATAATTTGGGCTTTTAATTCAGCCAGGAAACAGGGATTTAAAGTAGATTGCTAATACCATTTTGTTGGGAAGGGAAAAAATGGGGTGGGATGAGCTGATTCCAGTAAAAATGTTTTGAAATTCACCAGATGGACAGTGAGCCCTCAGTTTGCACCGTCTGGTACCACAGTGTCAATGTTGTTGGCCAATATAAGCTCTTCAAATGTCCTGTACTGCAAATAAATACCTTTTACTGAGGAAATTTTAGGGAAGAATAGCTCAGACTTTCATGCCAAAGTAAACGCTTCACTTTTATCCCAACTTTGTAATAAGAACTTTTGTGCTGCTTGTCGCTGCTGCTCTCAAACCACTGAATTCTCCTCTCAAAATAAAAGGTCGTATGGCCATGAGGCAAGGTGGAGTGTTTGTGTTTCAGGAACATTTATCTTGCTGAGTCCCACCAGGAAGGATCCTGCTTTGCAGAGCAGAATGCACACAGCGCCTCCTCCTGCCAGGGCAGGAGACCTTGAGTTTGGGCTGTTRCTTACCTATGTCTTGATTTCTTTTTCTCTACCTTTTGAGGCAGTGGGATAAGCCCAAGGATCAGGAATATGTAAGAGGATACACAGTGACACACAACTGTTGTTGGATGGTGGAGTCCTTGATGGCCTTTGCTGGAGATGGTCTGTGGTGCAAAAGGTGTCTGGCCTCAGGACAGAGGGGATGGGGCAGGAGCCAGCTGTTGGRTACCTTAGTTCCTGTAACTCCAACCAGTCTTTCCCTTTTTGTGTTGGTGGTGGAGGCTACCAAACGAATCTTGCGTTTTGACCCATGGCTACTATTTCCACTTACCCTTTTGTTACCCTTCATCCTTTCCCTTTTCACTGAGGCAGCAATTTATGGGTTCTCAGGGGTGCAACAGCAAGCACTCAGAAGAGAGGTCATCCAAAGTTTGGAGGGTTGCTAATTAGATTTTTTCTTCATTAATTAGTTAGAGCTAATTAGTGTCTGTCTTTGCAGAGATTCTGATGCAAACACAAGAAGAGAGTAGTTAAGTCAGGAATTTTAAAGCACCCTTGTGTTACGGACAGTACCAGCAGACATTAACTCCCCCTCCCCCTTCCCCCCTCCCCCTTTTCAGTTTTTCGGACTTTCCCATGGTGGATAAGATTTACCTGTTGCAGGACAATGCTATTGAAATGCTCTAAAGTCAAATAATGTGTCTAAATCACCAGCCAAGCCAGACAGGATAGCAATTCCTTCAGTTTACATCTTGGAGGCAACTTTGCATCTGGAGGAAGGAGTCTGAGGCTYGCTGGGGGACTGCTTTGAACATGTCCCCTTGCTCCCTGCCCTTTCACCTCCTGGGCTGATGCAGCTGTAAAAGTGTCAGCCTGGCTGGAGATCCCCAGCTAGCCAGACATGATGCATGGTTCCTCAGGCTCTTCCTTGTGTTCTGTTTGCCTCTGGGCTCAGGGAGGCTTTTTGCTGGATTGCTGGTGCAGAAGAGAGGCGTTGCACTCCCACTGCCAGCCCTCATGCTTATTTGGGGTGGACATGGACAGAAAATCAATCGTTTTCCAGGCAGTCATGTTCCATAGAGCAAGGCTCTGGTGTTGTATRTCAGTGTAAAAGGAAATGAGGATTTATGGCATTACCTGTTAACTTTACCGGGGAAAAAAGATTGCTGAAATTTAAAATTACCCTGTTGGGATTTTTTTCCCATTTTTAATTACAAATTAGTATGCAAATAGTCCAAAGTCGCTTTGGCTGCTGTTGGAAACTGGAGCTCTCTATGGGAAAAGCTCTCTATGATAGCTGAAGTGATGAAAGCAGCATGTAGAAAATGCTTGGTAACTGCTAAATGAGGAGGAGAAGGGGAAGAGGGCAAAGGATTGAGCTTGTTCACAACTTGGATATCTTACGACACAGCAGATGTCCTCTGTATTTGATTGCCTGGGCCGTTGGGGGAGTCTGTTGCTCAGCATGGGTGGCATCACTCTGTCATGCCACTGCTGCCTTATCTGGGGAAATGTGTGCCCTCGGAGTCCAGCCGTGGTTCATAGGTCACCAGTGAGGGCCCTGGCATCCTTCGTGGGGGGCAATTATAAATATTTCCATCCCCACACTGATCAACCTCCAGGTACCTAATGAGGGACATGCCATCCAAAGCGTAAAATAACTTCGTGCTGCTCTGCGAACCACCGGTGCAGTGTGATCTGATGTACTACATATTCAGGGCAGAAACTCGTTCAGGATCCCTGTGCATCCTTGTGCAGACCTCTTTGTGTGTTACCACATATCTGCTGTGAACAGTGTGTGACTTGACCAAAATCTCCGGAAATGATCTTGGTTTACCTTAGTGTAGCTGAGATCAGAGTCAGATGTCTGTCTGACCCCTTTGTTGAGCACACAGAGGTAACAACCCTCCCTTCTCTTCCAGGATTAATTATTGATCACAAAAAGCTTTTTTCTAACACAGAGAGCATTATATAATTGCCATTACTTTTATATACTTCTTTCCTTCATCTWACTCTTTGCTTGTGGACTGTTGCTGTCACAGAGGTTGTCACATCAGGAAGGTGGCTGTCTACAGCTGTCATCTGAGAGAGATCRTTTTAATTACATTTTTTTCATTTCACATTCAAGTCACAGTTTTAGCCAGGCTGAGGTTGGCTTCTCAGCACATGAACTTGGAGRTGGCTTCTGCTGTCAGCCATTCGTAGCATCCCCATCCCGTCTGTGGAAGTCCTTCTTTGTTTCTCTCCCCACTAATGCTACTAAGGAGCAGATATATCCTTTTGATATGCTTGATATTAAAAATTAGCTTTGATTCAATACCTGATACTCCTGAAACTTTCCGTTGTACTCTTTACTGCCTGGCATTTGTAGTATTGGAATTGTACCTATCTCTGTAAGGTTTTTTTTGTTGGCAACATCGAATTTTTAATGAGCGGAAAGTTCAGGAATGTTAACCTAAGCACCAGACAGTCAGGAATATTAGCCTTTCAAGTTCCTCTGCTGCTCTGACTGAATATGCATCACAGTCTCTTAGAAACTTCCTTCAGGTTATTTAATTAATTGAATGGTGTAGTTTCATGTTGGACATTGACTGGGAGGAGGATTGGATGGGATCTCATATGTTCAGTGTGCCATCCTTAAAATGCATCATGTATGGAAGGTGATAATTCAGGTGTGACCGAGTGCAGACATCAGAAAAGGTAGTGGTGGAAAGCACAGGCTCAGCCATCTCCCCATGGTACCTGGCTCTGTGCTGGCAGTGCTGCTGTGTCCCATCTGCCCACAGCCACACTACTGGCTTATGACTCGGTGCCCTTCGGACTGGAGTTTCCCCACTTCTTGTGTTTTGCTTCCATATTGGGCTGGGAGTAGAAGGGCAGGTGCTAAACTCTGAGCCCAGTGTAAATCTAGAGTGGTGTTCCCTTTGAAGTCAGCATGTTTCCTCTACATTTGCATCTGTGCAACTGAGATCCAGATCTGGTACAAGGTGACAGGAGCTTTTTTTTGCCTTTTTTGTGGTTTKTGTTGCTGAAGTGCTACTACTTAGAGAACATGTTAGGTTTCACTGATACCTACATCAACACAGGTGTTTCCTCTGCACAGGAATTTCCACTATGGGCTGAACCTAATGCAGTTTTTTAARTCAGGTATCTCTGAATCATTCTGAGTTTTTCTATTTACAAGAGATTCTTCTAAAATCATAAGAAATCCCCAGTCACCTCTCCAAGAGGCTTTAATATGCTGCCCAGCTTCCTCAACCCTCCTCCTACCGCACTGCTTCATAGATCTTAAAAGAAACTTGAGAGCTCCTGATACCCGTTGAACTAGTCACTCGTATAATTTTATAGTAAGGGCTTTTCTTTTTGTGTGTGCTTTGCCTCTCTGTCCTGATGAACTACGCCATGCTGGGTGGTGAGGTCTGATGGAGAGGCTGCTCTGCCCTGGCTGGCCTGGCTGCTTTCTGGCCCTGCATTTAGTAAGGCTACTGCTAATAGYGGGTTAAATGGATAAGATCACTTGGGCAGTCTAATCCCAAGAGCCTTATCTTACTGAGACTAGTTTGCAATTATAACGAAACACGTTTCAATGTAAATGTTTAAGCTTGTTAAACGTTAAACCACTCAGATGCTTTAGCCTTAAGAGGGAATCCTCATGGGGTTAGCATGGAAATGGCCAGTGCATCCCTTGCCCCACTCCCTGAACATCCCCCTGTAGGTAAGGCAGCCACTTAACCTGGAGAAGAAGCCAACAGCTTCGACGATTATGTGYGCTGAGCAAGCGAGATACACGGACCCTGCCAGGAAGGATGGCCAGCTTGCATCTCCTCATGCCAGTTTGGACGTTTTCTGTACCAAAGCAGCACTGCTGTAGTTTCATCCTGAGGAAGGGGTTACAGTGGTGGGGAAGGATTGCCTGATGGGTGTCCTGAGAGCAAATGCGAAGCTGCACAGCATCACACGCTGCTTTAAACAGGGCTCTTGCCCCTGCAGGGACCACACAACTGTGGGCTCTGCATCCCCCTCCACCATCACCATCACTCGGCTGCCCGGGATGGTGGTTCACAGCTTCGGCAAAAAGGAGCTAATTAATCCCTTCGGCTGCGTAAGTCTAGACAGGAGCAGAAGCATTTTAGGCATGTTCAGTTTTGTTTTGGTTTTTTGGTGGTTTTGTTTTTTTTTTTTTTACTGGGGAGTGTAAGATGAGGCTGCGTTCTTTGGTATAAAATTAGTGCTAGGTTGCTCTGGCTAAACAGAGCAGGACGTGAATTCCTCTCTGCAGTTAACTGTGAGGGCCTGGGAGTCACTTTATAAGGCTTGTGTGGTTTCATGCTCCTGCAGCCCCACATGCCCTTCAGAAACATGCACCTGACAATTGTGGGGTTTTGGTGTTTGTTTGTTTCGTAGAGCTTTTTGTGTGTTCCAGAGTTGTGTTCTGTTTTGGGGCTTTTTACTTTTTTTTTGGTCTTTGTTTAATGRCTGCACGCCAAACAATAACAGAAAATACTTTACAGCACTTCACATCTGACCTTCCTGAAAAGTAGACACTTCTGGGCTGGAACACCATAAACTAATAGGACAGAAAAAAGGAATCTTAGACCAAAACCAAGGACCCTAAAATAAATGGCAATGTTCACCATCCCAGTATGGAAGCACATCATGCCCTTAAACATTTGTTCAGCTGAGACTTCTGGAGTACGTTGTCAAGATTCAAAATAGACTAGAGGATAAACTGTTGGGAAGGTCRTTACCAAAATATCTAGAGAATCCAACATTTTCAGCTGCAAACTACTGGTTTCTATTTCTCAAGTAAAAGAGGAATCTCTGGGAGGTCCCTTGCAGTGGTTCGGGCTCTGTGGCCGGAGGACAATGGGACCTGTAGGCTTTAACCATCGGTTTGAGTACAGCCTGCAATACTTGCATCAGACAGCAGCTTTCAAGTGTTGTTTCAGCAGATGTAATGAAGGGGAACAGAAGCCGAGCTGGAGGAAAGCAGGACCAGCAGCATCAGCTCTAAGGCACAAAGTTTAGCTCCTGCATTTTCCTGTTTTCCTTCTCTCCTGCTTATGTCACCTCACTGTGGGTCATGGATGCATAAGTGGCCTTTGTGCTTATCCCTCTTAATCTYTTCCAGTGTAGATTTCCTTCCATGCTAGAACTGCCTTACCTTCTTATTTGTAAAGCAGATAAGGATGAAATAATGGAGAGCTTTTTTTTAAATTCTGAAAAGAAAGAATCTGGGGCTTGGTGTGTATGAAAGAAATCACAATGCAGCCTGCCTTGTGCTGTTTATACAACCTGGGTTTAGATCTAAACACTACCCGAGAAGTGTCAGTGACCATAAATGGGGAGGGCTAATGCACAGCTGGTTTATATGGGTAGGTTATAGCAGAGATCACTGGAGCAAGACTCATAATCCTTGAAGAATTGAATGACTAGCAGCTGCTTAAGGCGTTATTCCTATTCATAATGCCTGTGCAAGTGCACTTTGAAGCTGGTTACTCTTTTTGGAGACACGAGGCAGAAAATGCATAAACAACTGAACCAGGAAGAAAATCGGGGAGCTTGTTCCTACTCTGTTGGTCTAAGTTCAAATCTGATTGCTGTAAAACCAAGCAAGTTTAATTCATGTTGGGCACCTGCCCCTCACATAAGCCAGTGTTGGGGGCCACATGGCAGCCCCACTCAGTAGCTGTCTTCTCAGAGGTCAGGTCAAATTCGTAGGAGAAATGAACACCAGTCTTCTGGAGACTGAATGCACATTTTTCTGAACACTTGACAGTCTTCACTGATTTAATCATCCCCAGGTAGGAAGAGCTGTGCTCCAGAGACACAGAGTCCCTGCTGGGCCAGCTTCCGGTGTAGGTCAGGCTGCTGGGGCTGCAGAGCCTGCCACTGGTGGGGGCCCCGGCTTGGTGTGCACTCAGCACRCCCCCTTCCCATGGAAATCTGGAATGGGGAATAGCACTTAGGGGAGGGGTCCTGCTTGGCTGGGGGTAACGTTAGCATGGACATTGTGCAGAGATGTCTTGGGGCGGACAGAGCATCTCTGCCTGCTAGTGCTGTTGCAGCATTCCTTCTGTTCTCCCTGACACTGCAGAAAGGCCAATGCTTTCTTCTCAAGTGTCTTCTTTTTAATTGTGGGGTTTTTTGAAGATGRTTAAAAAGGAGAAAAGCATGTTTATGTGAACCCTGGGTTGAAAATTAAGGGGAATGGGATATTTAAGAATGCATAAAAAGCACTGAAGAGTTTGAAATTGCAATGGTTCTGTCAGTGTGGAAATGCAGGGGTTTGTGCATGTATGTAGATAATTTTCATATGGATTTGTGTGTGTCTTTCTTGGGCAGTGTTGGTAGCATTCATATTGAAGAGAACATCCTATAAATTACTTTAATCAATCTGTTTCTTTCCCTGTAATAATAAAATCTTTGCAGTAGATTTCCATATGTCTAGGTTTCTAACAGAGAAGCTGTGCTGAAYGCAATTCAGCCAAATTAAAAAATAAGTTTTGCTTAAGAATGAGGAACTGATGGAGGGCTCAGCTCTTTTCTTGCTGGGGGTGATGTAAATCATGAGTAAGTTTATTGGAGCTGATTACATTATAGTGGTGCAAGGAAACTCTGTAATGAGATGTGAGTCAGGCTCAGAAAGTCCCATGCAGAGATGCCAAATGGCAGCACGGGATCATCAGAAAATCCCACAGAGCAACTTGAAAGTTAATTATTAGGGACATTTTCTCTTCTGGAGCAAAGTCTGTTGTTTATTGAAGCAGGTTATGAACCTGCACAAATCCTGCTATGATTGGCCAAGATAACACCACACCGTGAAAAAAATGTGTTTTCTTTCTCCCATTTGTTAGTCTTATGTGATATCCTATTTTATGCCTTGTGTTTCCCTTGTGTTTTCCATCTGGCAGCTTCCATTCTGTGTATCTTTTCAAATAAGGATGAGGGTGGAGAAGGAAGGTTTCTCCTGGAGATATGAAGGGCAATGGCAAAGAGTCCTTTCTGCTTGCAAGTATAGTCCTTTCTGCTTGCAAGTTTAGTCCATAAGCACCTTCACTGAACACCTTCAGAGGATGTAGAGTATTCGAGCTGCTGCACATGGGAAAAGGCTCCCTTGGCTCACATCTTTACATCAGTTCCTAGCAAGAGGACCAGAAGAGAGTGATACCATCTTATCTGACTTCAGCAATAGCTTCAGCCATCAGCCAGGGAGGATTTCCCGTTACAGAATGGAGGGGTGTTTCAGTTGAACCTTATTGGTGCTATTTCTAATCCTAACCTAATTAATAAGCAAAATTATACCCCAGAGAGACATTCTGGTATTTTCTTTATGAATTCACACTTCCTCATGAGTAAGAAATCATTGTGGTTAAAATTGATAGGAGGAAACTGTTGCAAGGGCTACAGGATGCTCGTGTGGTGGAGGTTGTAGGTGTCCTTCAGCTTGTGTATGAGTAATGCTAGAAGAGTAGGAAGGACAAAGAAAAGATCATTAAGGGCCAGTGCTATCCCAAAAAGGAAACAGGAAAATTTGGAGGAGAATCAGATGTGACTGCTGTATGCAAGAGCCTGTTTCAGGGCTTCCTACAGAAGAGTGGGCATTCAGGGTTTGGTGAGTGCAGGAAGGATCACTGTCACCAGAATAAATACGTTTTGCTCTGGGGATGGAAGCTCTGGTTGCAAGAACATTTCCATGGAAATCTTTTGGAACAGGGAAATAAAAAGTTTCTGTAGGGGAATACTGAACAAGTCCAAGATGTTTCACAAGCCAAGATATCTGGAGAGCCAAGGGGGTGAGGGTTATATACCCTGGAGGGAAGGGAGTACCATGGTACTTAGACTCAAAGTACAGAGAAACTGATCGGGAAGGTAATGCCTGGTAGACCAAACCCCCAAAAAGGGGTGAAACTGAGTTGCAGATGGGATACTGCTGACATGAGCTGTTCTCTCTGGTATGCACTGAGATGTTACTCTGCCCCATTTCTTCCTTTTGAATGGTCAAAGAATGCATGCCTTTTCCTCCCCACAGCTTCTCTGGGGAATGGGAAGTTTGGGAGTTTTCTTCTTGACGTGATAACTGACATCCTTTGCGGTCCAGAAGGAACCTCCCTGGACCGTGTGAGCGGCTCTGCACAGCCAGCCAGATGCAGTACTGCACATGAGCTTCTGGCCCAAAGGAAAGCAGAGCCAAGTTCTTGGGAATGATGGAGTGGAAAGCTGAGTCACTAGACAAGCCTGCCCCTGAGCTTTGCTGCTTTTTAATGCTAAAAAGTGGGGACAAGGCTCTTGCAAGCACAMGGATTGTACTCCCATGTCTGTACTGTAGAAATCAGGCTGGAGAAGAGCTGTGAATTAATCATGTGTTAGGGGAGAAGGATAAAATGGGCTGTCACAGGCAGTAGGTGAGAGCAGCCCTCCCAGTACATGCAGCCTCCCTGGGCAAGCCCTGCCTGAGCAGCAGGGAGGAGYTGGGGGGACCGAGGAGCTGGTGCTGGGACAGGAGCTAGGCTATTGCATGCCTCCTCTGGTGCCAGGTTTACTGCTTGTGCTAGAAGGTGTTATATAGCCTTTCAGAAGAAATGAGACTGGAGGGAAGAGAAACAGTTATTAAAAGTATCATTAATACCTAAAAAAATTTTTCTGTAAACTTTACTTCAAAGAAAATAAAAAAATCTTCAAATCGTGTGAATGGAGTCAGCGAGGAAAGCATTCACAGGATTTGGCGCAACTAACTCCTGCATGGTGCTGGGTGCAGTGTCCTTGGAGCTGTCTCTGGGAAGAGACGAGCATTTTTCAGAGGGAGTAAGAAGGTTGCTCTCTGACATGCTGAATGTTTTTCAAGTAAAAAAAGTCATGCAATTCCCATGAACTTGTAAACTAGCCCTTCATAGTTTTGGCATTACCTCTGTAGGAGCAATCTGAGCCATCTCTGGCTGTGGATACTGTAGTCATCACAGAGTGACTTCAGAAATGTGAGTCAGATCATGACACCGGCTTCCTGCTTGCTGAGTAATCAGTCTGACTTGTGGTATGTGCTGCTTTGCTAGCACACCCCAGCCCATTCCCGCTTCGCCACGTATTTTATCCAGGCTTTCTTCTTTAGTTTTTTTTCTTGTATTTATTTATGGGTTCGTTTGTTGAGCAGCTGACTTGAGCAAAGCACACCAAAGCATGTTGCATGCGTCCCAGGGTCGATTTTATTAATTTTTCTTTTGCAATTATTATTACATGTTGGTGAGAGCCCTGCAGGGGAGGGGKTTGAGAAGCCTTTGCTTTGTGCTTTGGTGCCAGGATATCTGCTTGCTCAGACTTTACATGGGCAAGCAGCACTGAGAAGGAGGGAGACAGGGTGAAGTGTGGGTCAGAGTCCCTGAATCAGGGAGGTTTAGGGAGATGCTGTTTGAATTGACTCCCCRCCAGTTGAACACAATACATCATGGATCTGGGCTAAGGCTGACRTTTTAATGGTTTGATTAGTTTAGGAAGAATACTTTTATTGTGTGTCTTCGATTATGTTAAGTACTGTGTGAAGTTGTTATATCAGGATGAGCTTAGATTGCCTTTCTGTATACAGTACAGTATGCGCTGTCTATCCGGGATCCTACCAGTAAGCTGGTGGAATCCTCTTAAGTAAGGAGCTGTTAAATTAATAAAGCTGTTAATCACACGGGGGGTAAAAAAAGAGATAGAGAGAAGGAGAAAATCTTATGTAAAAATGCCAAATCATAGCTCGAAGGTTTCCACATGGGATGGTCTTGCAGGCCTGGGTAGAACAGTTCTTCTGTTAGAGAGTTGCTTTTCATATGGTGATTTTTATACAACCTCATTTTCTTAGATATTCTCTGTGTCACAGAGTGTGAGCCTCGCTYGTAATCAAATGTAACACTTAGATCACACTGTGCCTCTTAAATGTTAATCCCAACAGAACCCCTTTATACTCAATAAAACCCTATTATTATTATCCTCTGCACACAGGCAAGAATTGCAGGCAGGGAAGTGAAGTGAATTGCTAAAGCCCTTCTGCAGAGTTGCCATCAGGACCAGTTCAGGACTGACAATCTGTGTTCAGACCATGGGACTGTGCTTCCACTCTCAGTACAGTTTTAGGACTATTCAAAAGGTATTTTAGGTGTATTTAAATATTGCAGAACTGACTTAGGTGTTGTTGAAGTCAGTAGGATTGAGGTGGCTTCCCAGATACTCCAGTGCTTTCAAAATTTTGCTTTGCGTCCATTACTCATCAGAGCRTCATGAAAGAAAAGGCACTGAAATGGAGCGTGATAAATAATTTACGTAGAAAATAATTGAAAATGTACTTTTTCTGTATGATTAGCTATATGCAGCTGTTAATCAGTGCAGATAGTGACCTGGGTTTGATTGCTCTTTATTTACCAAACATGGCTGTAACACAGAGTGCAGCTGTGGTAGGCATGAATGTATGTGTGTCTGATTGTTCACATGTTGAATTAAACAGGGTCCTTGTCAGACAGTTCGATGTCAGAGTGGTTTTAGTCTTTGCTGCCTTTTTTCAGGGAGGAAGTGATTGCCGTGCCTCAGCCTTTTAGCACAGGATGCCCCGCCTCAAGTGCATATTTTGACTTAAATCACAGAATCAGAATGGTTTGGGTTGGAGTGGACCTTTAAAGGTCATCTAGTTCCAACCTCCCTGCAAATGATTAGAGTCATCTTCAACTAGATCAGATTCCTCAGAGCCCTGTCCAGTCTGACCCTGAACATTTCCATGAGCTTGTTCATGTCAAGAAGCAGGTGCAATGGTTCTTTCTTGGTCTGGAAAGGTTCTTGTATGTCAGATGTCCAGCACGACATGCTGGTAAATGAAAGCAATTAAGTAAAAAGAAATGCAGAATAAAAAAAGCATCTTTATGGAGCACTAGGAGCTGCAGAGCAGAGCAGCAATGCTGACCCATGTGCAGGGGCCAGGTCCGTACAGAGATGTGAGTGGTATGTGTCACCAGGAAACCTGCAGGCACTCTTAAGCCATAATCTGCCAATGTTTTTGCATTTCTCTTTGAAGTCGGGGGAACTGTGTTCTTCTAACGTGACCTCTGTATCCTCCTTTGGATCTTGTTGTATGGACTGGAGGCCAGCATGTCGTTAACAAAGCGGCAGAAAAGCACAGCTGTCTGGGCTTTTTTGTTTTTTTAAGACCTTTTCTGTTACAAGCAGGCATGCCAGCACTTTGCCKGGACAGGCAGAGAGGGAAAGGGAAGCAGCAGTGCTGGCATGGCACTGCCCCAGTGCCCAGTGCCCCAGCCTCAGCCACACTGCTCACCGTGGGTGTGCCTGGCTCTACCGGGCTGCCCCTGCCTGTTCTTGTGCCACCAAACTGCTCCTAACTGCTGTGGCTGAACATCCAGATCTGCTCATCTGGGCTGATGGGCTTCAGCTTTTGTCCTTTGAATGGCTGGCAAAGGCACCTAATACCAATAGCTCATGTTTTTTGGCAGGAAGGGCAGGGTATTTGGCCTCATGTCCACTGAATCCCTGCTCTTGGCCTTCTTTCAGAGAGAGGCACTCAGAGCAGATCCAGTTGACTGAGAAAATCTCTTTTTCAGATGATGAGCTGTGTCAGAGGGATAAGGCTTTYGAGGAATGGCACTCCCAAGCCTAACTTTAGCACTTTGGCTCGAACTGCTGTGCTGTGTATGAGATGCAGCAGGATTAGAAAGGTCAGTCAACAGAAGCACTTTCCTGGCAAACTTGGGACTTGAGAGTGACCCAGAGCTGCTGCCAGCTGTTGGCTATTGGATGGCTCCAGGCCATTTTGGGCTGTCTTGCTGCTTTGCCACCAGTGGGCCTGGCAATCTGATGGCAGCCTCTCAGTGTTTCACAGMCAGCCATGGCCGCACACCACATGTGCTGTTATATGAGAGCTCCATCAACATTGAGACCATGACACCATGTGATGGGGGTGCTGGGTCTGACGAGTGCATCCTGCCATCCCTTGAGCACCACTGACGGGTGCAGTCCCCCCACACCGATGGTGAGATGAGCAACCCTGCCCTGCGCTCCTTGGAATCTTCCTCCAGACCGTGCATTCCCAGCAGGAGGGCACTAAGAGCATCTCATCTCATCTCATCTCATCTCATCTCATCTCATCTCATCTCATCTCATCTCATCTCATCTCATCTCATCTCATCTCTGTCTGATACTTGGCTTGCATTGTATCCAAGCCAAAAGTAATCCAAACGATCCACCACCAGACCAAGGGACCTGTGTTATCTCCTGCAACTAAAGCCAACCAAAAAGCCTTGGAGGGCCCTTAAGAGTACTGAGTTGAGAGAGACGCTTTTGCATCTCGGCAAGAGCAAATGATGTTGACCCAGGCAGAAGCAATATCTTTAATCTCATGTTGTACTGGATTCTTAATCTCCCTTACGTTGCTGTATCTCATTTGCACATATTTTCCTGTGTACGTAGAGAGAGGAGCTTTTTTCAAATATTCATCAGCCTTGACTGATGGTGGAGATGTGTGCATCTGACAACATGACATCAGTACTGTGCAAGCCTGGTTGTTTACAGGCCATTACAGAGCACCTCCTTGAAAYAAGTGTTTCACAGGCAAGTTTGGGGCCTTTAGGTGTTAGTTTTCCAACTTATATTTAATTTAAGAAAAGTAAGAGGGACATAATTCTTTGGCACATTAATACCCTTATATTGCCGTCTCAAGTATTGTTAAAAGTTTGTTGAGATCTTAAAATCCAGTTTTATCAGATTACCCAATGCTGTTAAGATTGCCATGGGGATAAGTGGAAGTGTGTCTTGCTTTCCCCCACCTCGCTCCCCCCCTCCCTCCTCCCCTCCCTCCCCTGATATGTTATCTAGAGAGATAAATTTACGAGCAGCCAAAACCGTGCTAGATTGATCATGGTGCAGGACCAGTGATAAATGGCACCCTGTACTGCTGTTTGGGAGATGCAGGGTGTGGAGCTGCAGTTCTATTTCTGCCAGCATATAGAAAATCTGCCTTTGGTTACAGAGCAAGGRATGCAAAATTGGGGTTTGTTTCTTGTTTGTTGAGATCTACCACTTTTCYTGCTCGTGTTTTATTTTGCTCTTTTTTTCTTTAATCGGAAGCAGGGACTGAATCTGCTCGCTCCTGCCAGCTGGGCTGGGTCAGGCTGCAGCAGGGCCAGCACAGGGCAGTGGTCGGGGCAGGATCCGGGYGCTGCCTGGGCTCTGTGCTGGCAGTGCAGAGCTGCCCCTGGAGTCTTGCTGGTGTGGACTGGTGACTGGGCCAGTGGGACAAGAGGGTGTGCAGCTCTCATATGCTTGTGAAGCTCTGCAGCAGCTTGCCATCTGGGAGGCACAGAAATGTTCTTAAAATGACCTTTTTTATTTCCTTTTTTCCTCCCAGCCCTTTCTCTATGAAAACTATTGCATTCTGGCTGCTGTCAATTTAAGAGTTTGTTAAACCATTCCAGACATGTTTGTAGGATATCTGTTCCAAGTGTAATCTACACTATGCTCCCTAGACCCTTCCTCTCTGTCACAGAAAAATAAGCTTAATAGAGTTAAATGCTAAAATACAATTTCTACTGAACTATGAGAATTGACTGCATAAGCCTTCTATGTAAACAGAAAGCACCAACTTGTACAGCTCTGCAGTTAAATACTGCAGATTAATTTTTTACAAATGTCAAATGTCTGTATTTAAATTCAATATACATGTTAAGCCTTTTTTCCTCTTTCCTCAGCCTTTCATTTGTAACAGGCATGGAGTCAGTTAGAATTACTTCTTTCCAAAAACAAAAGGGTCTAATTTCTGAACCCCATGCTAGGCATGGAAAAGGTTGCTTCACTRGACAGGATTTACCCACTCACTCTCCCCGACCCCGGCGGGCCAGTGTGTCCCAGGCTGCACAGAACTGTGTTCAGCTGAGGCCAGCAGCTGCCTGTGCTGCCCTTGCACTGCTGCCTGGGCCTTGCCAGCAGCACCTCTTCCTCAGCACTCATTTTTGTAGTACATCTCTTCACATTCTTTTGGAAATGATGGGTGGAAGGAGGAGAACCTCTCCCCCATCACTCTTCGCAGTGTCTCCTCGCATCCATGCATGTTTTAAAAATGCAGTAAATATGTGTTCTGGCCCAGATGCTGTTGCTGGGCTCTCTGCATGGGGGAATTTCAATTGTTTGAAATGCTGGCACATCTGTCAGGAGATGTGGGTTGTCTGCTGACGAGGTCTCTGGGCGTGTCTTGCTGGGGAGCCGGCGTTCGGAGGGGAGCAGTGCCCCCATCTCTCTCCTCATCCTCTGCAGCATCTGTGCTCCCACCCTGCATACACGCGCAGCCTCTCCATCACCTGGTTCTGGGTTTGCTTGTGTAGCACATTGCTTCCAGAATGAAATTACTCTTTCTCATGGGGAAAATAAGTCTCCTCGACTTTATAGGCAAATCAGTTTCAAGGTGTTTGAGGAGGACTTACAGGCAGTAGCCTTGTGGATGACATTGGAGGTAAATATGAACACCAGTACCTCAGATTTTTTTAGTTTTGTTTTGTGTGCCACTCATTTATTTAACTAACCTATTCCCTTAATAAAGTAACAGTAAGAAATAAAACATCATGTGGCATTATACTTCATTAATAATCTCAAGAATGTTTCTACCACTGTATCTTTTAACCTGTATGTTTTTTTAAAGAATATTAATCAGGATACATCTTTTGTTATTTTCTACTATCATGTTTGCTGTTACCTTTCTGCTCTTCATTATATAGTTGAATAATTCCCTTGAAACTACATGATTGGCACGCACAGATATTTATGTGCATAACCATCTGCAGATCAGGTAATCAGTGGGAATTAATGCTGAAATTCATGTTGATGTACTTCAGGAAGAAAAAGGCAAAATAGGAATAACCCTTTCAGAAAAGCTGTGAAATATAAAAATGGCCAGTGTTGCAGCATCTGAATAACAGTGCTTTACAAAAGAGAAATGACAGTGACATTGAACCCGTCAGTAAACACTTCACAGCTTTCCTTTGGCGTCACAGACCCTTTGAGCTCCGTTCATCTGGTTGATGTGATGCCGGCTGGACCCCATGATGTGTTTTACAGCCTTGTGATTCTCCTCCCCAGCATATATTCTCTGTATCTATTGGTGCTGCATGACCCTGCTCCCTGGCCTGCTGAAGACCCAGGGAGAAATGGGAAATGCCCAGCCAAACTCAAATATGTTGCCCGTGTCCTGTCTGGGTAGCACTTAGTCCTTAGTCCTGGGAAGGACCGCCTCTTAATTTTTCTTGTTGGTTGTATTGCTGTACCTCAGGACAGCTGAGCCTATCCATAGAGGTAGCGATGTTCTAGCTGTGTGAATTAACTGTCTGAATAAAAGGTAGTGTCTCAGCAGCTCTCATTATTTATCTATCTTTATGTTTGTCTTACAGAACAAACAAAAGTGCACTGGACGGTGTGTGATGGGTAACAGCTGAGGAGCCCAGCTTGGCTTTCTCCAGCTGATATCCACAGTGGCTTCAAAGCTTTGTGTCCTCTTTGTCATATGCTACACATAAGCCTTGGAGTGGGGATTGAGGCAGCGGCTGCATCAGTGGGTACTGAGGCAGTCCCCCAGCTGAGGTGACTGGCAGTGTCTGCGGTTTTTGTTCCTCGTGTAGTGGCAGATCACCCAAGGAGGTGCCAGTGCTGGTTGTGTCTGAGCATATGCAGCTTTGGTTAGCTACCTGTTACACCTTGGCTGCTCATCTCCAAGCACAAGTGTACAACCGAGCACAGCAACTTTGTGCACCATCGACTTTTAAGGCAGTAGGGTCACAAATAGGAGCATGCAATTTTTAGTAGGTCATGAGAGGTGGTTATTGTGCTGTTGCTGAGTTATAACATCTTCATACAAGATGCTTGTGGCAGTGGAGATTCAATTTAAGGGTGACTGATTTATGAGATTGCACCAGTGATGTATGCATCAATCTGTGCACAGGCTGCTCAAAATGGATGCATGGGGAGTACTTCTCTGAGTATAAATGTACTATATATTATAAATACATAATGCTTATATAGACCAGTTTATGCCTTCCAGTAGTATGTGGAAGGAGCATGGAATAGAGAGATACCTGCCTCCACTCAAASATGGAGCATAGTACCGGAGATGCCAGTATCTCAAGGATCAGAAGGGGCTTCTTAAGTGCATCCATTAGACATAAATCTCACATGTGTGTGCAAAGATATATATGTAAATGAGTACTGGAAGATTGAGTTTTGTGTTTTATGTATGTAAATGCCTACTCATGCACTTGAAAGTATAGTGTTGGCTGTAGGTTGCAAGTATAGCAAAACCATATGGCTTAAAAAATAACTTCAGCTCTGTGCTGTGAAATGGAAGAGAAATGCAGTATAATGTGCAGAGCTGCAGTCACTACTTTTACCTCTGGGATTTTGACACATCCATTAACAAGGAGACCTTGGTGGTGCCATTGTTTTCAATCACTGTCAGTCTTATGGAAAATTCAGAGGAAAAAAATCCGCAAATAACTGGTAATATTGTTTAAGCCATAGTGCTGAAACTCATTCATTTAATTTGAGTTATATATGGCCATATAAATAATATATAAGTGTATATGTGTACATAGTATTCTCATATGTATGGTTAAATGTTTGTATGGTACCTTCCTTTCCAAATTGTTAGGTTATGTAATAGCATAAAGGACCTTAAAATTATGGGGAAAAATTTAACTTGTATGCAAACATTTTTTATTTCTTTTTGCTTGTTAGTAAAATGACACGATTGCTAAGAAACAGGTTATCAACGTGACAACATGTAGAAAGGCATCATTTAACTTAGAAAACCAAAGTGGAATGTATTGCAGTATCCAGCTTAACTGATGACTTGAAGACTGGGTAAGCGTTACACCAAGAGTGGGRCTGGAGATGACTGGGGTCAGTAACTTGGTTTTAGATGGAAAAGGATTTTATTGGCTGCAAGATTAGCTGGGAACCTGAGTATACATAATGGTATATGCATAAGGAGAAGTCAATAATAGATATGCAAAAATAATAAAAGAGATTGAAATAAGTAAGATAGAGATAAGTCTCAGCAGCAAAATCCAGATGTGGATTTCAYAGCAGATACTTTTTTAATGAAAAATTTTGGGAAATATTTTCCCTTTCTCCTTCCAGCTGGCTCTTGCTTGGGCCCCTCTCTAATATAAGCCAYGTAAGAGAAATGCCAGTCATAATCTAATATTGCACTTGGTGAATATGAAGTATTAAGAAACAATGGGGAAATGAGAAAAAGAGACTGTAGGAGAACTAGTCGCCAGACCTGACCTCTTTTTCATGGGTTTATCCATTCTGGGAAAGAGGATATACAATATTTTCAGTAATGTTTTCCACAGTTATTCATTTGCAGGTTTTTTTTTTAGCCTGGTTCTCAAGTCTCTGATATTTTTCTTTCTTCTTATTTGTGATGTGAGTCTGATATCCACCATCATCACCAATAACTTGAAAACAAATTACTTTCATAAACTGGGTGAGTTAAACCTCTGACTGTCCGTAGCCTCCACTGCCATTAATGGCCTTTTTGTTCATGCCCCCAGACACTGGTCTTAAAAAACCCTTGTGCCTAGACATGACTCAGAGGATAGATGTTCAAGCATGAATGACAAATTGGTTTATCGCAAATATATGAAAAAGAAATGAGGTGCAACGATGTCGAAGTTAGATAGGCTTCTGGAAAGCCAGCGTGACCTTGTGCAATGTGTGTGCCGAGTCGCTAAATTTAACTGGGTACAGTCTTGTTAAGAAAGTGCTAATGCTCCTTTTCCAGGAGGAAAATGGGCCTTTTGGTTCCCTAGGCACCTGACCTCTTTCGGTGCAAATATTGAATAGCTTGCACATCCTGACCTGCTTCTATTTACAACCCTTCCAGCTGAGCCCAAGGAAATACTGCCAGGAGCAGGGGAGGGAGGAGACCAAAGCACAGACCAAGTAGGAGAGGGACCCACATCTTCTCTTCACTGCTTTATACAGCAAGTCTCATAGAAGCGTAGGAAAGTGTTTTGACCCAGAGTGTTTTACCTGCAGAGCCTTAAAGGCTGCTCTGTTACCTTGTTGGAAATGGGATCCATGCTAAGGCCAAACAGGAGATGTGGAGGGGTAGGAGAGAGCTCATGGCTTTGCTTTTCAYAGTTCTTCTAGGCGTCACAGCTGTTGCAGTGTCCAGCAGGAGCATGCCATCCCTGGCACACACATTTATTTCGAGAGCCATGGAGGCTGTCTTGGGTGGGATGACACCTGTGCCTTCAGGTGTTTTCCTGGCTGTTCACTGTCAGGGCAGCCAAATGTCCTCCCCATCAGCAGTTCTGGGCTGGCTAATCCCAGCTGCAATCTTGGCCACCTCAGTGGTACAATGCATAGCCGGCCAGGCAGCCTGGAACTGCAGGGCTGCCTGATCTGAGGACTTTTCCTATTCCCCTGGTGCACAATGTGGCCTCACTTGGGCTTTCTCTAGAAACTCAATTRCCCTACATATTTCTGGATGCACGTCACCTTTGCTCTGTCAGCTGGGGCCACGCAAGCTGTTGACAGGAGCGGAAAGATGACTTCATGCATYTACTAGCCTGTGCTCCCATCTCTACTTTCCAGGCTGGGCAGCATTTGGAGTTTTTCTTTCTGCTGGCTTTGGTTTGTTTTTTTTTTTACAGGAGGTGTTATCCTGGCTTACACTGCATTTATGATTCACTGTAATCACCAGGTCCTTTTCTGAAAGGCTGCAATCTAATTAGTCGCTCCCCACCTCACATGAAGTGTGTTAATAACAGAAACATTCATTTCAGAAAATCCTTTGTAAACCATGCGTGTGGCACATATGCACGGCAAAGTAGAAACATTGCAGAGTACAGAGTTATAAATCTCAAAGAGCTTTACAAAGACAATGGGTACCCCTGTTTCCGTTTCACGGATATGGAAACTAACTCATGGAGAAGGCAACTGACAGGTTTTTCACCACCCCAAAGGGAGCTGGATGGGCAGAGCTGGGAAGGAGCCTAGTGATCTGGAGCTCCTGTCCTGTCCTGTGCCTACCCTGCCAGCAGAAAATGTGTGCTGTGCTCTGCTTATCTCTTATCTGACCCATTTCTTCACGTTATTTCCCTCTTAATTCTTGTCTCTCAAGCACTGTGGTGTGGTRGGATGGGGATTCTCATCACTACATGCAACAGAAAGATAAATGTTATGTCCCAATATTTGTGTAAGCTGGCCCACCGGAATTTTTGCTTTGGAGAATCAGCTCTTTTCAAAAGTCCCTGTCATGATAGCTCACAAAGGGTACAAATCAGCAAAATAGGAAGACACGTGGTTTGCAGCTAGTTTACTGGTTTTGGACCTTGACTCACTTACCATCACTCTGCTTTGCATACAAAATGTTTTGTATCAAATTACCTCTGTGCATTTTTGTCCTCTTTTTCAATGCCTCCAAGGCCCGACAGTAACAATTACTTCGCTTTCCTAGACCTGCTGGACAGCAGTGCAGATGCTTGGTCACATCCTCTATTTATTTGACTTGTTTAGGCTTGCAGTGATAATTGTTTTTTCTCTGAAGCATATGATATAACCCATGAGGCCAATGTGAGGTTGTCATGAGCCATGCAACACAGCAATCACTGGCAAATGCTGATTACCTTTGTGCTCAGATGATTTGAGAGGATGTTGCATGAAGGTGTAAATAGATAATTTTCTTTTAGCTTCTGTTAGCTAAATGAGGATTCCCCCTCATTTAGCATTATTCCAGTTCAATTTGCAGCAGACTTGCCAGCCAAGAAATACCCTAGTGAGCTTCTGGTCAAGAGTGGCTTCCTAAGTACCACTAGAAAAGCAGCCAGCCCTCCCAGGGAAAATGAGTCTTCTTTCTTGTCCGTGTTTGTTGCCAGTAGCATTTAGACTGCCTGGTCACAGTTTGAAGCCATAAAGAAAAGTATAAAATAATTTGTCTGCTTTCTTTTACACTTATTTACAGAAAATCARAATTAATAGTTCTGTTGGAACTGAGGGGGATTCTTTTCACTTTGCCATTTCCTTCTCCTTTTTCTTCATGTTAAAGCAAGACTCCTGGGTCCTGCAATGAAGAAAAGTAGCAGCCTTATTGCTAAAACTTTTTGAGAATCAGGTGGAAGTCTCTCAAGGAGATTTCTGTTTTCTTTCCAAGAACAGTTACAGTTATTCCTAAACGGATTATCTTCTTCAGCAGGACAGCCCCGCTGAGCATGAGGGAGCATTTTCCTTTTTTACAGCAGTTTAAGGGACTTTTCTAATTGCCAACATAGCAGGAAAATATTTCTTTAATTAAATATGGGGAAAGATTGGAAACCGAAGAGTTTACATGGATGGTTATGGTGGGGCTGTGGACTATCTTTTCACAGATTAGATGAAATTCTTCTTTTGGTTTTATCCTCCTTGTTTGGCTGCTGGATTGGGGGCTTCGCCTGGGAGGGGGCTGCTGACTGAGCAGAATGGGGCCATGGATGTCACAGACTCTTCTCCCAAAAGGTCTGCTGCTGTTGGAGCTGGTCCCACACTGTGGGATGGATCTGGGCTCCCCTTGTTCCATGTGTTTCTGTGCTAGGTGGATGTTATATGGACAGTGTCATCAAAGGGATGACCCAGGCTGGGCAAGCGTGAGGCTGATCYTTAACTCCAAGTGCACAATTGGGTTATTGTGATCCTTCTGCCCAATTTTGCTCTGCGTCAAGATCCAGCTGGAGAAAACTCGGTGCTTTGACTAATTGCTGTTACTTGGTTCCAGTACTTCCTCATCAGGTATTTTAATTAAACAAGTTCTAGTTCCATCTTGGCATAAATGCAGACTTCACACCAACTCCCATTATTTTGGTTTAGTTTGTACCCTACACCAGGAGCCAGCACACTGCCACGTTGGAAATTTTAGGCTCACACAGGATGACTGCTGCTTTGAAATTGAGATAAATGTCTTTTTACTGCCTCATAGACAAATAAAAAAGCGGAAGGACCAAGGTCCTGCATTCGTGCAGATTCAAGTCTGAGTGGGAGCTGGGTCTGAGAAGGAAAGCCGGAGTGTTTTTGCAGGGATGAAGGGAAGGATGCAACTGGAGAGCCCCTCTTGGGCCAGGAGCTGTGGCTGCACCTTCTAATTATAGCCAAACTGTGCCCTGCACTGGGGACATCTCCTCACCTTCCCTCCCCTTGCTTGGCTTGGGGGCTGCCAAACGGGCAGCCCAGCAGTGGTCCGAGCAAACCTGGTAGGAGAGAGTCTGTGGGTCACGACTCATCTAGAGGGTGAATAAAAAAGTGCCTTGTTTATTAAAACAAATGCCCTCACAAGGCTAATTCTTCGTGCATTTTTTATGAAACAGTTTTCAGGTATGTTTTAATTTTCTTGCTCATCTTTCAGCTTTAAAYCAGGTCTTCCTCATTTTAGTTACTCATCTATCGATTCCATTTCCTCCAAGCCGGTTGCCAGATGAGGGCAGGCATCCTCCAGCTGTGACCGCCCCAGCAGCTGGCGGGTCAGGGACTCATGCAAGTGCGTGGGGTGGCCTCCCTGGGCTTGGGGTGGCCAGCGGGACTGCCATGACCTGCAAATGCACCTGGCATTCACCACCACCTTTGGCGAGGGAAACATTCATGGTGTGGGAATTGCTGGTCCCATTACCACTCCGATGCCAGGGAAATTAAGCTTTTGCATTACAAGACCATGGTAGATCACAGGGAGGGATGACAGCCTCATTAGCATGGGCAAAGTTACTGTAATTTATGTATAAATAACTCCTTTGTGTCAAGATAATTCAACTACCTTAAAATGCCTTCTCGCATTCTGCAGAGATACCTGTGATTTACACACTGTAGTTCATGGCATTTTCCTAATTACACATAGACATGTTAAGAGATTTTTTGGGCATTCATGCTTGCAGGTCAGCCCTCAGCAGTAACCTACTTCTCCAGGAGGTCTTGCAGGACATGGGGCAGGTTGGCTCCTTCCTCCTCTGCTTTCCTAGCTGGGCTGGGACAGTGGAGCAGATGTGTCCTTTGCCAGTGGGGCTGTGCTCAGCAAGCTCACACAGTATCCAAGGGCCACCAGCCACAGACTGCCCCAGGAGCAGAGGCACGAGGCAAAGCACACAATGCCTCCTGCAATGACAGGCCGTGTCATTGGTTTCCATCAGTTCTCAATAGCTTTTCTGGGGAAGGATTTTTCTTACAATTAAGCTTGGCTTTACAAATGGGGGTTGTTTTACTGCTTCCCTTTGGTCATATTGTCTGCTCACTGAGGAGCAGTACGGCTGTCAGGTTTAATTCTGCGCCTACATGAACTTCTTTCGATTTGCCTGCCTCCTGGTGGCTAATGCCAAGGGTCTGGAGGTACTGTTTCCTATTTMACAGTGTGAGAGAAGGTGTTTTATTAATAAAAGTTTTAAAAGGGCTTGGCATTACTTGGCCTACAAATCATCAGAGCATTTCAGCAGCCTTAATTGTTTCCCAGCACAACTGTGTTTTCAACTCATTATTGGCACATTCAATAGCATCTGTATTTTTTGTGTCAGCAATGCAGTGCTGCACAACCTTTTACCAGCCATGGTCTTTAGCCAGGTGAAACGCTCCATCTAGTCTTTGGGGTACAGCTTGAGCTGCTCATGTGGGCTCCCCTGGACAGGAAACCCATATCCCTGCTGCCCCAAGTGGGTGGACCTGCAGTGCTGATGTTTCTTCCAGGTTCTTTGCAGGGAAATAAGTCTCAGCCTTTTTGGGTAGACCAGACATGAGGTGGTCTGGAAGGCAGTGGCAGCAGGATCACAGGCTCCTCTCTGCGTTTCTAGTTCTCTTTCCCTACTATGCAGATTTTGTCCTGGCGCCCTGTGTAAGGACCACTGGAATTAGACTTGAAAAGCCATAGCATGAGTRTGCATTACGGTACTTCCTGGTGTGGTTGATGATTCTACCTTTTTTACAGAAATTTCCATTCCACAGAAGAGCCAAGTAGGAAAACAGCTTTCGAGTCATGGGGCTTTCATGGGGCTTACAGAGCAGTTAGTGAAAGTGCTGCATTCCTCCAGAAATTCATTGCATGTTGCAAAAAAGCAGTCAAGTTGCATCATAGCCCAGTAAGRTGTGGGCAGGCTCCTCTGCCCATGTTAATGACAGCAAAAAGAGGTGGTTCAGGTACCATATGTGGACACTGAAGGTGTAGAGAGAGGAGTCCAGACTTATTGTACACACACACACACTAATAACTAAAAGAGCTGAGACAGAAGCCTCRGCTTGTCTGATACCTTTGTTTGGTGGACAAAATGCATGTTTTTAATTTTGATTAAGCTTAATATGATTGAACTAACAAGAATTGAAATGCCCCCTTCATCACTGCTGAGACATGCTCCCATCTGTGGCTGCTGTCGTAATGTTGGAGCAGGTTGAGGACCACTGGCAGCGTGTCCTTCATCACACCATGTGAGCCTGAGCTTGAGGGAGTGCTCTGCYATACCTGACAGAGGAGGTGTGAGAATTTGATAATAGCATTGTACCAAGCAAGCAATATTTGAGCTGTTTTTTTCAGTTTGCTTCCATCCAGCTCAGAGCAGAGCAGGAGCAAGGAAAAAAATAAAAACAAGTGATGATGAGCTGTAGGCAGGCCAGGCTGGAGATGAAGCACCCTGCCAGTCTCCTTRGGGAAAAAACAAATGAGGCCTTAGACATTGAACAGTTTTGGAAACTTCACCCTTGGGTTATTTTATGGGGGGGAGACTCAGGCCTTGAAGCTCCAGTTGTAGAGCAGGACCTCTTGGTGGGCACACCTTGAGCAGCATCTTCAGATGAGGAGCTGTTAGAGAGGGACTCCAGGGTATGGGTCTAAGTATTCTGTGGTGTCTTYTCATGGCAGTGGTAGTATTACCTTCTGCTGCTGTATCTACAAAACCAGCCTCTCTGCAGTCTTCTTTCCCAATAGGGGATTTTTGCCTTAAATACAGAACTTGATAAAAATAATGATTCATCTGCTGTTCTCACGCCTGAAAGCAGTTGTTCACTGAGTAGTTTAATGTCTGAGCCTTTAAAATAGAAGGAATGACTTAGACACTTTATAGGTTTTTTTAGCTTTAACCTCAGAGACAGCAAGCAGGGGATTTGACTTGAAGAGAAAAACACATGTGCACTAAGGGAATTACGGGTTTGGGGTTTCTTTCCAAGCTGAGCTTGGCTTTTGCGGGCTCCAGCCCCATGCTCCCCTGGCCACACTTCCTGGTGCAGGAGGACTGCAGGGCTCAGGGAGAGTGAAGGTTGTGGTGTCCTTCAGAAAATCCAGCTTTCCAAAGGTTTGAAATAAAGATTTTGCAACTGAGCTGCAGTTTTTAAGGGGAATTCTTTGGAGATGGGAACAAATAGCTCATCATAGCATTTCACAGGACTTAGCAAAAGGCAGTGCTTCAGCAAGGGGCAGTGTGGATATTTGGGGGCTTTTTTTAATAATGGCATGGGRGATTTCTTTTTTCCTTTTGTGTCATAGTGAGTAGAATGTGTACAACTGACTTCTGAATGGAATACATTCCTTTTAGAAACTGGAACTGGTGTTAAACTGTGATTTGACCCACTGATGAATTAATGAAACACTGAAGCACTACAAATTTTAAATAACTCTCCCAGTCCCACAGGAAATTCAGAGCAGAGCCAGGACCAGAGCCCATGTCTGTCTCTGTGGGAGCAGACTTCCCCAGAGACTGATTAGGGTGTGAAATCCCTGGCAGTTCCTCCTCACCATCATCTGGGAGAAGCTGTGACTGAAATGAGCCTTCCTGCAGGGAGTCTGAATATTTTGGTTAATCACTTTTTTTCCCACGGTCCATTTTCCACCCCCCCATTTCAATTTCTTTAAATTGCTTGAATTTCCAATGAGCTAAAAATATGCAGGGTGCGCGTGCCTAGATGCTTCTGAAGGTCTCAGTGTACCTTCTCTGGAAATGAGGGAGCAAATTCCAAAATGTGGTGCCAAGAGGATCATTTGCAAGGGAATGAATTTGCTGTCAGCTGTAGCACTGCCATGGTAAACAGGCATGCTTGTAGGGGTTTAAAATCCTCAAAGGGTCTTGCAGAGCTCTGGAGATACACAGGAAAAATGAGTTTAAAATTGCAAGCTCACTGCCACATTGGGGGAATGCTGCTGCAGCAAGACATTGTTTAAGGGCTCTGTTTTCAGCATGCTTCTGAAAATGTGCTCTTGGAAACAGGGATTTGTGCCTAAATGGGAATCCAGACATACAAAACACTTCATTTATTCATGTAAATGTCTGTGTAAAAATGCAAATGTGGTACCTATGGCTATTGCCTCCATTTTGGGCTACAGTATAGCATATAAAAGGCATACTGATGAGTTTTCAGTGAATTTTCTGAAAGTACTTGAACAGTCATGGGCTCTGATGTATAAAGTTACCTTTTAAAGTCATTTAAAGAAATAGATACTTGGGTTTGCATCCCAATGGCTCAGCTTCCTCACAACTTTGAAAATACTTCCAGTTTAAAAAAAACCTAAATCTAGAGATCAGCTTGATTTCTAATTCTGCTGCTGGTTAACTTCACTCTGGGATATATTTCCTAGATAGTTCCAACCTCAGCTTATGCATTTATTTACTTAATTTAGGGTTTTGTAATTTTTTGAAAAGCATGTTTTGATCTTCAGGCAGATGCAATGCAGCTGAATCCAAAACACAGTAATTGCAAAGGACGGCTGAGGACTGAAAATGCCTGTACCTGGCAAAAACAGCAGTAGATAGTTACACTGAGCTTGCTGAAGAGTCAGTTTAAAATTGATGATTAATTTTAATTTTTAAACTGTCCTTAATTTGATACGATGTCTTACCATATTGCAAGTATCATTTGATATTCTCCTGTTAAGAAYTGCAAATAAGAATGTTTTGGCTGACACTTAAAGAAAATACCAGCTGATTTGGAAAGATGTGGATGTTGTCGRTGAGTTGTGCGTAACCTGTGCCAGCACTAACACTCTGCTGCCAGTCTTTATCCGTTTTTATGAGGAAGAGTTAAAATACCGCGCTGCCCGCGCTGCCGTTCTCCCGGCACTGCTTTTGACAAGAACAAGGAGCTTTATCCGCGGGTAAGGCCAGACACTGTCTGAGCTGTCTTCCCAGGAGAACAAGAAATGAAAAATGAGACGAAGAAATGAGAAAAGAGGAAACTCTGGCATGTGAGCGTGCGCACGGGGACAGACACACACCTCCCCACAACTTGTCCTGGGGAAAGCAGCTGTTCCTTATCTGCAGCGTACCATAGGGAAAGGGTACATAGCGATGTACATGCAGGCACTGTATGTTCTTTTCTCAGTCACATCTGGAGATGTTCAGCTGACCTCCTTGGATGTGGGGATGATCTAGAGGGGTTAATTTTTCCAGGCTGGGAGTCTGTTTCATAATACAGAAAAAAATAATCAAGTTTGGTCACTCCTGGTGCTATATATTTCAAAGTGCACCTGCCCCACAAGGTTCATTTCCACAGTGTTAGCTCTTTCTAATTTTCAAATTGAGACCCTGAGCTCTGGTGTATCAGACATAATGGGGTTGTATTTAAATATATGAATCTGCAGTACCCACTCTGACTCTCCCTTTACTTGCTCTCCTGGTGATTTTCCCTGCCTGCCTTCCCATGTGCTTTCTCCCTCCCCACCTGTTAGAAATAAAACCAGCCTGGCTGAAATGGATGGCATTTGTTGCTGCAGGCTCAGATTTCAGGAACCTTGTCAGACAACAAAGCKAGCAATGCACTGGGATGGCCTTTATCCAGCCTGAGAAACTGCTGTTGATCAAATTTGCCATGTCCTGGCTGAAGAAGCTTTCCTGGAGGAGGACTGATCAGCTATCTCGACGACAGCCTTGTTTCAGGGTGCCTGTTGCTTCCCTTGGCTCTCCACTTAGCCAAGCCAAACTGCCTGGAGATGTCTAATGAGGGACAAGCCAGGATGCTTTGTGCTCTAATTAATAAAAAATTAACCTCTGGTTGCTGACTGTTTCCAGCACGCCCAGCAGCACTTGTTTGCAGGGCGGCAGCTATTATTTTCGGTCTCATTTTAGACGGGCACAAATAAGAGACAAGGGAATCACCCTTTGCCGGGAGCTTTTCCAGAGATTTTTTAGAAAGCATCATATGTCCATGCATATAAGTTTTTAAATCATTCTGGGATTAAGTGTTCAAGTAATGAGCTGTGTTTAACTTTTGAGCTGCCTGGGTCCTACTGCAGCCCTTCAGCGTCAGYACTTTGGGGTTTCTGCCCTGTTTTACCAAACCACCATCAAATGCTCCCAATCTTTAGTTAAAGATTACCTTAATCTTTAATACTGGTTTGGGGATTGGTTTTTTTTCTCCCCACTTTTGCTCTTTTGCAGTCATCATAGTGAGCATGCAAGGAGGATATTGTCCAAAATACATATTTTTTTGTTTTTCTCAGGGCCGGGCGGAAGGGGGAGAAATGTGTTATGATTTGCTGGCTTTGAGAGAACAGACYTTCTAGCCCTGTGTGTGCTCACCAGGCTCAATACAACAAACTGTTGACTGGGAGTGGGGAGAGGTCTGGGTTCCCCCAACTGGTTCCTGCCCAGCCGCTGACTTTCCATGACCTTGGAGGAGTTACTAAACCTGCCAACTTTATTTTCTCTGACTATAAATCAACCATTATTTCTATAACAGAGAAGGAATTTTTGTTTTGAATTCATGGCGGAGGTTTAGGGTCTGACTTCGAACTCTATGCAACGTTGGAAACTGTAGAGCAGTTAGATTGGTTGGGCTCAATCTTTGTATGTTTTCTCTTCCATAGTTATGAGTTTTATCGTTATAAGTGTTAATGGAGTGTTAATTCTTCCTACAATGACTAACAGTATTTCCAGGCTTGCGCAGGATGCAGAGAACCTTAATTTTTTATGTTTTATGCAGAGGGAAGATTATATTAATGCAGGATAGACTATACTCTTGAGACGGTCATATGTGCAAGCAGTTTTCTAGTGGTGAGTGGGTCTGTGGTAGTCAGTGTTTGGCACCAAATGGTGCCATACCAAATGGTATGATTTTGAATCACTTTCACAGTGCATAATTGCAAGCCTGGAGGAAGGATACAATACTGACCCACAAGTGCTGTGCTTTTACTCATTTGTTTCATATGTGCTCAACTTTTGTGGTAATACCACTTCCTGATTTTACTTTTGTGCTGGCCACTGATAAAGATTTTATTTGATGAATAGCAGAATAAACCTGAGCTGGTCAGCCTTGATTTTCGTGGCATGCTGGCTCTTCAAGGAGAAAAAGGGAAGGGGAGAAGGGAGTTCAAATTTATCAATTTGAGAAGTCAGAGCACCATRGAAAGAAGCAGATGTTACCATCCTTTGCCCAGAATACCCCTGCCAGATTTCAGCAAGACAATGTGTTAAATACCTGATAGTGGCACAAGAGTGTGGTCGATCTTAAATACCTTCTACCCCGTGTCAGTGGCTGAGGAGCGGAAGCACTCAGGAAAGCGCTSTTGCAGGTTCACAGGCAGCCTATCTAAAAGGTGTTGCTGTAGTGATACGGTCCCAGGGCTGGAAAAGCAGCCCCAGTGATTGTACTCCAACACATCACACTTTCAGCCCTGGGCTACTGTCACCAGGCACAGTAGGGTTCACCTTCTCCCTTAGGAGTACTGTGCTTTACTTTTCCATTGTGTTGAAGTGTTGGTATCCACCAACTGATACTGGAGATCAGTGTTGGTTCCTTACTGCAGATGAAGGTAGACATTCATGCGGGCTGGAAAGACAAGGATGCTGTTTGCAAGTAGGAAAGTCTGGGGGAATGATCACCTTATGCTGTGAGTCAGGAGGAGGCTCTTATTGTTCTTTAATGTCTTCGATTCTTTTCTGCCTTGAGAGAAAAGGAAAAAAATACCACCTTTTATAGAATATTCATCAAGGTAGATTTGGCCAAGAAAGAATGTTTGGGGAATAATTTTTTTAGAGCCAAAGGGGCAATCTGATGAGAATGCTCTGCTGTATTCTTCAGCGAGATATATAGTTATAGATATATAGATATATATGTATGCATATGCATAGAAAGAAATGCACTAGCTTGGTCTTTTTGCTTGTTACTGTTGGCTTTGGCACTGAAGTGATGTAGTTCTTAAAGTGACACAAGAGACTATCTTTATTGCATCAGAGGGAAATAATAAAACCATATCAGTGAACCAAATTGTTGGTGATGTAGCAGACCAATTTTTTACTTTTTGAAAACATTTCTAGCAAAAAAGTGTGACAATTGAAAATGAAGCAGGACCTTGTTTGCTAGGCCTCTGCAAATGTAATAGTAATCTCCAAAAAATTACCTATTTCTAGTCTAAATGTTTAATGAGTAACTGCCTACAAGTGGCAGAAATTAATCAAAATGAGAATGCTTTTAAGCCATGCCTTTTACCTTCTTTTCAATAATAGATAAKTATTGACATTTCTAGGAAGCATATAGCGTCCCAGAACAGCAGCAGTACAGTAAGCTCCTTCAGTCTTTCTTTCAACTTGAGTGTGGGGTTCCTCCTCTCGAAAGAAGAGAAATCTTGGGTCTGTGGATGGCAACAGCAATGCTCCCTGCAATTGAAAATTGGCTGTTTCCACCATTTAGTCATTTCAGATTTGAGGCACATTCAGTCTTTGAGGTCTCTGCTGAGAATTTCCAGCGAGGGGAACAGTAACGGAGGTTATAATTTTTGTGGTGCAGAAATATTAGCTCTCTGGCAACTGGACTAAACATCCCAGACTCATTTCTCATAGGACACCAGAAAAGGTTCAGTGCAGAATGTAACTCAGACAAATTGTTGATATTTCAGAGCACAGACCAGGAAGGATTAATTTGTCCAATAACTCTGTTCATGTGATCAGAAATTTTGGGTGGCAACAACCCATAGCAAATGATATTGCTAACATTGTCTGCAAAATCTAACTTCACTTCTAAACTTGAGAGTGTATTTTTTTGTTGATGAATGCTGCTGYAGGTATAAATTTCGCCTGTATCCAAAATGAGAATGTAACCTTCATCTCAGATATGCGTGCTGAAGGAGGGAGGAAGAGAGTTATTAATGCCTTAAGTCCTTTAGGGCTGTTGGTTTATCAGGCTTGGCAGGATTTGGTTCTAGTTCAAAGTGCAGATTCTTGAAACAGCAGAGATGGCTGTAGAGCCCTACTGGAATTGTTTTATTTTTTGGTCTTGTGTTAAGAGAAAGCTATGTTCGTATAACTTGGGAACCCTGTTTTCTTCAGTCTCAGGAATTTCTTGCATGTGTGTCCCCAGTATATAATGTGCACACATTTCTGATGTAAGAGTGGAAACTCACATATATGAAATGTATTTTTGCTGTGTTGAGACCTACATMAAAACAGTAAAGATGTTTGGTTCTTGCTAATAAACAAGCATATATACATGCATGTAACCGTCTTGAGTCTGAGGTGTAGCTAAGTGTGTGAGCCTCTCGTTTAAGTTATGTTCCGAATGAATTTTGATATTATTTTTAATCTCAAAGACATCAACACGTTTCTTTAGAAACTGTCCCTTTTTGGATTTCCCAGCTCTGTCAGGTTCAGGAGTAGCAAAGCCTATTTCAGAAAGTGCTTTTTGCAATATTTCTAAATGTGAGTGTGGCTTCTGCAGTTGTTCTTCATWAAAAGCACTTTTTGACAATTTCAGAAAATGGAAATTTAATCTTGATAAGTGCTTCCCCTGAATGCAACCTTTCCTCTGTAGTGGGAGAGTGCATATTACATCAGCATAAATGCATTCAGATASCTCTATATACAGGCAAGTGACCTCTCATTCAAAAGATGTTTTAGRATCATTTTGAAGACCCTATTATCCAGCAGAAAGTTTAGTGTAGATTAGGGAAAATGTAATAGAGTTTTAGGTTTTTTGTGTTTTTTTCCCTGTGTAACAAAGCGAATCACGCCTTTGCCTAGAAGTCATTTCCCACACTGTCTTCTGAGCTGATCGCTGTCATTATTTTAGGTCTAGAAAGTGCTATTCATTCATTTTTTTCTGTCCTGCAATACAACCAGAGTTACCAGGTAATGCAGAGCTTTCTATTGTAAATAAATAGCACAGGTGAAATGGAAAAACTGGAGTCTTTATTTTTTATGCGTCGTCGTTTCTTTTCCATTTACAAATGGAATTTTAAGTTTTTCAACAGCATTTTTGAAAACCTTCACATCCTACCTTATCAGAAGAGTCATGGGGAATAACACAGCAAGATTGTTTAAAAAGAAACAGTAATTTGTTAGAGATCTTACTGTGTACAAGTAGTGTMAGTGTGAATGAACTACCTGGCTTGTAAATCCTGAGACAGTGGTGGGGTGTTGGGGCCTGAAAACAATCCCAAATTTGTATTTTCTCCAGGTATTCAGCATCCCAACATCATTCTGGTTTCCACAGATATAATTGAAAGGGAAGATTTCTCAGAGCCCCCATGCTGTTTTAATGAAGGTATCACGTGTCAATCACAGCTAAGCCGTTACCATTCAGACGGCCAAAGCACAGCACCAGCTGGGTTTGAAGGTTCCCGCACAGCCTTGCTTCCTCATCAGCACCATGTGGACCCCAGGAGAGGGATCCAGGCACCCCAAGCAGACAAAACGCATCTAAAGCATCTGCCCAGGAATGGCATGTGTAGTTCAGAACACGATGGATGTCTGCACCCTATTGGAATGGCAGCTGGAGGCTGGGGAGAAGACCCTGGGAAACCTGAAAAGGTAGCAGACATCTATGTTTGGGCATATGAGCTGCTCAGGAGAGCGGGAGAGGGATCGGTACTAGTCAAAGCTTATTAGAAATTTTTGGAGCAAATTTCAGTGACTACTGGATGACATCTTTGTGGTGTGTGGATGTTGTGTATAGGTTATGGTACTAGGAGACCTTATGTCAGATTTTCTCATCAGGGTGCATCTTGCACCTTGATTTTCCCATTGCTGCAGTTTAACCCCAGSCAGCAGCCAACCCCCAGGCAGCCGCTCACTCACTCTCCCACCAGTGGGATTGGGGAGAGAATTGGAAGGGTAAAAGCTGGAAAACTTGTGRGTTGAGATAAAGACAGTTTAATAGGGAAAGCAAAAACCACACATGCAAACAAAGGAAGACAAGAAATTCATTCACTTCTTCCYGTGRGCAGGCAGGTGTTCGGCCATCTCCAGGAGAGCAGGGCCCCATCATGGGTAGTGGTGACTTGGGAAGACAAATGCCATCACTCCAAATGTCCCCCTTTCTCCCTTCTTCCCCCAGCTTTATATCTTGAGCATGATGTCATACGGTCTGGAATATGCCTTTAGTCATTTTGAGTCACCTCTCCCAGGTGTGTCTTCTCCCAACCTCGCAGGCACCCCCAGCTTCCCAGCCAGCATGGCTGTACGAAAAGCAGAAAAGGCCTTGAATCTATATAAGCCCTGCTCAGCAATAACAAAAGAATCTCTATGTATGGTGTTCAGCAAAAAAYCCAAAACACAGCCCTATAAGCAGCTACTGTGAAGAAAATTAACTCTACCTCAGCCAAAACTAGCATACCCATATATGTTAGTTGAAAGGGCTTTCTCGGGTGGCTTGTGCTAGTCCACAGCAGTGTTCTTGGACTGTTTTAGGGCCGCTAAAATCTCTTACTTGCATATTATAAGTCCGGTTGTTTTACATTCCTGTCCAGCCTTGAAAAATATTTTGCCTCTTTGTTTTCAAGTTTTCTTAATGACTGTTTAGCTTGTCCAGGCAGTGCCTGTGCCTCAGTGGAAGGCACCCTTGGCTTCTAATCTTGTGACTCTCAAATAAGTTCAATTTCAAAGTTTGTGGAAACCAAGCTTTTTAATCTGATGATTGGATGGGAGCATAAAGCTAAGAACTTGGCAGCAGAGAGAAGAACGAGAGGATTCATCTTCTTTAGCTTAACACTTTGGAGGTTTCAGCCTTTGCCCATTGCCTTGAATTCTGCAATGATTCATGCATGTGGATGTGTGGAGGAGGTCCTGGGTAAGGCATGTGTGGGCATATAGATGTGCTCTGGTGAATACCGTGCTTGATGGTGATTTGGTTGAATTGCAGGTTTCTATAGACAAGAAGAAAAAGAGGGTGAACTATGGCAAACGCGAGCGTGWTTAGCATTTCCAGCATGAAACCCTTTGGTCAGCAGGAAAGAGGAAAAGCAAAGCAGTTTGACACATGAGAACAAGAACATTTCTTATTGCCCAGGCTGCTCCCTGAGACTTTGAAATGCCCCTCTTTGTCGAGGAAGCATGCAAATGTTCTCATTATTTTCTATAATTTGCATTATTAAACGAAAGTTACTACCCAGGCTCAAGCTTTCTTAGAGCACTGAGTCAAAGATACTGTTTTGCTTGCTGACACTGCATGCTCAAATGGACCTAATGGTGTTCTGTGCAGAAGTATTTTATCTTTAAGGACCCGTAATTGCTTTAACATGCCATGCTGTAAACATACTGAATCACGGATAAATGGCAGTCCTTTCCAGCTCTGTTGTTAGGTAGGGTTAAAGGCTGTGGCTCAAATTAATAGTTAATCCTTATTCTTAAATAAGGGGAACTAAATCCTTAAAAGAAAAAGTAAAAAAGCACCTTCAGTAGTTCTTAATCCCAATTTTTAGCCCTGGGTGCTTTCAGAGAAGTCTCATCTCTGATTCTGAAATGCTATTTCTGGCTGKTTTTTTCTGTCTGTGTTTGTGTCTCTCCCTGTTGATCATGGACTGACATTGCTTCTTTGAGGCTTGCCAGGCTTTTTTCTTTTTTCCTTTTTCTGAGGGTCCACCCCTTTGCAGACACTGTGTCTCTSTGGTGGTCTGAAGGTGCCCTGATGGAGCAAGGCTTTCCTCTCCTCTAGCAGTGCTGAAAAACACGCTTTTCCTGAGGGAGCTGGAGCAAGATGGATGCTCTCCATGGAGAAATAGTGCCCTCGGTCACAGCAGGAGCCCTATGCCTGCTGAGGGCAAGGAGTGGGAGGTAATGGGGATCTGTGAGACTGATTCCCAAAACTGGCACCAGTGCTTCAAATTTTAGAAACAAATCCTGTGAAATGACTGGAGAGTTTTCTATTGTGTTTTTCTTACCTGGGCTGATGGTGGTCAAAGTGACGTGGGCTCAGGGTGAAGTGCAGCAATGGCAGCGGCTGGCTGGCTGTGGGGAGCCCTGCTGCGGGGAGCGCGGCAGTGCTGCCCTGCTGCTCCTTTTTATTCCCCATAAGGAAGAGATGAAATGAGTTGTTGATGCCTGAGAAAGGCACAGGGCAGGGCAAAAAGCAATAAAGTGCTTGTCTGGCACGCAGGCTGGAGCAGCAGGGAGGGAAGCAGTGGGAGATGGAGGTCTGGCACCAATTCCAGCCTTCCGTCCTGCACCAAGCTGTGTTGAAGAGCATGTTTGGCTGGAGAAGTACAGATACTGATCTACCCTGGAGGTCAGTTTGCTTATTCATTTCTCATCACTGGCTTTCCATTTACACTGGGAAGCAGTTTAGTTCTTTGAAAGACTTTGTTGGTGTGAGGGGTTGCTTTGGTACCCATGTGGCCATATCACATCCGCTTATCTTACCCCCCAGGCTTTTGTCTCCAAGGATTTGAGTGCTGGTGAGGATGTTTCCTGTGGTCCAGCTCTCCTGCGCATGTACACACACATATTGGGAGGTCTGTGTCTGAGCTTTGATTCCAGCTGTAGGATGACTACGGGATGGGTTGGAGTGCTGTGATAACAAAAAGGCAATTTCTTTAATCCAGATTGGCCTCTGCTCTGCTTAGAAAATAACTTGTTCGSTCTTAGCTCCTCAAATACTCTTCTGTAAACAGCAGTGAAGAGTGGATCCTCCTAATCTGTCCCAGGCATCAATACAGCATGTCYTAGCTCACCAGGACCATTTTCAGATTGCAAATCTACTTGATGAAAGAGGTTGGCTCCCCAGTAGGAACCCTTGTGTAGAATGGGATAGCTGCTGGTGTTCTGGTCCCAAAATCAGGTGAAGGTGGCCTCTGGGGAGTAAAAGGGCATTTCCCCTGGTTGAGACAAAGCCAGGCTGCACAAAATCGAGGTCCCTCACTTAGCTCTTTGGCCAGAGGAGGTGCTTCACAGGTTTGTGCAGCAAARGGCAGCAGGGGCTGCTGGTGGCTCTCTGGAACAAGGGCATTGSCTGGACACTTGTCACCCTTCAGGGTGGCATCACATTTTACACAGAGTAATCCAGGAGTCCAGATGAGTATTTAAATAAGTTGAATCAAGGGTGATKATTGTGATTAGGATGCTTCGTCTTCTTGACTTGGAATATTTTCTCCTCAAGAGTGTTCAAAACAATGAAGTTGAGCCTTCAGATTCATAGGTGCCACTTTATTATCCTMTTAGTCAATTATGGCTGCTGGGGAGCAGGAGTAAGTGACAGTATGGCAGATTACAGCAATTTATTTGCAGTTCTCATAGTCTGGTACCACATATCATCAGGCTGTTTAAATTTAATGATAGGGTTTTTGCATGTGTTCTAGTGCAGTTAAAGTTGTAATCAAAATGTTTAGGAAAACCCCCACTGACCTGCATAAATACTCCGATCTTCAGCACTGCTTTCATGCCCTGTTGTAATCTTTATTAGCAGAGCTGACTCACTAATTATGGGAAGCAACCTGCCTTGGAAATAATAGATCTTATTTTTCTTTTTTTACCACTTCACAAAGCTTTGAGGAATAGAAGTTGATGGTGACCTTTGCTTAGGCTCTGCTTCTGAGATGTTCTCTCACCTCCCACCTGACTGAAATTAAAATGTAGAAACAGGTACATGTTAGCTTGTTTTCCATAAGCCTGGCACGGTATATTCCACGTGAGGGAAAACAGTCACCCATTGGACTTCAAGCATCAGGCACTGGTGGTGKTGTTCTTGAGGAGCTGTCTGTGGTCAAACAATGCAGCCTCCAGCRCAGTCCCAGCTCCTATCGCGTCAGAGATCACCGTTGGAGAGAAATGGAGGAATGAGCAAAATTTTGTCCCATCATCTTTCATGGGTTTGTAGCTGAGGAGATGACAACCATGAGGTCTGAAAGCAGGCTTGGTCATCTTCCAAAGCAGCATCCATGGCCTTTCACTAGAGGTTGTGTAGGGCTTACAAGCTGACTGCTGGTGACCATCTGCTCCCTTGAGACACTCAACCTGAGGACTGGGATGTGTTGCTGCTGCTGGCCTGAGGTAAAGCCATTCAGTGGAGCATCCAAAAGCTTCCTGGCCAGAATACATAAACACCTGGCTTCTGAAAAATTTAAGAGATTTTTTTTCAATGAGTTGGGGTCTAACTGGGATGTTCAGTCACTTCATCCTGCACTGAAGTAAATGTGTAATCATCAAACCTGTGAGCATGTTCAGCCAGCTTGCTCAGAGCCCATGTGGGGGAGATGGATGAGGTTGCAGCTGCCTGCCACTGCGTACTTTGATGCAAAGCAGCAACCTAAATGAAATAGGGCTATGCAGGATTAAATTTAGGGGTAAAGTGTTTTGTGACATATGGGAAGCTCCTACAAATAGCTGCTAAGCGCTGAGTACATAAAGCATGTTGCTTACACAGAGCAGAACGGGTGGCCAGGAGACAAACAGCTCTGGGAAAAATACATGAAGAATGTGTTTCTGCTATAATGCCCTGAAACGGAGCGGAGGATGATGAGAAGGCCTGGATGAAGGTTGTAGCCACAAGTGGACAGACCTTCCTCCTCTCTCGGCCTCAAGAGGGGCTGGCAGGCTTCACTTTTTTTTTTCTCCTCTGCAGCTCAGCTTTTTGGTTGAGTTGGGGCAGGGTTTTTTACTTGCCTTTCCGTKCCCCTGAATCAATTCAGTTATTGTGCATGAGCTGCCTGGATCCTGCTGCATCCCTTCAGCAGCAGCACTTTGGGTTTTCTGCCGTTTTACCAAACCACCATCAAATGCCCCCAAAGGGTGAACCTTATCAACCCTGTCCCACTTCCTTCTGTGCCCTGCACTAGAGCTTCCAAGTGGCAAACTGGCCAAGACCCTATGATTCTCGTTCACAGGAGCCCCGTGCACCTTGGTCTGCAATCCTGGGGCCATCAGCACAGGAACTGCAAAGGGACTGCCTTCTCTGGGGACTTCTGTGAGGCTGGGATAATATTAGCTTTGCTTTGGAGGGAAGAATATTCTCTGAGCAAAGAAGTTGCATCAGATTGGTATTTAGAAGTTGCTAATTAGTGAGTAATGTTAAGTAAAGCTGAGCTGGGCTTCCAGAAATGTACCAGTCATGTACGAGTTAGGGAATGGTTTATAGACAATGGGTGTTATTTTGTGCAAGGGCAGGGACAATTAAATGGATTTTCTTTGAGCTGTTAACCAGAAGGCATAATACCATTTATTACATCCATATTGGGAATATGTCACATAAAAACATAATTGATGGAAGTATTATCTTGCTTAATTGGGAAATCGAAAAAGCCACTTCCCCTTTATTTACAGTTTATTAGTAACAGTATCTCCTGTTTGGTCCGGGATGGTTTGTACATAAGTCACAGGCTTTGTGCATTAGATTCAGTGTGTAATTCTCTTAAACGACTCCTCAGTCCTTTAAGAGAGGAAACTGAGGAAACTGGCTCCTCAGTTTAGAAATGACAACTTCTGTTGAGCGTGCTGTTGCTGTTGAAGCCTCATGGTATTTTACAAAGGCACAGTAAAACTGACACCTAGGATAATTGAAAGATTCAGAGGAAAAGTAGCAAAAATACTGTTTTCTATCTTATTAAGTAGGTGAATTCCTGAATCTTTTCTTCCTTCTCTTTATGAGACGGAGTTTCACCTTGACTCTGTTTGACAGTGCCTTGTGTAGTCAGGGTAATTATTTTTCCAATAGTGTTTGGCAGTAAGTTTCTCTCTTGTGATTTTGAGGATGTTCTTCCAGTAACAAGAAGCTGATTTTTAAAGGGAAAATATGATTATGAAATCATGAAAATATGTGAAGAGTCTGAGGCAGAGATAAAATTCAAATGGAAGAAAACAGGAAATGAAAGAAGAAGAACTGGCCCCATTTGGATTTTAAGGTCTTGCTTTCCTTCTGAACTTTATTTTTAAATCAAGATGCTGCCAGAAATCCARGCTTTTTCCACCACCTAAAATATTAAAACCAAATATAACAAGTATTTGACTTTGCATCAAAAAATTTAAATGTTTTACTAAAAATATTGATTTCAGTGAGTGGGCAGTCCCTGCTGAGAAGAAATTAACCAGTGAAGGATTTGGGTTTTTGTCGTAATCAACTTTAATGAAGATGTTCTCCTTGATTTAAAGCATTTTTTCTTTCAACTGTGGAACCCAGTTTAGTGAATGTAAGACAGATTTCCTTCTCATCAGCCCAGGGGTTTTTATCTTTGTAACCACATCCAGAGCACAGCAGGAGAAGGTGGGTGGCGTTGCCAGGAGAGGGCGGCAAAGGTGGGACAAGGTGCCCGGAGTGCTCTGGTGTCCTTCTGCCAGGCATGGAAATGCATCCACTGCCCCAAGGTGTTCACCCAAAGTGAACCTGGGCCCATGGTTGGTTTTGAGTCCTTATTCAGTGTCTGAGAGGTGTTGCCATGGGGGCAGGAGAGGGAAGTTGAAAAACAGTTGGTTTTATTCTCTCAGTGTGAAAACAGATTTTAAAGAAACTTCCAAGCAGAAGCTCACTGTCTGAAACATATGGACATTTTTCAAGCAGAGTAATTTATTAACCTCTATTCAAGTATGCAGAAGGCTACTGAGATGCTGTTTTCAAGTTTGATACAAAATGAGAGAAAAGCATATTTTTGAAAGTAAAATTACTCCTTTGGAGTCTCCGCTCCCCATTGCACACTTCTGCCCTCCTAAGCTGAGTGGTTCAGGTATCACCAAGTCAGAAGTGACGAGAAGGAAAGCGGTTTAGACAGTGAGCCAAAACTTGTCCACATGAAACTGGGAGAACATTCCTGAGCTGCAACCCATCACATCAAACTGGTCAAAAGCTCTTGGCTGATTTGTGGCCTGGGATATGTCATTACACCTCTCCTGTGTTTGGTCTCCGCTCCCTGCACTGCAGGAACCAAATCCTGCTCTGTCTCCCTGATACTTTGGATCAACACTCATAGTTCAGCTGCTTTACTGGGGGATWTTGCTGTGCAGCGTGGGTCATTGGCCAAGGGGGTGCCAAACCAAGTAGATACTCACCCAGCTCCTAACAGGGCTTAGCCAACGAGCACAGCTCCCATTTGCACAACTTTCCCTCTCTCTTGCTTTCTGTTTTCTAGCCACCTCTTTGAAATACAGGTTTATTTTCTGGCAGAGTTTGAAAATCYGTAGCATTATGAATGGTAATGGGCAATGGCTTAAAGCAGAAAAAGTTCAAAAGCAGAGTTCATCAGCACAGTAAAATAAAGCCCAGGTCTCTGAACACACAGCCAACCCTGCCAAATAACCTTTCAAAAATTGGCTGATTTAAAAACTAGCTTGGGCCAGGATTTGCTTTGGTCCATCAGACATTCATTACTTCTGCTCTTGAGTTGCATGATGTCCTTATCTTTATCGGGAAAAGGGCTCGAATCATTGGGAGCTGCTTGAAATGATTGGTGAYGTGACGAAGCCTCTTATTTACTCCTAGAATAACCATAAACATGCTTGAATGCAGTGACATGCCCTGTGCCTGCTGCTGGTTATTGCCTGGAGCCTGGAGCCAGACAGTTGGCTGTGCACTTGTGAGGCAACTCCCTGGGATCACACTGAGACTGGTCTTGCAGAGAGAGCTGCTGGTGTGCAGCAGCGATTGCATCTTCCATGTTAATCTGGGAGCTCTAGAGCCTAAATAATTAAAAGCGCTCAGTCTGAAGCTGGACAAGATGCAAAGTCCTAACCAGATGATGTCAGAAATTCATTATTTAGAACTCTTTATTATAAGACAGGACATTAAATTGTTGTTCAGAATGTTTCTTTATGAGAGGGCAGGGCAGTGTGGAAGCTCTGGACAGGTCCTTGTGTGCCATGTCCTTGTCCAGTGCTGCCCAGGCCAAAGGGCTACAGGAGACGCAGGGACCGCCTCTCACCCAGGTGGAMGTTTGTCCAAAAGATCTCTCTAGACCAGATCAAGGTGACAATTTCTCCTGCTGTCTGTCCCATCTGCTTCCCTAGTGATGCAAAATGGCTGTGGTGGGGGACACAAGACTCCTGCTCGTGCAGAACTGTCTCATACTGCTGCTCATGGTTGTCAGGTACCATCAGACAAGCTAGTTCGGGGGTGCCTGCCTGGAATGGGAGGTGTAATCTACCTTCCCTGGCACCCTTGGTGTCCTATTTACTTGTCTGCCAMAGACCAAATAAATAAAAAGTTACCTTGTTACTTGCAGTGGACCATGTCAGCATGAATTAAATTGCTGCTTCGGTTGACTTCTCAGCCCTGTGTTTGTTCACACCCTTTCTCCCACACCTCTTTGTGTGGTAAAATACCAAAATTGTGGGTTAGAGGCAGATGTGGTGCTGAGGTRAGCAACAGCAATAGACCGAGAGGCAGCTCAGGGCTGAGCTGCAAATGCTCATGATGAATTCATTTCCCTGGGGATCTAGAGTGATCCAACCCCTTTCCAGTGGTCTCAGTGGCCATATACCAGAACTGAACAAACACTCCAGGCCAGTTACGCAGGAGTGCATAGGGCGCTGTTCACGTATTTATTTCAGTGGGAATTAAATGAGTGTATAGCTTTCAACCTCACTTGTGGTCTCCCATTAGGGAGATGTAATTGGAAACACTGGCTTTGCTAAGTGTTGCAAGTGGTTTTCAGGATTAGGCCTTTACATCTCATTGTGTCAATCAAGCGGACAAATATAACATTATGCTCTCTCTGTTTCTGGCTGGTTGCATGGAAATGAGTCCCTCACACCTGGATTTGCATGGTGTTGGGAGGCATTACATCTCAGCAGTTATCGTGGGAGCTTGTCTCCCCCCACCCTGGATGAAGAGATGCTGTGTGATTCAGCTCTGCTGGCTGCTGCTCAGCACCATGCCAGGGAGGGAGAAGCCCCAGATGACATTTCCATCACTAGAATTTGCCTTCCTGTTGTCATTTCTTTTTAGCTGATGCTGAGGAAAAAAGCAGTAAGTTGTTCAAGCAGCCTTTTTTGGGCTCTCCAACAGCATGAAATGTCACATATATCTCCAAAGAGCCATCTAGTTGTGAGCAAAGTGCAGTTGATCGGGCACTGAAAAGCATGTCTCCAAGGGCAAGGGAGCTGTTTTCTGCCCTTTGGTGTGTAGAAGTGTGCAGGTTGTGAATYTGAAAGTTTAAAGACATGTTCTTGGGTGGGTTGGAAGGAATTAGGATGACATTCCCTTCCGTGTGAAAGGAGAAACGTGTTGGATGATGCAGAAGCTGCTTCTGGTGCAAACAGATAACTTCCTCCCAAAGATAAATTCAGGGGATGCAAATGGCTAGACTCAGAGGGAGTCACAAAATATGCTTGTAAGAAAACAAAACCTCAGAGTTTTGGGCATCAGCCTGAGAACTGAATCCAGGGTGCCGAGGCTCTGCTGGAATATCACCTTGCAGTCTGTTCAGAAGCAATTTAAAAACAAAATAAAATCCAGTATTTGGTACCAAGGGTCTGATGCAAAAAACCCTTCTACTAGCTTCACAAGAGGAGGAGTGGCTCCTGTAAGCATCCCTTTCTCCACTAAAGTCTCCTCACTCTCTTCATCTTTGTTCTTCCCTTCTCCTCATTGTCTGCTCTCCCCTCCTTGCAGTGCCACAGGGACACGAGCATCSTCTCTGTGTGCTGGGGTATCCCTGACCCTGTTCTTGGCTTTGGTTTGAAAGTATGATGCTTGACTCWGTAAAACCAGATCAAAAAGATCGGTGCGGAGGCATTTCACATTTCCTGTGTGTGAATGAAACTGATAAGCAGTACTTTGGGTAGTTTATTATCCCAAAATATGTGAAATTATTATGCAAGTGATCATAAGGCACAAAGGAGCTGCGGCTAATGAGAGGRCACCCTGGCTGCTGAAATGACTGAGCTAAGCATGTCCCTTGTCACCCCTGCACTGGCTTCAGCCATACTTTTGTATTTCCAGGGACAGCTATCTTCACCCATTCCCTTCTTCTGCCATTGTTATCATGGATCCAGTTATCTTTACTGTAAAAACTTCCCACCGAGAAATTGAACCAAGACTTTTTCTGATCTCTTTAATATAAAATACCTAAAAATAGACCACGTGGCAGCAGTTTTCCACTTGAAGAACAAAATCGTTCAAAAATGTTTTCATGCAGATTTGGGTCCCAATTATTTTTTGTCACTAACAGATATAGTTTTGCTACAGTGTAAACAACAAATCCATAACACTCAAGCTTCATCCACTTAGAACTTGGTGTTTTCCTTCCTTTCCTTAGGGCTTTAACTGAGAGAGCAGAGAATCAAAACTATTGAATGTCATCCCAAAAGTCCCAGAGTCAATCCCTCCATTAATTCTGCACCCTTTGTTTCACCAGGAAATGCCAGCTGTTTCAGGTGGATGGCCCCAGGTTAGTACAATGAGTCAAAAGATTTATACTGGGCAAAAGTCAAGTGTTTTTAACTGAAAAAATACAAGAGAAGTGCTATAGTTAAAATAYGGTGTTTCAGAGCACTCGTTAGATCAGCATTCAGTATGTGAACACATCATTTTAGAGTTGGCGCCCACAGAAATGTACTGACAGTGTTGTCAAAGGATCCTGTGTTAGTGGCAGGGACTTATTCAGGCTGTTCTGCCTAAGCCACTGTCACTCTCATCTTCTTTCCTAATGAACAGTGCAGTGCATCCACTGTGCCAGCAAGGGATGGGGYTCCTCAGCCATGAGGACACCCAAGACCAGTTTGAGTCAAAGGGAGTGAGTTGGATCTGAGTGTCTTTGTGGGTGTGAGCCTCTGTATGTCTATTCTCCCCACCTAGTACAATAGTTGGTACAAGAGGAGATCACTCCCTCCTAACATTAGCTCACTGGTAGGGCGAACAGGGTGGACAACAGAGTATTCTTAAAATCCCACATGGCAAAGCATGCAACAGCCATTCCGGGACATATGCAGAAGCATTTCTGCATGTCTGCAGTTCTGCCTGTAAGTATTGTCCAAATAGCCAAAGAATCAAGCTGCATCCTTGCTAGGGAAAATGTGTGGTAGCCACGATGCTTCTTTTCTTCTGTGACTCCTGAGAAGCAGAGACCTGAGCTGGCAGGGCTGGTGAYTGACACATTGTAGTGGTGCAGATTAACACACACTGCTAGCTCTTTGGTGTTAAGTGCTTTGGATCTTTATTTTCCATGGACAGATGTCCAAATTGTTTTTGATGGCCCTGATGGAGAGGCTGGGGTCAGGGCTGGAGCATCAGCTCTCTGCGGTAAAGGCACCAGCAGTCCTTTGCTTCCACCATGTGCTTCATTCACCTCTTGGGTCTGGAGCTCTTGTAAACAGGACTGTGTTACTGGGAGCTTTGGCTGGTGCAACTGCCCCAGCCTTGTGCAGCGCTGTGATGGGATAGCAGGATGGATTCATCTGGGTGCTTTATCACAGCTGCTTGTCTCTTGATATGTCCAAGTAGGTTAAAGAAGAAGCTGTGCCTGTTTCCAGAAGGCCATCTTGAGAGCCACACAGGACTTTTGCCATGCCTGCAGTGAGAGGACAAGAGAAAATGGCCTTAAGCTGAGACAGAGGAGGTTCAGATTAGATGTTAGAAAAATTTTGTTCACTGTTAGGGTGGTCAGGCATTGGAATAGGTTGCCCAAGGAAGTGGTGGAGTCACCATCCCTGGAGGTGTTTAACGAGCATTTGGATCTGGCACTGGATGATGTAGTTTAGTGTTTTAGGGGTTACAGTGGTAGTGCTGGGCTGATGGTTGGACTGGATGATTTTGAACATCTCTTCCAACCGCAGTGATTTTATGATTCTGTGACAGGCCCTGGAGAAAAGGAGGGTATGGAGGCAAGGGCTTGGGAAATGTCTCTGCCCTCTCAGCCTGGTGAAGACCTTGTCTAGAGACACTTAAACAGTTCTCTGTGAGGAATTGTGTTCTCTCCTCCAGTGGGAAATGTCATGTGATGGGCACATCTACACTTCTGTTTGACATGATGATGTTTAGCTGCACTTAGGTGAAGTCGATGTGAAAGTCAAGACACATGTAGTGGRTTCCTCAATACCAGAGGTACCTGGAGTGCCAAGGTCCCCCCTCCTGCTTTYCCTACGAATAAGTAAAAACCTGTGCTCTTTTGACCCCTGTACAGTATGTCTGAATTCAGTTAATAAACCATAGGCAGCCCTAGACAATTCAATTATAGACTGTCACTTGGCTTTAAATCACAGCTGTGCTTGTAGTCAATGCCCTTTGGTGTTGTGACAATTTCAGACTTCTTCCCACCTTATTTTCTTCTCCAAATAGCTAAAATGAAAATATTGAGTGAGTCTTGAATAAGCTAAAGCTTGTCTGGAAGATCTGAGAGTGTATACTGCCATTTTAGAGGCGAGCCAAAAGCCATATGCATATMATATGTCTTGTCAGTGATTAGGCCGTGCTTGAGCAAGGTAAAAAGTGTCATCTGCTTCGTAAGAAAAATGTAGAAGTTGTTGTGCTCTGCTCCTGAAATTCTCTGTATTGGGACAGTAATAATTTACAGTGGTTGACATTAAGGTGCATGATACTGACTATACTGTAATGACTTGCCACAAATGAGTATTTTAGGTTTCTGAAAGAATCACTGGCAAAGGCATTGGCAAAAGCAGGGTTAGTATAAAAGTGAAAGCTTGACAAAGTTCATTGGCAGGGTTCACTGTACTATTTATTAGATGGTTAAGGCATACTGAGAAAAATTGGACTAAAATCTAAAATCAATGTCTAAAACTAAAATCAACCTGAAATTATCTTCATGGAGGCTGAGGGTGGAAAAAGGGTAGAGATGGGAAAGGATAAGGATGAAAGGTAGTAAAGATCCTGCTGCTGATTCACAAGGTTTGGGGTGGACTCCCTTGCCAAACTTAGCCCYAGACTTGACCAGTGGTTTAGGCCTACGGGTTCTAGTAGCACTTAAACTTCACAACACTTAATTGATAGCCTAATTTAAACAGTTTAAAAATAGATTCTGTAGAATTTGCTATAAGCACTACAGTAATTCACTTACAGGCCCAACTTACATATGAATCTAACRTACTTAAGAATCTGAGACAGCAACATTCAGAGTGCATGTGCTATAGCACATCCACAGTCACACGCACACAGTCCTAAAGGAGTATGCACAAAGTATATGCCTGTGAAAAATTCCCCCCGAGTTCAGKGAAGTATTTACATTGAATGCCTTTGCATCTTCTTAACAGGCAAAGTGTTGAGCCTTGAGGAGTGGGGCYATCAGCCCAGGCTCCATTGTCGGCTTTTGGCAGTGGTCCTCCAAGTACAGCAAACYTGAGAGTTCACTAGCTCTGAGAGGAGTCCTACTCCGAGGGAGGTGCTGGTCACAGCCCGCTGCAGTCCAGGAGAGCTCAAAGGGTCTCACTTAGGACTGCTCCTCATAGAGTTGCAAGAAAATTGGCTTTAGTCATATTAATTTTCCTAGGTGGSTGCAATTTGGATCAGTAATTTTCTTTGAAAGTTTGATAACAAAAATGTTGTCGCASTTGGGCTGTTATTCAGGCAAGTAAAATAAGTTTTCCAGGGTGTTTATTAAAACACAGGAGCTTGTTAGACAGCTCTTGCTTCTGTGAGCAGACAGTGTTTCTGATAAGCTCAAGAGGAGCTCAGCCCAGGTGCTGTACATCAAGGCCAAAGCCTAGCAAGCATTTCTGAGATCATAGTGTAGCCCAAAGAGTGGGAGGGAGGATGCACTGTCACATAGCTTAAGATGGCACTAAAACAGGATCTGGTGCTGATCAGCCTTTTTAGAGTTGTGCTCCTGGCCCTGTTTGCTTTCTGCAGGCTTCACCTGCAGCTGTAAAGGAAACAACTATTAACAGGACTTAAAACTAGTTTCAAACCATCACTGCTCCTCAGTCCCCCATAATTTGTTTTCCATCTGTTCCTCTCCATATCCTTCCTTCTCCTGCAGGTGTGGGAGAGCGTTCATCTGCTTCTGAAGGGGCTATTTCCTTGCCAGCTGGCATCTGTAGGCAGCCTCCTCCAGCCTCTGGCTGTGGTCAGTACTGGTGTGTGAGGAAGATCTTAGTCCCTAAGGGATGATTATAAAATAGCTCCCCCAAGGTTCAGCTTCTTYCTCACCTTCAGTCAAGGTACACCACAGTCATAGTTTAAGCATCCCTCATTCATTTTATGTGAAATACAATGTGATGATAGTCATGTTACCTGTTGYGCATCTCTTCTCTCTGATTCCTTCTGATCTCCCAGAAGTTTCTGGCCTAAATTATATTTAGAGACGATTAGTTTCATGTCTTAATTACAAACTAAGGACTGGGGGGGAAAAAAATCTTATAGCGCTTTAAATCTGTCCTTTTTTTATTGGCCGTTCTTATTGTACAGCTAAAAACAAAYGCGAATGCCAAGTGTCTCTGCTTTCTACTGCTCGTTGTTTTGCATTCTGCATCAGACTGGCTCTGCTCTCATCTCCAAACTTAAACACTTGCTTTCTTTTTGGGAAACTTTCTGCTCCTTCTCATTAGCCATACTTGGACCAAGACCAGATTCTGTTGTGGGAGCATTCGTGGCTGCCAGAGCAGTGCCATTCATAATCTACCATTAAGCTTGAGTGGTCCTTTCCTCTTTGTCCCATTGCATTCATATTTTTCTTGCTGTTCTGACAGTTGCTATACATCTCACTATATATCTAGTCACCTGCAGAGTCAGTCCCTTTGCAGGTCATCCCCTCTTCCAGGTCACTGAATGCTCAAAGTAACCACTTCAAAAATGAAGTATAAGAATGTGGGGGCTGGTAGGGCACTTTTGCCTCCCTATGTACTTGCCTTAAATATTGCTGCTAAAAGTAAGTGGAGAAAAATGTGAAAAGTRTAGTTTCAAAACTGATAATGTGCCTGGAGAGAGGGATGTCATTCTTCCCCAGTTTTACTGGTCTTCTGACCTAATTCACCCACCCCCAGAAAAGCTGTCTGCTCCTACTCCTTTTCTTTAATTAAGAAGAGTGCTGCCAGCAGTCTTGATTCCCGCTGAGACCATCCCACTCAGCTGTCAAACCTCATGGGAGTTGCCATGTCCCCTGCAGCCCCCAGCCTCTTTCCCAGGGTCTAGACGCTGCCACTGATGGATTCCTGATGCTCTGAAGCCTGCAGCCAAGAGCAGTCCTTGATTTATGGAGCCTGCTGAGAGCATGTAGCCCTGGTGGCATGAAAACAGGCTTAGGTGCATCTTGACAGGCCTGGGTTTGCAGTGCTGAGGGATCTGCCTGCTGTTCTAGCTCAGCCACTGATCTGTTATATGATCGGGGGAAGTCCCAGATTTTTTGATGAATTGCAGGTATAGTTAGAGTGCCTTTCAGAAGAGGACCAGTCTATGTTCACCTAGAAGAGCTGTAGCTTGATCTTAATTGACTGTGGTGCAGCTGGAATGTAAAGAACTATAATAAAAATACTAAGTTGCTTGTCAAGCARAGAAAACAGCTGTTTGGTATTAATGTTTTTAAGAAGTAATTTCGTGCCCAGTGTATACTGACAAAGTATTTTTGTTTGTGCTAACACTGTACAATAAAATTCTTGGAGAGTTAATAAATAGGAAAGGGGGGTTTTGTGGTTGTTGTTGTTGTTGGGTGGTTATTACCAACAGTGCATCTCCTGTGCTTTCGAGAAGGTCGAGTGGAGCTGTGACTGATGCCACGCAATGGTAAATGATACAATCTCTCCGGTAGCTGGGAGAATTGAAACCAGCTGTTGGAACTCATACCCACACAGCCATTGAGTTTGCAAGGGAAAAAAAAAAGAAAAAGCAGTTCAGTGCAGCTATCAAGAACAAGGCATCAGCTTTTTCCTCGAGACTCACTTTGCATAAGTGCTGTCAATTAGAACTTGAGATTTCTCAGCCAATGTGCTTCCTGTGGAGGGAGACAGGAGGAACGGGCTGACCAGGGACATGGATGTAATTCTCAGTAACAAATGAGCTGTGGCGTTGCTTGGGCTGAGAGAAGAGTTTTACCAGTGCTGATGGTGCATTTTTTGTGTATTTAAATTCTGTTGCAAGTTAAATGGACATGGAAACCTCTCAGGATATTCAGGTTTCCACACTAGGTGTAGTAGTTTGGTGTTGCAAATGTATTAACCACAGGCTTGCACCAAACATGCAAAAACAAATTAGAAATAGGGAAATACAAACACATTTTCTCATTAGGGGATATAAGTGTGTGCTGACTGTAGTACAAATATAATTTTTATTCCATTTGTGTAACCTTTGGTATTTTAATGAAGTCCTGTTCCTGTGTACAGCGTATGGTTCACTGTCAGATAATTTAACACTAAGAAAATCTGTCTTGAATAAATTAGAATATATTTGCAAATTAATTGGTTAATTAGATTTTAGACATCTCTTGAGGACAGGAGGGAAACAGATGTGTGCAAAAGCCACACAGATAGTTTGGGGATGAGTGTTTCTTGTAGGGTTTTATCACTCTGTTTTGTGAAAAACAGCCTCTCAGAAGTGCCAAAGATTAAAAAAACCCTCGGGTTTAAATGCAGAACATTAAACTCCAATTTGCGTGGTGCTGCTGATTTTTTTCAGGGGCACAGGCAGAGCCATTTGGACCKGTTTGCCAAATGACTGAACTCAGAATAGGCAAGGTACCTCTTGAGCTGCTTTTTTTTTCTAAGAGTATCCGTGAAGCTGTCTGGAAGTCCTCTGAGCTAAACACTGTCAGATCAGCTGAGAGATGCCAGCTGGCATTGTGGTGAAGTCAGGCAACTCATAAGAAGAAGCAGGTCTAAGATGGAGCCCAAGATTTAGAAGAATGGTCACCGAAGAAGGAAAAGTGACAGGGCAGGTTTTTTTCTCAGCTACGTCGGTGTAAATCCAGAGCAACTCCACTGAGATTCACACCAGAGTAACTGAGAGCAGAATCTGGCCRACATCATCCACCTGACCTCAGGAGAGGGCTCGGATGGAGAATAATTCACTTACCTTGCTCTTACAAGCCTTTCACGCCTAATTTTTAGAGAGGCACGAATTCACTTTTGCTCAGACAGAGCTGTTTTGGAGACAGACATGGTACAATCCTACCAGTTACCACTGATTTATTTTTACTGACTGGTAAAAGTAGAGATTCTCTTACCAAACTCTGCACTTGTGTATTCATTATTGACTTAGACGCCTTCAAAAGCAAATTCTGAGTAAATCTTCTTTGGAAACTGAGAGAATTCAAATTTTAAGGGCTCGAGTTAGTCCAGAAGCTGAGTGGGAGAAGATTTTCAGCTTAAAAGCAGTGCAGCAGCTCCCTGCAATCCGGGCTGATCCTAAGAGCAGCAGAGGTGGGTAGCTGGCGCTATGTGCATCYGCTTTTCAGCTCTGCTGAAACAGTACTGCAGTGTAAGTCCAAACCAGAGGACATTGATCAGTCCCTCTTGGAAGACAGCTGGTGGTCACATTACWTCGTTTTTGCCTTTTTATCTCCAGGATCCCATTTTGGGTGTGTTCAGAACCATTTGGCAAAAACCTCATCACTAAAAACAATGAAGCAATATTTGCAGTGTACAGTAAGACAAACAAGAGGCCATTTGCGTGCGTCATTGATCATTTTACAAACAGTCCTCGGGCTACGCACAGAACTCACCCGATGCTGGCTGTTCGGGGTCACAACACAGACGTCAGAGGCAGAAACGCTTTTCCTGCTGGCGTAACCTGTTAGGCACTGAGACCTTGATGCTGCTGGGAAGAACCTTCAAGTCATGTTCTTTCTTTGACCTTGGTGTGTTTTTCTAAGCAGCGGACAGAGAAAAGTAAAAGCCTTGTTGCTGTTGATGTATGAAAACTACAGCCGAATTTTCCAAACTCCAGAGGCTGAAGCTCCAGGGCTGAGGTTACAGGGGACACCCACGGCTGCCCCGTGGCTCTGCACAGGAGGCACCAAAAGAGGCCGTGGGGCCGCTGGGCACAGGTGCTRCATGTCCTTGGCCTGGGACTGCTGTCAACAGCCACATGCCTTCAGGAAGAGAGCACAGCTTTTAGCAGGGCTGTTGCAGACTGGGATGTGCAAAAACCTGGCCGTGGTGACCTCAATGCACTAATTCATGAGAGCATCTGGGCTGGCCCCTGCGGGCAGCATGGCTCGAGTATGCGGGTAAGAACCTCGCGCGGCTGCATCGTGCCAGCAGGCTGCCGTCCTGTCCTTTGGAGACCCAGCCGCTGCCGGGCCCCAGGCAGCGCGCGGGGGTGTCTCTGCTGGGTGCTTGGCTTTTCAATCCCGGTTAACTCCASAGCCCAGCTCTCCCTTCGCAGGCAGGGAGCTCCTGTTCCTACACAGCATCTGGCTTTCTCCTGAGCCTGCTCCTTTCTGACCTTGGTACTTCTTTCCTCTCCTGTGCAGCAGGGCTTACCAAGGCAGGATGAGAGAGGTACCCACTTTTAGTGGGATCTGGTTTGTATTATTGGGAAAGCAGCGCTACACCACCATCCGTGCCTGGGGTGCTGTGAAGCAGTGTATCTTCCAGCCCAGCCAGAGCTGCCTTTCCCTCCACGTGTAGCATGYGCAGATTAGTTATGTTCCTGCAAATAAGTACGAGTGTAGATGCATTAAGACCTGAGGCTAAGAGACTGCTGATTTGCAGCTGTGATGAATATAAACAGCTACAGAGGATGAACATGAACATTTCCCTGCAGCGTTTGTCTGAACGCACAGTGTTCTGGTTCCTTGGGCAAAATGAATTTGCACATTTGTCGGGAGTCTGGAGGTTGAGGAGAGACCCAAAAATTACCAGCTACAATAGAATTCACAGAGTAATGGGTTAACATCATCTGCCATAACTTCTCTATGGGGCTTTTGTCAAATCTCTGATTCAAGCAGTGTTTGCTGAGGCTTTTGACATTTGTGGCAGCACTGGGACAGACAGTAAGGTCGTGTGTCACTTTAAAGGCTTAATTTTTTCCAGATTCCTCACAAAACTGGAGCTGAAAGCTCTCTCATGAATTTCTTGGGGAATCTGCTGAGGCAGCAATTATGTTATCCTTCAAAACTCCATGGAAAAGGTCACCATAGAACCACACTGAACCTGTCAGGCTGAGGGAGAAAGGGCTGAGAGGCTGCTCTCTGTGCTGGCTAAGAGCTGGGAGACACCTGTGGAAACCACAGCCAGCTCGAGATGCCGTGGTGTGGGCAAGGCACAAACCACACATCTCCTCGCCTGGTCGGGTTTCTGCCAGAGATGTATTTACTCAGCACAGTGAGAAAGCCCAAAGCAGAGGAAGGTATAAACCAAAAAAACTGTATTTGAGAGGTGTGACTTCAATGCTCAGATCTTCCTGCCCTCTGAACACAAAGTAACCTGGGGGATGATAAAACAAGCAAGGAGCTGCCTTCAGATTTATTTCTTTTTTTTTCTCCATTTCTGCAAACCTCCCGTAGCAAAATATTAATGCCTGATGCGAAACTAGTTTTAAACAGGACATCTCAATGCAAAAGATAATAAACACTGATGTTCCCAACTAAATTACAGAGGTCTTGGTAGGTTTCATGGAAGAACTGACTGCATTATTAGATCATAAACAACAACAGCGATCATAAACCTTTGAAAGGCAGAGGGAGGAGAAAGCAAAATATTCTGCATAAGGAAAATGTGATTGTGTTAATGACTTTGCTAATCCCTAGGCTTCCAATTTTATCCATTCATGCTTCCAGTATCTGCAGATGAGCTCGAGAGGGTTTCAGTAATCCATTAAAAAAAGATCATTTTAAAATTTCCATCTAGGCAAAATCATTTGTTGGTTTGGGTTTTCCCCCCCTTCTTCCCTGCTAATTTATGGATGCTTCTCTTAAGTTTGCCAAAATGATAATCAACCTTGGTGCTTTGTTTGGGATGGTCATCCTTGTGGAAAAGTCTTACGGAGAGTTCTATAGGAATGAAACCAGTTAACATCTATAGAAATATAATATTGATCTCGGTAGGAAAAAAAAAGATACATTGCTAACTGTCCATCCATCAGATAAATACTTCACCTTAACTAAGGTGGATGTGTTGGTCTGAAGTAGAAAAATCCTGAGGGTTATTTGTTATCAAGTGCAGGTTGTTGTTATTTAGTCTTATAGAATTTGTTGTACCTCCAGTAAAGCAATCTAAGTTTTGCCTGGGCTGCTTATCAGAAGATACTCCCAGGCATTTCAGTACTAATGTAATTGGATGAAATTTACATGATGGAATATTGGAAGTAGAGGTTTTGTGCTCAGGTCTGTGAAAAAGCAGAGATACTAGTAGCTTTTACAGAAAATGGAAGGCCAGATGGACCAGGAGATTACTCTGTCTGATCTCTTGCGCAGCCCATTCTGTGTCACCCGCTTTACCCGCGTGCTGCGTCCAGTAAACCGGGATGAGTTACAGCGTGTCCTCCAGCTAAGCACTTCCTTCCGATTTCAAGAGATCACTTAATGGAGGAGCCACCATCTCTCCTGGCAGTTTGGTTCAGTGCTTAAAATACCTTCAGTGCCAGGCATTAGTACAGATTTCTATTGATGTTTGTTTCAGTTTTAACTTCCACCTCTTGATTCTTGTTGTGCCCTTTTTCAGCAGGTTGAAGAACTCTTGGTTCCTTTTATTTTTCTCCCTGTAGAGCCACTTATGTGCTGTAATCAAGCCACTTCTTCCTCTTCTGTCTGATAAGTTGAACAAGCTGAGGTCTTTCAGTCTCTCTCAGAAGGGTATTTACTTCAGTCCCTTAAATAACTTCTCTGTCCATTTTCTCTGTCTTCAATTATTCACCATCTTTATAACATGTAGTAATATTAGCACAGCATGTCTTCTAGTGTCTGCGTCACTGACTCCAGGTACGAAGGGACAATTTCTTCTTTGTGTGTACATGGTTGGTGTGTCTCAGGATTCGTTTGCTCTTCTGTAAAAGCCTTGAGCTGCTCRTCCACAATGACCCTCTAATCTTATACAGAATTGCTCCTTTCTAAGGCAAAAAGCCTTGTTTCAGATGCCAAGCATTATATTTTGGTTTACTGCATTTTATAGTCTCTTAAACAGTATGTAGAGATGTCTGTGCTACATACAGATGCTCCGAAACCCTGCTCGGGGTCTGCACCTTTTTAGCCTCCCATGTTGGCAGAAATTGCTGACACATCTAACACGTGATGTGAGGCACTGCTGTAGGAAAATGCCTGTGTCACAGCCCATCTGGAGTCTGAGAGAGGGAGCTGGGGGAGAACAGCTGCTTGAAAGTTTGCAGGGAGAGCTTGAGGTCTCATTTATACCCCTTGGGGACACAACACACAAAACCCAGACTCAGCTGGGAACTGTGCAGCCTGTTCTTCAACGAGTGCAGGGTGCTGCAATTACAGTTTTTAAGAGCTAGGAAGTTCAAGTTCTGATAGAGAGGCCTCTTTTATGGATGTCTTTTCACCTGCTCTCTGCTTATCACTGGAATTTCAAAAATAATATTAAATATTTTAAAACTAATACCAAAATTAACACACCTGTATAAAAAAGCAGTCCAGCTGCATGTTGCACTGCGTCATCTCATGGCCTCTCCTACAGTCCACATCTTTCCCCTCCATCTGTTGGCTGTTAGCATTTGGCCAAAGAGCCGTTGTTCCTCTGACTAATCTCATCACTGCTGGCATCGTCTTGTAAACCCTTTTGTCTGGACAGTCATGTTTTCCTTGGCAATCTGCAAAGTGCACCAGATCATAGGCCTCTCTGAGCACTTGCATGCTGATGCCTTTCCCTTTCCATTTGTCCTTGCACCTTCAGTGCTGAAGGAGKTATAAAAAGGCAGGGCAGGGCATGGAGCAGGGAGAGAGCAAAGGGCTTTTTTTTGCCAGCCAGTGTTGTTCTGGCCCTGCACACTTCCCAGTGGGGCTGGAGGGGTTGTCTGGCAGTGTCCCAGGGCTGAGGCTGGTAGAGCCGCTCCCTGGTGTAAGTGTGATGTAGGTGTGCTTCAGCTACTGACCACAGAGCAGAGTTGCAAATACACTTGGGAGTTCCCTGCTCTGCAACCCTACATCTCATGAGAAATGTTTCGGTGTTTGGCAGATCACAAGAGAAGGTGCCAACATATACCTAACCTGATCTGTGCTTCTCACTGGGGTTCTGGCTATGAAACCTACCAGCTTTAGATTTCCTTGCTGAGGTGTAAAATTTCTCATGGTTAAAGCTTTATTTGGAGTGGAAACTCCTCTCTGCAAAAGAGAGAGTCCTTTCAAGTCTGCACAAACTAGTAAGCAATTCTGAGACAACTGAATTTGTTGGTTTCTTTAAAGAAACATAATTATTTTAAAATTACAAACTGTTCCTTTTGTTGATAAATGTTTTATATCTTTGCTGCTATGCCTGAATAGTTTGTGTAAATAATTTATTAGCTTGCAAACAGACATAGCACGTTCAGGCAAACACTGCCCAGCGGGGCAGGAATGCTAAAAAGGCAAAACAGGATTCTGAGCGGTGCTGAGCACCGTGAGCAAGAGTGGGTGTCAATAAGGATGGAGAAACACCATCTGCAGCTCGTAGGCTTGGGCCTGACATAGCTCAGATGCCTGACACTGCAGYGAGGCGTTGGAGGTACAGATGTGAGCAGTCAGGCAGTCACCATCAGCAGGTAAGTCCTCGGGACTCTTAGGAGCAAAGTGAAAGCGGCGCTCAGAGTCAGGAAATGATCTGGTTTAGGTAGTGTTTGGCATTTAACATTTGCAGACTGGTTTTCTTGCTTTGCCATGCTTGAGAAGATCTCTCCTTCAGTTTGCTTTGGTTGGTTATTTCTCTAACTTTGTTCTCAAAATGGGCCTTGATTTCTGAAAAAGTAATTTTGCAAAAATCATAGGTGAGGTTCTTTGTGTGTCAGGGCAGGGTCAGGCAGGAGAAGAAGGCTAAGCACATGCATCAGTGGTTTCCAGATAAAAGTCTTTTGTAAATAGTGCGGAAGTGTGTGCATACAAGTATGCATGGATTCAAATGTGTTTCTGGGGTTTTTTAGACAGTGGTTTTGCCTAAAAGTCCCATATGTTGCAATGGGGAATTACAGAACCATAGGGAGGTTTGGGCTAGATCTTAAAAGATCATCTAGTCCGATCCCTTGCTGTGGACAGGACATCTTTCAACAGATCAGATTGCTCAAAACCCCAACCAATCTGACCTTGAACACTTCCAGTGATGGGGCATCCTGAACTTYTCTGGGCAACCTATTTCAATGTTTCAGCATCCTCAAAGTAAAAAATTTCTTCTAATATCCAATCTAAACTTACCTTCTTTCAGTTTGACACCATTATGTCTTGTACCTTTGAAAGTGGATAAAACTCTCTCCAGCCTTACTGAGTGTAATATAGACACCCTGCTCTGGTGCAAGATCAACTGAAAACCACTGGAGTTGCCTGAACAACACTATGAAAGATAACAAACACCTAACAAAAGCCATCTGCAATTCTAAACTGACACTTATAATGGTGTGCAGCTCACTCTGGCTGAGGATGAGAGGAGAGTCTGGCTCTGAAGGAGGCTTGGTGATGCAGAAATGAAGAGGAGCTGTGCACTAGTTATAGATGCCTTTTTTGCTGAGAAAAACAAATAACAGAAAACTTGGATTTTACTGTAGTCAGCAGAAGTGAGCAAATACAGAGAAGGAGCAGATCTGCAGAGTGACAGATTCCATTTTACCTGGCCACTCAGTGAAGCTCAGTCCTGGTTCTCAAACTGCATGCGGCATGGCCTGATTTAGCTTTATGTTAGCAAGATTGTGAATGGGAATAGACGGCATCACCAAAAACAGTTATCAGTGCATTTTCCCTGCTATATCCTCTTTTCTCTCTCTTAGAAAATGAAAATTACTTAAATACTCACTGTTGACTGCAATAGGGAAAAAAAATTGCAGTTTCCTGCCCTTCCACAATTCACACTCCTGCTCTCCTTTATTGCAGAAGTTAGTCCTCATTAAGTCCGGAAGATCAGCACCTGCTGTCAGCCAGTGGAAACCATCCTGGACTGTTAACAGTGCTGGGATTTCACCCTAAAATTCAGAGCTACAAAATCAAAATACATAGAATTAGGGTTGTTCCCCTCTCCCCACTTTGTGTCCTGATCCTATTTTTGAGGTAGCTTTGTCTCTTTTATAGAAAGGAAAAAGAAATTACTTGGAGGTCCTGAGATGAAGGCAAATATGAGAATTAATAATCAACCAAAATATTGTAGTATCTAGATGTGTTGTGGTGTACTGCTCCTGGGGACTAAGCTGCAGCTGACTTCATATGAGTAAAAAAATCACTTTTCTATTTCATTCAAAGTTGTTCCTTGGATTTGCTGAACTAATTTCTCCTCCAAGCATGGTCACATTTTAGGTCAGCGTGCCTAGACAACATGGGGCTCTGCCAGCAGTTCCTGTGTAAAGTCCCTCTTTGTTTTTTTGGAAACAAATCCAGTCATTCATAGAAATGAACTCCTGCATAATTAGAGGCATCATTGCACATCATCTTTGCTTTCCATTTTTAGATGTTGTGTCTGGAGGACTATAACTTTTAAAGATGCCAACAAGCCACTTAGGAGCTCGATAGCCGTAATGGGAAAATCTGTGGAGCTGAATAGAAAATGATAAGCTTCATAAGGACTATTCTAAATCGTTTGGTAAAGAGCTCAGCCAGACATTCAAAGCAAGAATAGAAATGATAACCACTTCTAATTCCATCTTCAAGAGGTTGTACTTTCTCTACTGTCCTGCTGAAGCCCCAGTCCTACAGGCAGCTTAATGGAGAGGATGGTGTTCTTCACACTGGAGTCCTCTGGTCTCTGCTGAGTCTGGTTATTGGACTGTGGCATAAATGGGTGCAGAACACTGATTTTATGCATGTTTTACCCTCTAGGGCTTGTAGTCAATCTTTTCTCTTTCTAGGTTAGTTAAAACATTCAATAACTCCAGATACTGAAGAATGAAACTCTGGAAAACTGATCCTCTTCAGCATTTTTTAACCTCAAGTTTTCAATAAAGAGCTATTTAAAAATAATTAAGAAAGATTTGGAGGCCTTTTTTTTTCCTGACAGGCAGGTGGCAGTCATCAGCTTCAGAGCCAACAGGTGTGTTGACAGGTGAGAGAGCTCACAATAAGTCTTTTATTTCTCTGCATGCTGAGGCTTTCAGGTATGTCCTGTAATCTCAAAATTAGAGTGGGTGGCAGATGAACTAAAATTTGTTTCTTTGTTCAGAAAATGCAGTATAGATTTTTCTTTGTTTGGATCTTTAATCCAAACTGATGCTTTAATAACTGAAATTCCAGTAGAGTAGGGTTTTTAAATTTTTTTTTAAGTTAGAGAATAAATCAATAAGAAAATTGTCTTTGCAGTGGGAAATTACCCCAAAGATGTTCACTGCTGGACTGTCACAGCATGGGATTTCAGTTAATGGGACTAGATGGGGCTATTTAGGACAAGTGTGTGACACTGCTTCCCTGCTAGGAGAAGGCTAAAGTTCAAACAAAGTCACTCTGCAAAGGACAGAATATAATATCCCCAATTTTAAAAATACATATCGTAGAATTACAGAATGATTTGGGTTGGGAGGGATCTTTAAAGATCATCTAGCCAAGCATCTCTGCTATGGCCAGGGACACCATCCACTAGACCAGGTTGCTCGGAGCCCCATCCAGCCTGGCCTTGAACACTTCCAGGACAATCTGACTTCCGCTTTGGACAATCTGTTCTAGTGCCTCATCACCCTCACAGTGGAAAACTTCTTCCTTATGTCCAATGTAAATCTATTCACTTTTAAGTTAAAGGCATTCTTCTTGTCCTGTCACTACAGAATGTGGTAAAAAGTCTCCATCTTTCATATATTGAAAAGCCACAATAAGGACTCACTGGAGCCTTCTCTTCTCCAGGTTGAACAGCTCCAACTCTCAGCCTTTCCTCACAGGAGAGGTGCTCCAGCCCTCTGATCCATCTCCATGGCCTCCTCTGGACCTGCTCCAACAGGTCGAGGTCCTTCGTGTKCTGGGGACCCCAGAGCTGGACACAGTGCTCCAGGTGGGGTCTCATCAGAGCAGAGTAAAGGGGGAGAATTATCTCCAGAATCTGTTGGTCGCACTTCTTTTGATGCAGCCCAGGATATTAATTCCCTGTTGAAACACCAAAGCAGACTRTCAAGAGTTAGAGGCTACTTTCAACTTCTGCATTTTTCTATGCAGAATACTGAGGAACAAGGCTGAGTAGGTGAAGCCCAAGTTCAGACTGCAAGGCAGTTTCCTCATCAGTGRAATGGAGGTGCTGCTTTGTTCTCCTGCCAGCAGGCTGGGGTTCTTTATATTAAAATATTCCAAAAAGGAGTTTGTGATCTCCAGAAAATGGCAAGGTAAAGGTACCATAATGATGCAAAGTGCTGGCGTAATTTATTGCTAGAAAAATCCCGATAGAAAAAGGCTGTTTGAGCCACTGGATCATCTTAATGGCTTGGTCTTATCTTTACCTTGTAAGGGTCTAGCACCTTGGTGGTCAATAAGTGCCAGATGGGCACATTTCAAAGAGGATTCATACTGTCACTTCAGAGGGCATGGGGGGGAGGTGGGGCCAGGTAAAATCTTACCGTGTGGCTGTGTGTGTGCGTGTTCCTGGGCATGCATCTGTGCACACGAGCATCAGTGTCTTCACTGCTTTCCCACCGACCTGGAGGGTGTTGAATTCACAATATGTGGAGCTGCATTTACATTCTCCACAAGATACAGGTGAGTGGTGCATATGCTTCTCCATGGATTTTTCTTGTTCAGGCATGACGTGAGTTTTCTCGCTGCCAGCACAGCGAGGTGCTGCTGTGAAACAGGCACTCTTAGAGGACTTCAAAGCCTAGGGGCCAGTGTTTGGTTTTAGAAGAAACGCTACACGGTGCCATTAGCAGGTTGCTGGTAACTGGGGCATAATGTTGTCTAGAGGGGCATCTCTGCAAGGTCTGCCTCTGACATGCCACTTACAAACCCAGTCTGGTACACTTGTTAAATAAGCAGTTACCTTTAAACTTCAAATGATGTTGCTGACACTGCATTTGCTACTGTGTAAGACTATTTGTTCTTGGTGGTGTAGCCACTACACTGGGAGCCAGTTGGATAGTATTTGGCAGTCCAAATGTTGTGCATGCTTTGCATGCACCATATAGATTTACAGGACATTATGTGTAAATATTTAGACAAATCTTTAGAGCATTTTTATTTGTTAGAATGCGCATTGACTTTAACGGCTTGTGTATCCAAATGTTTTTCTGCGTAATATTGAAGTGAACTGAATCCAACAGTGATGTCACTGAAGCCTTTAAAGACATCAGTTTTAACGGCTGTTGTCCATCTTAACTGTAAAATWAAGTTCCTTTAGCAGTGCATTAAAGTGAAAAGTCTTACTTCCCTGTTTTTCTCTGTTAATCCAACCTTCCGAACTAAAGGAAGATGCTGGCATGGAATGGAGAAAACAGTTGTTCTGTGTTGTCAGTTGCTGCGTGTTTGCAGTTTCATTTCCATTGCAAGGCCTAGTAGAATCATGCAGAATTTTCAGATTGGGCTCATGCTCATATCCATATTCAGCCGTTMCCTGTGTTCTGAAACCGCTGTTCACGCTTGTTGCTGCTGTAGTTAGACCATAGCACCCCTTGGAGCCCTGCAGCCAGGGCAGCGTGGTGGCAGCGGCTGCGGTAACAAGCTAGACTGAAAGAAAGACTCCAATGGCTGCCTTTCAGCACTTGGCAAGAAAATCCTTTTTATGTTAGTTTCAAGGTCGTCAGATATCATTATAGCCAAGTATTAAAAATTTCAAAGAAAGGAGGCAGTGTGTTTGATTTATAGAATAATTATCTAGCTTTCGCTCTAACTTGGCTTTGGCAATGGTTTTGCAAGCACTCGAAAATTAAATCCATTTTTTATGGCACTACAAGGTATTATCTCACAGCAAATGATAATTAAACACCTGTGAAATCAATTAGCCTTTTAAACAGGGAAAAAAAAGTTTTCCAATTATGTTTTTGCACCTCCAAACTTTCTAATTCCAGAACCAGCACTTGCAGAGCGGGAGATGAACTGCCAGCCGGTAGCCAGTTAACCGGAATTCAGATCACCCTAAAGCATTGCGCAGCCGTAAATGCAAAAGCGAGCAGTTCGCAGTGACGGCACCCTTCCAAGCAGGATGCGTTAGCCTCCCCAGCTCAGTCTTGGGCAGCTATCTATCTGACACACAGCCGAGCTGTCAGCTCTTCTACAAAGGCAGTTACTCACTTGGTGTTTTCAATGCCAAGTTTTACTTGACAGTTTATTTAAAAACTAACATACCTTAATGGAAACCAAGCAACAGGACGCTCCATGTGACTGAGTGGGGTTTCTTCTCAGGCTCCCCAGCCAGTAGTTCAGAGCCATCTGCATTAAGCAGTCACACACAGAAAAATGGCCAATTGGTTAATAGCGGAAAATGAATATACCGGAAGACTGGGAAACGCTCCTCCATTTACTCTTGTGTAATAGGTGTTTGTTTAATATCTGTCTTTGTTGTAGTACTTCATCTGATACAGAGACTTCTGGAAGATGCAGTGTCCATTCACGGGTTTGCAGATTCAGAGGGGGAGCTCTGGACATAGTTGGTTAACTGCCATCACAATTTTTTGGCTCAGGAAATAAAAAAACAGCTCTAGTCACATCTGACATCTACAGCGGAATGTGCTGATATTCCCTGCCAAAGATGAGCTCCAGCATCTTCCAAGAGATGGATTATGTGTGGCACTGTTAAAATATATTCTGCTGGGTTAAACTCATTGCATTTGATTTGGGTTAAACCTGTTGTATTTGGCTTGGGTTCTGCTCCTATATTTCCATCTGAATTTTAATAGCCACAGCATGCAGCTGGATTTCAATGAATGCCTCATCACCAGATAGGAAGGAGGCAGGTCAGGATGCTGGAGTTAGCATTCCCAAGGTCCCTGTAGCTGCTGGAGAAGCCACCAGACATCTGTGTCTCAGGTTTTCCATCTATGAAATGGGAATGGTGATGGTATCTGGTAAGAAAACATGTAGCCTACGTGGCAGATGACATATAGCAGGATAACGTATGATAATCATTGCACGTGGACATATCTGCTGGTCTAAACAGTCTTTTTAGACCTCTCTTCAATCAATGGTGATGATGATGTGGCTTTCAAAAAAAAAAAGTTTATATTAAAATTGGTAGTGAAAATGTTTCCCAGGCTAGGTTATAATCTCTACAGTGTAGTGACATGGGGAAATGCTTAAGCTGTAGGAAGGAATGTATGGCATGGCTGATTAGTCACTGCAGAGCCTCTGCAGCCTGCCTGGGCTCCTTGGGATAATGGAGAACCAGGAATCCCAAACAGCCCTCTAATCCACATGCCGATTGACAAGGTCGGCACATCAGAAAAAAAAAAATAAGACGGGGGATGGGGGAAGACAGAAGCTATGTGTTGGATCAAGCAGTTAAAATGATATGAGCATTTGGCTGAGCAGTGTTTCTCCTTTGGATAATTGCCCCCACAGCATCGCAGTGTTTACACCTCTGTGATAGATGGGGCCAAACATGTTTCCTCAAGTATAGGTCATAGCAGGGAGGGGATAATTCAACTAAGTTGTGAATAAGTTAGAATTGATTGCAAATAGAGCTATTCTTTTATGCTGCCTGAAAAGGTAGTAGCTGTGAACAAGGTACACTTAATCATTACAAAAAGAAGTCTGAAAGTTAATAAAACWTGCTGCTAATACTTCCGGAGGGATGCCAGCTTTCAGTTAAATCTGTAGCTATTTTAGTTTTGAAGACTCAACTGTCATTTTTAAGGCATATGCATTTTGGATTTTAACATGTTTGAATGCTGCAGCTGAGACCCAGGCCAAGCCGACCCTAAAATTGGCAGTAAAATGTTACCTCTGTGCAAGTGTGCAGAATGAAGGAATCGGGAGTGTATGAGCAATAAGCATGTGCCCCCACTTGCTGGCAGTCTTCTAATGTGGAAACCTGGAGCTTTCTGGAAATAAATACCTTCCAAGCAGAGCAGAGGACTCCTCTAAAAGCTTTTCTACAGTAAATGCTTGGGAAGATAAACTGCCAGAAGGAAAGGAAAGCGCCAGGAGTAGTGCAACTCCGAAGCAGCACAAGTAAGGAAGAAGTGCCTGGCTGGCCCCTGCTCGGTGCTCTGCAGTGCTGGTCTTTGCTTTGATTTTCTGGAGCCTGAAAAACCTCCATAGCTGGGTAAAACCTGAGTGTCTCAATAGGCAGGTAATGCAGAGCTGTCCCCACATGCTGGCAGCTCCAAGTTTGCCGAAACCACAGCAATGCAAGCTGGAAGACCGTAACAAATGTCCCTGCCATCTTCAGATGTTACCAGCTAGTGGAAATAAGTAGTTCTGAAAACAGACCTAACCCCCATTGCCAGGGGAGAAGAATAAGAGGAAACTCTGGAAGAACCTCTTCTAAACACTTTGACTATTTTCTCTATAGCTTAAGGTGCCTCCTCCAGTTGCGAGTGAGGGTTCTAATACTTCATTGCCTCCCTGAGGTGTTGTTGAGATTAGTCAGTGGAGATGGTGGGGAAATAAAGCCCATTGTTGATGTGATACAGATATTTGCAGTAGATACCAGATTGGTACTTAATGTACAACATGAGTACTCTAGCTGAGAGGGTGTTCCTGGAAGTCTGTGCCAGCTCCGATTTCTCTTCTGAACAAGTGAAGGAGAAATTTCAAGTCCAGCAAACACTTAACTTGTATACCTACCTTTAATCATAGAGATTATCTCACTTACTTCACTGAAAGTATTTTAAGTCTGAGTGAAGAGAGTGTAGTGATGCTTTCGGGTATAATGCTGTATGCTTTCTGTGTGGAAAAAAATGCCAATTGTACATAAACAATTTCCCCCCCCGACAAAACACGGGCAAAAYTCAAACCTCCTGCTGTGTGCGTGGTTCCTACTGGGCTGAATGGGAGGGAGTCTGAAACTGAAAGTTGCCCTGAGCCTTCTGTCTTCTCCGTGGCCTGTGAGCTGGAGTTTCATTTATCAGGTGATGTTTTTGTGGCCAAGGTCTCCTCCAAATGCTGCCTGGCAGTCTGAAAAAGAAATTAAATGGTCTCTGCTGCAAGCACAGCTCTGAAATACTGTTTGGTACATGTAAATGATTTCCTCCACAAGCTTCAAATTACAAAGCTATGCTTGCAGCTTGACAGAGATGTTTGTGTGTTTGCGGCTGGCTACATGTGTTGCACAAAAAGTGTTTCCAATTTTGTATTTAAACATACTGGGTCATTTTCTGACTTCCAGCTAAGGCAGGGTGTTCCTGTTGCTTGGCGTGCTACTCGTGAACTACTAGACATAAAAGTAGCACCTTGTGTTTGCGGATTTGCAATGCATGCTTGATCCTGGCATGGTCTCTGACGGGGCTAAACTGGAAATCAGTCCCATATCACTGTGCTCAGAGATCCCGTTGAGTCACCTTAAAGCATTTTGGTTGAAATTGCAGGGAAATTTGTTCAGTAGAAGAATCTCTGGTGTGGTTCGTTCGCTGCAGCAACTCTTGATGGATATTGCTTTACTCTGGATCTGCTCCTTTTGTATTTGAGGGCTCTCCCTGAAGGGAACAGAAATTTTGTGCCCATACATCAAGGTTAGGATGGGACTTTCTGTCTGCATATGATGTAGATAAATTGCTTAATGACCATGAACTGTGCTATCACAGAGCTCAACAATAAATCACATTTTAAGTTTTAAAAGGCACAAATAGGAGCAAGATGCTGACTGATTTCCAGGCTGAAAATGGTCAACAAAATACTTTTCCTTGTTTTCCCTTTGTAAATCTGTCCTAATACCAGCAAGTTAGATGTGAAAGAAAAGGTGCCCAGTATAGAATGTTGCTGGGATATGACTCACTTGCAGTGGCCTCGCTCTCTGCTTTTCTTTGTGTTCTGGTTTTGCCATAAATGTTTTGTGGATAATGTTGCATTCCAGGGTATTAACAGGATTTTACATTTTTAGCTAGCTAATGATGGGGAACTTCTGACTGGTGTATTCTAGCCCTACGGGGTATTCTATTTTTGGCATTTATTAACATTTTCTGTCATACAATACACAGTAAAAGCAATGAGCCTCAGACCTGTCAATATGTAAAAAAGGAATGCTTAAAAATGGCAACTTCTTCTTAAATTTTTTTTTTTGGTATTCCAGTTTCCTAATATTTTCCCTTGTGTGCTGTGTCAGTGCTGACTGGTGAGCTGGGACATGGCTGCCAATCTCTATCCCACACAGAGGAAAATAAATTGCTGCCACTCAGATGGAATATGTATATATATATTTTAACCAAAGTTGAGATAGGATTTAAAAGAAAAAAGGGACTTTGAAGTCTGTTTTGTAGTTTTAATTAATGCAATGAGGGGGTTTATTTTACTCTCGGTGGAGATAATCTTAATCCATTCACAGTGACCTTTTCTTGTGCAAATTAGCTATACACGCTTGTTTAAGCAAATGGGCCTTTGCAAGATGTCTCTTCCTAAAGACAGAGCTTATAATTGAAAATTGGCTTACTCCCATCTGTCTGGCCTGTGTGAGAATACAAACAGAGATCCTGACTTCTTTGTATATAAAATATAATCATGTATATGTATACATATGTACACATAGACACGCAAAGAAAAAAAATTGTTCTGCCTGCAGGACATGGTAAAATTAGATTCTTAGTGTTAGAAAATCTCAGTGCTCCAAGTTGCTGTCCAAATAACATCTCTCTGCAGAATCCAGGACACTCTGCAGAATGAAGGGTGTTCAGTCTGGATCCTTTTGGCTCAGGCAAGGTCAATGCCATTCAGAGTTCCATGGGTTTGCCAGAAATACAATTCACTAATAACAGGCAGGAAACTGTTGGGATTTGATGTGTGTTTTTGGTGAATGGTTTTGTGGTGATTGATGGAATTGAAAAAAAAAACAACCAGAAGTGTCTATAAGCACTTTTACTCAGAAGAGCAGGGATCATTGCAGCTATGTGGTTAATTGCCAAAATTTGGTAGTTTATCCCTCTCCATGCTTAACAATAATCACCAAGTGAGTCATTGCAACCCCCCATCCCCTTTTTAGTGCCTGCTTGATAAGGGAAGATTTCTTTGGCGTAGTTTGAATATTTTTTTGCTTTGTACAAATCTCTTGTGCAGAAATGAACACAGTTGTGCATGGCTTTGACTAAATCTGAATAGAAATCAGGGTCACAAAAGTGCTGCAACAATGCTTTGGTTATCAAAATATTTAATGTGAGTTTGTTGTTAGAAGTCATGCAGTGTTTATATAGAACTGGCTCATTATTGCAAAGGCAAAATTACTTCCTTCCTTATCAGTTTCATTACCACTCTCCCCAGCTCTCTCCCATGCTGATTGCTCCTGAGGATGAACAAAAAGGAGCTGGAGAGGAGACTGACACACATGCATGGAGGGAGCTAGTTAACCTGGTGAACAGTCTTGGTTGAGGATGATTTTATCCAGATGTGTCTCAACAGCTGTTTGCATTTTCACGCCCAGTTACTCTAGGACTCGCCGCTAATTGAATTTTCTCTTTTCTCTCCTGTTCTTGTTAGGTATGATTACCGTGAAATGCTGCACAATGCCACTTTCTGTCTGGTTCCCCGTGGCCGCAGGCTTGGCTCTTTCAGGTTTCTGGAAGCCTTGCAGGTAAGAGCTGCAGTGTAAAGCAGTGGCTACACTGGCTGCAATTCAGTGTGCAATAGCAAGGAGGTGGGGAGGAGGGAACTGTGTTTCATTTCCCTAGTGGACAGTAATCCACTTTGCGAAAGCCTCTATTCATACTTCTGGAGCAATTGGCAGCTTCTTCCCAGGAGGGGCTGAGCACTGAASTCATCTGAAGGTTGGATTGCCTTACCTCCAGGAAAAGGGCTTCCCTGGATATGGTGAGGCTGAGAGGTTGGACCGGTTTAGAGCAGTATTTTATCAAGCTATGAGACGTCCCCTGGGAGACACCGGCCTTTATGAGTAAGCCCTGGGGCAGTAAAAATAGCTTTTTGCTTTCACTTAGCCAAAACAGACCTTCTTATTCATTGCCAGTTTTGAGATGGTGCTTTCTGAACGTACAGAAGGTGGCCTGGAGGTGGTAAAGCTCCAGATGGAAGCTTCACATGAAGGTGGATATAGGCTGATCTCAGGGAGCTCACACGCTGTCTGGGACAGCACCTGAACCCCCTTCACCTTTTAAAAACATTTTGTTTAGTTGTCCCCTTTTTACCATGGGCCAGCAGCAGAAGCGAGTGCAAAGGGGCTCCGGAGTCCCTGTGGCCAGGCAGCACAGTGGTCAAGCCTGATATCAGCCTACTTTGCCTGCAGCCAGTCTGACCTTTTTGTTTGTCAAACATCAGCTCAATCATGGGGTCCTGGATCTTCAGTCAGCCATAGAGAGCGTTTTGTGAAGTGCTGCAACTCCGCTCTGGGTCTGGCATCTGGATTTCCATGGGGGCTGCAGAAGAGAGAAGGAGCTGCTGAGGCACTTGTTGGTTTCAATGAAATGGCAAATGAACACACCTTACAGGGTCCTGCCTCCAGGAATTCTTTTGCCATTTGGGAAGTGTCCCAGCATTGGCAGTAAAACTGTTAATGAATGGCATCACATCCCTTTTTGTCATCAACCATAAAATGTCCCAGCCACTATTAGAGAGTATTGTTTACTGCAGTGAAGAACAGGATTCAGGTACCTAAGTGTAGGTATATTATGTCATTTTAGAAGCCCAGAGTACCCTTCTCAGTTTCTGCTGCATGTCCAGAAGGATTCCAGTAGATCCTGTCATGTTTGCCAGCCTTTGGTGGGTTTCTTGGATACCTTACATGCTCTGGACACTTAGGTTTAACCACTGAAACCTGCACCTACTTTCACATTTGAGATCCAAGTTCTGGACTGTCACTTGCCTCTTCCTCCTGCCCAGGAGAAGATTAACAGCCTGAAAAGTGCTGTTCCCTCTCCAGTCTCTTCAGAGGAAGAAGTGGAACTAGCTTATATGAGATGACAAGTCACTTCAGGTCCTCCTGGGGAGCACTGCTCAGCTCTTCTCTCATCTGGCCTCAAAGTCATGCAGCTTCTGTTAGAAGCTCAGGAGGAGCTGAGGAGCATCATTTCAGGAGGAGAAAGCAGGGAGTGTACCTCACTGCACAGAAGTTGTGGGCCCCAGGTCAATGATAAAATGCAGGCAACCAAGGATTTCCCTATCAGGCTAGCAGCAGTATTCACCAATAATGATGTATTTCCAGTTTCTGTCTGGATCCAGGTCATGTTGAAAGACCTAATCCACATTAGTGGAATGTTTTGAACATGAAAACACATTACTAAGTGTTTTCTGGTTGGCTTTTTTCATGCACTGATGTAATTTCCTTACAGAAGGTCACAGTTCTTTACACATAGTAAGCACTGCTGTAATGCAGACTTGACCAGTCTTCAGATGCTGTGCATGATACATGTTACCAAGGAAGGTACAGTAGTCTGAAAGGTTCCCCTTTATACCATCTTTTGGGAGGCCTGAACCCTAGTCTGTAGCAAACTCAGAGCACTTAAGCTTGGCTTGATCCAAAAGAAATTGAACCAGAGCACAGGTTTGATGAGAATCCTCTGGTACTAGGTTATTTCATCACATCAGAAGGTTTTTGGTTTGGATCTTATGTTGTGATCAAGATGACAAGAACATAGTGGTGATCATTTGTTTATGGAAATACTGACCTATTTACTAAGTATTCGCAAACTCTCTGTGTAGAAGAACTTGTAAAACTCGTAAAAGATTCAATAGTTTAGACAGATCATACTGGTATGAAATAGACACTAAATGTGTATGCTCTTTATTTGTTTTAAGACATACAGCAGTTCTTATTTTTGTAGACAGGTGATGACAGATGAGTTGTGTTTGTGCAGTTGCCTCTGTTTGGAGAGTTGATACCAAACAGGATAGGGAATTTACTCCCTTGTGGGAAAGGTGCTCAGGAGTTAAATACGATCTGTATTTTCTGTAGGGTTGACAGCAGCCTACCATAAAAATTAAGGAAGTTGCTCCCTGCTGAATGATTCACAAAGCAGCAAGGGAGGCCATCATTTTGTATTAAATTCTCCAGTGTTCCATCTGCGGCATCAAACAGTTCTGCCCTCATCTGGCAGCGTAAGCACCAGATTGCAAATGCCACTGTCCATGCAAACCCTACCTTTCAGTGCATATGAATAAGTGCTCAATGGAAAACCATAAACACTTGGGCTGCTCTCCTGTGGCTTTTAGCTTCTGGTGTTCTTTGTCGTGTTGCCTCTCCTGAGCTTGTGCAGAAAACGGGAGTCATGGTACTGGTGGAAACCTCGAGGCTTGCCCTGATGGCTGTGCCTCTGTGCCCACAGGCTGCCTGCGTCCCGGTCATGCTCAGCAACGGATGGGAGTTGCCATTCTCGGAAGTGATTGATTGGAACCAAGCTGCCATCATAGGCGATGAGAGATTGTTATTACAGGTAAGAAAAAGACCACGGCCTTCAGCAGATCAGTTGATTATTGCTGCCACCATCTAAATGGACAGGGAAGATGAATCCAAAAGGTCAGGGCTGTAAAAGAATTTTTATCATGAAGGGATTGTCCGTGTCACACCGGCTGTGAACTCATTTAATATGACATCATTCATTATTTGACCTGAAGGTCATTGCAGCCACCAGGCCACATTCTCAAATGCAAGAGACTTTTATTTTTGCAAAGAGCATGAAATATCTTCTGGTGTGGAGTACTTGGATGCAAGTCTGAGGCAAGACCTGTCCAGGTCCCCCTACTGTGATGAAAGGGAAAACATTTGAGGGTGGATTCTGCTCCAGTCCTTAAAAATAGTTTATCTTCAGGAGTATCTTCAGGAAAGCAGGTGTTTTCTCAGGCATCTAGAGTTATCATCTAACAATTTGGTGGGAAGCAGAATCTGTCCCTTTTCTGATGTGTGGACCATGTAACAGTGCTTTCTGAAGCAGTGTTCATGTCGCTTATTGTTAATCTTGAGATCATGGAACAAAAGCAGACTGAGAAGTTACAAATTCCCTGCTACTCTCAGCATCTACTTTGGTTTTAAATTCACTAGGGTTATTTTGGTTTTTTTCAGCTACCTTRGTGGGTTTTACAATCTAAATATATTCTGTAAGTTCTGCGGACATGTTAGGAGAAGTTCTTGAAAAACTGGTTTCCCCAAAGTGTCTTTTGATAAAATACCGTTGCCCAGCATGAAGCTGAGATCCACCAGATCTGGAAAAAACACTAAGTAGCCACTAAGTGGGATTGTTCTATCCTTGAATTTAGTGTCATCCACAGAGAGAAGCCTTCAAAGGTGAAGGCGTGGTGGCACCCCAAAACGAAGTGTCTTTGAAATCTCATTACATGGCTGTTAACTTGTCTAAAGAAGTAAATATTTGTGATAAGCTGGCCTAGCAAGCCTTGCAATGTGCTGCCTATTCTACTTAATGTAATACAAGCTGCAAATATAAAAGGGCCATTTGATTTTTGCTTCTGTGGACAGCACATTTTTTCTGAGCAAAATTATGTCTCTCTTTAAATAATAATAATTTGCTGATCTTCATGTTTTCCTGTAACGTGCCATTCGTTCACTTCACACAGCTGCTTCCATATTGAACAGCTACTGCACCATTATTAACAGTGTTTTTAAAGAGCTGGCAGAGGGCCTGAATGTCTGCTCTGGGAAATGTTTTTGTTATGTTACAGTTTTTCATTTCCTGTTTGAGAGCAACTCGGGTGTTTTTATTTGCATATTCTCCTCATCATAGCACTGGGAGAACTTAATCCTGCCTTTCTGCATTTATTTGTGCAGGATGGTTCTTCCCTCCCCCCTACTCATTGCTGAAATGACCTTTCATTAAAGTTCTAATAATTCCAATGTAATCAGGCCAGATTAGTATTAATACATCATCTTCCCCACCTGTCTTTCTGGACAAGTAGATTAATAACTAATAGGCAAATGCATTTAAAATGGGAGCCCTGATTTTTCTTTCCAGCTGTTGTAGCAGAGCCCACACCAAGGGGTTTTTTTAACCTTGACACTGTGCTGGCACTCACAAGCATCGTATGGTCTGTAAAATCAAAACTTCTTGCAGTAACCTTCATAGTCAGAGCAGCCTTCCCTTTCAAAAGGTGTAGTTGGGATTGAGTATTGATTTTATTGGCTGCTTTACACACATATGCATGTACACCACACAGGATTGCACCTCTTGCAATGAAATGCTTATTGAGAAAATGCAGTATTGCCACTGTGAAGTGATTTAAATCTTGTCTTTGCTACTGATAATATTCCTGGGTGTGATTAATACACATCCGTGCAGCCAGTACAGGTAACATTTATTATCCCTCTACTTACTGGAACACATCATGAATAGTGGTGTGATCACTTAGAAAGACGTGCTAATACATGTTTTCCGGTTCTGTCTTTCATACTACTTTTGCAGGGAATATTTTACCTAAAGACCTATATTTTACTTAAAGGGCCTATAGGGAAGGAATGTAAAGCAGCATCTTCGACAGCCTGACCATTTTCCTCTGCTCCAGCTTGCTGCAGTGCTCTCTCATAAGTCCAAATTCTGTATTATATTAGCAGTGTCTCTAAGCAGTGTCTAAAAGTTGAAGGGCTGAGAGAGCAAAGATTGGGCCATCTGACACTGCACGCAGTGCAGCCATGGACAAATTGTCCAGACCTGGTTGCAAACTCTGCAGTAAAGAATTTGCTGATTTTTCTGGAAATTTTTTAGATGTAAATKCTTAAAGTCACAAATTTTCTTCAGGAAAGGGGTTTCACGAGAAATCATTTGATTTGATTGGGAACATATGAAAGCAAATAATGATCCCTGCCACTTCTCGGAATACTTCAGGAGCAAGCAGAGTGTGTTTTGGTCAGGAAGGGGTGGGATGTGGTGGGATGCAGGCAAACTTCAGAATAAGCTGGGATGCACAAGAACCAACACACAGCCCACATGTTTGCTTTTAAAACTAATGACTCAAGTAAAAGATTTATGAGAAACGAGTGTCTGAGAACAAGGTGGTCTAATTTAGTGGTTGGACTCAATGATCTTAGTGGTCTTTTCCAACCTAAACAATTCTGTGATTCCATCTAGAAATCACTAAAATGTAGGTGCAACAGCACAACTCTTCGTTCCCAGAAAGAGATGAACAAAAATCAGCAACATATCCTAAATGCCTTTCTGGTGCTGTGACCAGCCCTTGTAACTGAAACAGACTGCAGTTAAATTCCCTTGATAACTTCATTTTGCACTGTCCAAGTGTTGTACTGGAGGCCTTGGTCAGTGTCCTAAGTTAAAGAATGGCACCCACACACATTAGTTTCACACCAGTGTGGAAGAAAGACACGGGGATGGTGAAAGATGTAGACATGAAGCCCTCCCCTTCTGATCTAGTGAGCAGCTACCTTTTTTAATGGAAAAGTGTTGCAGCAGAACAATTTGGGGTTCATTTTTAAGCCAACTTATACAACAATTAATGTGTAGATTTATGGAAAGAGGGCAAAAATAAGCACTGTGAATTCACCTCGTGAATAACAGGTGTTGTGGAAGATGTTATTCTTTCCACCTAAGGTAATTAGGAAAATGCAATTTGATCTACAGGCTCCCAAAAAGTGGAGTCTTACTTAAGATGTTGCTATGTTTTCCTTAGGGCACTTAGTGTTGCCATGCTGTGGTAAATGCAATTCCAGATCCCRTTAATATACTTTGAGTATGGGGATTATTGTTGAACTCTCAAGACCTGCAGGTACTAGTTTGTTAAAATACTAGTCCACAAAGAGCTTTGTGAGATGAAAAGCACAAGAGATGCATGGAGGAGCTCCTTGCTATGCCATACCACAAGGCTGCAGGGGGGTAGCTTCATTACCATAAAACAACCAAAAACTAAAAGAAAGCAGATTAAAAAAATAATATATTCGATACCAGAAGTTTTAAAGGGTTGTGTCTCATTCGTTTTACATCAGGGCTTTAACTGTTGACCCACATCTCCACTGGACAGGAGTGCTGAAGCTGTGCAACCTGCTAATAGAAGAGAGGGCTTGTCAGCAGCATATTAATTTGATGAGATTCTGTTGTTTCTAAAGCTCCTGACTATATTACATCTTGTATTACAGATTCCTTCTACAATCAGGTCTATCCATCAGGATAAAATCCTAGCACTTAGACAGCAGACACAGTTCTTGTGGGAGGCTTATTTTTCTTCAGTTGAGAAGATTGTATTGACTACACTAGAGGTGAGTAAAAATTGTCTGGGACCTTGCCGAGCAGCGAGATTTCCCTACCTCCAGCTGCTCCTGTCCTCAGCTGGCATCAGACCTTGGTTTTCATGACACGCAATTGGTCACTGGGAAAAAAACTCAGCATCTTGATGAGTTTTCTCCCCTAAGGAAATACTTTCTTCATTATCAGAATCCACATTAGAAAACTGACACAGTGAAAAATGGGAGCTACCCAACACATGGAAAAGTTGTCATGTGTGATCTTGACTTTGCAAGGCTTTATGGCTTATGAATCACTATCCTTGTCACTGGTAGTAAATGTATTTCTTAAGAAACCCTTCTGGAATTCATTTTGGAAAAAATACTACTGTAGAGCTCCTCCTTGACCATTCCTTAACATTTTGATGCCTTGTGATGGGGCTATTGATCTGCCTGAAGGAAAAGGGGGGGCTTGTAAATGCTGTGTCTTATCTTCACACACAGGAGAAGGGAAAGGCCTGATCATTCTTACAAATTATTAATAGATAATCATAATTAGACTGCTATTAAAAGGGGAGACAGATGATCTCAAATGTGGAGAGAATCCTTTCTGAATTCAGAGACAGAGTAAAGATGAAAGGCTCTTCAGAAGTAGGGCCCAGGCTGCAATTTCAAAAGCAGGTTTCTTTTTTAACTGTTTTGCAATTTTTCACATAAATTTTTGACACACTTGTACCACTGAAAGGAGCTTACTTTGTAGGTGCAAATGCATTTGTCTTATGCTAATGTTTCTGCAATTGCACCCGTCTTTGTGCACAGTTGTAATGCACAGTTGTTAAGGCTCCACATTTCCTGCTGTGCCTGCTTCCCCCTGAAAACTGCAAATGAGTGCCCATGGCTGATCAACCTCCAGCTGCTGCAAGGCAGTCCCTTGGGTTTTTCCATGCCAGTGAAGAAAACCAGCCAGGGAACATTTGCAGAGCCCCAGGCATAGCTATCCTCATGATGCTCCCATTGCCCTCAAAAGGTGTGTCTTCATCTGTGCTGCCTGTTGGGCACTGCTCTGCATCCTCAAACTCCTCATAAGCACTGATCAGGTAGTGGTAATTATCACAGCCCACACCAGAATCAGACTGACAAAGGTGGAAGACCATGTGCCATTGCTCACAGTTTAATTAACCCTTACAGAAGTGCTCCCAGGGACCATCAGGTGCCTCACACATCATCTGCCCCTTCCCCGCATGCGCCCTGTTATTGTTAGGGATTGCTAAAAGGACACGGGCACACAGCTCTCCCCAGTGCCCCTCTCCTGCCTGTGCTGGGGATAGACTCCAGGGGACATAACCTGCAGCTCCCACAGCCTTGGTGTCCATCGTGTCAAGCTCCAGCCCTCACAGATGTCTCTTTAGTGCTTTGGGACATATTGGCCAGTGTGGCTGCAGGAGCCCAAGGAAAAGCAAAACCTCTAAAGCTGAAGCAGATGAGTAACTAACAAGATGGAGTTTCTGCTCAGAGCAGGAAAACTAAAGTGAAGACAAAAGTCTTCCTGGAAGATTTAGTTTAATGAAACCAAATAATGTATGCCTGGTGTTGAAGTTATGTTCTGGGTTTTTTCGTTCGTTTGGGAGACTGATTTTGGTTTGAGATTTTTTTTGTTGTTTTTTTAATTCAGGACTCTCAAATTTTTGAGACAGCTAAGAGGGATTCTATTCATATGAACACATACTCGTTTCACTTTTCAACATTCCTGAGTAAAGTCCTGATGTAACTTTCCTTAGGAAAGGAGTAAAACAGTTGAGAGCAATTTTTGGTGTTTGAAACTTGCAAGCAGTATATCCTCTTCTTAAAATCTGATGCCTGGAAGTAAATTCCTAGCAGGATTACTTTTTTTCCTGGTGGATGTGATCCATCTTCTGCTGTAATACTGTTGTGTCAGAGTGCTCTGATGGTTCTAGATATCATCAGAATAATCTCTTGCCTACTAACTGAAGTGCCAGTGTATGTCCACGTCTGAAGATATCAGCACAGAAAACGTCTTCACCAACTCAGATCTCTGGAAGGACATCTCAGCCCTTTGTCCTGCACACCTCTGAAAACCTTAAGTCATGTTTTAAGTTCCTTGATCTTCTCACAGCATTTGGTGGCTGTTGTGGTTTAACTGCAGCCAGCAGCCAAGCCCCAGACAGCCACTCACTCATTCCCCCACCAGTGGGGTCAGGGAGAGAACCAGAAGGGTAAAAGCCAGAAAACTCATAGGTTGAGATAAAGACAGTTTAATAGGGAATGCAAAAGCTGCGTACAAAAGTAAAGCAAAACAAGGAATTAAGTTACTGCTTCCCACAGGCAGGCGGGTGTTCAGCCATCTCCAGGAGAGCAGGGCCTCATCACGTGTAATGGTGACTTGGGAAAACAAACACCATCATTCCGAATGTCCCCCTCTTCCTTCTTCTTCTCCCCATTTTGTGTCCTGAGCATGATGTCACATGGTCTGGAATATCCCTTTGGTCAATTTGGGTCACCTGTCGTGGCTGTGTCTCCTCCCAACCTCCGAGGCACCCCCAACTTCCTTTCCAGCATGGCTGTACGAAAGCAGAAAAGGCCTTGGCTCTGTGCAAGCCCTGCTCAGCAATAACAAAACCATCTCTATATTAACCACTCTGTGTTCAGCACAAATCCAAAACACAGCCCCATAGCAGCCACTGTGAAGAAAATTAACTCTACCCCAGATGAAACCAGCACAGGGGCCTAAGCCAAACAGCTCATAGTCCAAAATAAGATGTTTGAATTATTTGGCCAAGAACCCCCTGTGGCAGGCACAGAGGAACTGTCCGGTGCCTTGAACAAGGTGTGGGTTAGGCAATGATGCTCACGAGTGTCTGCGGCAGGCTGGCGAGTGGGAGCACTGGCGGTGCAGCAGTGGGCTGCTGCAGGCACCGTCGGATGCATGCTCCAGGGTATCTGCACTTCTCCAGCTTGGTCCTCTCTGAAGCAAACCCAAAACATCCCTGCACAGTGTGCTCAGTCCTCCACTTGGGAAGAGGAGGGGAGGGGGACAGCACAAAGTACAGACAAGAAATGTTGCATGCTTGGCTAGGGCATGTTGAAACGCAGCAATGATTAAGGCACTATGTGAACTTTTTGAAGTGTGAGATTGAGGGAGACAAAAATATTGGACTATTAATGCATTCCAAAAAGAAAAAGGAGATCTTGCCAGAGATCCTAACCCCCTTCTTCTCTTATTAAACTTCCTGTCATGCCTCATCATTGGAGAGTCCATGTAAATGCTGTCTCTACAATATGTGCAACACTGTACACTCTACATTTTAATTCCTTGGTCCTCCATGTTATCTTTTTTTACACTCTTTAGTTCTCTTTCTGCCAAGTTTTCTTTCCTCCCCTCTATCCTGACAGACAGCTACGTTTTTTATGTAGGCCAAGAGAGTGATAAATTAGTGATCTACTTTTTAACTATGGTGAACCACCTCACCAGCTCCCCTAGAGGATGCAGAACCACGCTGGGGAGGTTTGTGCTCGAAGGCAGTATGCTTTGTGTGCTGCAGTGGCAGCGGGGCCCTGCCCCGTCCTGGAGCTGCACTGGCTCCGGGCGCACTGAGGCGGCATCAAACATGAGCCATGTGTTTCCCCTGTGGCCTTGTTGGCTACCAGCGCCATGGAAAACTCCTCCGTCTGTGGAAACCTCCTGACCATGTAAATTTACGGACTTCTCCTTATCTGATTGTGCCCCAGTTCTGAGAAAGCAAGAGGGAGGAGTTGCAGTATTTATGCTTTGTGGTAAACACTCAAAAATAAGTACTTTCTAGGTTCTGTGTTTTGTTTAGTGGCGTAACTTGCAGATGGGCAAACAGCAGTCATTATCTGTGTTCTTTCATGTCCACACTGCCATGTGGGAGATCTGACGACTGATACACCTAACTTTCCAACCAGAAATATTCACATACATTCTTGTCAGTGATGGCATTTCAGTCCTGAGTCTGTTATTCAAAAAAAAAAAAAAAAGTTAAGTTACTCATGTGAGTGAATTACTGCATATTAGCTATGGTAATTGGCTGTAGGCAAAATTCAGACAAGCATGCACTTAACATCTGCCCCAGTTTAGCAGTACATGTATTGCCACCAGCAGCGGATTGTCTAGCACAATGTAACTGGTGTTTTAATCCTTTCTTGTCATGGCAGTCAAATTCCAGGAAAACCACTGCTTGTGGCAACACTTACTCATGTTCTGTATTGACCAAATGTCGCTGAACTCAACAGCTTACAGAGATTTTAGCTTGTTGAGACTCTAGCAGCTGCTTTTGTTCTGCTTGTGGTGGGTCTTCTTGCTTGTTTTTTGGTTTTTTGTACACTTCAGTCCAGCTGCAGAGACATGAAGTTTCACCCAGATATGCCTATGTTAAGGCCAGAGACTTTAGGTTAGGACAATCAACATGTTCTTGGTACTTGAGCCCTGTGCACTGCATAAACTGCCAGTTATGTGAAATCTCCCTGGGAGATCACAAAAGATAAGCTGCAGAAGAAGGCAAGGCATTCCTGCTTAGCCAGCTTGGGGGAAAATTCATCCTTCACCACCCATTGGCCCTTTGCAGCATCCCATCTGCAGACCTGCCAACTTCTGATGCCCTGAGGGCATCCGAAGGCAAATCTGTAAGAATGTGTGGCTCAAGAGTGTATTGCACTTAGAAAGTTGCACCTTATTTGGAGGCTGAATTTGTCCTGTTAGAGCTTCCCAGCACTGAATCTTGTTATGCCATTGCAGGAAGTTTAAAGAATTTCCCATCAGTGTAAGAATCACTCTGGTTCCTGCAATCAGGCATCTGATGTGAAGCAACTGTAGTTAGTTTCATAAATACATACTAACTGTACGGCCTGGTATCTTCTTTTTTTGCTTGTGGTATTCTAGATGAGGAAGTAGATGACCTAGCAATCTGTTCTGACCTTAAAAATCTAGGAATTTTTGGTTTTGATCCTCTACAGAGACAGACAGTAGTTGGCAACAGATCTTCTGTTTCATCCAACAAGGAAATGTTACAGAACTGAGATGTGGAATCAGTGATGTATCTGAATGCTAATATCCCTTTATAATTAAACAAAAATGAATAATTAGTGCAGCCTGATTTGCTGAAAGTCTTTCTGGTTTTGAATACTCTCATTATCTCCAAATATTACCTAGCTTTTTAATGCCATCTTCAAATAATTATCTTCTGTGAGTTCTGAATAGTAAAGCTGACAATGAACTAATCAGGCTTACAACTGCTAAGATACTCTAATAGACAAAATATTTGACTTGAAATATAAAATGCAATAAATTGCATGGTCCCCATGTCCAGAGAGACTAATGAGGTGCTCTGAAACATATGGCACAAGGCCTGAGCTGCTGAAGCGGTGTCAGAATATGCAGATTCTGTGTCCTTTTAAGAGAGATCAAGGAGGAATGTCTAGTAATTTGTGTGCCTCAGCTTTTTGCAAAATGGGTGATGACTCCAGTCAGCTGGAGTCCCTGAAGCTTCTACTGGTGACTATGACAGTCTATTTAAAAGTCATTACTTCTCTTGTTTTCCAGATTATTCAGGACAGAATATTTAAGCACATATCACGTAACAGCTTAATATGGAACAAACATCCTGGAGGGTTATTTGTACTGCCACAGTATTCCTCATATCTGGGAGATTTTCCTTACTACTATGCTAATCTCGGTGAGTGAATCCTTGCTATAATATAGTAGCATCTGGAATTTCTAGTGGAATTTCAAAGTTTGGTCTTTGTGTAGCATGTGCCAAATGACTTACCATTCATTTCTAGTTAATGATGCCTTTCGTTTATCCTGTCTCAATCTTCCCTGCCCGCTGTAGACTGGAACATCTCTGACTTATCAACTTGCATCATGTGCCTCTTACTTGCAAAGATTGTTTAAAAAAAAATCTATGTTCCTTCATACTTTTCAGTTGCTGGTAATTAATGCCTGAGTTGCTGACCCATTCGTGGCCTGAGGGGACATAAGAGGAATAGCTTTTTCCTTTCTGTGTTTATTTGTGCTTGGCAAATTGGAAAAGTGGTTATTTACCCATGACACTTGTTATTGGAGTGCACAGTTGGTATGGATTTACTCTCCATACTATGTCTTCATATGGATCCCACTAGAAGGAATGAATAGGTTCATGGCTTTTTCCTGAAGCAGAGCTTGAACAATGAGTTCTGCAGGTGGATGTGCCTCCAGGCTGAAGAGATCTTGCTTACCCAACTGCTCTACTTTTGGCTCAGCCTGTGCCATCCCACTTGTGTGGATCTGTACTGCTCACCTGCTAAAAATTGACAGTTACGGTGTTAAAAAAGGGAGAAGAAGGTTTCTGTGGTAATTTTAATGAAGAACGACTATGACCCCACACAGATGAATTTAGATGAGGTTGAGAGCAGTACTGAAGGGTAGGCACCAGTATGATCTGTTATTCCAGGCAGAAATGGAAAACATAGCAAGACAAAAATACAAAAATGGAAGGCAAGGATGCAGGCAGAATTATCAACTCAGGAGGTAACTGAAGATGCATGTGGATGGGAATGAACCCAGAAAGAGCAAAAATCTGATAGGGGCTGTAATAGAACTGAGGAAACTGAACAAGCTTCTGGAATTTGTGGAGATAATCTGTAAAAAACATCAAGCATCCAGAGCCAGGCAGCAAAACAGAGCCTGTGTCAAGAAAGACATTTGGTTGAAGAAACTAGATGTCAATATTGTGGGACAAACTGGATGAAATAAAACTATTGCAGGACATCTGTGGAAATAGTGAGTAAGAAAAGGCAATAATTGTCTTGGAGTCCAGTATTTCAGAGGATGTGAGAGTTAAAGGGAAGTGTGGTCTCTGAAGCATCTGGTATCTGACATGAAGGGAGATGACCTAAAAAAACCTGGCAAGGTTTGCATTAAGTGCAGATTGTTTTTTCCATACCCAAAGTCCTTTAATCTGTAGTAACTGGGGCGATTTTGTCTTTACTGAACACGTATCTCTTCACTTTAGGTCTGAAGCCTCTTTCCACATTCACTGCCGTTATCCACGCAGTAACTCCCCTGGTTTCCCAATCTCAGCCTGTGCTGAAACTCCTGGTTGCTGTAGCCAAGTCCCAGTACTGTGCACAGGTAAGCAGCACTGTTTGGCTCTCAGTCACAGTGGAGACAAACCACTCTGCCAGGAATGAAGAGCCTAGTGACTCAGCCCTGTTTCAATTCCCTGTTTCAATTCTGAGGTTTCTTTCCTTTGAGATTTCTACTGTCTGTGACCTACATGCATGGGAAACAAAAATTCTGAGTTTAATGGGAGTGGAATAGAGATAGTAATTTAACCCCTTTGTTACATGAGACAGGTAAAATAATGACTGCACTTTAAAGATCAGCATTGTGTGTGCTGCAAACTGCAAAAGGATGTCTATGCCTCAAGAGCCACTACGTGATCTTCCTTCCTCCCACTCTTAATCTCATCAGAGCCAGGATTTTGGCTTCTTTAAAAGAAACCCTGGAGAGTTCAGTAGGCGCACCCTCTTGTAGTGGAGTGTCACAAGGGGTTTTGCCTTTAATGAGAGCCACGGTAAATCACTGACATCTGTATGACCTGGCCAAGATAGAGACTTCCCAAGTTCCTGTCCAGCCTGTATTTGCCTGAGAGGATACCTATTGTAAGTAGTCAGGTTGGGTGAAATTAATGTAGGAAATGTTATTTTTATACAGATTTGTATCATTTTGCTTTTGATTTTGAAATTCCTAACTTGAATTTAACATGTCTGTCTAGAGATCTGAGACCTTAGGGTAGGGACTGCATTGCCACAAAGGTCTGATCATGGCCCAATATTCTCTTTCAGATTATTGTTTTATGGAATTGTGATAAACCCCTCCCAGCCAAACACCGCTGGCCTGCCACTTCTGTGCCTGTCATAGTCATTGAAGGAGAGAGCAAGGTAGGTGGAGAGAAACATGGTAAAAGGTTGCCTGTATTCTCTGATGGGACAAGAATTTATTTTTCCAGCAGCTTTGGTGAAAGCTTTGTAGTTCCAACAAAATGACAGCTCCCTTCTATTCTTTGGCCTTTTGTATCAGCTTGGTTGCAGATTTGTGTTTCATACATGGGCCCCATGCACTCAGAAATCATCAACATGGCAATAAATGCCTTGAATCTGAGATTCACAGGTAGGATCCAGTTTTGAAATGTGACCCCAAGAGTAGGTAGTGCTGACCCCATCGTTGGAGATTCTGTCTCTCTGCAGGTGCACGAAAGTAGTGATGCAGCTGCATGCACTGAGTCAGAGAAGTCAGATGCAAGACTTGGAGGTCAGCTGTGGACTCAAAAGGAGAGTTAAAAATGAGAATATGCCTTTGAAAAGTACCTTTTTTTATGGTCTTGTGGGGTACTGCTGCCACCAAAAAAAAGGAAGGGACATGGGAGATTTGTGTGGGAATAAAATCACCATGTCATCTCTTGCTGTGCAMCATATGTCTTGTTTGTACTTTCACAAAGTCAAAATAGATGCCATCAGATGAGAAAAGAGGGTTTTTTAAAATCCACACTGTAGTTGATGATTCCTTTCCAAATGCAGGCCTGCAAGAAAAAAGATTTTTGCTTCTAGAATCTGAAACAGATTTGGGCTGGTCCCCTCTGCAGTTTCTGTCAGCTGGCTCTAAAGCTCTGCATTGGCAAAGGGAACTTTTAGTTGCTTTGGCTGTACAATCCTACTTTGAATTTATAATCTTGTCTTCGCCTTTTCCCCCTGTCACCTTAACAAGGGGAAAGGGAGCCCAGCCCTTACTTGGCAGCTAAAGGCTCTTGCCTTAGCTAGCCATGTAAATAGTATCAGGAGGGTTGCTTCAAGGCCAAGAAAGGCTGTAGTGATTTCTGAGCCTTTTGAATGTTCTGAGTGTTCTTATTTTCTTTTTGTAAAACTTGCAGAGGTGAGATAGAGGAGAAAATCTCTGACCAGTTCTACAGTGTTTGTAGAAATTGGCCCCAGGCACTGTTTAGATTACAAATGAGTCTCCTGAGTACACAAAGGTGTGTTTATAGTGGACAGTCTCTTCCCTCTAATATCCCAGCATGTGCCAAATGGCTTCTTGCGTGGAAAGCTGTTTGTTTGGACAAAGCTTGCAGAGCCAAGAGCAGCGTGGTTCAAAGGTTGCACAAAGGAACTGCTTTTCGTCTCCAAACTTGAGTGAGGCCTACTGGCAGGCACCAGTACTCCATGCAGGTGATCACAGAGGTCTGCCATTACCTAACCTTCACTCTTCCCCTTGAAATCAAGTATTATCACACCCATTTTACAAAGGGGAACTTTAGCTATAAAATAAATGCATGGCAAATCCCGACTGTTGTGCTATTTGACAATTCTACAGAGTCTGTAAAAGATCGGGGGTGAGAACGTGGGTCTGCTGCTGGCCGCTTGCTCTGCTTCATCTTGTAAGCAAAGCGAGACCTTCAGCCCCAGCCAGATCTCCTCTTCCTCACAGCCACTGCCTCCCCAGACCAAGGCCATTGTAGTGATGAAGGGATGCTCTCCAGATAGACACTGTGAACATCCTGATTATGGAGACAGACCTTTCTCTGAATCAACGCATAGATTCCAAAGACTTGTTCCCAAACAGGATGCAGGGGACACAGAACTGACCATGTCCATTCGGAGGGATGTGTAAAACTTCTCCATGTTCCTGTTTCCATACGGTGCATTCCTCTTACTGGGTTTGACTATGCCAAGTGGTTTCTTGGCATAATAAATTGGAAAAGAAGTCTAGTAACTAACCAGGCTATTTTTCCTAGCAAATGAGGGAAACAAACTGTGTTGTGTCCTTGTTATTCTTCATCAGTTCTCAAAAGGTGCTATTTAGTCTCCTAAAGAAACCATATGGATTTTCATTTCTTGATGTTATCTTTTAGATCCAGCTTTCCTATCTATTTCCTACTGCTTTGAGGACTGTCCTGCCATATCTTTTAAAAGCTTATTCTGTATATAGGTTTTATATATGTAGAATGGTTTGAGTTGGAATGGACCTTAAAGACCATCTATTGCCAACTCCCCTGCCATGGACAGAGACACCTTCCACTAGACCAGGTTGCTCAGAGCCCCATGCAGCCTGGCCTTGAACAGTTCCAGGGATGGAGCATCCACAGCTTCTCTGGGCAAGCTGTGCCACTGCCTCACCACCCTCACAGTAAAGAATTTTTTCCTAATACCTAATCTAAACCTCCTCTCTGTCAGTTTGAATCCATTCCTCCTTGTCCTGTCACTATATGCTCTTATAAAATCCCTCTCCATCTTTCTGTTAGGCTTCTTTCATATACTGGGAGGCCACTTAAGAATGTGACTTTTTAAAATGCTACAATACCTATATAATTCTTCGTGCAGATAAAGCTCAATTTGATATGGATGTTCTTTTCTGATGGAGAATGTTGCACCATCCTGGTAGCATTACATCCTTCACACACAGCTTGGGCTGCTTGGTTTACCATCTGCGTAACCTTATGAAGGCTGCAAAATCCTTCTCGGTGTTCATTATCTTTGATCTTCACACCCTGTAGGAGAGCAGAGGGACAGTCCTGGCCACCAGGGAAAATGTCCTGCCCAAAGAAGCTGTAGGTACATCTAATTCTCAGTACAGACCATTGCAGTGTGTCACTAAAGGAAAGCAGCCTGCTCCAAAGAGGGAGGTCTACTGAGAAATTATTCCTCAGATAGAAGGTGTAGACGGACTGCTGGGGTGACAAAAATGACACTSCTTCACTCTGGGGCTGAAGGGTCCTTTCCATCAGACAGAAATATGCCATGTACCTCAGACAAGAGGAAATAAGAGTGAGGAATAAAATGGAGTATTTGCCTTGGAAATGAGTCCTTCAAGTGATTTTTATTTCCTCCCCTTCCTGCCTTGGATACCCACAGGTTATGAGCAGTCGCTTCCTACCCTACGACAACATAGTGACAGATGCAGTGCTAAGCCTGGATGAGGACACCGTGCTTTCCACCACTGAGGTAAGGGGTCTCTGTCGTCTTGGGAGTCTGCGTGGCTCCTGGGCTCAGCCTGAGCATAGCAGATATGCTCCTCTCTTGGCTTTGCCAGTGAGCAAATGTTGTAAGATCTCCTGCTACACTCCTCAAATTTAATGTGTTGCACTTGTTTCAGCAACCCTGCCACTGCCTGCCATCGGAGGAGCTTTTCGCCCTGGTTAATTGGCTCATCATTAGCATATGGTTCTTCCGTTCTTTATTATTTTAGTAACATAGCTGCAGGCGGGTGTAGGCAGCCAAGAGCAGTCAGCTTTGATACTCTGTTCTCACTTTTCTGATTGGGGTAGCTTTCCCCCCCACGTTATCAGTAGGTGTAGGTGGAGAAGGAAGGGTTGTCAGCAGCGGGGGACTGGTATCGCTCCAATGACAGCATTGCCACCCTAGTGCAGGATTTCACTGAGGAATGCTCTTTCCCCATTGTGTCAGCCCATAAAATTGGAGATCTTTGCTAGTTTAGGTGCTCAAGTGTTTGTGCCAAGAGCAAGATAGCAGTAAGAAAAGAAAAATACTGTAGAAAACCAATTTTTACAACTGGGATGAGTATTGATTTCTAGAACCTCTTCCTGAGAACCACAAGGGAAACTGATGACAGTTTATATAGAGTGCAATATTTGGGAAATACATTATTAATGATGGCCAGGGAATAGCTTGAAAAACTCGATTTTCTTTTGTTTTCTCTTTTTTTCCCCATGTTCCTGGTCATTCCCCTCTCCCCACTTCACCTTTATAAAAATGCATTTCTGTCAGTGATGGGGATCTTTCACCGATGCTACCACTACTTATATGTCAGTGAAGAAATGCGTAACCTTAGTCTTCAGTCACTGCTATATACCCTAAGATGTTACTGAATTTGTTCTAAATGGATGAGATTGCAACTGCTCTTCTCCCCTGTACAGATGTTGTGCTGTGCTTAGACTGCTCCAGAAAGAGCCATGATAGCCCTCTTTTGCTTCACAAATGGAAGAAATAATTGACATTGAACCTGTTTGATACCAACTTTACACCTTGGTAGTTTCTGCTAGATGAGGAAGAACACAGCTGCTGTCAAAGCACTTGTGTGCAAAGCCCTGCACAGCCCAAAGAAACCCCAAAGCAATAAAAGGCATTCATCCTAGGGCTGGAGTTTCCAAGAAGGTTGTTGGTCAGGATGAAGGGTCCCATCTCAGCTGCCCTGGGGATCATGGTAATACCTCTCAGGGACTTCATTTCACTGAGGGGGTATTTACAGCAATCCAGGCTGTGGATTCCATGAGGATTTGGGGCTTTGTTTTGTTTTGTTTTAACTGGTATTTAGTCATCATCCAAACTTCAGAGTCATTCAAGCTTCTGGAACACATATGAAATAAATAGTGTTTCTCATTCAGCTTGGCTATGTTTTACCCTAAACATTTTGAAGCACAAATACTTGTTGTTGTGTGAGACAATGTACACTTTTCTTTGTGGCTTTGTTGCTTTAGTTCGTTTTCTTTGTTTCTCCTGGTAGCAACTTGCAGCTGATCCTGCATGTTTGCACAGTGGGTATTTGCTCTGAAAGCCCCATGGTCCCTGTGCTGCAGACAGAACCAGCTGGCCAGCTCTTGCTAGAACCCACCTTGCAGCTCCAGCGTGTCTCTGCCAGACTGCCAGCAGCAGCTCTCCTTGGCGGCTCTCCATGAAGAGCTGGGGAGCCTCTCTATTGCTTCACTTTCCCCACAGTACAGCTCACGCAAATGTGATGTGACATTTCCCTTGAAACTACCTTCTCATGGGTGGTGGTTGTGGCAGAGCTTCAAGGCCCAGAAAAGGCAATTTAGAAGCATGGTCAAAGACAAGCACATTCCCATTGAGAGGAGCAGTCACTAGGCACATCATCCGGACTGTCCGGCCCTGGCGTAGTAAAGGTTTTCTATTCTCAACATGACAGCGCGTCATTGCTCTGTGAGAGGAGCTGTTCCACACACACAGAGGCTTGTGTGCGTGGGAGGTAATTAGAAACCAGCGTGGGGCACCATCCAGAGGTTTAAAAGACTGCCAGCTTGGTTGGATTTTCCTGCTATCAGCTGAGAGTCGCAGTGCTGCTGGAAATTACTTAGGATGAGATCTGAGGGGTTGTTTTAATAAAGGGAGTTTTCTCTTAGGGTGGTTGCTTTAGTGCATCTCCCTAGTTACAAGGGCAGATAGTTGAAAGCACAAGAGAGGGCACTGAGTGCAGCAGCTTTATTATTTATTTAAGTTTGAGATTCTCAGACTTCTCTAAAGAAAACAGATGTCACGTTTTATGGGAAAGGCCTTTATAGGGGGAAAAAACCCTTCAGTTCTTTCATGTGGTATTGATTTGGATGAGATCAGAACTATCACAACGGTAACTGGTTTGTGCACATTGTCTTTCTAGTTGGCCTCAGATTCCTTGAAGCAACTTTAAAGAAAATAACCAGTCCCTAACTTTGTATTCCAGTCCATGTGCGACTCTTCTGTTTCATAAAAACACTTGTAAATGTGAGAAGTCTGACAGTAATCAACACAAAATGGGACTGTTCTCAGAACAGCTATTCTTTATCTAACCTCTACACCCTTAACTTTGACTGCATTCTTGGAAGGCTTTTCAAACATTTTTGAGCAAAATTTTAGGTCCCTCTGGTACTGAGGGAAACCTAATGTGCAGCGCAGAAACAAAGCCCTCTTTTTTTGGGTTTGACTAGGACAATTAGAATTGTGTATAACTCTTTCTAAAATTTCTGTCTAGCTTCAGCTCCAAAATCTAAGTTGGAGAGACTGCCAACCAACTTTTCATTGATAAAATCTTTCCATATGTATTTTTACTAAACTCTTTTCAAGTATAATGCTGACCATCCTTTTGCAAACTATCCCAGTCATCCCTTTCCTAGTATCACCAGGGTTCATTTGGTAGGATCATGGGGTATCGATGTCCTGTCACTTCTCAGTTCTCAGAGATTTGAGTTATTAAAATAGCAAGACAATAAAAAAAAGAAACACCATTGGCAACATTTGATGTGCTCTTGTGGCTCATACAATATAAAGCATTGTTCTTAAATCTTAGGTTCCTTATGTCATTTAACTAAATAGGAATTTTATCTTCTTTATTAAGCTGTATGTTGAACCTTTTTGGTCGTATAGACAATCTTAAACATGTGATTGGCATGGTCTTCAGAAGGCTTAAAACAGATGGAAAATATATATGGACTCCACACTGACTGCCTGTTTTAATCTCACTGAGCCACCTTTACTGTTTAAAGTATTTGACTCCTGATTTTCCAAACTCTGTGTTAACAGTGATAAAATGGTAGATGCAATACACAAAGAAGTGCAAAAATTTCAGTTCACTACATGGCTGTTACTCCTCGGTAATGCATTGAAGTATAAATACATGCACCTACACCCATTCTTTCTGTAACTTGAAAAGGTTTGATATGTAAAGGGCAAGCTTGAAAATGTTAATGTGATGCTCTAGACTCCCTTTAACAGGAACCATTAAAATGTGCATAATTATAGGGCAAAATGTCAAGCAGTCAGTTTAATTTACTGATGAATACATAGAATTAATGTTTTGCAACAGTTCCAAGATTTTGAATTGCGAATTAGTGGCAAGGTAGTATTTTGTTTTGTTGACATTTGTTGAAACAGTTTCGATATTCATTTGGCCTGCGCCTTTGTCCACAGGTGGATTTTGCCTTTACAGTTTGGCAGAGCTTTCCAGAGAGGATTGTAGGGTACCCTGCACGCAGTCACTTCTGGGACAACACTAAGGAGAGGTGGGGGTATACCTCCAAATGGACTAATGACTATTCCATGGTATTGACAGGAGCTGCTATTTACCACAAGTAAGAACCCAGAGCATCTGCTATCCTCCTTCTGTATGAAACAGAATAGTGAAGAGGAGGTGGGGTGGCGGGGTGTGAAGAACATTCTTCCGGGGAGGGGAAAAAATGGAAAGATAATAAGTGGGTCTACTTTTTATGGGGTAATAATTTAAGTTCTTGGTTTAGCTCTGGGGATCTGGTAATCATTATTGCACTTGTTGGGTCTCTTTGAAGTCACTTGTGTTTTGAGGCAGTCGGACTGCTCTTTTTAACATCAGGAATTACACACTTCAAAGAGTTCCTGAATTCATTAAGCTGCTCAGCTGAATGGCCTGTAGCATAGCAGAGAGGAGGTTACTTCCAGACCAGCACTGGGTATGTGTTGGCTGACAGCTGCAGACTGCAAAGTCTTCTGGCTACTCTAGAAATTTAGTACAATGGACGTGTCACAGCTCAGCATATTGCAGCATGCTGGAGAAAACCCCTGTTGTTAGAACTTCAGCAGACCAAAGTCCTCCCTAGATTTAAAGGAAAAGTTGGAAAATTCTGGAGTCTGTAATCCACAATCCCACAAAGGAGAAGACAGGCCACAGGGGGTGGTATAGACCCAAAGGAGAATAATTTCAACAATAAGAACAGTAGCAGGGCAGTTTTAATAGAGTTTTTTCCAACTGAACAGTTTGGAAAGGAAATATGGAGGATGAATTCATCAGTTTTATCTGTCACATTATAGCACTGTGGGGCTCTCCTTCCTGCTTGTCCATTATCTTGGTACTTAGGCCCACATTGTTTCTTTCAACCTGGTTACAAAAAAAGGCATATGTTCTGTTTCTCCTTTAGCACTGTTTACTGTCTTGATGAGAAACTGATTTACTGTTTGTTTTCCCTTCTTGTTGGAGGGTGAGATCAAAGAAAGGAAGTGGTATATCGGGAGCTGAGTTCAAAGCTTGTGTCTCAACTGAGATAGAAATTTCCTGGAGCCTGTGATACCTGAAAGCCCAGTGACTTGTATTAATAACACTGCTCTTGGTTTCCAGATATTATCACTACCTGTACACTCATTACTTGCCTGCCAGCTTAAAGAATATGGTGGACCAACTGGCCAATTGTGAGGACATTCTAATGAATTTTTTGGTGTCAGCCGTGACAAAATTGCCTCCAATCAAAGTAACACAGAAAAAACAGTATAAGGAGACCATGATGGGACAGGTATGTATTCACAGCACGTTTTAGAAGCTGGGATGTATTGATAATGTAACAGCTTTGCTTCCAGGTTAGGCTTACAGAGTGATACGATTCTGTCATTCTGATACCATTTTTGCAGTTTTTAGTTTAGCAGAACTGTAAATTGACTTCAGATATGCTTATCATAATGAATAAAAAGGAAAAATGGCAAACATCTACTGTGGATGCTGCTTTCCTTCATAGTTCTCTCACAGTGTTATTCATGGTCATCCCAAACTCCTAGAACTGATGATTGTGATGACTGAATTTCGGTTAAACTCTAATTTTCTAATTAAGTATTCTAGACCTAAGACCTAGTCATGGAATGCTAGAAGGAAGCACAAGTAAATTCTAGAAAGATTTTCTATTTTTTATTATTATTAATTAATATAATGTACCAGGCTGTCCCAGTGCTATTTTAAATTATATAGTGTGATCGAAGCACTGACACTGGACTGTCACAACAGAGATAATTTGTGATATGCAAGTGTTTTTTCCCCACAAGGAACATTTTGTCCCACAGTCATGCCATCACTCACTAGCAGCCATGAAATGCTTGTTTTAGATCCTGTTCCAGCTACTGGATAAGCCTTCTATTGTGGCAGAAGTACATCTAGTAACAGGGCTACATGGTAATATGGGGACACTTGTCCTACTACCCTGTGTGAGAGAACAAGGGGGGGGGAATAGCAAGTCCTTCAAAACCTGCAAGTCCTGAACAGCCTCCCATCTGTGCTGCCACGATGTCTGTGATCTCACTGCAAAGAGTACCATGATTACTAGGGGACAGGAGAAAGAAGGGGCCCTCTATTTTCCCCTCACATTTTCTCCTGGTAGCATTACTTGGATCTTTGACTGAGGAGTGGCCATGCCAGTTTGTAAACTCCTTTATCTGTATGTCACTGTGCTTGCACCTCAGGTATCGGTAGCATTAGCAGCATTCAGCAATTCTGACTCATCTGGGTGCCCAGGAGACCTTCTGTGAACAAGAAGGTGCCATCCAGAAAGTGCCTATTGCTTCCAGTCTCAGCTTCACCTCTCCACAGGGCTGGGCTTTGGCTGTTTGGCAAAGCCTGAGCATTCATTTTTCATCTTACAGCATGGGTGACTCGAGTCAGCCATGAACTATAACTCTCTCCTAAAGACAAGTTGTTCCTGCAGCTTTGGGAAATGTAATGGGCCATGTTCATAATTCCTTGAAAGAGAAATAAAAAATTAACATAACCTCAGTGTTGTGACAGAGATTAATAGTCGTATGGAAATCCAGTGTTAATGGCCAAAATGTCTGTTATAATCCTCTAGCAACAAGCTTTTACTTGCTCTTTAGTGGCTCGGTATAATCAGGAGGCTGTAATCAATGCACATTATAACCTACCACTTGAGCTAAACTGGACAGGCCTTGGACCAAGATCAAGTCTGTTACCACAGTCATTTGGCAAGTCCCTGACTTTATCTGTTTCTTCATGTTTTAATTTACATCCTTTGACTTTATGAATTTATATTTGTTTTTAAAGTATAGTGGAAACATAAGTGCTATAGAGTGATGCATGAGAAGTGGCACAGAAAAGCCCTAGGTTCTCAGCATTCATACTTTATCTTAAATAATAGTTTTATTATGTTTATAAATGTTCTTTAGGTACAGATAAAGAATAATAGCAGCTTTAAAGCTGCTAGGGCCTTTTTTTCCCCCAGAGCTGCTGAGTTTCAATGGACTTCCACAGGGATTACAGCTGCCCTGAACTTTGGAAAATCAGGCCAGAGTACTTTGCATGTATGCAGTCCAAGACTATGGTCTTTTCCTTGGGTCGGAGTTTAACGTGATGTAGTGTGGGACTCCAGTTCATTTTTAATGTCAGACAGCGCTGTCTGAAGCACTGGCCTTGGCCAGTGGGATTCCTGGAAGCACCCTGGTTTTCACTGCAGGGCATGTACACACGTGAGTAATGCCAAGCACATAAAGACTCCTACTCATTTACAAGCTGGTTGAAATTACTTGTGTATAAATTTGTGCCGATCCAAACTGCAAAAGTGCAATTTTGACCCTTAGAAAATGTAATAATTGTTGTCCTCCTATTGCTGAAGACCATGGGCAGCAGCTGGCCTGGGCTTTGGTGTGGACCTGTGCTGGAAAGCAGTGGCCTTCTTGTCTTTCCTGGTGGTTTTTAAGAACTTGTTGTATCTCTGAAATAGCTGCAGGGTTTGAAGAAAAGAAGAGTGAGGAATCGGGTGAAGTAGAGTGCTGGCAAGATTTGGGAGGGCTGCTCATGGGTGTTGTGCTCCACATCAGGGTGGCTCTTGGTTGAACTCGGGTCTCCACGCTGCCCTGCCCTGTGCTCTGTTTGGAAAGTCAGGGTGTCCAGCTCACCACCACCGGATCGGCTGTGGGCAGGGTGTCCTTCCCCTTCCCTGAGCCCCCCAAGCAGAGTCCAGCCACCACAGAGCCGCGTGCTCCCGAGCCCTGGTGCGGCTGGGCACCATGGTGTCTGCCCGGCCCAGCTCCCGCCATTCCCGCCATCCCGTTGTGCTGCGGCTGACTCTGATCTCTGCTCTCCTCTCCACACAGACGTCCCGGGCCTCGCGCTGGGCCGACCCCGACCACTTTGCCCAGCGGCAGAGCTGCATGAACACTTTTGCCAGCTGGTTTGGCTATATGCCGCTGATCCACTCGCAGATGAGGCTCGACCCTGTCCTCTTTAAAGACCAGGTCTCCATCCTGAGGAAGAAGTACCGAGACATTGAACGACTCTGAGGACGCTGCTGAGGGGGCCGAGCCGCCCTCGCCCGTGTGGGAGCCAGACTGTGCCGCTGACAGCGAGCGCCCGACCCCGCCAGCCGCGTCCCGGTGCCGGGGCCCGCTGCTCCGGACTGCGTCGAACCGCCGGCAGGCTGCTGTCGCTGAGACTAGGTCGTGTACAGTTTCATTATGGAACATTAAATAATTATTTTTGAAATGATTGCTATGCAGGTTTAAACTTTTTTAATGATCAAAAAAAAAAACCCTATTAAAAACAGAGTTCTTTCTTTAATCAAAATTGTGTTGGTTGTGAATATTTCAGAGCTGCCGTTTCTTTCTTTTATGCATTTGATTGTCAATGCAGTTTTCATTCCTTTTTCCCTGCACAATTAAACGTTGGAATCTCACTGGGAAAAAATGCAACAGGTTCAGAAACAAAGTGAGCACAAGCAGGACAGAACTGAAGTATTAACATTTCTCATTTACTACCGACTGTTTGTTTTTTTCCCTGTTTTCCCCAAGCCAGTAGCAGCCACTATGGCTAAACTCCTTTGGACAGATGGGAAACTGGAGAACGGCCAAGGAGCCAGATGAGAGGGTAGATCCTTCTGGTTGGGGACCTCTGTTTTAAAGGCAATCAGCCCTGCCCTGAAGGGAGAGAGGAGCATTACTGTGGAGGAGCAAACCGGTGACATGGAGCACAGGGACATGCCTGCACAGCAGGGCTGCGGGGCTGGGTGTGTGTTGTGCTCGGAGAGGCACATGCTGACTGTCCCTGCCCGTGGATGACAGAGCACCCCAGGGCAGTCGGCATGGCTGGCCAGCGTGGTGGTCCTGTGGGACACCTGGAGCCTGGGTTAGTCCCTGCTGCCACTTGGCAGCTAAACTTCCAGAAGAAGCTTTGTTCTGAGGGTAAAAGGGGTGTTGACGGAAAGCAAGAAAGCGTGTTGATGCTTGCAGTACAGGAATTTGGCCTGTAACAAACTGGCTTATTTGAATCCAGAGCATGGGCTTCTCTTTTGTCCTTTTCTTTTTTTTTTTAATTTTTTTCTGGAAGTGCAAATATGTAGAGAAATTCCCTCATGGAGGTCTGACACCTGAAGTAAATAAAGTGTATGGTCAGACACTGGGTCCTGGCAGCAGTGGTGCTCCCAGGCATGCTTCTGGCAGGGTAACTGACACTAAAAACCTGCCCCTGAAATACCAGTGCTGCTCATGCTCCAAAATGGTTTTAGCATTTCAAATATAAGTATTTTTAAATTGAAATATTCCAGTTGTTTATTTCTCTGTACTCCTTCGCTTATTTATGTGTTTCTTTACATTGAAGAATGGAAATAGAAGCAGTGATTTGGGTCAGGAAGATGCCATTCCAATTTGCTAAGAAAATAAGCACTTTAAAAATGTTTTGAACTCTCACATTTTGGTGAATTGCATTTGGGGTGTTCTGTAATTATCRCCACCCCCAAGAGTTCTGTTAAAGTCACAGCAAGAGTGTTTAGTGCCGATGCCGAGAAGACCAGCAAGCCTTTCTATACCTCATTCCCTAGTAAACAGGCAATCTGGTAGCAGGGATGAAGAGTAGTTAGACCAGAATTATCACCAGTTTCATTCAGGCTCAGGCACCAATTTAATATGCAGCTTTAAGCAACTCCCATAACCAGGGCATGCCTCAGTTTCCTCCTTTGTAAAAGTAATAGTTACTGGTTGTAGAGAGAATGCTGTGAAGCTTAAATAATTTTTCATGCTGGTAAGATCATTATCCCTAAACAGAAAGTTGCTGTAAAAGTGAAAAGTACGTATTGCTAAATGTTGTATGCAACCTGACATGTAAAGACTTGCAGAGAGTGCTTTGCTTTGCGTATGTATTGCAATATTTGAACAGAGCACATCGAGTTAGGACAGGACCATCAGGTTCCTGACATTTTGTGTTAGAATCATAGAATGGTTTGGGTTGGAAGGGATCTTGAAGATCATCTAGTTCCAACCCCCCCTGCCACAGGCAGGGACATCTTCCACTAGACCAGGTTGCTCAGAGCCCCATCCAGCCTGGCTTTGAACACCTCCAGCATGTTCTGGGCAACCTGCTCCAGTGCCTCACCATCCTCACAGTAAAGAATTTCTTCCTAATATCTAATCTAAATCTACCCTCTTTCAGTTTTAAACCATTACCCCTTGTCCTATTATCACACGCCCTTGTAAATCTGAACCAAATATTTCAAGGAATCTGCCAAAACGTGGGAGACTTATGCTGCTGAAAGGAAGAGGTGCCACTTTTCCCACCATTCCTCTTGCTTTCCCAGTCCCTGGCCATGCAGTCTCACCTGACACCTTCTGCCATGGTGATGCCCCACCAGCTGCTTCTGTGAGCCCATTCAACTCTCTAAACTTGTGGAAAACTGTCCAGTGATTTATTGGATTTTTCCAGTACCATCTTGAAGAGTTCAGTCAGTATGTGGAGAGAAATGTAAAGAGGCAGCAGTATGTAGGCAGGGCCAGGGAGGGAAGGGGAGCAAGATATACTTCAATCTCTGTAGGGTGAGCTGCTAATTCAGCTGCCCACATCTTGTAAGAATCCGAACCTCATTTCCCTGTGCTCTCAGGTCTGTGTTAGCTGATCTGCATGGCAAGGTGAAGTCCAGTGGTTTGATTTTCCAGAGTGAATGGCTTAGTGGCTCCCATGACACTTTTCCTCTTGGAGATCAGGTAGCTCGTTCAAGGACTGGAATAGACCTTCTCCTTAGACTCTCTTTTTGGAGAATGTGCCAAACACTGGATGAGGTTTGCAGGGCTCATGTTTTGGTCATGTCCTGGGTGCAGGTGGGTGAACAGCCGTGTCCACAACATCATCTGCACCTCTGGGAAGCAGTCACTGGTCTGTAGCCAGCAAAAGGGGCCCGTACTAAAACAAGAATTACAATTCTGCTTAGGTTTTAGTTAATGCCATTTAAAGGCACGTGGGTTGGAGTTTTAGTTAAAAAGGGAGTAACTAACTTTTTGGAGTGCAGCGAGTCAGGCCAAGCTTTTAAGCTGTTTGACGTTCTGTTATCGTCACTTTTTAGGGTGTCTGAAAAAGACTGTGCTAAAGCTCACTCTCAGTGTGATTTGATGCCCCTTCTGTTTACTGATTGCTAATTAAACAAGTAGCAATGGAAGGCTTAGCTCCAGAAGGGCTGTGGATAGGTAGGAGCATTCCTCTTTGCCGTACGTTACCCGGGCATAGTCATCTTGCTGGGAAAGAATGTCCCTCATGGCCAGTCTCGAGAGCAGCCGTCGCTCTCTGTGTCCACAGCCCCAGGAACCCAGGGAAAGAGCTGGACACAGACCCAGCTCAGACTCGTTGTGTTCCACTCACTGGTGTCGGCATCGACCAGTGCTCCTAGGGACAGCAGACAAAGCCTCCCACGTCTACCTGTGTTGAACAGAGCTGTGTTGTTTCCTTAGTGAATGAAATCACTCTTTTGTCATGTCCTAGGTGCAAGTTAATGGTTCTTTATTCTTTTTTTTCTCCCCTCCCAATTCAGATGGTGCTGAAACAAGGTTCACTCCTTGTTGCTCCTTTTGTAGGTTTTTTTTATTATTATTATTTTTCATTAACAGCAGGCTATGTTAGCCTTTACTTTACAGGTACTTGAATGCCTGATGACTTGACTGAGTGTTACGCATGTGGCCTTTTGTAAAGGTTACTGACCTTAATTTAATCAGGGGTGAGATGGGTGGATGAATGTGAATAGATCCATGCCATTAAAACAGAATAAAAGTAGGGATTAGAGTTTGGGAGAACTGATGAATTTTTAATTGCATTTATTAAAGGGRAAAAAAAAAAAAGAAACCCTTCCCAGTTATAATTTGAATGAGATCTATTGCTGGAGGAAGGTTTCATGAGAAAAATGAGACACAAAAATAGGGGCAAACATCCAAGATAGAAAGTGCCTGGCGCTCCTTGCAGTCCCTTAGGCCTGCACAAGATTTTATTTGCCCTCTTTCTATTTTGTGAGAACCTCTAATTGTTACCATACCTTTTTCTAGATGTGAATGTTTAGGCTTTGTAATAATTCCATAGTGAACACATTAGTGTGCTCATGCATGGCTGTTGAGCGCTTTGATCTTTTCCATTGGAAAACATCATGGATTTGATCAATTTCAGATTGCAATTTTTCTTTCAGAGCCAATTTTGGCAAAGAAATTAATCTTTCACCAATGAGCGCCTTTTAAAATAGCTCATTTACCAAAAGATGTCGTTTGGAGAATGGAAGTCATCGTTTGAAGCAATGAAAGAAACAGCTAGATATAGACTCAGATAAAAATCTTTACATGCCCAGTGTAAAATGTTGTGTCCTCCTCTTTCACACTCCCCCATACTGAAACTAAAAGAATACTCAGCATTTGTCATAATGTCTGTTATCAATTGACAACAATTTATTAATTCCTCCACTTAAACATCCTCTTACAGCAAAGGGTGGATTGGTTGTCTGCTCTCTTTTTTTTTTTTTTTTCCAGACAGGCTCTGATGTCTGTCCTGGAAATGTGGCCTTCAAGGGCATCAGCCTGACAGAGCCATTTCCCTGGGCGTTAGTGGGATTTCACGGGATGGACCTGTGGTCTTCCAAGAAGGGACCTGCCCCATGCAGGGTCTTAGCTGGTGTCTGCTGGAAATAAAATTGCATCTTCCAAAATTTTGTACATCTCACCCTTGTTTAAAACTAAGTCAAGCTGGCCTTTATACCACTATTTTAACGGTCTTCACACACATTTTTTAAGTTGGAGTTAAATTAGAGGGAGTTAAATTAGATGGGGGTTAAATTGGGGGGGTATGGGACTCATCAGATGCTTTGAGATGCTCCCTCCCACTCTTCCACAATGTTTTTAGTGACTATTTCACAGTGGGTTAGTGATGATCCAATGGGCCTTGTGACCTTGTACATAATTCTGTATATTTATTTTGAGAGAAATATGTATAGTGTTTGAATTATGAGAATGGAAACCTGAAATGGGAATTCTTAGGTCGGCAAATGTAAAGCAAAAAAGCAAACAAAAATACAATCTTATTTTGTATAAAATGTACATTTTTGAGAAAAATTTTCTAATGCATTACCAATGTTTTCATAGTGCTGCCACATCTTTTTTAAAGTGTTTCTCCCTCTTTGTTTGACTATTGACAACATGGTGCAATTAAACCTAAAGCAAGTGTGTGAGTGAGAGAAAAAGAGAGAATGAGAAATTTAAAAGCCATATAATTTGGTTTACTTCATTAACCTGTATAACATCATAGGTTTACCATCTAAGATAGGTTGTTTTTATAGATAGTGTCACCAAAGACTTTTTTTCTTCAGATTTATTTTGAAAAGTTGTTAATAAAGGACGTACATTTCTGTTGCAGTGTGTTCTTATTTTTAAGGTAGAATAACAAATCTTGCTTGGGCTCTTGAGAATGCAAATTTGGCAGCATGATTGCCACATGCCTCAAGTTCGGGGTAGTCAAATGAAAGTCTCTACCTTGCTGTCTCCTCAGCCTGAACTGAGCATTGGCTTTGTGTATATCCTGTGTCTCTGTTGCATAGACAGTACACATGGTGTAGCATCTCTACACAGTGGTCCCTAGTCCAGCAACACTGACAGATGTTTGCTGTCTTACCTGAGGGCAGAAGAACTTTCAGTCTGTGTCACTTGTGTAGAGCAGGACAGTATCCCTGCATTGTGACATGGCCATTTGTAGGGACGGTGACTTAGAAGGAGTCACTGTAATGTGTACGTGCAAAAACCATCACCAGCCTGGAGGCCTTTGAAGGCTGATCCCTGCAGGCTGAGGATATAGTGATTTATGACCCATCTTTATTGTTAGGGGGACATCAGAAGCCTGTCACAGTCACAGGGGTTCGCATTCAGCCCACCTGACTCTAGATGTGCACAAGGCGCTTCTCTCTGTCAGAGCTGGACCTCACTGTCTCCCTGCATAGTCAGTGAACAGAACAAAGTACTGCTGGGGTTATCCTCCTCACCTGTTTCAGACATGGGCTTTAGCATGAGAGAAGTTGTGCCTCAAGTGTGCTGGTTTCTCTCTGCTGATGGTACAAGCACACCAGTGGCAGGATCTGCAGCACAGATGCCAACATCTGGTCAGATGAATCCCACACTGGGAAAGTTCCTGATAAGGCTGGTGGGATTGGGATCATGGCCTGTACATTTGAGGGCTTAGTCACTGGTTTGTTCCCATCAGAGATGTTCAGGCTGACCTCATCTTTTCTGGGGTTCACACTACCAGAGAGCATGGAGAGGTCCTTATACTGTCGACCCATCTGATCTGCCAGTCATGGAAGACTGATGTATCTTGGGAAGAGACTGAAAGATGTGAGTCTGCTCTGCTCCTGGTTTTCAGCGTCACTACAGATTCCTTCAAAACAGAGCATCCCAACAGTCACTGGTGTTTGATATTGGTTGTGGGCTTCTCCCTGCCAGAAAATGAACAAAAAATGTTTTCCAGAAAATGGTCCGACAATAGTGTTCCCACTCCTTCAGCAATTGAATTCTGTGTTGTTGCTATGTTGTTTATACAAAACAGCTTGGGGTGGAATTAATTTGATTAAATACAGGTAGCTGCATCTGTAGAAGCCACCAGGAGGCTGTTGTCTCCATTGGCATTTAGCATGGACTGACTGGTGTAGAGCTGTAGTCTAAGATCTGACTTTCATGCTATACATATCTTGGAGGCAGGGATTTAAATGGGATGGACTGTGTTGGGTTCACATCTGCCCCTTCCAGCTTTATTTCATATGAAAACAATCCAGTTTGTGTGCTCCAGTGGTGCCCTGTGATGTGAACCAAAATGAAGTAATGGGGAAAATTGGGATAGTCACCTCAGAAGTGCAATATTGACCTCAACCAAACCCCTGCTGTCCCTGTGCACACCTCGGCAGCCTGTGGAGACAGTGGAGATCAAAACCAATCAGGTGATTAGGATCCTCGGAGACTGGTGCCCACTTCATCTCTGCTGTATAGAAAAGTGGTCAGGAAGGGAAGAACAACCTCCACTGGAGATCTCTGTGTTGTACGTGTTGGGTGAGGGAATCCCATGCTGGGTATCAGTTTTTCTTGCTAGCATGCCACACTGCGAATGAAAACTGATTCTTAGCTGGAATACACCAAAACCAGGTCTGTGAAGTCCCTGGGACCTTTCTTCCTTACATGAACTGAGGATCTGCCCCAAAATATTTAGCACATAATCAGTTCAACTTTGAATGCACTCTTGAGGGCTTTTTGAACAACCTCACTGAAGCCCATTGTGCTGTCACTTGAATGGAGGTAGATAAGAGAGCTGGCACTGATCAACGTCTTTTTTTTTTTTCTCTTTTAAATGATTAGCAGAGAGAAAAGAAACAAGTGTCTGCTTTTCCTTTCTAAAGCTGTTAGCTAATCATATCCACAATGTTATCAGAGAGAAACAGATTTTGCTCAAGATTTTGAGCAGTGTGAGGTGACATTCTAGTCACTGCATGATACAGTTTATTCCACACTTCATTTCCCTGCATGGCTTCCAGGGCTGTGTGCAGGTTTTATGAGCTGCCTGCTCCAGGTACTGCTAGTCCTGGGAGGCTGGATTTGCGCATCACCTGCATTTCTATTGCACATTAAGGCTGGATGGGTGCTCCATGCTGCAGTGGCTGCTCTGTGCAGCTTGAGCTCTTACCTGTCTCCTTTCTGTAATTAACTATTGTCTTGCTGCTGGTGGTAAAGCTAATCAAGGAACAGCTGTATTTCTTTCCAGAAAACATAAGATAAACCTATTTCTGAGATTTCACAAGAAGGATGTAATGTTAACAGCAACTGCTGAGGTAATAACTGCAAAAAAAAAAAAAATACAACACTGTCAAAGTTGCAGCAGAAATGAGAATTTTGAGTCTAAAATATTTTCCCTCAAATTCCTACCTTCCCCCCTACACAGAATCAGCTCCCATTCACAATCACAAAACAACCACAAATCAGTTGCTGGCAACTGAGAGATACATTTTGAGTTTTCTTTGTTTCTAAAATGGATCCACAGTCAGTTCCTCCTTGTATTAAGCATCCTGAGGCCTCTGGCAGCTCCAGAGGGGTTTTCTTTTGGTAGCCCTGTAGAAGACTGAAAAGGTCCTACATTTTTAGGAAGAATTCAGGATCTGTTAGGACATCTTAATAGAATCATAGAATGGTTTTGTTTGGACGAGACATTAAAGTTATCTAGTTTATTTAGACCATCTTGACTTGGAGAGATACCTGCAGCAACTCTAGTCAGATTTTTCAAAATGCTCAGTTTTTAGTTCTACCATGGTCTGCTGTGTGGATACTAGAGTGGTTTTTTTTCTGAAAATCTGCCTCATTTTACTGTCTCATCACCTAAACCTTCTGTAGACCTGTACAATGCTATAGATAAGGTATGCCTGATTGCCATATACACGCTATTGCTACACTGATGAAGCATCAGGGAACTGGGAAGACAGTATGAAAATGGACACATTAAGAGTACCTGAAACTATTCAAAAACCCAGAACTTAAAACACAGTAATGGAGGTCAATATTGCAGGAAAAAAAATGGATTTTCCTGTTGCTTTGATTGGTGTAAATCCCTCTTGTTTGTGTTGAAGACAATGGATTGTTTTCAGCCCAAGAAAGGGCAGAATTAGACTTTCAAAGCATGAAGTTAAAATACCTTTTTATTCAGTGATGTCTTGATCCTGCTAGATAACAAAGCACATTTACAATGTGAACAGCACCTTGTGAAAGGCTGCCAGGAAAATACAGTCCTCTGCTTTCCCTGAAACAGGCACTTAGAATACTATGTTAATGCCAGCCAGTGACTACACTTAGATTACTTTTAATATCCAGCAAATCCTCAAGAGAAGCTAAAATAAAACATTTGTCACTTTATAATTTTTAAGGAAAATATATGCCAGTTCATTGCAATTCCTTTTCCCTCGCAGCCTTAATAGAATTGTTGTTACTAGGACTAAAACTGAGTCTAGCTCAGGAAGATGTAAAAATTGGGAATTGCTTGAGATACCAAGCAATAATGTTGTTTTCACAATCCATGGATGATTTAAATGCAATCCCTTTAAGTATTGAAATCTGTCTAGTTCACTCCAAAGGCAAATAAGTCAAATGTATATTTTTGTTTCCCTCCCTTAGAGCAGGGCCAAATTCTGCTTTCAGCAGCACTGTAGTTAATCCAAAACTATAAGTGTTCCTCATGTTTTCCCTGAGGCCCAAGCTGTGGGCCCATGGGAGATCAGCGCCCTTCCTTAGCTGTGTGGCATTGGGGTGAGCACGGCTTGAGGTCACCTCAGGCCTGACACTTCCCCTCAAAGTGGCTTTGCTGTGCTCATTGTGCTGTTGTGCAATACAAGTCCAAAAGTGGGAGATGATCGCAGGGTGGGGAGGGGGCTTAGCCTCCCTAAATTCCATTTTATGGTCCTAGTAACAGAATTCAAGTTTGATACATTTGGAGGGATAATTTCAGTAGTAAGTGAAGTCCTGAGGAAGATGTTTTTCATGTAATGAGACCAGGGACCGGTTGATATGATTCTTGGTCTTTTGGTAGGGTTCTTGGTCCTATTCCCAACTCCTCTAATGATTTTATTCTGAGTTAAAAACCCATTTAACCTCTCTGCACCTCACTGTTCCTAAATAGCTAGTGGGTATCCATAAATATCCTCATTTTGCAATGAAGAATGCGAACTTTAGGGGTTCATTGATAGCATTTTCTGGTCCTCAGATGAAACATTCAGTCTAAGAGTAAATTTTTATTGCATCATGCAGAAGCTCTGGAACTGGTATGAATAGGTGGGAGCACTGGGCATGGCTGCTTCTAACCCCTTATGTTGCATGTGTGGTTGTAGTTTCCACTCGTTTATTCTATTTAACCTCTAAATGAGGAGAAGGCTTGGAAATACATAATGATTTATGGTGACACCCTGCAATAACAATATCACAGTCACAGCCACTTACAAAAATGGTTGAAAATCATTAATCCTGTATAACAGAGGGACAGACTTTTGAGGTCCAGTCTTGTAAGGCATGGCCACTGCAGTCTGTTGAGTCCTAGCTCATTACAGTTATGGATATCTACTGTCTGCAACTCCAGCTGTTCTGGAGGTTACCCATGTCCTCATGTTACGCATGTCCATGTGGTGGTAAGGGAGAAAAAAGGCAAATCAATGCCAGGACAAGAAGAAGAGCCCAGCTTTGCCAATAACTAGCATCTTTCTGGAACTGTGTTGTCTTTTTTACATCTCCACAGCTCTGGCATTTTATATCCCCCTGGGTGTCAGGTAAATGAAGTAATCTGAGCCTTCACATAGCCCTTGGATTTGAACTTTCTGAGGACAGCTTGCCTGGTTTGTTTGGGCTGATGCCATGTGAATGAGTGAAGTCCTGCTGTATTTTGAAGCTGGCACGCTTGACCACTTATTTAATTTTCCAAGATTGCACCAATCCAAGTTTTCTTGGATTTTTGGTTAAAAAAAAAAAAAAAAGCAGCTGTGCTGTTTCAATCAAACCAAACCAAGGAAATTATCAGAATTTTTGCAGGGCTGAAAGCCCTGACTGCTCATCCTGACAAGGCAAACTCAGTGGGAATGTGGAGTCAGTGCCAAGCTGACCTCTGGAAGGAGCTGTGGAATCCAGTGTGCTGGCAGGAAAGTGTGTGTGCACGTGTGTGTGTGCATGCAGAAATGATGGAAAATATACTAAGGTGCCTGGACAATTTGTTTTGCATCCTGAGATTTTCCAGCAATAGCCTCTAGTGCTTTTCATGTGTTATGCATCAAATGTGATCAGCCACACGGCACAGTGGGATGAAGTAAATGCATTGGGTCACTAAAGTGCATTAAGTGCCATTTACTGCATCGATTTAATTCTGTCCCTAGTCAAACTTATAATAACTGTCTCTCCCCCTTACTGCTGCTTTCCCTTTTCCTTTTACTGCCGAGCAGGCAATAGCATCTATTTTCTTACCTGACAGGGTAACTCAGCCTACCTGATAGCCTCAGCCTGCTGCCATCCATCCTGCCTTGAGCAATGCAGCAGATCAGAGAGCTGCAGAGACTCCAGGCTGGCAACCTGCATGGGCTCAGTGTGGGTTTGGTGAGCCTGCAAAGCCAAAGGCTTCCTTCACTGCCAAAGCACGGCAGCTCTCGTGCTTGAGAGATTCAAACCTGCCCACAATGTTTTTTTCTCTTGTAAGCTACACTTTTTTTGTGGAAGCTTTCCATTAGCAGAGCAGGACTTGTGCAGGACGAAAGATGCAAGTGTGTTAGCACAGTTGGGGTTGAGTCTGGAGAATGGATCTCTCCATCAGAAGAGTTTCTTCTGCAGGAATTTGCTTATGTCATTGGCACTATGTCCCCATTTCCCCCTGCACCACTGTGTAAGTGCCAGAGCAGGTTGGAGGTCAGTGCTCAGATTAATTCTCCATGTAGAAAAAAGCTTTTTCTTTCTTCCTTTTTTTCCCTCTCAAGTGCTTACACAACCTCCTTTTTTACTAAAGAGTGCTGAGTCTTTCCTTTTTCACTTTAAATTTCCAAAACATTGATTTAAGTGTGCTCTGTCTTGCACTCCTTTCCAATTATCCCTTTTAATCTGGTTACAAGGTTATACTACTTCAAATTTAAATCACATCATATTAGGGGGGTTTGCAAACCTTGTGTGAACAACGAACTTTTCATATRTAACTCCAGAATCTCCTTGAATCTAAAAGAATCTCTTTGAGATAGAAAGTTAGTGTACGAATACTCAGAAGGCAGCACATCAGCTTTTTTTCACCCCACAGCGTAATTTATTTCAATGCTCCAGCATGCATYGGGCAGTAAAGAAGGTGCCTCTGGATAAGATCATTGCAGTACTGCTGCTCCTGGAGCCTCAATTCTCTTCTCTGTGCTCCAAAGCAGCCAGCTTCCAAGGGCTCCCCATAAAATACTCGCTATGGTGCAATTTTACACACAGAGTGCATCATTGTTTTTACCTGATTTAATTGTATTTCTGTTCGGGATCCACAGCTCCCATCTTTGCCATCTGAAGTGTCCTCATAAAATGAGCCAGGAATATTGTAGGGGCCAGTTCTACTGCTAAGCTCCAGCTGCTTTGTGCCAATTTACTAACAAAGCAGCTGTAAACCCAGTTTTGCTGGGTTTGTATTTACCCTGCTGCATCAGAGTGGCTTTCAGCAGCCGGGGCATAGCAGAAAACAGGGACCTCCATGTTTGATATCTAGTATATGTCCTCTGTCTGGGGTATAGATCTTGCCCTTGCAAGGAGATGTGTAACATGTGTCTTTCATCTGTAGCTGTTGTGATCATATATTCAGTGAAGGCATCTAGAAGTGTCCCACTGCGGCAGCAGTACGCTGTTGCTTGGCTTTTGAAGGAGTGCAGGGGTGAGATTTTCCTCACTAGGTGTCTAGTATATTTAAAAATACTTAAGGGAAAGAAAGAGACAACCTAATTAAGATGAAGGTACCAATAAAGACATAGAGCTGCCATTAGACCAGCTGAAGAGTGAGGAATACCCAAGAGCTGGCTGGGTCTTCAGTGAGTTGGGGTTGTGAGAAGAGTCTAGTCTGGACCACGGCCTTGGCAGTGGAGCCTGATGGGGCAGGGACACTATCACAGGGCTGTTGTGTACTTTGGGAAGCAAGATCTTTTCCCCAGCTACTTCAGAGGGGCTTTCTGTGCAGACAGAGGAGGAGGAAAGGGTAGGGACGAGGGCACTTCCAGGAAGCAGTCAGGAGGTGAGAGCTAAGGGAAAGGAGGCTTCCAAGGTTTGGCTTCCCATTACCACACTCACTGCTCCACTGCAGAGCCTATTTCTTTGTCTGCTTCTTCCTCTTCACTCTATTTTTTTAAGAGGTTCACATTTTATGACTAATTAACAATTAATTTGGCTAGAGAGCAAGTGAACAGAAAGATGTGGTAGAACATATGGAGGAACACACTGTGCTTGGTCCCTGCAGATCTGAACTGAGAAGCAAGGTCCAGGAATAATCAGTTTATGAGTACAATAGGCTGGAAATAAACTTGGGAAGAGGAAGAGAAAAGAAATGGGAACAGAGTTCCATGTCATTTCTCCCTGAAAGTTGTAGACAAGGTGAAGAAAAGCCCTAAGGATCCATCAAAAAATATGAGAGCAACCAGGGGAAGTGACAAAGGTTTCCAAACTGAGAAGGAAGGGGAAGAAAAATAAGGACAGATTTTTTGTAAAGAGCAAAAGCATCAAAATTGTATTTCACAGAATCAACTAGGTTGGAAAAGACCTTTGAGATCATCAAGTCCAACCTACGATCGAACACCATCTCGTCAACTGGGCCATGGCACTAAATGCCACATCCAGTCTTTCATTAAACACCTCCAGAGACACTGACTCCGCCACGTCCATGGGCAGCCCATTCCAATGCCCAGTTACCCTTTCTGTGAAGAACTTCCTGATGTCCAACATAAACCTCCCCTGGTATGGCCGAAGACTGTGTATATAACAATGAGAGAATAGTGGGTGTTCTGTCCTGGGGGGCTTCAGGGACTAGAGGGAAACAAACCCACAATCTGCTGGTGGAGGTGAGAGAGGTATGAGAATGAAGTGAGCTGGAGCAGAAGGTTATTTGTTATTTGTCTGGTTTCTTTTGCATGAAATCCCTGGAGAGAAGAATTATATGGGACCAGCCAAGGATCTGAAGCATGGGAGAAAAAAGTCTGCCTGGGACTGGGTTGGTTCATATAGGAAACTGGTTGTTTAGCAAAGACAGCAGATAAGAGCTGTCTCTAAGGCATAGAAATTTGACTGGCTCATGTGATTTCCAGTATCAATATTCTGTAATGTGCTAATGAAGGCATCAAGTCCCACTGCTGGACTAAGGCATGCTGGCCCCAGAACCAGGACTTCGGTGTTTGGTCCAAAGAAAGGGAATGGAGGGTACAGAGGAGAGCAGGGAGATCTTGCATATACCCTGGACTAGAAATGGTGAAAGTCCAGGAAATTACTCCAACTATTCAGCTAGAACAGCACAGGGTCTGTTCTCCAGCCTTGAGGCTGTGTCACAGCCGGGCTTGACACTCGTCTCAATTTTTTCCGTTCCCTCTCTTTCCACCCTCAAACCCAACATGCATGTGGTCAGATGCTGGTAGGGACAGTTCCCAGCCTGTGCCATTCCTAAAACCATGTGTGGGTGATGACTGGGGGAAAAGGAGCTGGCACAGGCCAGATCTATGCCAGGCAGTCTATCGATGGGCAACATACAGGCAGCTGGGTGCTCTGGCCCTGCAGAAATGCTGCCAGGATGTTCATGGACTGAGGCAGGGCATCCAGAATACAAAGCCAGAGCTTGGTGATGCCTGTGCTCGAACAGCCAGGAAAACCACCAGAGCAGAGTACCTGTTGTACAGATTGCTTAGTGCGTTTCTTTGATTTGGTAGATCCTGATTCTGCTTTTTAAGTCTGTGTTGGTAGCGTCGGCCGAAGTGAAGAGGTGTCTCCATGCCCGCAGGAGAAGGGGTTGTCCCGGGGTCGCTGTGGCTGCTGGGTCCCTGTCCTTCCTTCTCCTCCCACTCACGGCTGCCACCTCCTGGGTTGGGAATGTTCCGTGAGGTTAGGCTGCTCTCACTGCCCCTGACTCCCGCGAGACTGGATCACAGCCATGATCTCCTGACAAGGGAATAGCTCCCTGCTGTCCTCACTGCCACTTACTGGGCTATTCAGAGGCATGATTTTTTTTCCCCAGGGCTCAGCTCCCATTTAAGCACCTGCAGATAAGGGTCAAATTTCCTGAAGTGCTCATCAGGCAGCTGCCTCCCCTGAGACACTTAATCGTAGATTTAAAAAAAAAACAAACCAAAAAAAAAAAAAAAACACCAACAAAAACCACAAAAAAGCTATGCTGAACTGTTCGGAAAGATCCAGCCATTTTTAAGCCCTTGGGAGCAATGACTGTTCTTTATTTTTTTATAAAATAAAAACCAGTATATATAAAAATATATATATAAATATAAAGACTGGTCTTTGCCTGGTACCACAGTGCGTAGAGTTGGGCCCATGTCCTGGTGATTTCTATAACTTTACCTCCTTAGTTTCTCCCTTGGAAGAAGTGATAACAATTTGCTTTGTGTTTTCTTCGGAAGCTGAAGATGCTGATGGAAGACAAAGGCTCCAGATTCCCTCCCTGTCCTAGTGCACAAAGAAGCTGTTTGCTCAATTGACACCACCAGGCAGAAATTGAATTCCCAGTTTGCTCTGTTAACAGATGGGCACTGGAGGAAGAAGTGTTAATTTTTAAACATATCTCAAGATGACGGAAGTCCACCTAGGACAAACCCATTTATGTTTTAAAGAGAGGTTAACATTTTCTTTGGGGCTGTTTCCTATCAGAGTGAGAAAAGCAGCAGTTCTAATAACTAGGTTGCTGCTCAGCCACAAAATGACGAGTCTTTCTGTCCTGAAAAGTAACATTCAATGACTAAAGCAATGACTAAATGGCCTAAAGCAGTTGTGTCCGATCTTTTAACTGAGAGATCACACAGCTTGATACAAAGACACTTGAGCTCTGCACACCTTCCTATAGCACAGCTGGATGAGTCTATGTTGCATGAACAAAAATATTGTTTCCCTTGATCACATGATGGAGGAGGTTGTTGCAGCCTTCAGAGATCTAGACAGGAGGTTGGCTATGGCCAAAATGGACCATTCAGTCTGACTGTACCTGATTGTAATGGTAGATTTACATGTGACTGTCAGGGCTTTTCTTCTGGGCACAGCTTGAGAGGACACAGGGAAGGGATATGATGCAGCAGGGCCACATTCCCTTCTTTGGTCTGTTACTGAGATGTTGCAAGAATTTGGCCAGGTCACTTCTCAATTTCTGGCATCAGTTTCTCTGCCAATAAAACAGGAATAATGCCATCAGCTTCCTCTGCAAAGCACTCCAAGATGGAGGTTAGAAAGCACTAATGAAGAGCTGGCTGCAATTACATCCAAATTTAGAAGGAAAATGAGCTCTTGTTCCCTTGGACCTAATGTAATAAATAAATAAATGGAGCAGTCCTGGCTTTATTGCCAATTCTATCTGATTAGAGGGAACTTAATTTCTGACATTTTTTCTGCTGGTGGCCATATTATAAAGGCACCCCACAGAACCAGCTTGACCTCTGGGTGCCTCATAATTTTCCTGGGTATGAAGTTAGTCTCTTACAGAATTAGTTTCCTCAGCATGCCTTTGTGGGGCTGGTGCTTTAAATCAGGCAGACGCAAGCAGCTGTAGCCCTGACACGGTCATTTTACAGCTGGCTGCTGTGTGTCACCTCTCCCTCTTTCCCAGCTGCCAAGTACTGTTTTACCTTTCTTATTGCTGTGGAGATGACATTATCTTACACTGGAGAATTTCCCTGCCATACAGTTGCTCTGGATAATGTTTGTGTACAGATGATGTTTATGAAAGCCAGGGGGCAATTTACTTACTGCAGTGGGCACCATTGCAACACGTAAAATCATCGTACACAAATACTATTGACTAAACAGCTCCCTTCCTCCTCATAATTCATTATCAGAACAGGTTACCTGGGGATGGGAGGGAATCTCCATCACTTGGAGGCCATGAATCAGCCTGACTGTCTTTCCAAGGAGCGTGCTCTTGCTGAACTGCAAAGCATTGGGCTGGATGGGGGAACTGCCAGGGAAAACTGATGGGCTCCCTTAGTCAGGTGGRCAGATGAGATAACCATGATAAGCCCGCTGGCCTTAAAGCCTGAAAGTCTACTGCTGCAACTCTGGCTGTTCCAACAAAGAAATCAGAAAACTGATGCATAAAATATGTCCCTCTTTCTTCCTGAAATGTCTCCAAAGGCCAGGCCTGTGATATGGATTGGGCACACCAGTCTGCTCCAGAAATGGTAGATCCAGCTTGCATGGAAAACTTAATTACTTTCCCTGCCTGGGCCCCTTGACGTATTGCTGTCTGTGGAAACCTGAGTAAATACTGTCTGGATTGATGACAGTCAATGGAAAAGAGCTGTCTCCAGCCAAGAAGAAGGAAAGTGAGTATAGAGCCAAAGTCCTTCCTCTGGATGCATTGCTCTCCCAAATTCAGCTGCTGCTGATGGAGTGAGGAGGGGTTGACGTGCCTTACCATGAAACCTCTGCTTTGAAGTAGTTTCCCAAGCTCCTTTGCCATGTTCCTCATGGGTCTTATTTATCCCAACAGCCAGTTCTGACCACCTGTAACCACCCCTTATTTGCTTGTTGGATGAGGATCATGCTTGGAAAGCTGATGTTAGCACCAGGGTGGATGTTTGCATGAGCCTGATGCTGCATGCAGGATGGCAGGAGGATTCTTAGAGTCCAGTGCTTGTGGTGTGGCTCTGAAGATCAGGACTGGAAGTCAACAGTACCACTCAGCTTTTAAACACACAAACATACTAAAATAGTTATGAGGGGTGTCCCCTTTTAGTTGATCTTGCACTTTAACTGGGACCATAAAAGTGCCTGCTTGTGGTAAGAAGTTGCTTTTATTATTGATCAATTATTATTGATCTGTGCAAAGAGTAGGTTTGTACTGTTTTCCTAATGTTGTGCAAAGAATAAAAATATTTATGGTTGGGAATACCTGTTTTATGCTCTCCATGCCATCAGTGGCCACCCACGCTCCTTTGATGCTGCCCTGTTTGTAAATTCATCAGGGCAGGGGAATTCCTGGTTAGCACCTATCATAGCAAAACTCTGACCTCCTGACTCCCAGTCATGGATAACCTCCTCATCTCAGGTATAAAGTTTCTCTACCCCTAGACAGTGATAAAGAGGGTGAGTAAGAACTGAGCTAAAGAGATGCCCCATCCCTGGAAACATTCAAGGCCAGGCTGGACAGGGCTCTGGGAAACTTGGTCTAGAGGAAGGTCAGTAGCCCACAGGCCAGTAGCAGTGAAAGTGTCCCCCACAGTAGCAGAAAAGTTCTATGCTCTAGCTGATAAAGACGCTGCAAACATCAGCCCCCTTGGTCTCCAGGAAGCTCCTGGAATTTGAGGAGCAATACAACTCCTATTTAACATGCAGGAGTGAGAAATTTGCCTGTGCCTGGGCACAACTGGGAACTGAAGCTACATATCCATAGGACCAACTCCATCATATTTTTGTGTCTGTCAGTACTTTCCTGTGGTGGGTTGTGTAGATCTTTAACAGCTGTGTCATTGCCTTCCTGTGCAGTTGATATAAAGCAGCATCATCCATTTTCACTTAACATTGACCTCAGAAGGCAAAGATTTCAGCAGCCTCCCTTAGGCAAAGATGGTAAAATCAAGCTTGAAAAGGTGTGCTGAGATGCATCTAATTGAAAAATCACCTCCCAAAGCGTAACATCGTGGTTACAACACAAGAATTGTCAGGTTGGGTCAATTCCTTGCTGAGTGCGGGAGGATCTTCTGGTTTCTGGTAGCTGTCCCTGTTCATTCGACCCATGCGTTTAGATCAGGCAAATGTTATTTTTCCTCTAGGAGGATAGGAGCAAATAACCTCAGGAAACAGCCTCAAGTGGAGGGGAAGTTTAGATTGGCTATTAGGAAAAATTCCCTCACCGAAATGGTTGTCAAACACTGGAACTGACTGCTCAAGAAAGTGCTGGAGTCACCATCCCTGGCGGTATTTAAAAGATGTGTAGATGTGTCACTTAGGAACATGGTTTAGGAGTGGCTGGGACAGTGCTGGGTTAGTGGTTGGACTTGATGATCTTGAAGGTCTTTTCCAACCTAAATAATTCTATGATTCTATACATAGCAGTTTCTGTCTAGTTCACACATGCTATATTTCAGCTGCTTCCTTTTGCTGCTCAACATCAGCCATTGCAATGTCCACTTAGTTAAAAGACATGTGGTGTCAGATGGGATAGCAGCCCCTTCTTAACTATTGTTGAAGGCATGTCCTAAGTGGCATTGGACCAAAACTGTGTAGCTCTTATGGTGACTGATTCCTTTTACGAATTAGGCCATCTGCTTGCATGATACAAATTTTTTCATGTYCTTGACTGTCTACCTCTGCACTCCTAACTTGCAGGCCACCTGTGTGCCCAGCAGTAATTTTCCCTCTCTGCTGTTCTATGCCAGCAAGTTATGAAGAAAATACAAAGCTTTCAGCAGTAACCTGGGGTTAGAGGAAAATGTCCTCATAACAAATATTCCTTTTAGCTCCAGTGATCTTGGAACTAATAATATTAGTCTCCCCCATTTGTAGCACAGACTGTGACTCCAAAGCACAGCACAAAGACTTGTGTAATCCTGCTTTCAGTGCCTGTCCTGCAGCATGTGTAGTTATCCCACTTGTATGACTGGGAGAAAGAATATGCAAGAAAGAGGTCAGAGAGGCCACAGGCCTTGCTAAAGAACACTGGTCTGTAGCAGATCTGTGTGAGTTCCCATCTCCCTTTGCTTTTCCCTTTTATTCTGTCCTTAGGTGAAACAAGTGAAGTTGCTTTCCATAAGAAAATACGAGGGTTTGAATGGCTGTGTCTGGTCCCCCCAAGTGACCTACCTCCAGCTTGTTTCTTTTGAATCTTGGAATTCACAAGCACTTCCCAAACTCTCTCCCACGGAGCATTTAATGCCTTTCGTTCTCCAAGGATTATCCTTTTATCAGCAAAAGTAACCTGCAAACCTCACTGCAATCAGTTAAAGGAATCCAGCTGATTTAGAGAGCGTTTTGTCAGGTGACAAAATTATGACAGATCTTGAAGACCACATGCAGCAAGACTGGGAAACTCCCAAGATTGGGGACTAGCCAAGAAATGTCTTTTGTTATTAGATGTGTCACAGGATTTCTTTTGTCTAGGACCCTCATTTTCTTGGGATAGTTTGAAGAACAAGGCTGCAGAGTGCTACAGAAAGAACCTTTTGTTTGTTTGTTTCTTTGTTTTTAAGCTATGGAAGGAAGCCAAACTGTTCTGACCCTCAGCCAGGAGCCGAACACATGTTGCTGAGATAATTTTGCAATATTGATTGGGTGCTTGAAAGTACTAAATCTTCTCCTGCTTGCACATAAACCTTCTCACCCTTGTTTTTGTGTCTTCATCCAAAACCCTCATTCTGCTCTAAGACTGCCAACCCTTTCCACCGAACTCAGTGTGGTCCAAACAGTAGTGGACTCTGATAACACTTTATAAACCAAAGCTTTATTGAGGCAGTAAGAAGGATGAGCAGCAAGGTGCCCATATAGTGACTCATGCCATCACTGATAGCAAACACAGGACCATAAGCGATGCCATGGCTTCTGTGCACTGCCAGGAACTCCTGATGTCCCACTGTCCTGGAGCAGCAGCAGGTGCTGCACATGCCTTTTGAATGAGGCGCGAGTTGTGCCGTCCCTTGGCCCCACCCGGGGCGGTGGGAGGAACGAAGCACACCTTACACCTCACCTGCCTACTGCTGGGGCCAAGCTGGGAGCAGGGTGCTGGCAGTCTGTCTGTCCCACCACTGGCACCGGTTGGAGGCAGGGCATCAGCAGCCTGCCTATGTGCCAGTATTGGCCATGGGGCAGGGTGTCAGTAGGCAGTGCCATCGGCCACTGCGTGGTGACTACAAAGACATTGCAAAGTGGCCTATTACTGTATTTGGCACAGATGTCTCTGTTTGAGTCCTTTGTTCTCAGCTCATCTGGAATAATCATCAGCACTGATAGTATCAACAGTAACAGCTCATCTCCAGCGCCATCCCCTCCCCTTCCATTCGCTGTGCAAACAGAGGAAGAAGGGTCAAATGCTCTTTACTCTTGTGACCTGGCTGTCATTTACATTTACCCAGTGCTTTACACCGCAGCATCTCAAAGCCCTTTGTGTCACCAGAGTAAGCAAGTTTTTTCCTCCACCGTGCAAACGAGGAGAATGGGAATGACAGGGACAGCCCCAGGCACTAGTGGGGCCAGAGAGCTGAATGTGGCTCCTTTCTGATCTTGCAGGAAGACAAAAGCACCATCAAGTGCAAGTGGTCCGGCTGGCATCTGTGACATCCACAGTGCAACGTGCAACAGTCCCCCACAGAGGTGGGACTCCGTTTCCATGTCTCCTCTGAAACCTCATCCAACCCTTTCTCCTGTGGTGCTCCACAGTCCAATGTACTCCTGTATTTTCATCACTCAGGATTTGGGGCATGTGTGGGATATGCCTCTAGACAGCAAGTCAAGCATGGTTTGTAAACCATGCTGTGTTTTTTGACATCTCTTGTGTCATGCCATGTAGCAGGAAACCCTTCCTCACAGTTGTAAGTGTTCGACCCATAAACAATATGTGTGCTTAGTCAGGGCCTCATTTTACTTCATCTACTCCTCTGTCATAAGCAATATGCTTTTAATATTTACAGTGTTTTTCTGGTGCTAGCATTCATATCCCCTCAGAAGAAGAGCTGTCTTTACCAATGTACTGTACTAACATTCCTATCCTGAATCCTTCAAAAATATTGACTTTTCAGAATAAAGTGGAAGCGGTCCAGAATTGCATGAATCAATGATGTAGGTATATTTACTGAAATTCTCTTGGGCAAGGGCTGACACATCTAAAGATTCACTTAAAAATTTCTGGCACATTATGATCTTATTGAATAAAATGAGTCTATCCAGGAAAACAGTACAATTCTGTTAAGTACTTTAAGATCCTTTGGGACAAAGGTGTTATACAAACGCGAGATGGTGTTTATTAGGGCTGAGCTAGATTAAGATCATGTAGTGTGAATAGTTCACTAAACAGTTTCATGTGTTAAGAAGAGACAGAGAAATAGCAACCACAATTTATGCTCTACAGTATCAACCAGTGACAGGAAATACCTGTGCTGGCTTGGTATTGCATTGAGCATAACCAGTCTTTCAGTAGAGACCAAGTTGCTAAAGGCACGTGCAGGGCACAGTGGTTAGGAGTGATGCTTTGAAGGTGTAGGGCTGCAACTTTCAGGTGCCTTTGTGTGGCCCTGCATTTTGCAGTTCTTCAGATGTGCAGTGTTTTTGGTTCAGCGAAATAGTTTCTCACGCACTTTTGTGTAAACATGAATTGTTGACCTAACAGCAAAGATTGTTATGAATTCCTAACCTATGTGATAGACATTATTACCAACCAGTGGACAGCAGGAGGTGGTATTTCCATCCTCCAATCCAYGGTGAATTTGGAAAACATATAAATAAAATAAGAGCAGAGGCCAGCTCTCTTCCTCCTCTCTTCTTCCTCCCTTTTGGCGTCTGCCTGTTGGAGAACCCTGACAGCTGTGTCCGTGTGTTTATTCGAACCCGAGAACAACACCTTTGGTCCTTCCATCATTTCAGAGAATCCTTTGCTCATAGGTCAGCAGTGCTTAGCATATGCAAAGTGCCCTGCACTAAGTTTTAATATTCTGAAAGTACCTGGAATGTGTCCTATTGATAGGCTTATGAACCCATTTGATAGGGGGGTTTGAAGGCATAAGGGAAATCTTGGAGACACCCCAAGGTGCTGATGTAACATGGGGGTGAGGAAAAAAGAGGAAAGCACTGACAAGAGTGGGGAGGATCAGGACTATTCAGTGCCTTGCCCATGGCTGAAGGAAGATCCTTCGAGGAAGAGGCTGCTGCTGCCAGAGGGAGACAGCCCTGCTCTGTCCATGCTAAAGCACCGTCCTTGCAGCTGGGTGCCTTGTAGAAGTCCCGACAGCATGTTAGTGCCTGTGAAGTTTTTAGAGAAGTCTGAGCAAAACGTTTTGGTGCAGAGGCCAGAGAACATTTTTGTTCTCCTTTACATTCTGCTTTCATGCAGGCTGGTTTCTGGATCCAGCTGCTGGTTCACAAGGGCGTGGAAGGAGATGCCTGGATTCACACCATCCCCTGTCCTAAGCACAGGGAAGTGCCCAGGTTGGTGGAAGGGCATTTGGCTGACAGGGCAGCAGGTGTAATTTGAACAGCCATCTTCTGTCTTCTCTGCCCTATGCACAATTTACTTTATGAGCTTCCAGCCAGACCATGTGAATGAATTAACATATATGAATAAACCCAAAGGCATTTACTCCTTAGAAATAAYGCAGTTCTCTCCTTACTTGAGGAAGACCTCAATGTCTCTTGGTGTTCTTCCTGGCTTGTGCAGGTCTCTCTGAGCTAAGGCTCAGTCTCTACTTTCTTTTCATCCTTTAAAACCTTCGTACTGGAATTTACTGTATTCCTGACTCAAAAGCAATATCCAGTATGCAAATTATTGGCAGAAAGAGATCATTTTGTATCCAAGGTCAGCACAAATTTACACTGAATTCATTATATGGCAATTGGCTTGGAAAAGCTTTTGAATGCTAAGATTGTTTATACAGTTTTTATTTCTTTGACATCTTACACCTAGAAAGATATTTTGATGTTTTAATGGAAATCTCTAGTCATTTTGCACAGAGAATTGGAAAGAAATAGGAGTGCTGAAAAGGACTCTCTGTGCCTTGCTATTGCTCCCTGTGAATCTGCAAACAAACCAAGAGCAGTTGGCTGCACGTACAGCCCCAGCTTTTGCAGATGTACAGCAGGCAGGTGTAAAGGAAAGTCCGTGACTTTAAACCAGGCCCTCTCCACTAACGGCTGCCAGTGACATGCCCTGGCGACTGTGATTCACTGTGTCAGGCAGGATCTGTCATGGCAAATAATATGAGTGATGCTGGGTGACATGTTTTGTCATCCGAGGAATCTGGAAAATTAATAACGTGATAAAATTCCTTCTTTTTTTATTAGTCTATCTTTTAAGGAGATCTTCCTGATAGTCATGCCTCCTGAGAAATTTCTTTCTTTTTTTTGTTTTCCTTTTTAGGGAAAGAATTTCCATCTTATCAAAATGAGAAATCTCAATGTCATCCCATTGAAAATTAAAAAAAAAAAGAATCATTCCTAAAAGCCATTCAGTTTGAAAGTATTCAGCAATTTGTGCCAGAAAACTCTTCCACTGGAAATGTTTTTTACTGACTCTACATGAAACTTATGTGAGCAAAAAGTTCCTTCAGACTGAGGAATTCAAAATCAGACCATGTAAGAAAAATGACTTCCTCATCACACTTTTATGCAATCATTTCATGGAGTTTGACTGCCCCATAGCAGTCTATCTTTAGCAGGATCATTATGAGCTATTGGATACTGAATTAACAAAATGCCAGCTGTATTCCGAGGGTAGAAGGGTGTAAATCAATAGTAGCTGGAAATAAAGAGTGATGTCCAATAGCTAGATGACGAAAATCAGAGCTCACATGTTTGTACGCTTCACTCAACCTGAGCTACCGATTCCCGTTGTGACCTTGGGCAATCTTTCAACCTCCTTGTATTTGGTACAATTTTACTGCATAATTGAGAAGCAGCAAGCAAGACTTTACCAAGCCCAGATTTATGTATCAAAATCTTGTATATTTGGGGAAAACAATTTTCAGAAATATTTCCTACTTCTACAATGGTCCTAAGCAATTAATTCTTTAGAGTGCTATCCAGTTTCTGAAATGGGAGTGGTGTGTAAAGGAAGGAAGATACCAAGAACTAATATGAGAGAAGACAAGCATGTAAATATCATAAGCTGCCATACTGAAAGAGCATCCCTCTCCTGGAAGGATGTCTTCTTGAATGGGTGTGGCCATGCAGAGTTGCATTAACTCCATCTGGTCTGAAATCTGCTTAATAAGCCAGCCATTTATTGCGCATATATTTTACATGAATCCCTGTGGGATAAAATATACTAATACAGGCCCAGACGTGAGCAAAAGGGGCTTGACGTGCTTGTCCTGGCTGCACAGACATACTCAGAGCAAGAGATTAATTTCTAGATGCTTCAGAGAAGTAACAACCCCTTCTCATATCCTCTTGCCAGGATGTTTCATACAGCATGTTATACCTGAAAAACTGCTGGAGCAGAGTGAATGTAAACCAGAACATTTTCCACTGAAAAACAACAGGGCAGAGAGGGGGAAAGAAACTGAAATGACGTATTCTTTGTCCTGGCTACAATCCACAGACATTATAAAAAAACAGCACCAGGAAACCCTAGAATGTATTACACAATTAATGGTGTATTCATTCATTTCTTAGCTTCTTTTTAACCAAGAAGTGTGTTACAGCTATTCTGAGGCAGCTGTTTAGGGAAGGCCTGGAACGAGACATGATATTTTCAATACGCAGATAAGATAGATACTGTCAATCTGTAGCATCTAAAGGAGATCATTTACCCGAAACTTCTTTCGTAAAACAAGCAGGGGACTTGAGTGCTCTTTCTACGTTTGACTCGCTTCTCTGAATGTGGAAGATGTCAAGTCAGCCATGACAATAGTTAGTGATTTATGTTAAAGTTGGATAATGGAGTCTTTGCCCCAAAAATACCAGGTGCTCTTGTGCTGCGGTGCAGAACAGGCAACACATGCCTTCTTTTCTATCCTGTAAAGTGGAGCTTTGGTGTTTGTGGTACAGGCCCTGCTGAGTGTCTCTGAGGAAAAAAGCTAATTTACTAATTCTGTCTTAGGGTCTCAGGTCTATTGCAGGGGGCCCAATAGAGACGTGAGTCCTACTGGTGTGCAACCAGTATGGAAGGTGGACCTGGCTGGTGAGCTCCAGAGAGTGAACTGTGGGCCTGCAAAGGCTTTGCACTGCTGGATCAGGGAATCAGCAGCTATGGTGGAGCCTGCTAAAGCAGTGCAGTAAATCCCAAGTGCCCTTTGTGCCTTTAGTGCTGCTGACTGGCCCACATCCCACCTGGCCAGTCTGCATGGAGGGCTCAGAGCACACTGCTCTGCCCAGGTGGCTGGAGTCTCTTGCAGGATCACTTTGTTTTGGGAAGGAAATGTGGGTTTGAGAAGAACTCCTCTCATTGGCATTACCATGGGTTTTTCACTTACTTGACTGAGGCAGAAAGGTATTTCCTCAGTCTCCCAATATTCTAGAGTAACACATCCATGAAAGGCCTTTCAAATGAAAAAGTAAGATTTTCAAAGAGGAGTCAATGAGCAAGTTTGCCCCAACAATTTCATGTAATGGGAGATCAAAGGCAGTGATGTGAAGGAAAAGTGGAAATAAAGGACCAAACTCCTGTATTTAAGTGGTCCCGGTAGCAGTGGGGATAGTGCCTTCAGACAGCAGAGGAGAATATTGGAGTTCTGCAGAAGGAAGCTTCTTTGACTTTAATGTCTCGTGACAAACAAGAAAGAGCCATTCAGTATCAACAACATGAGCAAAGGACCTCTAGTTTCTAAACTACTCAAACTGACTTGCAGGTGGTTACAGACAATGACTATTCAAATACTTCTTGATYCTGTAACATTTGGCAGTGGTGTCTGTTCAAGATGGCTGTATATGGAAAAAAAAGTTTAGGAATATTTTATTACAGTCCAGATTCATTCTTGCCCCCAAAGTGCCATGAGGACAGTGAATAAAAGGAACTTACTACCTTGGGAATAATGTAGATTTTATAGTCGGATGATGGTTCCAGGTTAAATTAGCCTAGTCACCTGTATTACTTTGAGAAGTGCTAAGAGGAGGGAGCACTGAGATGGAAGCTATGACAGCATTGAAAGCAGGGAATAGGCTTAAACACGGAAGCAGAGCGCTGTGTAAGGAGAATATGGTTTCCAGTTCAATTTTCTGAAGTATGTGGGTTTCTGCCACCTGACTCCTTACAACTGTTCCGTAGAAATGGGAATTTGACTGTGGGAAAAGGGTCATGTGTGTCTGATGCCTTAAACAGAGAAGATAAAACTTTGCAACTGTATTAGAACAGTAAGATAAAAAGGAGGTCTTTTTATTGAAAGCTTTAAGGTGCATAATGTGGCTATATGCACCCTTAGCATTGGATTTCTGCAGTTTTTATAAGTTTAACAAATTAGCATATCAATCGAATATGGTCCAAATAAAAGAGAAGCCCATTAGGTCATCTAGCCCCTGGGTTCTGCCCCATTAATGTCAGTTATGGGGCTTCTTTGCCTTATTTCTTGTTTATGTCTTTTCAGATTCTGGTTACAAAAACAAAATGTTCTCTCCTTGACAGTACGACCAAACAATATTTCAGGAATGTGTGAGAAAGTTATCTTATTGTCCTAAAATCTAACAGAAAGGGTACTAGGAGCTATATAACTATGCAGTAGTAGTCTACAGAGCTATGAATATAAGAAAAATGTATAAAAAGCAGATCTTAAGACATCAGTCTTTCCTCCACTCTTGTCCCAGACAGTGGCCTGCATGGCTGTGAGTAATTTAATACTTCCTCTTTGTTAAAATAAGATCTCCTAAATTATGTTATGGCATTTTTAAGTTTTAAAATTAGATTTCAAAGTTGCCTTCTTTTTTTTTTAAAGTGATAGAGAAAAAAAAACTTATTTCAGTTTTTACCCACTCCATTTTTTTCCTTTTCCTGCCAGGAAGGCAGAGGTAAGTAAACAACGTTGAGTGTTTGTCTAAGAGGAACACTTTTGATTTTTTTTTTCCTTGTTCACCTCATTAAAGAGAGAAGCTAGTCTCTGTCTTACACAAAATCAAATTTAGACTGCAACTTTTTTCTTTAAGAAATAATGTTCACTCTTCTTCCCAACTTCTTTGTGCTTCCCCCCTCTTTGTTTCACTCTTTCAGAAGAGAGAATTTCCTAAATAAAACTTAGGGATATTTTTGGATCCAGTTCTAGTTTTTCACTCAGTAAAAGTTTTTCCTTTTTATTTTTTTCAGTTGTTTAAAGGTACAAAATAGATCCACCTTCAATAGCTGATTTACTTTTCCTTTCAAATTCTGCCCATGTTGAATTTTCCTCTAATTCTATACAACCTTTTCAGACTGAAATTCCTTACTTTTAAAAAGAGGTGTTCCTGGCACGTTTAAATTTACTTTGTAAGAATAAAATATATATCTGTGATACTAATGCTAAGATTTATAGTGGACCCGAGTGTGTGCTTTGAGAGATTGGCAGTGAATACATGACCTCTAACATAGGATGTGTAGACAAAGGGTGAGTGAGAATTGCCTTAGACTGAAGTTCAGGTCTCAGCATATTACAGTGGCAGTTCTCCTTCAGCTTCCCCTCTTGCATTGACTTTTTTACCCTTCTTGAGGTTACAAACAAAAAGCTGAGCAGTGCCAATTTCACCTATTTATCCTTTCTTGATCAGTTCTGCTTCTGCTACATTTATTTTGAAATGAGGTGACCCAAGTCATTTTCAGGACAATTTTAGATTTTTTTCTTTTTCGGCTTTTTACTCTTTGTAGTTCACCTCCAACTGGAAATTTTCGAAGCACATTAATGGTGTTTCTTATAGTACAACATTTCAGTGATTTTTCTGCAGTGTAACCTCTTGGGAGGTCACTGCAAAGCTGAGTTTGATTCTCCATGTACTAATGCTCACCTCTATGACTTTGTGGGTGATCTTTAACTCCTCTCTTCTWATTTTCTTCATCTGTGCAATGATAGTGATTCCTTCTCCCCTTTAATAGTGTGAATGTGAACCACTCCAGTAAGATTCAGCATCATTACTTTGACTTTTACTTAATTTATCTGAGGTTTAGTTACTTTTACATAAATTTCTTAAGGCCTCCTTAACTGAGTTTCACTGATTGTTATCTCAGCAGTATCCTTGCATTCTTTTCCTGCTTTTGCTTCTTCAAATCCACACTATGACTACTGCTGTAAAACTGCATACACGTGACAAGGCCTTGACAGATCAGATGATCAGCTCTCCTGTTCTGAGCCTGCCAGCATTGGTCTTGATACATTTCACCCTGTGGTTTTCCCTTTCAGCACAAACGAAAATGCAAAGAAATTGTTTGCAACCTACAAAATAAACAGCTCAAGCAATAAAAAACAGAAAAAAACAGAGGTGTGAAAAATGGGAACAGAAAGTTGAACACTGGCTGCAGCACTGGAGGTCCAGTCCTGCTCTTAGTGAAACAGTGACTATGATTCCCCTGGAGTTAACCATAGATAAGCCAATATATATAGATTTCTTGCTATGTATGTGGATGTCTACTCACAAATGAACCAGACATCTACTCACACTGCTTCCCTTTCAGCAGCCAGTGCAGGCCTTTATTTTTCCTTTGCTTTCTTGCTCTTCTCTCGTTTCTCTCTGGTCTTCTCTCGGCAAAAATTCTTCATCAGTCATCAAGGACTGCAGCCCTCATCCAGACTTCAGCCCTTTGCTCTTTACTTGATTTGTGAGCAGAGAATCAAATTTATCTCCCCTTGTTATTATTTAATTCTGCAATTAGGTTGCATTGGTTTGCAAGACACTTGGGGTTGTAGATTTCAGGAGAGGTGGCATACAAAATAAATGTCTATTGACTTGGCAAGACTGAGGATGTCTCATTGATTCCAGTGTTCTCTGTATTATTCTCTGTTCATGCTTAATATCCCCTACATTTTTATTCCATTTTTTTTTAATTGCTGCTGCATGTTGAGAACCTGTCTTCATTGAGCTGTCCGCAATAATGGCTATATCTTTTTCCTTGGAGGTTACAACTAATTCAGAGCTCATAAATGTTTACAAGTAGTTTTAAACCCTTTCCCACAAACCACATGCCTAGGCTGAGTTTCATCTAGTATACTACTGTCCAATTACCTAGTTTGGTTTAGTTTATTTGAAGCTTCTTACAATCTCGTGTTTTAGCTAGGCTGAGTTATTTTTGTTTCATCAGCATGTTTTATTCCTTCCCATTTCCTTTCTGCAGGTTAATGAATGTGCATTTTTTATTACACTTTTGTGATGAGTTGCAGTGTGATATATGGGTGTTCCTTTGAAAGGGAAATGAGACAGCTGTCTATTGAAAATGACCCCAGTCTTGGGTTATAATCTCTGGACAATGCTATTTGCTGATCTCCTGGGAATGGGTTTACTGACTTCTTTTTATGGCACTTTAAATTGCAATTATTTACAAGCATAAGAACACATGGTTTTTCTTGATCTGCATTTATCTGAAGATCAAACAGCCCCTTATTATTGTGAATATAGTCTGACAAAGTCCCTGCATTACTGGAATAAATGTTTTCCACCCATTTTATGTATAGAAATCAAAATCACTTGGGAAAAAAGATTACAAAAGGTAAGAGGAAAAAGGTCTACCTGTCCCAGTCTCTCAGGCGTGGGACCGAAAAGCAGTAGTACTTTTATGATACTTTTCCAGCCTTTAGTAACTTGGGTTTCCCAGAGATTTTCACAGGCAGAGTCAGTATGTTTGCATTTGTTGTCCCTCCATGACAAACATCTAACCCAGGATAAAGAAAAATCTGGTAAAAAAKAGTGGAAGTTTTCTGAGTGATTTCCTGCTCTGGTGGCTACTTCTGCTGGTGAGGTTCTTTGGGTAGTTTCTGCAGTGGTAGGAAAGCTGTTCTCAGATAGATCCAGGCTTGGACCACAGGTCTCTACTGGAGAGAACATGCTGTGGACTTATCACACAGCCATCATCATCATGCCCTTGGCTCAAGGACAGCTGCCCCTGCATGGTAAGCACTCCCATGGCTGGATTGCGATGTCCATGTTTTTACATCAGACAGGAAGGAAATTACATGCTTTAACCACTGGGGAGAACTTCCCCTGAGGCTTCTCCAAATCTGCACAGCAAGCCTGGGACAGTACCGATAGAAGCAGCTTTTCTGCCTTTAGTTGTAGGCTCTACCCTTGCTCCTTTTTTCCTCACTTGCTGTTAATCTCTGTTCCTAGTCTTGCCTTTAAATGGTATTGCTGCTATTTCTCTTGCCAGGGAGTCTCAAGGGGTTTGTTCTTTATCATGTCTAAGTTTCCAAGATCTAGTAGGGCCTTCCTTTGCTTCCTTCTCAGCTGGCTTCTTGTTGAACCCTACAGATCATAGGATTGCAGGATAATCGAGGCTGAAAGGAACCTCAGGAGATTTCTGGTCCAAACTCAGCTCAAAGAAAGGCCAGATCTGAGAACAGATCACGCTGCTTATGGCTTTATCTAGTTTAGTCTTGAAAACTTCCCAGGAGGGAGACTGCACAAGTTGTCCGTGTAATCTGCTCCAATATCTGACTGTCCTCTTGGGAATAAAGTTTTTCCTGATACCCTGTTGAACCTTTTGGGTTGTAACTTATGCCCGGTGTCTCTCAGCACCTCACCATCACTATAAAAAGCTTGGTCATCTTCTTGATGGTCTCCTTGTAGGTGCTGGCAGGCTGCTATAATGTTCACCTGAAGCCACCTCTTCTCCAGGCTGAACAAATCTAGTGCTCCAGCTCCTAACATTTTTTTCTCTGTTTTTTCAGTGTATTTCTTATACTGAGAGGTTCAAAAGAATACAGAGTCTAGATGTGGCCCAGCAGGTGCTGAGTGGGAGGAGAGTCCCTCCCCTCAAGCTCCTGCCTGTGCTCCCACCAGCACAGCCCAGGATGCCATTAGCCACCTTTACTGCCAGGGGACACTCCTGACACACAGGCAGTGCTCTGTCTGCTGGACTCCCCAGAGTAAAGCCAGTCAGCCCCAGCCTGGCTCTGGATAGAGCACAACCCATTAATCACTCTCCTCTGAGCCTAACCCTCCAACCAATTTTTACCCACGCAGCTGGTTGCCCGCCCATCCAGACCAGAGCATCCTCAGGTACAGATGTTGTTGGGGACACTGTGAAAAACCCTGCTAAAGTTGACATAAATGTTGTCCACTGATCACCACTTGTACACAAATCCAGTTATTTGATCACAGAAAACAATAGGTTTGATCAGGACTGATTTACATTCAGTAAATCCAAGCTGCCTCAGTTACAAGGGGTTCTTTGCTGTGCTCTTCCCAGGGAATGGGATGGGACCCGTTGAGCCCCAGAGTCTCAGAAATGTTTTCAGAATCTAATTGCTTTATAATTTTTATTATTTGACCTTGAGTTCTTTTTTGAGTTTCATTTTTCTCATTGAGGGATGTGCATTTCTGTCTTTGGCAACACATCATTCTCCTCCCTCATGAACAGTGAAGGAAGAAGTTAATTTAATTTTTCTGTAATGTCTACCTCTTCTGGCATCTGGTCTCTGTTCTTGTGTCTCTGGGAGAATGATTCCTTTGTTGACCTCTTCTTCTTTATGTATTTGAAAAAAGTTCTATTATTTACCTCGAGTTCTTGTGTGGTCTTCATTTCATCCTTTCATTAGCTTTTCCAGTTTGTTTGGTGCAGATTTTTTTTGCTACAGCCGTCACCCCATGCTGCACAATTTCCTTAGTCTTCCTTAGTAAAGTACCTGCTGGGTTTAATGATTTATATTCTTATCTTTGATTAGTTTTGTCAAATAAGAATTTCCTGCAGTTCATCTAGCAGGAACACAAAAGTATTTGACTTCATTTTTTGTATCACTTTTTTTCTGTTTTTTTCTGAGTTATTTTCTAATATTGCTGTTCTCTATAATGCTGACTACTGGCAGTGGCATACCCGTATTAGGAAACCTGAAAATATACAAGATTCCATTTTCTTTTTAATCCTGCTCCTCTCTCCCATTTGGGGAATACAGGAGCAACGAAGCAACCCAGGACACGCGGGCTCCAGTGAGAACCTGGCCACTGTGCAGCACTGCTGTTTATCTTACACACATATGACATCTCAGTTAGCAAAAGTCATGGGTGTGGTACTGTCTGTCCAATGCCTTCCTCGCAGGAAAGCCCTCTGAGGAGGAAAGCATCATGTCATTCCCTCCACAAGCATCTGAGAAAGACAAGACTAAATAACCTATCCAGGTGCTGGGAGACCAGAATTGCGGATTTAACTCTCTGGCTCCTTTGGGGCTTGCACAGTGTCCCTGAATCCACTGGATTCCTCCCGTAACAAAACCTTAGGTAATATACAATGAAGTACTCAAATGCACTTGCCGGAGTGGAGAAACTGGCAAAGCAAAGGCCTGGTGTCACTGCCTGATTGTAGATGTCCAGAAGGGCTGGTGGGCATTTTTGAAAGGGTGGGAGCAGTCTTGTTTCCTTGAGTTTTATATGGGATTTACAGGCATACAGTACAATGTTCTAAGGAAAGAATCACAGACAGATTTGCCCTTGGGATTGTTTGGTGTTTGGTGTTTTTTTAAAGAAATCTCTGGTATGCTTTTCACTTCTCTTGCACTTGTGTTGTTTAGGATCTCAGTTCTGTGTGATGTTTATTTCAGTTAAGACTTTGTTCTTAAAAGTTCTGGTTACGGTGAAGAAGGTTGCTCCTTTGCTTCAGCACAGAATGTTTCCTTATCTGAGTATTTCAAAACATATTATAAATCCCCTTGTAATTAATAATGGAGTATTTTATTGAATACCTGTGAATTAGTAGGTCTTCTTTAAAAAAAAAATAGTTCAGGATCATTAGGCAAAAAGTGTTAAAAAGAAGTAGCTAGTCATAAATTAGAGACACAATTGTAGCCAGTTCTTTCTCCTTCTCTAATCAGAAACCCATCCTGCTCTTGGATCTCTAGTTTCCTTCTTGTTCTTTTTCAATGGCCTTTCTTCCCCATCAGTTTAGTTTTTGCCAGGGAAGAAGAGTAAAAATCACACACAACAGTTATAAGTATTTGTCATCGTTTGACCCGGTGTGAGACAAATTTGATTGGTTAAAAACAGATAAAAGACAATTCTATGAGCCACTTGGTGTTCATGTGACATCTTTGTGAAAGGAATGTTATAAAAAACATCTAGGAAGTGATGCAGCACTTGTCCTCACTTCCTCTCTTGCTCCCTGGCTCCCTGCTGACCCACGAGAGGCAGTGGCTCTGCCCCGATCCCCGGGCCAGGGGCCCACAGCCCGGGGGGCCGGCAGAGGCAGCCRGCCTCACCCACCGGTCCTGTGCCGTTCCAGACCTGAGAGGAGCTGGTCTGATGCCATCTGGACCAAGGCCAAACAGAAAAGCAGCTAAGCTAGGCCGAGCCAGGAAAAGCCGAGAAAAGCCGAGAGAAGCTAAGCAGATCCGAGCTACACAGAGAGAGCTGAGTTGGTGAGATCGAAGAGTGACCTTGTTTTTAAGATAAGGTAGAAACTATTAGTAGCCAAAAGACTTACTAATATTTRGATGGCTGCCAGTGCAGAGAAAACAGAATGGGGGAGGAAAGAGCCTTGTGCCCGGGAAAGCAAGCCTCATTACAGTGGGAGCATGTAATTGTTATAAATACTTTTGTAGGCATTTTCTGTAAATATTAACCTCTTCTCTAAGCTAGAGTGAAAGGAAAGCAGTCACGTGAAAGACTAAATATGGAGTCCAGTAGCCAAACAGAAGAGAAGACAAGGAGTGGCAGGAAGTGCCAGAGAAGCCATCTTTAAAAGCATCGGGATCTTTTTCTGTGAGCTGTGCTGTGTGATCTGGAGTAATACCAAACTAAATATCTTTTTAAAATCACAATTTAGACGTTGGGGAGTTTGAAACTTACAGCCTAAAATAAGAACATTTCTATGTTGTGTGCAGATGAAGCTTGCAGCCTTTGGAGATTATGAGTAAAGCAGGAGCCTGTTGTCTTTGGCACCTTTAGGCTAAAGTGACTTACCCTTAAAAGGTTTAACCCCAAAAGACTTTTCTTGTGACCCACAAACTGCGGAGTGTTTGTGGGAGAGAGGATACACCACTGCAAAAACCTGGGCGGGCTGTGGTGTTTCTGGAAAGTTTGGAACCACGCTGAAGATACTTCTTAGGGAACTGTCTTCCATGGGATGGATCCCACTGCACTACAGAAAGAACTCTCTTTATCCCATGAGGTGGCAATAAGAACTCTTAATCATAACATCAGAATCTCATGCTTATGTCCTTTATGTGATCAGTGAGAAAGATTGGAATGTATGGGAGTAGAATGATATTTGTATATTATGCCTTAATATTTTTCATTATTTTTTATTTTTTCTATTCTTAGTAGTGTTAGTGAAATAAATATTTAATCATTTCTCAAGTTTGCAGCTTGTTTTTGCTGTCTTCTCTCCTTTGAAGAATTAAGCGTGGGGATCTGGAGTTTGCCTCTAGGTGAACCCTTGACAGTATTCCCAACTATTCTGCATCTTTCTACTTTGCAAAGAGATGCATGTTTGCAATGTGTATAATATACACAGATAATGTTTACAGAGAAACCGCTTTCTAAAAGCAGACTGATGATGTTAGCCTCAGGTCCAAACCCCGGTAGACAATTGATATGATTTCTAGACATGCCAAGTGTCGGTAGCTCCTTCAGTGCTTGGAAGAGCTCATTACTTGAAAGAAGTGCAGTTGGTGCCTTTACCCACATGGCTCATCCTAACTAGGGAAGAAAGTCTGAGGGTTCAAGGAACTGGTGGAGGTCCTCCTTGAAATCTCATAGCAAAATAGGAGATGGCACCTCACCAGATCGGCAGCCCCTGATCTAGCCATCTAATTTGTGTTTAGGGATTGCTCATACATGCCTTTCTCATTTCGTAAAGGGAGGCATTAATAAGTCCAGGCAGGGGACAAGTATTTCCCTCTCCAGCTCTTTACCACCCATGAAGATCACAGAACAAAACCACCACTGAAGGACATTGTCTGACATTCAAACAGTGGAGGTTTTTGTTTGTAGCTCTACAGCAGTCAAGGGGCAGCTGTGAGAAGATGCCCAAGCCTGGCACTTCTCATTCCTACCCCCGCTGTGACTCTGGCTGCCTCACCATGCATTGCTTGAAGTGCAATTTGGGTGGCCAAATGAGGTGACAAAACAACTTGTAGGTGTCGGTGTGCACCGAGGGCTGAAGGACAGCATGTGCTGGTGACCCTGCTGGATCCAGCAGAGTGGCTGGTGCATGGGTGACACGGCCGAGGAGCTCAGCCTCCCAGGCCGGGGGCCTCTCCAGCAGCATGTGTTTGACAGGACAGATATCCTCTGCCTCACCCCAGCTGCAGGCAGTTTTGCTCCCAACCTCATGCTCATATGGGATATTTGAGTAGCCTAGGTCTTGTCTTTAACCAGTTGTACTGGTTTAGGCTGGGATGGAGTCTCTGCTTTTGCACTGAACAATGCAAATGGCTGTTGGTGGGTTTCAGGGTGGGAGTTACCCTGTCTCCCCCAGCCTGCCTTGGACAGAGACATCCCTTGCACACACCTAGCATGCATGAGCATACACAGATCAAAACTCCAAACTCACCCTTATCTTACCACTATAAATACTGCCTCAGCAGCCCTTTTTCCAAAACCTCTGGGTGACCAGCTGTCCCTCTGTTGCTGTATTGTGTCTGCCATAGCTGTCATTTCATCCTGTACTTCTTTACTTTACAACCCTTAACTCATTTGTGGAAGATCACTGTGATTGCCAGCTCAGTAAATATCACTTTAATTTATGAAGCAGAAAAAAAGAGTGAATAGTGAGCTTGAAATGACTCACTGAAATTTCCAATGTGAAGCAGAAATCCCAATTTTCCCATGCTGAAGGAAAAATTAATCATTTCATTGTTCATGGATTTGAAATAGAGATGCTGCTCACCAAAATAACAGGAAAATCACCAGACCACTCTTCTGAATTTGTTTGGTGACCTTTCTATCCTGTCAAAAGTTAGTGAAGACATTTTAAAACAAAAWAAAATTACCAAATATTATATGATAGGAATTGGTATGAAAACTAAAAGAGTGTCTTTTCAGCATCAGGATTAATTTCGTGGCATGAGAAAAGAAGAATTAAAACAAATTCAGCCCATCCAATATGATGCATGCACTTAGACTGACATGACAGGGAAATACAGATTCCCAGCAGTCGTATTTTTTGTGTCTTGCAGGAGATCTTTTATATATATATATATAGTGGCTACAGCACTTCTTTTCCCTTGGTCTATGCTCTATTCATGAAATTATATGTGTCATTTTGGTTTACATAAAAATATTTCGTTGTAACAGAAACACAAACCTGCTGTGTAGCCTGTGGTTCCCTCTGTGAGATTTTAGATCATTAGTTTCAGTGTTTTAGAGCTTCAGGCACTGCTTTGCGTTGATGGTGAGCTGGTGAGCTATGTTGCCCATTGCAATTAAAACATGGTAGACTACTTTAAAAATGTAGTCTTTGTGAGAAATGAAGCAGTCATTCAAATCCGTTGGGAAAATTTTCTAGCGCAGCTACAATATCTTCTCATCTGCTCTCTGCTTCCATTATTGATCGTAATGGAGAAGATGTATTCCATGGAAATTACTTACACTGGATGACTATAATTTCATAAGGGAAGATCATATTATGAATGAAAATTAGTTTTGTATGATTTTGTTTTGTAATTTGAGACAGATCCTCAACTGGTAAAATGGCAAGTTTTGCTAGATCAAGGGGGTAAAGAAATTTGCTTTGGCTTAGCAGCTCTGGAGTACAAGACTCAGTCAGAAACATAATACTTCTAAGTGAATTTCTAAGTGAAATCTGAAATTTTCTGTTGATCAGATTTATTCAGCTACGTTTCTAAACACTTTTTTTTCAAGATTAGTTAGGTTTCATTGAAGAAATCCCTTCCTTACTGAAGTTGATGGAGAAAAATACATCTTGCTGTCTTCACTGGAGCATATGCAAAATTAGTCCCTTCAGAGGCTACTAGTGAAAATGAAGGGAATGGAGGGAGAAAACCTGGCGGTGGCTACACTGCAGTTCTCAAGACAGAAAATTACTGTGCTGCATTCAGTATTTGCTCTTGCATAACATGTAGGTGTCCTGATCTCATCCACACTGTACACTTCATGCCCACAGAATATAAAAGGGAGTTTTAATAGTCCCAGAAGTCAAGGGCTTACTCTATGGTAATACATCATGAAAGTACAGGAAAGAGCAAGGAACTACAGCTACCGAGGATGTGGTGTTTCTAAGAGAAGAATAGATAAGTGGTCAAAAAAGATATGAAGAAATGCTGTATCCAAGTGTGACTGCTGCATGCTTGGAGATGAGAACGAAAGACAAAAAGCAATGGAGAGGAATTCATCAGTCAAGTCTGTCTTCATTTAGCACCAGTGCATGAAGCCATTGCAAGGTCATGCGAGTGCTCATACAAAACACTGCTACACGGGCCCCTTGAGATGGGATGAATTTTAATATTTTTAAAAAGTTTATGCACTTTGGAAGAAAATATTTTTTTTGCTAATATGTACTAAATTGCTTTTTGGAGAACTGGTTTCTAGAATTGCACAATAATTTTTCTAAAGTGGCCTTGCAGATGGAGTTTACCACAAATCTATGCATGGGATGTGCAAGGATGTAATAGAAACCTTTCAGTCTGGGAAGATATGTTTATTCTGCTAAGGGGAACTGCAGCTGCTGGTATCCGTGAGTCAAATAAACCTCTGCATTATTATTGTATTGCTATTTAAAAATACGGAACAAACATCTCTCTTCAAATAATAATAGAAAAGTTGATTGTTCTATGTCTTGGGGCCACGAGTTTCTGAGGTCAGTAGGGAGAGGAAAAAAGTATTGAAATAAAATGAAAATGTTGGAGGTTTGTGGGTATCTCTGAAAAATAATTGAGCTTCAGTTTCATTTCAGTGGGGCCTGGGGATCTGGAAAATATTCTTGATCTATCAGACATTTGCAGAGTTAGTGCTCTTTGAAAAAAGAAATGTTTTCATATGATTTCTAACCATATTCTTTTGTAATGAATGGAGAAAATTTCAGATGATTTGTGGAGGAGATAGAAATGTTGAAAAATCAAATGGGAACAATGTACGCTGATGACTTTCCTTGAGTCTCTGTAGGATGATTATTATTGCCTTTTACCAGACATAGAGAGGAAAGTGTATCAGTGAATTGGTAAAAGGTCGTTCTACATTTCTTTCTCATTTCCCGAAGAATACAAAGGTTAATCTTTATTTAAGTCCCTTTTCTCTGAAGTAGATCCATTAGCAAGTCAAGGATCAAGCTATCATGATAGACAGCCTCAGAGCAGTCACACACTGATGCTTTCATTCCCCTGCATCCATGGTCTATAGAGAGCTGGTGGCATCCAGCACTGGCTCTTCTCCCACACATAAAGTCTTGTAGAGCCCAGGGCTAGTCCACATTGTCATTCCTATACAGAGTSAATTTCCCATCTTTCCTTCCAGCACCTTGTAGGACAAGTCTTACTGATACTGAGGTATTAATGTATAACCTGGCTCTGTGCTGAAGTACAGGAGGCCATCAGATACATGAGACAGCTGCTCTAGCCTTCTGCTCTGAGCAGGGCTATCTCACTCCAGGTTGCTCAGAGCCTTGTCCAGGCTGGTTTTGAATACTTCCAAAGATGGAGGTGGCACTGCCTCTCCTGGGCCCCTGATCCCTAATTGAAATCTTCCTTTCTTGTGCCAGTTTGAAGTTTCCCTTGCTGGAACCTGTGACCTTTGCCTTATCCTTTTGCTGTGACCCTGAGCAGAGGGATACTGGGGCCATCCTGGGGCTGCAGTCTGATAGGGCTGTGTCGTGGTTTGACACTGGTCAAACGCCAGGCACCCACAAGAAGCCCACTCACTCACTCTCCTCTGCTCTGCAACTGGACAGAGGAGAGAGAATTTAACAAAGGTTTAATGACTTGAGATAAGGACTGGGAGACAATACTTCAAGGGCAAAACAGGCTCTACTTAATGATATAAAGTGAATTTATTACTAACAAGATCAGAGTAAAAGAATGAGAAGTAAAATAAGCCCTTACAAACACCCTTGTCTCCCCCCATCCCCTCCCTCCTTCCCACCAACGGTGCAGGGAAACGGTGCAGGTTTTGGTCAGTTCATCACCCAAGATTTTCTTTCCGCTGCTCAGGGACAGGAGTCGTTTCCCTGTGGCACCATGGGGTCCCTCCCACAGGAGACAGCTCTTTGTGAACTTCCCCGGTGTGGGTCCACTCTCACGAGCAGCAGCACTCCCAAAACTGCTGCAGCGTGAGTCCATCCCACAGGCAGACAGTCCTCCCAAAACTGCTGCGGTGTGGGTCACTCTGCCATGGGGTGCAGTCCTCCAAGGATGGCTGCTCCAGCCTGGAAGCAAGGCCTCTCTCTCCACTGGGACTTCCTCTGGATCACAGTGTCCTGGTATCCACCCGCTCCGGCGTGGGCACCTCCCCCACGGGCTGCGAGTGGATCTCTGCATCCCCCGTGGGCCCCAGTGGGCTGCAGGGGCACAGCTGCCTCACCATGCTCCTCACCAAGGGCTGCAGGGACATCTCGGCTCTGGCGCCAGGAGCACCTCCTCCCCCTCCTTCTGCACTGACCTTGGTGCCTCCATTGTTGTTCCTCTCACGTATTCCCACTCCTACTCTTCTCCAGCTGGAATATTACAACTGCGCCACAAACTTTGTTATGATTTCTTCTCAAATATGTTATCACAGAGGCATTACCTTCATCTCTAATTGGCCCAGCCTTGGCCAGCAGCATGTCCATCATCAGAGCCATCAGGGATTGGCTCTGCTGGACATGGTGGAAGCTTCTAGCAGCTTCTCACAGAAGCCACCTCTGTGGCCCCTTCTGCTACCAAAAACCAGGCCCTGCCAAAACCAACACACGCTGGCATTGAGCACAGGAGGCGGTACACTGCACCAGCTCTGACAGTACATCTGGAAGTGTCCCATCCTTCTTTCACAGGAAGGTGCCAAAAGACCTCCATTGATGACAGCTAGTGCTTTAGGTATCCTCCTCATGCTACTCATTACAGATTGGCTCAAACAATGAAGAAAGACTTCAAAGTAAGCATAAGAAAGACTACTACTCTGAGTAAGAGTCAAAACTGTAGCAATTTTCACTTACACCATCTTTAGCAAAGTTCCCTCCAGTTCTTTCACCTTCGCACATTCTCACCATCAATGGTGCCCTGCAGCATCAAGGTTCACAGGATAGGTCCACTTGTCAGGAAGGAATTTTCTCTTGTATTTGAGTTGGTTCAGTGTTTAATTTCATTGTTATTCCCTTCTTACCACCTCCCTTCTTGCCTCTGGCTTGTGCCTTGAGACAGCAAAGGACAAATGAGCCTTCTGCCTTCTCTAAGATCTTCACAGTCCAGAAGGGAGCTATCCCTAGTGGTCCCTCCTCCAGCTGACCTGAATCATGGGGCTCAGCAGTAGCTCTACAACCATCTCCGACAGCACTGCTGCACAAATGGGATCTTCCAAGAGGGCAGAGCCAACATCTGGAGGTTAGAAACCATGTCAGCCATTCTAAGCTATCTGGTTCCTATTCATTAACTGGGACTTTCAGGTAAATAACTCCAATCATTGCAATTTCTTCTCCTAGGAGAATGTTTCCAAGACTTTTATTGTTTCTATTGACCTGCCTTGCTTTCCTGTAGCCCTGCGGCTCTGCAATATTCTCTCTGAAATAAGGGGACCTATAATTCACAGTGTTTATTTGACAGCCTTTGTGTGGTCAGGGAAAGGGAAAACAATGCTGGAGAGGCACATTTTCCCTATTCCACTTGCTGTGATCCCAGTATGTTTTGTCTCTTCTGCCTGAGTTGATGGGGTCATTTAGTAGGCACAGACTGAAAATGTCCTGTGATTGTAATGTTTAGGTCTTTAGCTTCACAGTGTTTGCTGGGCCTGACTCACAAACCAGTTTAACAATCTAGCTAGGGTGAATATTTTGTCAATGCGACATTTTTAGAATAATAAAGAGACCAGTAATTTATTTAAAAGATGCTCTCATTTCATAAATATTTCCATAAAAGCTTGAGGAAGTTTAATTATATGGCAATCTTTCACCCCATTGTGGATGACCAGAATTAAAACTAGCTTCACTTTCTCTGCTCAGTAGTTCTGGGATTTCTGACTGTACCTCTAATTCCTCAGAAGCAGAACTTGCTCTGCTTTAAATTACTGTTAAATGATTCAGGAATCATATTTATGTGGAACAATTGTTCCACTGATCTTCACAAAAATCCATGATGGGAAAATCATCATTCATTTTATAAATGACTGTTCTTAAATCTGTTGTATTTCTTCCTTTCACCAAATGTGCATCCTCTGTAATATGGCTTTGGTTAATTTTTAATTTTTCTCTATAGAAAACCRTGCTAATTACAGCTTGATTAGATAAGTAGTTGGTGAAACAGCAAGTTGCCTGCAAAGCCTAGAAGAGCTGTTAGAAAAGATTTCAGCAGTTGAAGCTCACGGGAATATACAGCTTAAACTTTTCAGAATGAGAGCAGGCATCCAATCAATTTTTAAGCCTATTTCACGACCTTTTCTCCCTGTGATTTTAACTGGCTGCTCAGCTAACCAAAAGCCTGCGATATGACACTTTCTATTTTAGTATGTCTTTTTTTTTGCAAAGATTGAGAGGGGAATTCTTAATACTGAAAATCGTTAGAAGTAGTTCACCTCACAATTTCTTTGTTAGACTACAAACAGAATTATAGATGGATTCAGGAATATGGAGTCTGAATACTTCATATTGACGAGAGGTCAGACTCCACTCTCAGTACACCAATGCAAATCAGAAGAATTTTTTTTTCTGAAAATTCAGTGTAGTTACTTTAGTTTTAGCTGGTATAACTTTTAAGATTATTTTCAGGAAGAAAGTTCTCACAAAGTAAAAAGTGGTACATATATAAATTGCTACTGTTATCAATTTCTACTTTTGTTTTCCACTGAATAATCCTTTGCTGGTGAAGTTTAGATATTYGGACAAACATTTGTTAGCTCCACAAAGGGAAAATATAAAATACAATGAAGATTCCCTATAATTTTCTTTAATCTCATGCCAAGTTACTACCAGCATGACCCTGAAAGTAGTATTACTTCCTGAATACATAGCCTTGATGAACAATAAATTTTTCTTTCATGACAGGTTTATTGTTTTGTTGAGGAATTGCTTGAAAGGTATTTCATTGTATGTTGTGAAGGTGTAATTAGGCTACAGCAGGAGTATTCCTTTAGTATGTTAGGCAATAACTTCATGTCACCTTTTCGTACACAGGGATTTCATTCTGTTAAACTGATTGATTACTTTATCAGGATTCTTTTGCTGTAATTTGTATAAAGCAGTGTCTTGCTGAAGGGAGAAGTATAAAACTTCAGTCCTTTGCCCAGAGGGCAGGATCTGTGTGAAAGAAGACAACAGCAAAGCAGCCTGGGCCGCACAGGGAGGTCTGCAGGGCATTCAGACCAAGAAGTTGTCCARTCTCTCTTTCCATCCAAGACAGACACAGTTAAACCCACCATTTGCCTTCCCTGTCAGACATTTATGTAAATTGTTCTTAAAAGTCCTGATCATCTTTTGTGGCCTGAAGCTGCAGATACACAAACCTCTCTCTTATGCCTCTTTCCACTGCCATTGGGGGAAGCCCAAAGAGGAAAAGATGTACTTTTGAAAATTGCACCCCATCATGACTGAGCAGTGCCTCACCATCTGTGAAAAAGAAATTGTCCCTAAGTTCTGAAAAATATTTATCATTAGTTTCTCAAAAGGATCTGCTGCTGTTCTGACAATCATCYAAATTGGATTGTGCTGAGGAAAAGCTGACCTTCTCCTTTCTCCAGTGAGGTCTTCTATTGGAATTCGATAAATAAAATCAGTCAAAACCCACTTAAATTTCCTCTTAGAATATTTCCCTAGATAGAAGCCAGAGTGAGGAATATTAGGCTAAATTCTCTCTTGACATAAATCCATTGAACCTAAATTAATCTACCTCTTGGAACAACCTGATTGTGGCATCAGGTGAAGTATTCTTTTAGCACAGCACCCAGGACCTAAAACTAAGTTACATCAGCAGAGAATTTATTTTGCTATTGCTGCAGTCAGACAACCAGCTCTGATTTTAGTAGCACACTAATAAATGTTCCTCGCAGTGCTGCATGATGAGATTTCAGCAATAAAAACTTACTTGTGTTTCCTTACAATTTTAATTTACAAAATTGATCCAGACAGAAAACTAGAAGATTTTCTTTCAGAATCAAGAAGTATGTTCCTGTGAAGTTTTGAAGAAAATCTATTATGCTATGTTTGAATCTCACTTCATTAAACATTTAGGCTGATTCACTGTTTTGATATTTGTTATAATGGCTTTTRTGTCTTGCTGAAAAACTTGTTGCACTGTTGCTCTCAGTCAGAATTCCCAGCGAGCTACAACTTTTTGGAAAGCAGAGTGCTAGTTATGTGTGAAGAAGCAGTCATAAATGAAAACACTGAAGTAATTATATCTGCTTGGATATTTTTGCCTAACGTTATTTTGAGGCGCCCAAAGCACAGCCTGCAGTAGTGAGGGTTCCCAGCCATTATCAAACCTGAATTCCCCTGGATSAAGCAAGCAGACTCTTGCCTCTGTATAGTCCATCCCATCTCTATATTTTTCTGTGTAAGGTCTTCTTATTGAGGTTCAGTTTTCATGCACATTAGTCACCCTGAGCAGTCTGCACAAAGTTGATCCTGACCTGCACTGTGCCATCGCTTGCCAGCAGGCTTCACTGCTAATCTACCATGAAGGATGCTTCATTTGCCGCCAGGTGGGTTGCACAGAGGGGTTGTGTTGTCCCACTTTTGTTGCCTCTGTCCAGAAAATTGCAATCATGCTTTAAAATGGGCAAGTGGAAAAAGGCAGCCTCGCATGCCATGCACACATTCTGCCTCATTTAGCACCTACATACAAAAAAAAAWTAAAAGTTAATAGAGCTGCCAAACCAATTAGATTAAATTAGATTAGTGAGCCAAAAAATTAAGACATCATGGGAGACAGGTCTAGGAATGCTGTGGCAAAAGAGAGTATGGGATACCCAGCTCTAGAAAAAAATTAATTTAGTCAGTGAACTACCACTGAAATAAAAATATTTTTAAAATGTCGGATGGAACTAAAACGTTTTAGACACATGGTGCATTAACCAAAATTTTAAACCTTTGCCTTTAGCTGCAAAAATGTAAAACTGATGGAATTAGTTTAGCAGGCMATACAGATTAACTGCATTAAACTGCACATGTTCATTGTAATGCAGGCCAGTTATAAATGCAGTACAGACCACATCTCTCTAATCTCATCTATTGATGATATCTGTGTTTTTCTCTTAGTTGAAAAAGTGTTGGTAATTTCTATCTTAGGGTATTATTTCTGTTGACTGAAAATATGAATATTGAACATTAGTGATCAATACTCTCCCAACACCCAGATCAATCAATGCTTTGATTTCTCTAATTAGGGTACTGGACTGGGTGTCAGAAGGAACATTTGCTATGCTTACTATCAATAATCTTGGAAAATCACTGCAGTTCTCTGGGTTTAGGTACTGCACCAGATTGCAGAGATAAAGCAGAAGAAGCCTCCTCTGTCAACCCCTATCTGGTTTACACAGATGCATTGGGAGTTGTAATGTTCTTGGACACTGCTGACAATGACTGTAGAAAACATGCACTCAGTGGGTGTTCTCAGATAGATAGCCAGCCCTCCCAGAATGTGTAACACCTCCGGGGGGTTCATAAATATCCTCCAATTGTCTGAATAGGAAACAGYGAGAGAAAAAACCAAGCTCCCTATTGTTATGAGTAAATCTGTGAAGAAAAGAGTTAACTTTTTCTGTTGTATRAGAATTACAATCTTTCTGAAAGTTATATTATTTAAAAAGTGCCAACCCAATCAATTTTCTGGAGTTTGAAAGTACATGTCTTGACAATCCTTACTTCAACTGACTATGAAAGTTTTTCATCAAAGCAACTGGGGGCTTTACAAATTGTATGCTTGCGATGATGTTTTGGGGTGGTTAGGATTTCTGCATCCTATTTTTGAAACCTTCAGCCAGGCACACAGATCTATTAGGTGGGAAAGARCAGGGCTGGTAAGTCAAAGGGAAAAATTGTAACTGCTGTGATACAAGTTAGAAAGCGAGTGAATTGGCTGCAAAGAGAGGAAAGAGTCTGAGTTCACCTGTGGCTAAATAGTGGCTGCAGTAAATCAAAATCATCTGTGGATGCTGCAGTAACATTTGAGGAAGACCACTGAGCAAAGCATGGTAATAATGGATGTTGCAGGTCAGAAATGCTGTAAGTCTTGTTTTAAAATCAGGCAACATCAGAAAACTGGTGACACTGTGTGGCAGTGATGGATTAAGCCTTTGCTGGACTGGTGACAGAATACAGTGCTTCCTCAACCTRTTTCCCCAGGGACAGGAAGTAGAAAGTTTGTCACATTGGCATAGCTGTGCTGGAACAGGCGCAAAGGCTCCCAAACTCCCCCAGCAGTGCCTGTCACCCATCTGGGCCTGTGCTCAGAGCTTGTGCCCTACCCGCAGCACAGCTATGCCAATGTGACATCTCCTCCTCCTCATCCTCTCTGCTCTCTTCTCGTGTTTAAATACAGGTGTTTTTCTCTATTGTCAGGACTGCTAGAGGGAAGTTTTGGATTTCGTCTCCAGTTTCCCTTTATCTTCTGGGCTTGCTAGGATAGATCAGAGGAGGAGCTTTTCCTTTCCATTTATCTCATACCATACCTCTGAACACCATATGGGGGATCTGCCTGCTCCAAAGAGCATATATATGCAGGTACCCCGTTCTGGCACACACACGGAGCCTCATGCGAGATGGCTTGATTCAACACGACTTCCCAACCAGAGGAGAACGCAGCATGCTCGAGACGAGTTAAACATGGTTGGCAGCCATTCCGACAGTCCGTGCTTTCCAGCTGCACTCCCGGGCGCGTCGCGGCCGGGCACCCGCGGGCTCGCTGGCCAGTGGGGATGGCTGCTCCTCCTGCTCCCGGCAGCGGCACAGCCTGGCAACCAGCCGGCCTCTCCTGCAGCCCCCACGGCTGCCAGCGCTGGCTGAGCCAAAGCTGGGCCTCTCCCTGGGGCGCTTGGAGAGACACCTTCCTCCAGATGCCCACRGAGGGGGTGGGAGGACTGGGGTGGGAGGCGAAGGCCAAGCCCAGTGAGCTCTTGGCTGCTGGACACATGGCTTGTTCCAGCTGACAGAAACATGCCCAAAGCAATCACTCACCCGCCTGAAGCAGAAGAGCCCCATATGTAACAGGATGGTTTGGCCTCTGGTTGGTTCAGCGGGTTTCCGTCTCACACTAAGAAGTGTTCCACAGTATAAAAACTGACATTTTTCTACATTTGTGTGTAGTTCAGACAAGGACAACCCAAAAAGTAAGTGTAAAAGCAAGCTGTCAGTTTCTGGCTTGGGTTACTTTCAAGAGAGCTGGAGGGAAAGGATAGGGATACGGGCAGTGGAGGGAAATTGGAATCTCCAGAGTCAGTTTGTCAGATTAAACTGTTGTCTTCCTCTCTAAGTCAAGCATCTCCAGGACCTGAGCCTGGAATTGCCTCTTCAGATGGGCTCTGTGAGTCATGACAACTCTGGACCCATAGGACACGTCTGGTGGCATGTTGGAAGGGGGTGGCCAGCTGAGGAAAGTCACTAACAATGGTCATATGCAATACTGAAGGACAGCTCATACTCTGATGAACTTCAGTCTTTTCTCCCCTGTTTCTCCTTCTCATGTAATTTTTCAGGCATTTGGACCAAAGCAGACATGGACAATGCCCAAATAACGTTCAAGAGCTTTGGCTGTGCAGGAAGAGGCTACTACCCAGCAGCCCTGCTTACCATGATTTTAAATTTAAATTTTTACCATGATATTAAATTGCCGTTTTATATTTCTTCCATCTCTAATCACTACTTTGTATCCTGAGATTTCAAAGTAGGTGCAAATGTTGATAAATGTTGCTTGCTGATAAAGGCATGGCACAAGACTTGTGGCACAAAAGGGCAATAAACKGCTGAGTTTATGTGGCAGTTGAACCTCCTGCACAGATAGATATTTATTTAGCTCTTGAGCATAAATCTCTCCAGTGAATTTCAGAATTTCCCTGACATAGGAATACCGAGCCTAAGGCATATGACCATCTTAGTACTGAGCTTCTGCAAGAATTAGCGTGTGAATTGGGCTTGTTACTCCAGATGATTATAGTTTCTTTCCCAAAGAGCACAACTGCGCTAGAGAAACCCATATAATTTAGAAAGAGAGGACTAGAAGCCAGTTCTGTGAAAGGAATGAGTTTTATGTGACGATAATAAATTTGGGTGTGACAGATATACTGAAGGAAAACCGCTTTAAAATAACACATGTGCCTCAGAAGTTGTGGCTATCTGCCCATCCTTTCCTGCTTGCACTAACTTACCCAGATGTATGTGTGCCTCCTTGCTTGGAAAATACTTTCTAACTTCCCTGCCTTTACGACTGACTGGCCTAAGTCCAAAGTCTTGGTAGTATCATATTTCTGTCTGCATGTCTCAGTGTTCGCAGCAAAAGTAATCATGGCAACTAGTGCTGGATAAGTACCTTGGTGTCTGGATGGATGGATGGATGGATGGATGGATGGATGAATGGATGGATGAGAGAACACTGCTGGAGATCAGTTTCTCTGCGTTAACACTAAAATCCATAAGAAGGTGTGGTCAAATCATCCTCACTTCTTACTATGAGACTATGCTAATGGACATCATGTCTTATAAAGAGAGGAGGAGGGGCTGATTTTTACCCTTTTTTTGTCAAGTTGTGTGGACAGCAGCTGGTATGTGATGTTGGGCARTGGGGCAATTGGGCAATGGGCAGATGGCACTTACTATACATAAGTGGCTGCTTTCCAACAAACACGTTTTTCCATGAAATAGGAAAAGTAGCGTCTTTTTAATGAATGTGGACCTTGTTTTAATGGTGTTTTTAACCATCACATTTCAGGTGGTTCCTTGGTCTTACCCTTGAGATGTTTCAGAAGTTGAAGCAAGACCATGATGCAGAACACCACTCACTATGGCAATTTTTACACTTGCAGCATGCTCTGCTTGCCCATGAGCTTGTAGACTGAACTCAAAAGCTTGGATGACAGTACCAGAGAGATGACTTTTCTTCTTGAAACCCCRTTGCCATTTTTTTATAATACTTAACCAGAAATGTAGGGGTTTGGGTTTTTTCACCTGTTGACTGCCATAAGCAGCTCCCAGCACAAGCCTAAGTCTATAAATTCATTTCTCTAATCAAACATGAGGGAATTCATGGCTGTCACTAGGCTCTGTGGCTGTATTGGATGGATACCATTCTTATTCATTGCTATTCAGGTTTTAAAGTGTGCAGTGGTACAGTGGCAGCTCTGGATCATCATAAAATTGTGCATCTTCAAACATGTTCACCTTCCACCTTATCATAACCCCTTGGTTTTGCTTGATCCTATTTCTTCTTTAAAAACAGAGAACATTTTTGGAAGGTAACAAATCAGGAAATGTATATGTTCCTGCTATCTTTAATGTGAAGCTAGTGTGTAATCGTCAAACAACTAGATTAGGCCAAAATGCGAAAATTGAAACAAACAAGATAAATAAATGAACCCAGATCAGAGAGAGATGAGGTCTAGCAGTGATGACTTTGAAAATATTGGTCTTATATCCATGAAGGTAAAGGTGTCTCTGTTTCCACAACTGAAAAGCCAAGATGACAGGACCTGCCTGAATTTAGAGGGGTGGTGCTAAATTTGTGCACCAAAAAAACAATAAAATCATCTGCTTACTCGTTATGATCGAAATGACAATATGGCAAGCAAAACTAGGATAGGAATGGTATTGCTATAGTAAAAAAGTCCAGTTAATAAAGAACACATTATACCTGTGAAACAGATACCTCTCTTCATAAGGGAAACGTATTAGAGAAGCCCTCTCTTCAGAAGTTGTGGGGATTTTGATACATTCTGACTATGTAATAAAAATAATTTAGTGAGATGCATCACAGTATGTTATTTATATCATAGCACATCACTGTATTTCTTGCTTGGGTCTTTGGAGCTTTTGACACATCAGCCTTGATATGCATAAGTTTATTTCGTCTTTTGTTATGTCAATGGTCATGAATTCCTAACTCCTTTGAACTAGATTTTTTAAAAGACCGACCAGAAAAAAGTGTTCTCAGTAAACATCTGTTAAGATCGTGAGACACAAGAAAAGGAACTTTGCTGTCACGGTAGCCTTCTTTGTTCAGCATAATCTAACTAGTCATCTCCTGTACTTGGAGCTATCTTGTCAGCTAGGTATTGTTTCTCTTCTGCTGAGCAAAATCAGACTGACTTTTGTGTTACTAATTCCCTGAAGAAACCGGAACTGTTACACTTCTGAACCATTTCTCAAAGTATTACCATCTTATTTCACATTCTATGCCAGATTTGGGATTTCTGTTTCTTATCTGGCTCCTCAGCGTACAGCCCCTGGCCTCCTTCGTACCTCCCTCCACATGATGTGGACACCATTAGGATTTTCTCTCCATGCACAACAGATACAACAAGGACGTTTTTTTTCCGTCAGTAGCCTTTCCCCAGCTCCCAACCAGCATTTGCCTGGAGGTAAGCCAGCTGTGTCTGAAATCACTGAGAGAAGAATAGTGCTATCAAAAGACTGCCAAATAATGCAGGAGGGAGCTGAAAGATATGCTCTGAGATATTTCGGGTCAGCCCAATCTTTCTGCTACATTTTCTTTTGGATCAGCTTGCAAACCAGGGCAGGTTCAATCAGATTTCAGGACACAGAACCATATTTCTGAGGCTTTTTCCCTCCCTACCTTATTATACTGTAGTCTTCAGGTGGCCCTTCTTGACCTGGTCAAGATATGTCTTTGAGGTCGGCATTGAGCACTCTGCAGGTTGCTTCAGAAGTGAGGCAGATTGCTCACAGTCTCCTTTACCACTCCTCTCTGGTAAAACAGTTAATGCTCTTCATAAGCAAACTGTGGCAGTGCGTGAACTATTAACCTTAATCCATCTGACATTCTCCCTTCCATGTTTTAATTATATTTACAGCTTTCAAGGAGGTTTTCAGCCTTTCTCTTTTTATCATGGGCTTTTCTCAGCGGACACGAGCTTTACTTCACCTTCTCCTGTACACACATAGTAACATGCGCAATGTACCTTTCTTGTGGCCACAAAGTTTGACTTGTAAGAAGTGAAATACAGGAACGTAAGTATATTTCTATATTTGTATTTCCAGGGCATTTATTTACTAGTGATTTTCTGAACCTTTTACATGAAACCACAATAAATCAGGTAAAACTAGGAAAAAAGTCTTAACTGATGCTGAAGGCTGCCCAACAGAAATGGCTCTTGCACTGTTTGCAGCTTGACATTGATTCTCYTTTGGTTTCTGAAACCTCCTCCATGCAGCATGGCTTCATCTGATGGTTGCTGTAGCCCCAAGTAGAGCCATGTATATTGGTGTATAGCATATACTTTTCACATAGGTGCTGAGCTTGCAATAAAAGGAATCTGGTTTACACTGTAGAAAAGTAGTTCACAGCACAGTTTTAAAACAAAAGATCAGCAGCTCCAGGAAGCTAATGGTCCTTGTCAGCAGGCAGTGATTCACAGCTACCAGAGCAGCTCTCTTCTGTCACTGCAGAGGACAAAAGTCCCATCCATACTGGTGGGGCAGGGTTCTGCTGTCATTCTGGTCCTCAGAGGTCAAAATCCAAAGCAACTCAATCCAACTTGAGTCATTCTGTGGGTGTAAAAAACTGAGCGCAGCTGGTTGTGCCACTGCAGATGCCCTTGGTACCTCTTTCTCTGCAGGTGACCCTGTGAAAGTGATGGGTCCTTGGAAACTCGGGGCCCAATCTGGCAATTTCCTGTGGCTGTCCTGGGTACCCAAAAGCATCTCAAAAGATAGTATATGGCTTTTTACCATATTTATCTTTCATAGAACCAAGAACAGACCATGTCTGTATTCCTACAACACATTTTTTCCTGCCCTTTCTGTAATTATAGGGTGTCTACTGCCCATCATTACTGAAAAGTCAAGGCACTTCTCAGTCCATTACATAATGTCACTGATGTAGGGAAGCAGAGCGAATGCCATTTACTGAGGAGGGATTAAAGTCCAGCAGGAAGAAAATTGAAGAAAGTGAGATTCAAACTCATTTCCAACCAAATGTCCAACTTCATTTCTTACTCTGATGATGATCCTTTGTTGGTGATTAATGAAAGATGCCGAAATGATCAATAGCTGGATAAAATGGCAAATGGTCAGATCTAAGGCTTATGCAGTTTGGTACCCGTGTGTGTATGGAAGAGTGAAGATATTTGTATGGTGAAAACTAAGAATGAGACAAACATATGTGATACTGGGAGCAGCTTTCAGTCATTTTCAGCTCAGAGGTCTTCTGTACAAGAAATGATTGTTACTTCCTCTCCCATTAACATATTGGGTTTTCCATGAAACCATGCAACAAAATTTCATGCACAAACCCCTTCAGCAATGAACAAGCCCATACTGGCCGATTCCCTTTACTCCCCTCTTTGTCAGCTCCTCCAAAGGCCTATCATAGATTTCTAAGGCAGGACTTATAATAGCTGTACTGACTTCCAAAAATATGTCATATATATTCAGGTATCCCCTGTTCGTATTTTTACTACAATTTCTGCTAATTTGTCTGGTAGACATCAATATCTCCCTTGATCTCCTGTACAGAAGGGGACATCRCAGTTTTTCAGTTCCAAAGTGGTTTTAAGGGAGAAGTTAAAGTCTCACAGCAGACCATTCAAGAAATTGCTGAATAGCTCAGCATTCAGATTTTTATTTGCATTGGTTCATCTTGACAGTATCTGAATGCCTTGCACTGATGCCTTAAGTGATTGTGATTAGTATCTATCATGTGATGTTTACTCTTCACCCCTGCTTTGGAGTGAAGCGTGTTCTCTGGAATGTCTTATTTTGGTAGAGCTTTATCAGTTTTGGTTTTGTTTAGCTTTGTTTTCTTGGTAAAATGTACATGTTATTCTGTATTTATTTTAGAGAAGGCAAGGTTAGAGACCTTAGGTCTTGAGGGAGCTCATTCCTCAGTCACAGGCTGACCAGTTCTGCCTCCCCAGATAAGCTTTGGCCTAGTTTTAGAGAGGTTCAGTTCCAGCAGAAGAGCAAAGTTGCTGAGTGCAGGTTTTATTGAGGGCTTTAAGCAGTATTTAAGATACTTGGGGCTCAAGATGGGAATTATTTGAATGATCCATCACATAGTGAACTCCATTTTTGTAGTGTTTGGGAAGACAACACAAGACCCGGCAGAAAAATCTGATTTCTCACGGTCATCTCTATTACGTGAAGTGCTGTGTGAATCTCTGGTGCACAACTTGAATGCCTTACACCGGGTATATCACATTAGTGATAAAGGAGAGAAGAGCTGAAGTCAGTCAGAGCTAGGCATGCAACACATTCCAGCCAACTGCAGAATCCATGTGAAAGTCCTCATGCAGTAAGTTTGTATTGACAGGGAATGACTACTCCACCTGCAAAGAYCAAGAGGACCATCCCAGGGAAGGCAGGTTTGGGTTCCAAACTTCTTAGTCCTGTGACACACCAGATTCTCTCCTCACATGGACTCTGCATGTGGTTTCAAGTTCACAGAACATGGATTAGCTGAGAAATTAATGCTGAGAAGTTCAGCAGAGGGAGCTTTCTAATTAATATTAACCTGTATTGTGGTGTGTCATGGGATGCCTGAACAATTGCTTTCCTGGTGTTAAGGAACTGACTTTATGTTCATGCTAGCACTCTCTGGGATGCTCTGAGCAGCTACCAAAAGGGCTGTTTCAAAATAGCTTGAAGTCTTTTCGTATTGAAGAGGTTGAGACTGATGCTTTCTAGCCCTGCTAGCTCAGGTGCCTCTCCTGTGGTCATTTTAAATGGTCTCAGGCTGAAGCTGAGCAACGGAAAGCAATAAAAACCAACAAAATACTCACTAAGAATTTCGTACGAAGGGAGGGCATCTCAGCTTGCTGGTGCACTCATACATTTTTTCAGGCATGCATCCAGTATTAAACTCAGACTCTTAATTTCCTTTAGGCTATGATTTCATGTGGCTCAGTTTATTCATAGGTACCCAAAAAGTTTAAAAGTCTCATACAATCCAGAAACTTCCTAATGGCCCCAGACAGCTCCATAAAGCAAGCAAGCACTGGAAAAGTAATAGCAACCATCACAGCTGCAGATTACTTCCTAGAGCTTTACGCCCTCCCTTCGGAGCACGCAGCCAGGCAGGGGTGGCTGGGTCATCTGTGCTGTGGGATGCACCCAGGGGCAGCCCACACCAGGCCCTTTTGCAACTCACAGAGCTCCTCCAAGGTATTGCTCTTTACTCCCATCTGAGACAGCTATAAGGGGGCTGTGCAGTTTAACATGAGGTGCAAGAGATAAACCAGGTTTTAGCTCCTTCCAGTCACTGGAACAGTGCAGCCACTGTTGTGCTACCGACAGCATTTCCCCCAGCTCCTTGGCCTGGTTACAGCTTGGGTAGCTGCAATCTGCCTACTTTCTGTCTCCCTGGAGTTCCTGTTGGCAGCATTATTCTTTTTCCACTTCTTGTCCTAATTTAGTTGGGTTATCTTGCTGTGCAGTGTTAAATGCTACCACAATCTGTATCCGAGGGGGCTACATGTCAGGTTTGGGTGAAGCGATCTCTCATTAGGGGAGCCTGATCTTCCAGGCTTTGCTCCGGTGAATAATCCAGAGGTGTGTAATTAGGCTTTCAGAGGTCCAGTGGTGCTACTGGGCAATGCACTCGGAAGAATAACACCACTCGAGTTGCCTGGAGTTTTATGCACATGTACACAAAATCCTTGCAGCAAATGTGAAGTCTTTGTTTAAATTTGCAGTTTCAAACCAATTGGAAAATAAACATAACATTGGGGAAAAAAGTGAGAAAACTGAAGGGATTTATCTTGCTTGCTCCCAAACCATTAAAAGCCTGAGGCTTCGAATACTCCTCTATACTGAACAATGATATCCGCAGCCTTTCAGCTCAGTTTGGGTTCAGTGGAAGCCAGAATTAAAAATGCAGCCCACTGGGCTTCAGTGTAAATGAATTAAAACCAGTGAAGCAAAGACTTCACTATTCTTAGGAGTTTTGCACAGATCTACAAGCTATAAGGATGCTGATTAAGAACTTTGAGAAAATATTTTTTAAATAAAAACAATATACTTGTATGTCTCTTTTACTAGTAGACATTCACTTTCCTCCCTTCCCAAGTCTCTGGGCTAAGCAGCTCATTAGCGTTCGGTGGTGAGAGGTGCCCATCTGAAGGCAAGATATACGACAGAGAAGGTGAATTATCCCTAGGGCTACCTTTAGCTCTGCTCCAACTATGGAGCAAGCTTTCATTCATCAATTGACAGGATGGAGTGCAGGCACCCTGTCTAAGTAAATAATGGGAAAGGCATCTAAATTTCCTGCATGTGATGTAAAATATAACCTTGATCTTTCTTTCTTCAACAACAAGACACAGAAGCTGTGAGTTTTGTCCAGCAGGAACTATATACAATATGTATGCACATATTTAAAAATTGCACAACTTTTAGGTAACTTATACATGCATTTGTTTTGAGATGCAGTCAATATCTACACTGGCAAGAGATTTTTAGGTTTTGATATTCAGCTTTGATGGCTGCCTGTGTAGAGAGAAATGCATCCTTAAACACTGCACTGTCAAAGTAATATCCACAAATCGTTCAGCGCCCATCACTGGCAGATAGTAAATATTTTATACCTTACTGAAAAATAATATTTCTTCTTCTCAAGTATTGCTCATGTGTTCCCTTTGGGCAACTCTCAGAATAGCCTTTTGRGATTAATAAAAACTAATAGTTCCCTTTATGCTTTTAAAGCTTTCGTCACATGGGCTCCCCAAAGCACTTTCACAGCAGCAATCCTAGTCACTTACTTTGAAAAACAAATATGCATTRAGGGAAGCATAGGGAGACTAAAGCTTCTTCCCTCTGTTCCAGCATGAAGATGTCACCTATGCTGTGTGCAGGACTGCCACTGGCACGGATGATCTCTCTGCAGAGGTGCCACGGAGAAACAGCCCTGCTCTGGGAAGATGTTTTGAAACAATGTACAAAGAAAATGAAGGGTGTGCCTGGGGCAGGCTGCTAGGCTCAGGGGAAAGGCTATGAATAAAAGTGTTACATATACTTTTTGTTTTTTAATCCACACTATGGTTATTTCCCACATACTGATCCATTTTTTATTGCTGTGTTTGCAGCTGGATTGAAATTATTTGGTTTAATGATAATTTTTGCTTTAGGAGCAGATGTCCCTGACATTATTCCAGACAAGACCGACACTGAGCAAGATTTTTGGAGGGGCATTCTGGCTGGTCCACAGGCACCTCTGCATTTCCTATTTTCAGGTTGCAGCTTTTTGATGATGCTGGCGAAAATTTCATTTGCCATGGTTATGGTTTTCAGAAGCAGCAGTGTGTCATTATGTGCCCAGAAGCTGGACATTATAAAGGGAAGAACAGAAATAATAATAATAATAATAATAATAATAATAATAATAATAATAATAATAATAATAATAATAATGCTTCTCCCAGAACACTGTGACAACGGTCTAACATTCTGCCCTTGAGCTATTCCTCCAAACAACATTTCCAGTCTGTATTCTTCCCTTTCAAATGTCTAATGGAGTGTTGAGCCAGCAAGACAGCTGGGAAGTTCGAGTTTCTGCCTGCACAATGGCAGCACTGTCTGTGCTGTCAAAATTAACTCTCCATTTTTTCCTGCTCTTGCTGAAAAAAAGATCTTTCTAACATTTGTAAAATATACTGTGTGCTCAGAGATCTTATGTTCCTTTGCCGGTTTAGTTCAAGTAAAGCTGATTAAAAAATTCAATTCTAGTGTCATTCAAACAATCAGTGATACTCCAATATTGGTATCATGAAGGTGTATTTTAAATACCTGATCTCATGGTCTGTGGAAGGATAAGCACAGCAGATCACAGCTTGGCTAATGAGAGGATGGGCACTGCATAAAATCCTGAAAAGAAGCATCAGCCCAGCTCTATAGATATTTCCAGACTAGACTGACACAATACCTGCTGATACTGGCASTTGTCTGGTATCTCAGCTCTGGGTTGCACTTACCCAAGAAATTTCAGCATGGTCTGTGGGGTTTTGCAGCTGAAAGGGAGAACAGGATCTAGCCCATTATATTACACACCTGATTTCTGTTGAATGGTGGATTTTGTGATTTATTTTTCAGCCAACTCACAAACTGCACCAAAACATCAGACATGTGAATTGGCACTTTTTGACCTGAGCTGCTAGACAAAGAAGGTTTATACAGATTTGTAATAGCCATTTTGACCTCTCTGCCTTTGATGGTAATAGCACATGTTCAGCATGAGCTCAGTTTTTAATATATAAGTGACCCCCTTGGGGATCTGTTCTAAAGAAACTYGGGCTTCCCAATGATGGAAAGAAATGTTTTTCTATTTAAGGGAGGGAGGAAAGCAGGTAAGAAGTACTCTGCTCCTTGGATATGGAAGGCACATGTAAATGCAAGATGCCATTTATCATTATTTGATATATAGCAAAATACAGTAATTTCACTTAGCAGCAGGTTTTAAGAAGATTAAACAGGCTAGGAAAATTGTTTTAGAATAACAGTGTAACAGGATATTGTAAATTATTTTGCAGTAGGCTGTCATGCCATGTCACCATAATTCTTCAATATTTAATTAAACCCCACAGCAAATTAATATTCAGGTCCTGTCAAGAAAACTAATTGGATACAGGGACCAGCTGCTGGAGAAGTTTGGATGTCAGCTTCAAATGATAATGTGAATGGTTCACACTGGCTTGTGGGTACACGTTTAAAACACTCATCATAGAATCACAGAATTATAGAATCATGGATAAAATGGTTTGAGTTGGAAGGGACATTAAAATCATCCAGTTCCAATCCCTTTGCCATGAGCAGGAATATCTTCCACTAGACCAGGTTACTCAAAGCTCCATCCAGCTTGGCTTTTACACTTAAATGGATGGGGCATCCACAAATTCTCTGGGCAACCTGTGCCAGYGCCTCATCAACCTCACAGCAAAGATCACCATGGACTTATGGACAAGACTAGTTTTGTTTGTAACAAAGTTTTGGCATTTTAGCAAGAAAGATCTATCTTTAATGATAAGATATGTTAATCCAATTTAATTAGAGACTGGAGGTTTTTTTAAAGCAATTCTCAGATGATGCTCTGTGATAGGAAGTTCTCTCCTGGGAAAGGTGACAGCTACTGGTGTCCATGGTTTTAGGCACCTGTGCTTCTGCATACCTGATAGACCTTCAGTTTCTCCCCCTGTCTCTGAGATTAAGCTCTTTCAAGGTAAGGACAGATACTTCAAATCATTAGTCCCCTTTTTAGCATTGTAATCATTGCACTGGTCTGAGCCACYACTAGATCAGGCTACATGATTATGGTGGAGCAAGTATGGGAATTGTAGTACCCATTGGAATGGGGCCAGCCACACTGACCAGGTTTCATGCTAAATAATGAAAGCCCTGACATTAAATGCATCACAACTCCTCATTAAATGAATCACATTCCTATTCAAGGTGATATTTTATAGCTCTGCAGTCTCAGAGCTGTGTATGTTTTTTAAAACATAAGTTTTAAATTACTAGGGCTTTGTACAGCTCATTTGTAACCTCACAAGTACAGGGTATTGCAAGGTATCTGTATTTCAGTGTTTATCAGAACATAGAGCACTGTTTGCAAACTGCTCAGGAACAGGAAAAAAATTAAAATTATGGAAACTGGCATAATAAGGATTTATAAATATTGTGTTAGTATGGGCTATGTAATTCTACTTTTGCAGTACTATCCAATATCCACAATAAAAGTGGATACTCTCTTTTCTAGTAAATTGTTATGATTTTTTCCGTCACTGATTTATATTGAAATGCTGAACTCCAACACTTTTTTTGCTAGCTAGCAATTAAGATGAAAGCACTGTCCTTTCTGAGAATGGCATTCATTCAGGCAATAAGGAGATCTGACACAGTTTTGCTCTTTTACCCAGCAGTTGTTTGCAAAACAATAGAAAGGAACTCTACTTTATTTCATTGCCTTAAAAATAAAGAAAGATAAAAAAAAACCAAGGAAAGAAAAAAGGCTGTAAAAATTTAGCTTACAAAGAGATGAGAAATGGGGTTTGCAGGGAGCCAGTGTCATGCTGTATGGAAGCTAATATAGCAAATTCAGAGTAAATGCAAATGCAGTATGTTAGGCAAATTAGAGATGGTTGAATTAATCTTGAGTAAGTGACCAACATTGTGCTGCTTCTGTCTGGGTTTTCCAGTTGATGCTGATTTCTGGTTATGCTCTTCTTATTTAAGCAGATTCTTCTATGGGTTAATTCTGTGACTACCTGAACTGTGTGCAGACATCAAGTACATCAAGAATTCTCTTGACACAGTGAAGAAATGCCTGTCTCAAGTGGGACGGTGCTGAGTCCTTGCCCTGGGACTTGCTCCCAGCTCCTCTGAGATTGTCAAGGACCCCAACCCAGGCCTTGGTGGGCTGGATCTGGCCCTGGGGAGCTCTGCGTGCCCTGCTGAGCCTGGTGCTAAAGTTTCATGTTGCTGGTCCCATGGCCCTCACCCAGTGGCTGGGAGACACCCATGCAGTGGAAGAGTTCTAGGTGGGCAGAAACCTGGCTCTTCATCAGCCTCATCTAGAGAGTGATGTTGGGTGAGCTGTGATGCCAAGTGGGTGACACATTCAGTGTTAGTCCTGCTTATATCCTTTTTTCTGTCTTGGTAATGCTTGGGCAGGGTCTCTTTGCAGCCCAGTGGCACAACTGCCTTGGAGGGGAAGAGCAGCTGTCCTTGTACCCTGTGATGCAGAATAAGCATCTATGAGACCAGGCAATAAGTGTCYCCTGAACTTTTATCCCATACTAAATTCATTGGAGGAAGACCAACATCCTTCTAGGCTTTGGTTCAACATCAAGTAGTAAATACCTCATCTTGTGAAGCTTGTTCTGCCATAGAGAACAGTGTTTCTCTGCATTTTATTAGTGTATGTCTTCCACGTGCAACTTCTGCTAATTTAATGAATTATTTAGCTGTGCCATGCTCACAGGCTCATGCCAACACGGTAATGGAATTCTGTACTGGCTACGGGTATAGCCAGATGTTCACAATTTTTCTTCCTCATTCTGCACAGATTTTATGTAAATTGCAGGAAGAACAGCACTGCCATCACCACCTTCTCCGTTAATAAATCCCATAACGGGCTCCATGCCTGTACAACTYAGCCCACAAGGGCCAAGCTGCTGGGTGTGATCCCTACTCTTTGTGAGTTAAGGATGCTCAGTGGTGGGAAGGTAAGGGCCGCTGGGGCCATTTCTTCACTCGCGTGCTCCTGCTGGTGTAAATCGCATGTAACCACAGTCGGCAGATTTACACTGAACTGTTGTCAGGAGAGAACCAGGCTCGGCAAACTCAGGAAGAACTGGATAAGCTACAAAGTTAAAGGGTGATCAGAAGGTGATGACAGAAGCACAGTAGGAAATCCAGAGCTGTAGGGTGTGACAGTTTTGCAGAAACGTTTTTCCTTTTTTTCTTTCCCCTAGGGATTGTTTTTCCAGTGCTGATGTGCTTTTACTGAGTACCTATGGGAAGAAGAGCTGGCCTCACTCTCTCCCTTTTTTCCACTACTCAGTCCCCTCCTCAGAGGATTTACTTGTGGTTTACACTTGCAGAAGTGAGAAGAGATTCAAGCTGTGCTCATGCAATTATATCAAACTGGGGAGAGAGGCCAGCAGAACCGACGTTGGTGGATTTTGGGGTTGGGGCTATTTTTGCACAGCTGTGCTCCCTGCTCAGSCATTCAAACCACTGCAGAGTGAGACAAAGCAGATACAGCCATTCTGGAGTCCAAGCAATTTCAGTCTAGGGCTTCTTTTCAACTCACRATAACATCCCTGCTCTGCAAAATATTTAAATATGAGCTTTACTCCCATCAACTTCATTTCAGTAGTTAAGCTTCAGCACATGCTTAAGCATTTGCTGAAGTGGGTCCTCAGTTTGATAGCATTTTATACATGACGTCAAAGTTAATAAGCATCAGGSCCATCACTCAAGAGTGTGAGAGTTACCCACTTAGAGAGATCTAGAAATGTCATTTATAATTCAAGTCTTTCAAGGGAAGGATAATTGTCCAATTTTGCACTGCTGCATGGGAGAAAACAAAAGGCAGGTTTTGTGTTTGTGTGTGCTGTGCTTTTTGGGTTTATGTCATTTTGCATTATAAATTGCTTCAGGTTTTGGGGCATTGAAATCTACCAGATGCTGTAAAATGCTTCCTTTAAAGCAAAGTCTTGCACCTTGCCACAGCTGTGGGGTTTTGTGGAAGTGTTATGCTTGCTCCAGACTCAATCTGTGGTCTTGCTCAGCCCGAGTGCCCAATAATTACATGCTAACTTCATACCCTGGCACAGGAATGATGATGGATGGTCTCTGGCCAGAGTGATCCCTGCTCTCTGGTCACTTGAGCTGCCTTGCCAATGAGGCTGCATTTCTGTTTACTCAGTTAATGAGGATCAGCATTACAAAATGCATGGCAGGGATTCAGTATACATTACCAGTTAATAGAGATAATTGAGTGGAAGGAAAACTAGTTTCTGGTGTCACAAAATGTCTCTTGTGATAAAGCATTTGGAATATAAYGGTTAACATTTCATTTAGCACTGACAAAGATTTGTGTACTGCTTAATATGTATTGTTTGTGAAATCATGACATAATCATTGTTAGTAGATACATTCCAACCATATTGGGTAAAGACTTCCTCTCCATTTTTCTTATCTTTCCATTCTTACTGATTCTCCAAACATGATATCAGACATCTGGTGCCAGGATTTGAGTATCTGTTTTTCTGTCTCAACATCTAGACTCCTGAAAAGATAGCCAAATCTTTCTTGTTTTGTTTCGTTTTGTGGTTTGTTTTCTTTTTCACAGAAACYTAAACACTGAGATCAGTGGGAGTTGAAGACTGAATAATATTTCAAATTGGGTGACTTAACTATGCTATAGCACATATGTTTGTAGCAGATCAATAGATAAGCACCAGGAAAGGACACTCAGAGCATGGAGCATAATTTTTAGGTTTGGTAGGACCACTAGAACTTCGTGTTGTGCATAGTACAGACTTTCTTTGGCACCTAGTGACACTCATCTTTGGCGTCATTAAAAATCTTGGCTCTGATTTGGGAAAACAGCTAGCAAACTAACACTGTTTACTTGGTTGTTGACCATCCATATTCTGATTTGACAAGCATTCATCAATATGGATTTTATTTTGAAAAAAAAAATAAGACTGAACTGAGACAGCATTTTACCTTATTATTTTTTTTCCCAGTAAGTCCTCATATCAGTTTCAACTAAAAAGATATGTTTAACTCACAGATATATTTGCTTTTCCGGCAGGAAAAACCTTGAGAATAAAAAGAAAACAGGAATACATTGGGGGACATAAACAGTAGTTTTCTCTATATATAGAAATAAATAACATCTAAAAATCTTTTTGCCTCCTACTTGAGTAGACTAAAATCCTAAAAGCTTCTTGTATGTGCTGGCTGACTAAAAATAAAGAGCATTTATCACATTATCATTCATACAAAAACTGCCTGCACAGCCTGTGTAGTCCCCAAGCTGCTGGAGGCAGGAAGGATATTTAGTGTCAGACCCAGTTTATGTGGCTGAGTTCTTCCCTTGCTTTTTCTCAGAACTAGGATATGAGACAACACAGGCTTTCAGGCTGATGTGTTATGACCAACATTAACTTCTTAAGCCTGAAAAGACAAGTTGCTAGTCAAAATACTGGCAAKTATTTTAGTACTGATGGTTTTTTTAAGTATTAATTCGAATAAATAAGAGTACTTAATATTTTTAAATATTCATTAGAATAAACAAGAAAATAAAGCAGTTAAATTTGAGGGTTTGCATGCTGTACTTTGCCTCATTCTGTGCRGTGGCAGGTTAGTGCTCTCCATAGACTTATCTTAGAAGCCCAGGAAGTGTTGCTGAAAGCATCTCTGTGAGTTTCCAGGCTGCTGGTGTATGTTAATTTGGCTAAGGAGGGACTACAGGGGCCTGTGGATGCAAAGAAGAAGGTGATTCATTCTGCCATGTAGAAAAGTAATAAAGAAATAATTTTCTGGTGAAGGAGGATCTAGGCTATGGGCTTAGGAACTCTTCAGGAGTCACCCTTTGCACAGCCCAAGCCAAAAGACCATGTGAGCTGGACTTTCTGATGTTACATCTGATTTCTTGAGGTATGGCTGGAAGACGTGGGGAGTTCTTGAGCTGGTGCTGGGTGGGCTTTGCCTCAGATGGACCCACAATTGCTCCCACTGGCATACAGACAAAGCTGATTTCTCCAAGATCACTTGGATGGAAAGGTGACCAGGGACAGGAACAATTTACAGAAAAGGCGTAAGAGGTCCAACACACTCTGTTCTTTGTGCTGGTACTGTGTCCTGCTTCAGGCAAGGTGGCACCATCACAAACCAGAGCAACACACAAGTGAGTCCAGCACATTAGCGATAGCTCTCAGACCACAGRTGTCAGTCAGGTTGAAACAACCTGTGAAGCATCTGGATGAGATGTCAGGGGTGGTCAGGACTGCAGCAGCACCCTGAAGCACCCACCGCAGCTGTCTGTAGGTTGTCCAGCCTTTGCTCATACTACTTGCTTATGAGGAACTTGCAGAGATGTAAGAGATGAAAAGAAGGCCACAATGAGAAGCTAACTGTATAAAACCTCTGTTCTCCTAATACTCACATGCATTTTAAAGCATTGGATCTCCATTCATTTGACAAGACTTCCCTGATTCACTCTGGTAACTTAGTGCACCATCACTTCTCTTAATCTTTTTAGTCTGAGTGCAGATAGTTAACACCACAGAAATGGATGGATATACAACCAGTTTTCTCTGCCTACGATCCACAAAGGCTTCCTGCTCACTCAACACAGGAAAATTATCCTGTAACACCAGCCCATGCTGTCACAGTGGGGCCTGCCATACCTTGGGGAATATTAACCTAAATATACTTGAAATATGTGAGAGTGGCTCAGGGAACATCTCTGTCTCAGACAAATTTCCAGACAGGGTTAATGCCTTCATTTTCCTTTGTTCCAACTTGGAAGTTTTGTCAAACCTGGAGACTATTAATGGTCCAGGGATGAGGAAGGTGATCAGAGTGCAAAGGTGAAAAGTGAAAAGAAAAAAACTAGGGTAAAAAACCCGAGAAGTAGGAAGGAAGCTCTTGGTTGTGTGATCCAACCCATGCTGTGGCTCATTATTATTACTTGCAACAGCAAATGTTGATGAAGTGCTGCAGAGTGCCAGTAATTAGTAGGCATGGCTCTCCAACTGCTGCAGCATGTGGTCAATGAGTTCCTGCCTCCAAGAGATGTTCTGCACTGTAAGAAAAGAGATTTATGTCACTGATAAACATAAAAAGAGACTGAAATACAGCCTATATGCCACATTAGGAATGAGATTTCTCCTACACCTACACATCCGCAGAAATTATCTCAGGCTGGAGAGCTGGTGGAAGGTGAGGCTCAGCATCCAGGGTGCAAGTCAGAATATAAATATTTCTGTTTTCTTCTCCTCAGACTCCCACCAATCTGTTCAGCAGTATCTGGGAAAAAGAAATCAAACCCATGCAACACGGAATGCTGTTGGGTGGCTTAGTGACAATCAGTCATGCATAAGTTATGCACATCCAACAGCATCGTCATCATGGCTGATGCCTTCCACAGTTTCCATGTCTGTATTGTATAGAAATCCCTTAATTATATTTTTAGTCAAACTGTTTCTGCCACTTGTAGGCTATACACATTTTACAAGCCCAGTAAACAGGGCATGAGCAAAGAAACCCATAAAGTTCATGAAAGAGGATAGAACACTGTGCTCACTAATACCAACTAACAGGACTTGACATGGTGCCAGGCTAAGTGGGAGCAGCAATGGGGCTACAATCACATCACTTGGAGGCTTGCATGGTGTGCCACTTGGTGTGGTGTGTAGGGAAAGGTGCCTAGATTCCCCTTTATTCTTGGGTAGATACCAATCATCCTTCGATGCTGAATGTGGCTTTGCACTGCAGACCTACCCTTTGGCACATTGTTTTTCCAATACAGTGAACAGCACAACTTCAGATTTCCAGCCTCTGAACTGCTGAATAAAGTCCTTTAGAACCTCATGAGGATGAAGAACACCTTGGGTGGCAAAGTCTAAGTTCTTCTAGTCATATACTGCTACGTCAAACACTTTCCTGGCAATCTTTTATTAAGCTAGATCTTAACACAAGTTTGTCATTTACTCCCACTTGTGCTAAAATGCAGATCTAGGAATTAACTCCTCTGTTCACTAGGTAGCTTCTTTCAACTTCTGTTCTAATTTTAGACAATTGTCTTAAAACTGTGGGCTCTTAGGCTGTCAATAGTCTCTCCATTTAAACAGTTCTTCTGCCTTGCTCACACTTGCCCCTGATATTTTTATAGATAATGACCATATTCTCTCTCAGCCTTCACTTTGATAAGCTAAACAAGTCAATCTTTTCTAGTGTCCCCTCAAAATATAAACGCTAAAATTCCTGAACATCCTACAAGGTCTGCTATACCCCATTCCCAGTTGAATTTTTGTTTGTTACCACATGGCAGTAGAACTGGGTGTGGGACTCCAGGTACAGTCTTAGCAAAGTCTTACTCAGCTTATGGCACTAATTGCGCCTTTTGTATGTGGGAACTACCTTGCCTGCACACTCTTTGGTGAGGGTGTGGGACTACGTGAATGTAATTGTCCTCCAGCTTTCAAATCTACGAACAGTTACACATTTGCCTCCAGTTCAGCTCTTAGAAGGGGCACCTTTTTTTTCTCATCTAGAAAGGACCAAATTCTAAATTAAGAACAGACTGACAAATATTTTAATAAACTACATTCTGCTGTTTTGCTTGACACTGGGAATGAGCAGCTTATAGATCAGAGAGCTTTTTACATATTCGTCTGGGCTTGGCTTCCTATGAGCCCATGCTTCTGCAAGCACGCACTGCACGTGTGTGCGTGTATGGATGTGTGTGTGTTACTAATAAGTTTTCAACTCCTTGACTAATTTCAAACATATTTGACAATCTCAGTGGTACTGTATCCCTACAGATTTAATGAAAATCAGCAGCCAAGYAGAGAAAAGAGCTGTGCTGTCATCTCCTCTGAAGGAAAGGTTGCAGACAAGCTTTGCCTAACCCTTTCTTAGATGCTAGGAAGCCCTGTCAGGTTCCCAGACATGGGAAATAGTAATTTGGAGCTCACAGGCTCTCACAGGTTATACATTATATAGTCAAGCCAGGACACAAATCCATAGGAAACCAGCTTGCATTAGTTCTGCTGCTCTGAGCTATTTGCTGTATTTGCGCATTTTCCCTTGCTTAGAGAATTGGATATCTCTGAAAATGCATATCCACCCTTGTCTTTCTGCAGTCTCGTAATATGTATGGAAATTGTGTATCTGCAGACATGTATTTGAATACATCTCATGAATGAATTTGTCTTTCATTCACACACACACACACACACATCCTCTGTATCTCTACTTCTCTGTATATTCCAGCTGTTTAGATGCTCCATATTTACTTCTCACTCCACAGGTTTTATTGACAATCTTGCAGACAACTACATTGCTACCATCCATATCTTCTCTCTGCTTGTCCCCAGATGTTGGACCTATAGATAAATTTGCTGTGGCCATTTCCAGGATGCAGAAACAATAATATGAATCGAAGGTAACAGGATTTCTGTGGAAGGGGGTACAGCCATGGCACTGCACAGTTTATAGCTACCCCAGAGGTTCTGACTAGAACCAACATTTGGTCCCAATAATTCTGCTAGTAGCAATACATATATGCTAACAAAACATTGGTCCAAGTTACTTAGTCCAATAGTTCACYAACTGCAATACTGCACATGGTGCTGGAAACTGTTTCAAGGGCTTTTAAAGAGAAAATAACAGTCCTTCTTGGGTGCTCCGTGTTTTCACAATAAACAACCATAAATAAGATGCTGCTAGTAGACTCCATTTTCTCTGATTACACAGCTACCTGCCTTTCTGTCTATCAGTCACACAGTAAATCTTTCTATGAAATATCTTACGTTGTGCAAAATCAATATGCTGTCAGAGTACTTTGCTACCTGACTGGCAACACCAGCATGGCATCTCCCCTGAGGAGCCTGACTTTGTGTGGGAGAAAAAATTCATCCTGTCCTAGGCCTGGATTTAGAAGGAGTCTGAGAGGTCAGATGTCCATGGGGACTTTGCCATTTTTTTGGCTCCAGCTCACTTCATTTAGTGTTCTGTACCCCTCCACCTGGCCCCTTTGGTTTACAGCCCCCGGGGGCCTCCARCATCCCATGCCTCAGCAAACTTGGCCAGACTGCAGCCCCGGCAGAGGCACAGCGAGCTTCTGCCAGCTCCCAGCTCAGCATTATCAGTGTTAAAACATTTACTGCATGTGCAATTCTCAACAGCTCTTAACTCTGGCAAATGAAAACCAATTTTAACCGGAACACTCCAAAACACTTCTCTACAACAAGGGCTATCTATCTGTCTGACAAATTCAGGATTGCTTCCCCCAGCTGTTTTGGCATTAGAGCTGTTTAAAAAAATAAAAAATGAGTTGCAACAATTTTCTTCTTTATAGATGTTGAAAAAAAAAATCATTCTCTTTGTATTAAAAGCCAGTGATGCCTTCATGCCAACAAATCAAATGAGATTTCAATTGCAGGAACAAATAGAAAAATTTCTGCCTGATCAATAGACATTCAAAGTGTTATCAGGAATTAGCCAGAGGGAGCTGGGATAGAAATGCCTGCTGATCTCAGCTGCTATATGTAATATCCTGTCTCAGGGCAGTCTGAACCCCTCAGGGCTGTGGATTGATCTAGGTTTTAGGGAACAGAACCATAAATCCCTGTGGTCTGCCAAGTCACTCACACGTGTGACGCAAGACATGTGACTGAACCCTACTCCTTCCTACTGAGCACCCAGGCACTCACYCAACTCACGGCTGGGGCATCCGATGAGCTCTTTGAGGGCTCCAGCCAGCCTAAAACCTGTAACGTTCAGCTTTGGTTTTGCTTCCCACTTAGTTTAGCTTCATTGCTGCATTTGCAGGTTCAACGTGTGTATGACCAAGCTGTGAAAACAGCAACCAAACAAAATGATACTGTAAGGTCTGATCAGCAGCACTCTGGGATTTACTTCTTTCAGGCTATCATCCTTGATTTTAAATTGGAGCAGGGAGCGCAGCATGGTCATTTTATTGATTGGATTAGAGAAAAATTGAGCTGGCTGATCTGTATGATGACATTATCGAGTTGTGTTTGCAGCTATGACAGAAACAAAAGAGTTTTTATTGGATTACTGGGCCACAGGGAGAAAAGGGGAGAGAAAAGGTAATGCAGAGGTGAGCATGTATTAGGCTTGGTGCCTTTGTGCTCAGTCTCTCCAGCAAGGGCTCTCTTCTTCTCTGCTAGCCTGTCTACCCAGCTCATTGCTGTGTTGGCTGCTGCTGCCTTTCCAAATGCACCCAACTGCATATCCAAAGAGACTGGAATTAGTTGCAGTCCCTCATTAGTGGCTGCTCACATTACACTTGTTCATCACCCAGATAAGAATATTTGCAACTTTAAAAAAAACCAACAAAAGCCATTTGGAAGTGAATATCCTCTTTAAGGGATATTTTTGTGCAAGCCAGGTGTTTAAAAACTGTGGTGTTGCATGACACCTACTGACAAGCAGGGCATACCACAGTTCAGTGTGTAGGCAGCTGAGTCGTTTGGTTTATTTTTACTGGGGATTTATTTTTATATTTCTTAAAAGTATGTGATTGAAAAGGAAGAAATTGATATTTTGTACCATGTGCATATGTGACAGTGAGTGAGTGACTGACATATATACATATGTGTGTRTATAAATGTACCCCACCTTATGTTTTACATACCTCTTTTACATGTTTAGTTTATAGACTGGTGTTAAAACTACCATGTCCAGCAGCTTTTCTTTCATTTTATTGGTGGCTGAGGAAGAATGTTAGTAGCAAATGTTGTACTCAGCACAAGAGATCAACCTACAGGTTATGCTTTTGAAATGATCATATATTTTATTTATATGGTGCCTGTCAGTCATAGAAACCTCCTGTGAAATATTACTGTAATGAAACACAGCTAAGACTCCATATTAAAATGACACAGTCTGATTCTGCACTGCCTGGCATGCTGTGTCTTTAGAGTGCTGAAATCAAACCACGTGGAGAAGAAAACTATACTTACAGGAATGAAGTGGCCTTACAAAAAAAGAACATTTTTCAATTGCTTTGCTCTGGTGTGTTTTGTCGTACTAAATGATCAGGAAGAATTCAGAGCCATGACTGTGCTGGGTTCCTACTGGGGTTTTATTCCCAGATCAAAACATTCATTGTCTTGTCAGCTCTCTTATGGCACAGGTAAGAGGTCTGAGGGATAGATGACCAGGTGTCAGCCTCAGAGCCCCACCAAAGGCCATCAACCTCCTTGCCTTGCCACAGCCTGCATCAGGATTTCACCCAACAGCTGTTTAAACAGGAAGAGTTCCTGCATCACAGCTCAACCCAGTTCAGCACTGATGTGTCGACTGAAGACACAGAAGGAAATTGATCTTGTGAGGCTCATCAGCACAATTCAAACCTTTTAAATGAAACCAACAAGCAAACAAATGAGCTGTAATTTTATCAGGTGGAAATAGAAATCAGAGGAGATATAAGTTTGCAGCAGCTGAGACTCCACTCCTTAAAAAAGTTGCACAAAGCCACTGCTACAACTGGAGTGTTTTTCAGCTCAGAAGGCAGCAAGTGGGCCCCATGCCCAAGGAAAAGATATTGACACTGTACATTTTTGTAGACATCATTTCCATGCTGTGAAATTGCCCATGTGCTAGACTTGTATGGATTTCAATGGGAAAGCTCACCATCAAACCACATGGCACCCAGCCCATGCAGAGCTTTGAAGAAGATACTAGAGATAGTGTCAAAATTGCCATGAAAATGGGACCAATGGCTAACAGTACAGCCAAAATTGGTCCCATAATTCATTTAAAATGCTGTCAAAATAAGTCTGGAGCTGAAAGAATCTCAACAAGCATCATTATCAGCTGCAGTTTTCTTCTAAGAATAAAATACAATGGGAAAAAATGTGTCTTTGTGGATAACCCAGTGCTTCAAGGTAAAAAGACCACAAAAAATTGCTCCATTAAGATTTAGAAGTTGACATGTCAGGCTACAAAATTCCATACAAACCAAACAGATCTCATATAAAAAGCACAACATCATACACAGTGATGGCATATTCATCCAAGCTCCCCAAATAGCTCTGTTTTCCCCAGTGCTGGACACATCTGTGTATATCCCTACACATGTCTGACTTTCACAGACAGTAAGTGCATTAAACACATCAGCTTCCTCAGCCTTGGTGAAAAACAGGCCCTTGCTGCTGCCCACAGTGACCCTAAATCAGACCTCATATYTCCCTATGACAACAGGTCTTTCTGCTTTGACTAGAGGACAGGCCCAGGATGCCCAGAGCAGTAACCATGCTGTAGTAACTGGGAGTGACCCCACTGCTCCAGAGGGCACTGAACCCAGCCTTTAAAGACACTGTTRATGAGATCAGTTCCTTACTGTAAAGGATGCCACTGATGGAGCCTGTGAGGAGCAGTAGGAGAAAATTTAACAAGAAAAATGTGAACACTGGTAAAACTTTCCCATTGGTGAGGTCTAATTGAACATGGCATGATCCTATCAGATGTTTCTTTTTCAGTCCTCTGGAAGAGGTCAGAAATAAACACCAAAAAGACTATTACAAAGAAGAGTTCTGCATTGGCGAGGCATCCTGCCCTACTTTGCTTCATCCTTACACTGCTGTGATCAGTTTACTCAGGAGATGTTCACCTACTTAATTTTAATTAAAGAAAATTTTAAAAAACTTTACACCAGAGACACTGAGAACACCATTCCTCTCTGATTTACTCAGTGCGACTGCATGGACTTCAAACAGGTCACAGAGGAAGCAAAGGAGAGCAGAAGTTAACCCTGCAGATATTCGTCTTGCTGCACTGGATCTGGTGGTGCTCAGCTGGCACATGGTTTGGATTAGGAGGAGCATTCCCCTGGCCGGGGCAGCTGCAGCAGTGGCATTGCTGTGCATAAGGATGTGTTAGCTGGAGACACTTGTGTTAGGACAGAGACCTAAACAGCCTTTTAGTATGCGGTGCTGGCTATCCTGAGGTTTTTTTACATATATATGGGGCTTGTGTGTGATAGTTAATTTAACTAACATGTTTATTTACTGGCTTGCTGTCTTTTTGTGTTTGGAAAAGATGACTCATCTGCTACTTGATCCTGCCAATGTTTATTCTGCTGGTGGGCTCACTCTCTACTGAGTAATGAGAGTAATCCCACTCATATCAGGCCTATTAGTGAGCATTCTTTCATGGGATCAGGTCACAGGCTCTGGCTGTAAATAAAAATATGCACCTCCTCTCCCTTACCCAGCTAGAATTTCAAGGATGCTCATGTCATCATGGCCTGTTACAAAGTCTCAAAAGCACCACATTAGCTATGTCCAATTTTTCTAGGGATAACATTTTAAAGGGCACAACATGCAAGGAGGGATTTTGCTGTTGCTCAGCTGAGCACAAAACAGTGAAGCTCTCACAGGACTTTCTGCCTCATGCTCTGTGGTGTTCAGGTTCCTCCAGTGCCCAGAGGCAGATAAATGTCTAAGACAGTGGCTGGCCAGCAAAGCAGGGAGTTGTCTGAGGCTGAGAGAAGTAACAAGAAAGCAGCTGCATGCATAAAAAACCCAAGGTTCCTGGGGCCAGGAGGAGGGTGCACAAGCAAACCCACCGTGCTCCAGCCTGGGAGTCAGGGCATGTGATGAAGGCGGATGAAAGGTCTCWTCTTCCACCACTGCTGCTCCCTGCCAAGGGCTGTACAGACAGTCTATGACTGACTCTGTGCCGGGCAGCTATGGAGTGCCAGGGAACATCTAGGAAAACTGTAATTCAGCCATGGGTGCTTTTTTCTCCCCAGAAATCTTTTTGGCTTATGCTACCTCTGCATCACAGAATGGTTTGGGTTGGAAGGGACCTTAAAGATCATTTAGTTCCAACCTCTCTGCCATGGGCAGGAATGCCAGCCACTAGATCAGGTTACTCAGGGCCCCATCCAGCCTGGCCTTGAACACTTCTTAGTCTGCCAAAGAGCATCTGGCCACAACCTGGGAGCAGGAGTGGTCCAGAGCCTCGCCAAAGAGGCAGTCTACATGTGGCTCCCTGCCTCTGCAAGCTTCCATGCTGGCTGGCCTTTGTGACAGCATGCCTCTGGTTATGTTTAATGTACCGGATGGCCGCAATCTCTATATGACCACTCTTATTTTGGGTTCTGCACCAGGGAGAACTAAAAGGTAGGTGTTTTGGTGTCTCACTTGTAATCGCAGGAGTCTTGTTCTTAACTGGCCAACAACATGAATATCTCTGAAAGCTTGCTGCCCTTGAGGATCCATCTGGGCCTTGGATTTTTGATTACATGGATATTAAGCACCTAAGGACCAAAACAGGTATTTAGTACTTCCAGATAACATCACAGGGTTTGTTGAAAAAGAGCTGATAAAGATTTAGTAAACATTAATGTTGTGTACTTTGGTACTTTCTAAACTTGAACTTGGCATGCATGTACCTAGGTATCCTTGCAAACCTTTGCTTCCCAGTGGGGTCAGATTTGGAATGAGTTTTGGTGTCTAAAAAGATACCTAAGTCCACCCTGAGACCTTAAGTCCACCCAAGATCCCCCAGCTCACTCACTGGGCAACCTCCATTCTCCACAAGTCAGACTATTTGTGAGCCATGGGGTGTCCCAGCCAATGTCCCTGGAAGGACTGGCAAAGCCCAAGGAACTAGCCATGCTCCCTGTAGTTGGAGCACCAATCACCCGAGCACCATGGAGGAGAGAAGAGGACACAGAGCACCCAAACAAGCAAGAACTGAGAATAAGTTTCCAAGTTATGCTGAGTGTGGCAGAGCAATGCCAGTCCTATTTCACAGATTCATATATTCATAGAATGGTTTGGGTTGGAAGGGACATTAAAGATTATCTAGTTCCAACCCCCTGCCATGGGCAGGGACACCTTCTACTAGATTAGGTCACGTGGACAGTCTTTTTTGCTTCTTTCCAGAAGCAGGTTTGCAAAGAGGTTCCTCAGCTGTAGAAGGTGCTGTCCAACCCTCAGCCTGCTCAGGCAGTCCAGCTCTTGCCTCACATTACCCACTATATCTCCCACCCTCCAGTTTTTAATCACAGGCACTCTACTTGCCCCAGAGAAGCCAGATTTGATTGTGTGGCCCTTGTGCACAGTTACATGTTTTCCTTGCTTTCCTTACACCAGGATGCTACAACACAATATAATGGGATAATGTGCTAAAATGAGATGCCAGGGCTGTCTCTTCAGAGGGCTAGGCTGCCAAACATTACACCCACTGGATGTTAAATGAAGGCGATGACTAAGTGTTCACACAGTGGCTTGCTTTTGCTGAAGAGTTTGGCAGACTGACGTAAATTGAAAGTCTGTTGCGGGCAGATTTCCTCCTACTATTTTTGATTTCATGCAAATAAGAATTGCAGGATGCCAGGCAATTTCTACCTGTGACTGACATATTTAGTGTTGACAGTCCCACACTGTTTTTATATCTAAAAGTGTGGATTTGATGATACATGCAGGGCAGTTGCAGTTTGCAATATCTCATCCCAGACCCATCTCCAGTTCCTCTCCCTGCCCTGTTCCCAGCAGGCTGAATCCAGCCCCACAGCAAGGCTTCCTTTGACACATGCATGTCTATAAAGTGTTTCAGTCTGCTGCCAAGCTGCCTAAGAAAACACAACGGTGCAATATTTTCTGCTAACAAGCCTTTGTCCTGGGTGTTTCACTCCCTGATTCCGCTGGATAAAAGCTTCCTGTTAAMGGATTAAGGGGTAGCTTAGTCAAACAAGAATTCTCCGTCTTCCAAATGATCCAGGCAAGGAAGCATCTGCTGCTCAAAACCATTTAAGCTAATCTGAAAGAGACTGGAGGGAGGCTCAGCAGGTGCAGGGCTTCTGGGAGAGGAGCAGAGACATCAGCTTTTGGGGTGATGGGGAGACAGTAAGAAGCAGCTGCACAGGGGAGCAGCAAGCCCCACACAAGTGGAAACTGAAACGTGTTGTAAGATTCTGAAGCACCAAGTGCACGTGACTTTGTGCTCCCAGCTCTGGGTTGCATCTGTGTGTCACAAAAAGTGCTGGGAAGGGATGGCAGTAACGTCCTGGGTATGAAAAGCCCAGCCACCTGTGAGCAGCAGTGCTGCCTCCCAAGGCCAGGAGGTCATGCCTGGAGACAGAGGCTGGGTGCAGATACCTTTAGAAAAGCTCACTCCTCCATACCTTTGGTTTATGCTTGTGTCTGCCAGCCCAGAAATCTTCTTCTGTATATTTTAGTGCACTGTCCAGCCACTATGAAATGTGGTGGTTTCACATATCTTTTCCCCACAGCCACCAGCCATGAAACAAAATCTCAAGGAGGAAAGGAGACGAGGTAGTCAGGATGCTAATCAGAGTAGGTGACAGAGGATAATGTTTTAATTTCCATCACTCTCTCATTCAGGCCAGGACCTTCCACTACAGCAATTGCTCGTTTGGAGGCATGTGCCCTCCCCTTGCAGGTATTCTGCAGCAGATGCTTGTCCTTCCCCATCATGTTTTAAACAAGGCTTAGACTGCACCTACCTGCTTACAGGAATTTGCAACAGGCTAYGCACAACTTGGCCAGTGACATGGTGTGGTTGCAGCCCAACACTTCAGGGCTTGTCCTGGAGGCAACTGGAAATCCATACATCTAGCATACAGCCTCAGTCTCCAGCAGGCTCCCAATGGAGGACCTAATACAGAGTAATTTTTGGTRTTTTTCCTCCCAGAGTGTTTGAACTGATGTGATACTGTGTCCCACAGTGGTGTTTTGGTATGGTATGGTCTGTGGCTTGAGAAGGGAAGCTTCAAGACTTTCTGGGATAGTGGTAACTAGTGGATGGTGGACAGATCCAAACTTGGCGGAATCTTGTCCTTAATGCCTGTGGAAAAGTGTCTCTGAATGAACTATCCTTAGATAGTTAGTTAGTAGTGCACACACATCTGTGGGAAGCTAACTAGAAAGGGACCTGAGGGCCACAGTTCCTAGCATTAGTGACATCCTGGGTACCTCACCTTTTACTCCATAATTCACACAGGCTCTTGAGACATCCCATCCCTCCAGGAACAGAAAAGCAGGTGCCAAATCAGGCTGAAGGTGTCTTCATCGACATGCCTCAGAAACAGCCTCAGCACTAAACTTGTGGCTGGCACAATGTCCCATGAAGCTGTATTCACATGGCTATGTTCACAAGACTACCTTTTCCTTTGAGCATTCCAGTTCCATTGGGAGAGAAAAAGGGGAACAAAAGTGAGAAAACTCATGAGTGGAGATAAAGATACCTTAATAGGTGAAGGAAAGAGAAAAAAAACAAGTGGGACAAAGGAAATTACTCACCCTGCCCCACAGGCAGACCAGCTGAGCAATGACCACCTTGGAAGCCAAAACGCCACTGTTTACTTCCTCTACCCATTTTTATTCCTGAACACATCAATCACTGTATGGTATGGAATATCTCTTTAGCCAGTTTGGGTCAGTTGTGGCTCCCAGCTCCACTGGAAAACTGAGTCTGACTTCACCTAGTGGCAGCTGGTTCCGAGCACTGCAGTTCAGATAATGGACACAGGATTTCAGTGATAACACTCCATGTGCAAAAGAGACATGCAAAACAGCTAATGGTCAAACTACCTATGCCTGCAGGTGGCTAAAATGTCTTTTTTATGGTTACATATTTCATAGGATAGCTTTTTCCTACATGTTTGAGCTGTTCAACCTAAAACAGTGAGTCAGGACTACAATACTGGGACGAAAGACCTCAGTAAATGTTTGTGTTTACAGTCCAGCTTCTATTTACATTCTTCCCTTCAGCAGCTGACATCAAAGTGGGAAAGAGAAGTGGGTGGCCTGTCCCAGGGCTGGTACTAATTAATGCAATTAGAAAGCTTCATAAGAATACACCCAACATTCAAACACAGCATCCAGTGTTTAGTAGCTTTGCTACACTACTTAACTGTGAGTGTTAATTTAACTAAAAAAGCTTGAACTGTTTTTTATCACAAGCACCCAGTTAGGACTCTGTGGATTTCCAAGAGCTCATAAACAAAAAAAACCTGCACTGAATCCATCATGTTCATTATTTCTTCTGATCTACCAAGTTAAAACTTCTTTGAGAAAACAGAACATGATTTTAGCCCATTGCAAGCACCCCACCAGTGAGAAAACAGCTGCATCCTGCCACCATGCCTCTGCCTGTCTGTGCAGACTGTCTGCCTCTTTATTGACATTCAAAGCATCCACAGGAATCAGCCCACCTTGCCTCAGCTATGCCCACTAGTTCATAAACTTCATTGTTTAGTATCTCTTCTAGCGCCTGCTGCTTATTTTCCATGCTCCTTGCATCCACATATAGACAGTACATTAATATTCTTCATCTTCTCTTGTTGAGCTACTCCAGCTTCAGTCTTATCTGTAGGCTCGAAGTACATGTCAGATCATTTGAGTTAGGTGAAAATTTCTCCTCTTTCCTTCACACTGAGTTTTATAGCTATCCAATAAACTTGCATGGTTTTGAAACYGGGGGTTTGGTACCCTGTTCTGGCGGAGTAACATTAACCACAAATTGCTTGCATCTAAAAATAACACAKGATAATTTTGTACTCTCTCAGAAACTGGCACACTGCATTCTCTAACGGGAGATGAATGAATATGTGAAAACATTTCAGAACAGTTGCTTGTCTATAACAAGTCAATATGAAATCAAGATAGAATTTATACTTTATCTCTTCATAAATGTTTATTGAGCTATGTTTCAGACATCATCCAGCATGAACCTTCTAGAAGCTCAAGAAAGAAGTACTTGATCTTTCTAGAGCTTTCTATTCATAAGGAGACAAGAGACCTGAATATTCATCTCCTGGACAGCAAGCACAGATTGCAACTCTTGCAGAATTTCTTTGTGGAGTGAGGAAATCGTGATCATCTTTCATTTCGCTCTCAATTTCCTGAGAAACTTCTGGGCATAGCAACACAGCAATTTCCTACAAGGAGTCCTACATGTTAATTAAATCTCCCGAGACTCATCTCTCCRGGTCTGAAACAAGAGCCAGACATTTGCCAAATTATATCATTTCACCATGAGCAACTTCTCTAACTCTCACCCGTATCAGCCATGTGACAAAAATTGTGGTCATGCCCCGATCATTTCTCCTGAAGACTGCTAGAGCCTCCTCTTCATTTTCACCTTTTTCCTTTGCAACCTATTTCAAATGTCTCAGTAAATCATCTGCCTCAACAGCAGCACCTCTGAATTCTTCCATCATTTTCCTTTGGCCTCCTGCATTAAATTTCAGCTACTTGTTCTTTCCTTCAAGGATGCCCAGAACACTGCTCTGACTTATAGCACCAGCTGCAATATTTCCTGCTCTCATTTCCACTCAGCCAGTACATCACACCTCGGTGATGCCTTTATCGTCTCCTCCATGCTCCAGACCATCCTCAACAACTGAATTCTTCTTGTGTGCAGTTTAGAAAGAAATGCACTTCTGTTTTCATACATTCTTTCTCAAAGCACATTTTCCTCTGCTGATATGTGCTCCTTCAGCCCTCCCTGCTCCATTATGACATTCAGACAAGGCAAAACTTTGCCAAAACTATCACACTCTGGCCACTAATGAGCACCAGGCTTGTATTTACAATTCATTGGTTAAAAGCCTCCAGAGGCAGCAGCATTTTTCAAGCCTGGTACAGTACCAACCTACTTCTAGACATCAATAACTGATAAAACTAAGAGGCCTGGAATAAAGTTTTACTAACCTTCTTATTTTATAGATGGAGTTAYATTTTTCAAATTAAAGTTCCTTCTGAGGTACAAAAAGAGTCAAAGTGAAGATCAGGCTTTCCTGAGAACTCCTGTATCCTTAACTGCCTGGCTGAGGCTATGCCCAGGACACTTCTGTTCTCCTGCCATAAGGTGTCTCTCATATTTGGTCCTAGCTGTTTTCTTCCTTATTTAGAGAACTCCTAGAAGACAAGAGGCACTGCAGACTCATCCTTCCAAGAAGTGATGGAGGATCTCACCCGGGTATTGGAGTCCTGTTAAACTTASTGGCTTAGCTGTTGGAAAACGATGTTTTTTCTAGCCATACAAAATGTGAATAATGTGAGGTTGGGTTTGTGATTATATGTGTCCACCTGGGCTTAAAACTATGCAATATGTTTTTAGCGAGAAGAGTTATAGGACTCTGTTTCTTACGCACCATTTAGAAATGTGTGAAGAGAGYATAAGAAATAGGATGTGTTGTATATTTTCTATAATGGAGTATTATCTCGCAATTCTGCAAGGATCTGGTGAGAAGGCGCTGCAACCATACCTCACACTCAAGCCCATAACTGCAAATTCACTGCCATCAAAGAAGCAGTGTTAGAGTTACACAAATACCACCTCTCTCTTTTTCCTTTGGCCTTAGCTACTGTAGCTAATGGGAGCACTTGCTTGTTCTCATTCTCCAATTTTGGCTTGACCCTGCCTGGATGCCAGGTACCCACCAAAGCCACTCTATCACTCCTCAGCTGAACAGGGGAGAGAAAATATAACAAAAGGCTCGTGGGTTGAGATAAGGATGGGGAGAGATCCCTTGCCAGTTCTCGTCATGGGCAAAACAGACTTGACTCAGGAAAATCAGTTTAATTTATTACCAATAAAAATCAGAGTAAAGTAGTGACAAAAAAAATCTTAAATCACTTTYCCCCCACTCCTCCCTTCTCCCCAGGCTGTACTTTACATCTAAGTTTTCTCAATCTTCCCCCCAGCAGTGCAGGGGGACAAGGAATGGGGGCTGTGGTCAGTTCATCACACCTTGTCTTGGCTACTCCTACCTCCTCATGGGGAGGACTCCTCACATTCCTCCCCTGCTCCAGCATGGGCCCCTTCCATGGGGRAAGGGAATCTTCCCCATCAGGAACAGATTGCTCCAATGTGGGTCCCTCGCAAGGCCACAAGTCCTGCCAGCAAAACTGCTCCAGTGTGGGCTCCTCTCTCCAGGGGTCCACAGGCCCCTGCCAGGAGTCTGCTCCAGTGCAGGCTTTTCCCATGGAGTCACAGCCTCCTTTGGGCACCCATCTGCTCCAGGCATGGGGTTCTCCATAGGCTGCAGGTGGATCTCTGTTCCACCATGGACCTCCATGGGCTCAGGGGCACAGCTGCCTCTCCATGTTCCGCACCACAGGCTGCAGAGGAATCTCTGCTACAGCACCTGGAACACCTCCTGCCCCTCCTTCCTCGCTGACCTTGGTGGCTGCAGAGCTGTTTCTCTCACATATTCTCACTCCTCCAAGCAGCTTTTTCCCCTTCTTGAATAAATTATTCCACAGGCTGACGGTCYCAGCCTTGGCCAGCGGCAGGTCTGTCTTGKAGCCGGCTGGCGTTGGCTCTGTCAGAAATGGGGCAGCAGCTTCTCACAGAAGCCACCCCTGTAGCCACCCACCACCGAAACTCTGCCACACAAACCCAATACAGCAGTATTTTCTCCTCTTTCCTTTTCTGGATACAGCTATTTGATTTGCACTCAGGAGCTGTATCTTCCAACAAATATAAATTATACAYGTACTCCGTGTCATCTCTGTTTTCATGAAATACGTTTGCCTTCTCTCTCTGCAGTGAGGCTTCTATGTATGCAAAAAAAGAGACTTGCATATGAGAGAGCACCTTCCAGACATAAAGTTGACTCCTTTCAGGTATGACTCACTCTGCTGCACCCCTCTTCACCTCAGTCTGAGCCTGATGACCTCCCAAAGATCGAAGACCTGAGCTTGGGTCTTTCCTGGAAGTGCTTTAAACACCAGTGGGATGGGTGTTGCATCTCATTGTTCTGTCTCTTGTGCCTCATTTACAAAATGCCTACTAGCACCAGTGCCCAAGAGTGAGAGGTGATGAAAGGGTCAGTACGGGAGTTTCRTCAAGACTTAGATCCTATCTAGGGATCACAGCAGCTCAGTTACATCAAGGCTTAGCAAGCCTGTGAGTTCCTGTAAGCAAAACCCAGGCTTCAATGTTACAGTAACACAGACATCTACAGATTGAAATGGCATTTGAACACAAGATTTGCAACAAGTATTAGTGTCACTGTAGCTGTTGGACACGGCACTCAAAGCAGCCATACAGATTTTTAAGTACTCAGCTTCCAAGTGCCCAGCACTTTAACCAACAAAGTAACTGCACACATAAATGGCCAGAATTATCCAAGTTTTATTACTTGCTGTGTTATGTACTGATGCCACACAACACCACAGTTATTGTATTTAACAAATACAGTTGTTCACAGTTGTTTCAGTGAGATGTAGGCTAATGAAGCAACTTTCTGTCATGGACTCAAGAGGCAGAAACTTCTCTGGAGGTATTTAAAAAAGACCCTTGCTTGCAGGATTCATATTGATAGAATAAAATGAAGATCAGAATGGGCTCTTTGGTCAAGCAACTCTTCCTATTACAGCTGTCCTTTACAAATGATATATATGTTCCCAAAGCTGTGCCTTCTGGAAATTTTGAGGAAATTTATGGGCTTTAAAAGTCAATGTTCTTAGACATCGTTAGACACAGAAGAGAGGCAAAATCCAGGACAGAAAACTCTCTCAATTAAATGCTTAAAATGTTCCAGTAACAAACTCCCCCACATTAAACTAGGTGACAACTAACTGAGGCATTCCTGATGCGCTCAGATGTTTTGGTGCTACACGAGCAGAGATCGTCTCTAAAACGTACAAGATCCAGCCTACAAAGGCCACTTGGTGCACTGCTTCTCTGAAACAATTTTATAGCAATTACTTGGAAATTAAGTTCTACTTCATTTGCCATTAGCTTCAGTGGAACCAGGCTTTCATCCATTTCATATCAGCTTTAGGGTTGTTTTTTTCCTGTTTTCCCATTTCTGGCATGATCCAGTTCAAAGAGTAGCTGCAATCTGTCATCTTTCGGTGGATACTGAATGTGTGTTGGGGGGAGGCAGTGGAATTAAAAAAAAACAACCCGCCAAGTCTTTCAGCCTTCAACCTTTGGTGCAGTACAAGGTTTACAAGATGATTTAAAATCTGCATGTGTAGGAAATAAGGAAGATGGGCTGACTCTACACAGAAAATGGATTTGGGACAGACGCAGATTGATGGCTTTGTGACAATGACACRAAAGTTAATAGCTGATATAGGCAGACAACAGAGTCTATTTTAAATTTCAAATTGAACTCTGTGTCACTGACAGCRTCATACTGACCATTCATTGCTAGACCTAATTTTTTTCTGGTAATGACTACAAGAAGCAGAATGATGTGCACTGCAGAACACTTGGGAAATGGGATTAACTGATTTGCTTTTTTTTTCCTTGTTTTAAAAACAACTATTTAATGATTAATAGGGGTGGCTATCCTTGAACACTCCTGAAGGGTAAAAATTAGTCACTCCTCTGGGAACATCTCTGTCGCCTTTTCTTTCCTCTTTGGAGACAGAAGGGGTGTAAATTGTGCTTGCAACAGACTGGGAAGGCTGACACTGCTAAAATATAAGACCTTGACAAAAACCCTGGAGATGATGTATCACCAGTCTCCTGGGCAGTTGCACTCCACATTCACATTTGCACACTGCAGATAATTCCTGCCTCTCAACAGCCTGAACCCAAACTTCAAATGCAAATTGTCTTGGAGCTGGAAATGGAAACCTGCATGCACTGAAAGAAGATGGTTATTCACATATTTAAATAAAAAGCTGACAAAAAATGTGAAACAAAGGAAAAACAAACCCTCCAGTCCTGGGGGAAGCATTTCTTTGCTGTCTGTCATTAATCCCTCCTATTTATCTACCCTGCACTTCAAGGACAGAGATACCCATTGGTTTTGTACATCTCCACCCATACAAATAGAGGTCTTTATTGACATACCAGTATAGAGTTGATCACCAGAGACTTGACTTTATTACGTGTCAGAAAAGGCCTTTAAAAAAGCACACAAATCATAATACGAGGGGCTTCTGAAATTTTATACGCATGGCACATGGAAGCAATTGACTTTGGGAATATTTGTGCCTCAGAATGAATACAGCCAGTGCACATGCGTGAGGTAAATGTTGCTGGCCTTATGCTACAAGTTTGGGCTCTCTCACCGAAACCAGGTTTTTTTTGGTAGGTGCTACATGTTTGGTAGGTGTTAATGTGTAGCAAAATGGTAGTAGTACATTCCATAATCTGCTTGATAACTGTATTTCAGAGTATCAGCAGGCCAAAATTTCCACCTGTTTTCCTTACTCCTGTCTGTGACTCAAGTTTGCACATCTGAAGGATTTACTGTTTCTCTGCTTGATTTTTTGTTCAGGAGGAAAACTAGCTGAATTGTTCAAGTTCAAAAGCTCAAATCTGAAAGCCACATACTCTTTGCTTGAATTAATTCCAATTCCACCCTGGCTTTTTTTTTWAAAAAAATTTAAATTATAGTGGTCTCTGCAACTTCATGCTGCAAAATAAATAAATCTAATTGTATTTGGCTTAACCACCACAAATCTGCCTATTACTATCCTAATGGTATGGCTGGGCTCATAGTTTCTATAAAATCTAAGCTACCAAATGATTTTGATGAGAAATTGGGACCGCGGCAATCATAACTACACATGTAAAAATGCATTTTCTTCCCTACGAGGAAGAGCAATGCCTATGTTCTATTTCCATCCCTTACTTCCGTCTTCTATGAGTGCTGAAGAGAATTTTAGATGTGGTTGCTCAGACTATTCTAGATCTTTAGAAGAAGTTCTCGTTTCCTAGAAGGTAATTGAAAACTCCCACACCAAACAAAAATATATGTAACATATGTAATGCTATAAAAGTACCATGTGGTTTACATAACAATTTATAATGCTACTTCATATCTGAGGCAAAATATGATCACGTATTTTACACACTTAGATCACCCCTCTGTGTCTGTGCTCTCTTGGTGCAGACTGTGACACCAGGTCACACTGCGAGGCATGCACACACTACAGCTGGTTTTGCTATCAGATGGGGAAGGGTGGATAAATAGTATCACATTTCCCATTAGTAAAAGGCTTCTTAAGTTCTACTGCATCAACAGACAGTAATCAGGTATCAGCTACTTCACTAGGAAATGCATCAAAACTAAGAGTGGGAGGCTTGGGATGTGAGATGGGGAAGCAGGGAGGGAGAAACAAGGTAGTGCTTCATTTCTTTGTCTGCTCCAATTCCTCTGATTGAAATTCCATGAAGGCATGTTAACCTGAAGAGGAATTTCAGCAGCAAATCATCACAAAGAAACCACGAAAGCCTGTTTAATACTTGCAGGTGGCATCCAGTCCAGGTGCTCTCAGGAGCTCATCATCTGACAGTCATCTGATAAACAGATGCTTTACAACTGTACAATCTAAAGGTGGAAAAACCAGTCAGGTCACTTCAGTCCACCTCTTGCTCTGCCAGTGCAAGACAGGATTCTTTTTTTCTTTTTCTCAATGCATTTTTTTAGCCTTTTTGTGCTGTTTAGTTTTAAAATTTTCATGCCCAAGAGGCATCTTCTAAACTGCTGGGAAGTTAGTATTTCATATCTTGACACTAAGAGGTTTTCCTCTTCACTGTGTTTGGTGAAGTAAGTTCTTGCTTACCTTTTTTCACTGTTCTGTACTACAGCCACTCCAAATCACTCTAATTACCTCCCCTTTGCATCTACTCAAGAATTTCTACATTTGAGCCTTGTCTTAGCTTTCACAATATTTTCACAATATTCGAATGATTATTCATACGGGAGCACATCAGTATTCTTCTCTTCTATCGCGTTAGTATCATGCTGACCCCAAAACTAATTCAGTATTTCATGCAGAATTACTGTATTAGAATTATATTTCTCAGAGCAAGAGCTCTCACACTCACACTCCCTACTAAGCAATATTTGGACATGCACCCCAAAACTGCAGTGGCTTTTTCCCTCTCACTGCAGCCAAATTTCTCTCTTTAATGCAGGTTTAAAGTGTGTTTTCCCAAATCCCCTTTCATTGCCTCTATTTTATGGTCAGTGTGTACTCACTCAAGTTTTGATTTTTGCTGTTGTATTTCTTTATATTTTCCCCTTATTGTTTGAAGGTCTTCCCACTTCGACAACGTATTTCAGTAACAGACTGTCTTCTTGAACTTCCTCCTCTCTCTCCAGGACTGTAAATACTCCTAAACCCTCTATACAGCTATAAAAACAACTGCATTACTATCCATTGCTACTCAGACAACTTTAAAATCACCAATCTTTCTTCCTATTTAGGCAAATCTGAATTTATTTTTCAAGCAAGTTTTCATGATAAGCACACACACGCCTAGGAGAAAACTTTAGCACAGACATGTATGTAATTCATTCCTCTAATCCACTCATTTTCAACTCCATTCCGGAACACTGCTCTATAGCTTTGTAGTAGGGGCAGTCAGCTGGAAGTGAGAGTACAAGAAGCCAAAGAGGCCCTAAGCACACCAGGCCTCTTATAGGATTTAGGCAGAAAAATCACAGTTTATAGAACTTCAGCAGTGATTATCAGATACCATCCGCTGCTGGGAACATGTGCAGAAGCAGAACTCCAAGCAATTAGATAGCTTGCAAGTTGAACATGGAGGCATTCAATGAGCTGTGATGCTCCCAGAGTTAAGGAGACACACAGGAATGTGCCTATGCTTATTTACCTCAAATACACTGATGGTATTTACTGGGCCAGCACTGGTGAGAAGCGCTGGAAAACATGAATTCTGCTTCTGACTACATTCAATCAATACAAACACTGTTGCAGGTAGTTGTTAGTGTAATTTGTTCTGTAGTATTGTAACAGATGCCAGACTGTGTCCCTTATGCAATATGAGAGAAAAAATCTTTAAAATTTACACAGAAATTAGACTTAACAAGACAGAAGTTTCGCTATATTGTATTTATTTACCTCTTACATTCCACTTATCCATTACATTTTCTTAAATAAAAACTGTCACTGGTACGTATTTTTTGTCACTTTCATTAATATCCCGCAATACATATAGTCAGCTTGCTCTTTTTATGTATGGAATAACTTTCCAAGTCAGAAAAAAACTTTTCTCTTTTAAAGCCCTGATGCTCTACCACATCAGTCTTCATTACTATTAAATAAGGGAAGTGACAAAACTACTCATTTCCTTCCCCAAATATTTTTTTCTGCACTGTATTTGTAAAATCCTTTTTAATTCCCCATTTCCTCTGTTAGCATGAAGCAATTAAACTAATCCATCCTCTGTCAACTCCAGTTGACTCATAGTGTCTTTGGGTGTCATTGCACATTTTCTTTAATGTTTTTTTCTTAACTTCAGATCTTCAAATCTACATCTGGAGCTTACTGTTTTACACAGCAGTGATCAGCCATACTTCAGCTCTAGTGTTTTTGGCTTGTGCAGCCATCTTGCACACCGATGAAATCTTGCTTCCTGTGAGACCAGAATCCTTGTCCTCCTTCCTCTAAATCCATTCTTTACAGTGATTAATTTAAGTAGTGTTTGTGCACAAGTTCCAGCTTCTTCTTCAACAAGAAATACTACAATCAGAGCAGAGTTTTTTTCTATGGGACAAGAAGAATGGTCATGGATATGGCCTTGCTGCCTCTACGGAGGACAAGAGGAAAGGTAAGCTCCTTGCATCTTTCCTGAACAAGGCACAAATCTGTTCTGCATTTTTGTCTTTTTGTAAGAAGAACCTTAGACCTTTGCATACTGCCTAGCAGGCATCTTCTATATTGTGACACTGAACTGCACATTCAACATCCGTTATTTTGTCTAGAAAGGTGTTGGATTAATGGCTGTATTTTTAGAGTGTGTGTTAACTTGGGGTACTCCCACAAATATGCTTTAAAGTATTCTGCCTCGTAGCTCCACTCTCCCAAGTCCTATCTGGGCAAAACAAAGCCCCAAGAAATCCAAACCCCGCAAATATTTTTATATTCCGAAAATATAATGATCCTATGCTCTGGTATTTGCTTTTGGAAGTGTCTGCATGTTTATCCAGCTTCTGCCTTATCAAAAATACAAAAAAAAGCCATAGAATCATAGAATAATTTATGTTCGAAAAGACTTTTAGGATCATTGAACTCAACTATAAATAAGCAGCTATACTTATTACCACTCACACAGAGATGACCCTCAAACTGAAGAGGGGGCAGTTCCAGAGCCAGTCAGAGCTCTGTGTGTTCAGGAGGGACAGCAAGTCCAGGACTGTTGCAGGCAGCAATTTTGAGAGCCATCAGCCTGGTGAGGAAAATAGGAGAACGCCAGAAGCATGAAGATAGTTTCAATGATATATAATGATATAACAGTCAATGATACATAAACCAAACACTGAAACATCTGTGTTTGTATTGCTTTACTGATATTTGTAGATACTTCATCTGGTGCCATTTCATTAACCAGCAGTTAAAGTTCAGTTAGCATTAACTAAAATATTAAATTTCAGCACATGTTGATGCCAGTAATTCCTTCAAGTGTTTCACAGCTGAGGAAATGCCACTTTTCTTAAAACTGTCATCTTCTTGGCCAAATCCTATACTTATTCACGGATCTGATAGCATATGAATTATGTTCACTAGCCTTACCTTCATCTGTGTAAGTCTAAATGTATGGTTTTGGTCCAACACCTTGCAAGGTTCCTGCTTTGACAGTATTTACTGTGATAATTTACAATTCTGTCAATTTCTGCACTTTGCAATTTAGCTACTGCCCATCTATTCTGGTAGCGGTTTGAAGTGCTTCTCCTCTCTCCCAGATGAAAAACTGTAGTACAGACCTTGGATACTGCTAGCAGCTGCACAGAGAAAGCTGAATATTTTATCACCCAGACATCTACTTGCAATAGCAGCACTCTTATTCACATTTTAGGTTACTTCTCTACTGTTTGTATGTAATAAAAAAGTCACCAAACTTTAAACACATTTAGCAAGAAGACATAGATACCATACAAGCAGCAGAGTGAAGTCTAGACAAATCTTCATTTTCCATAATTGTTCCAAAAATAGAACAAAAATATGAAGAACTGAGAATTTTACACTCATAATTAAGATGACGGTGCCATTTCAAAATCCACTTCAAATACTTCTTCTAGGCTGGATGCATGCTTATGCATGCACTAAACAGAAAGCTGCCACTACAGCTTGCAAATAGAAAAATGCATTTGCATTTTAAACCAACAACAAAGTAAAAGCTCTACTTGCAATCATCTTCTTTTCAAAAGCTTTGCATATAAATTAGTTATGACTCTCACGGCTGCACAAAAAACTATTATTTCTGACCAGCAGATCTGCCACAGTGGTCCATCTAAACAGGGAACAAACAATTCTGCTGCTGCCTTTGCCAAGCAGTAAGATATCCACTCTTGCATTTGCAATGTGGGAGAAAAGACAGAGACGTTATTTGTAAGGTGTTTTGACATCTACTCACATCTAGGTATTGTCATACTTACAGATCACTTTCAACACTGGGTAAACTAATCAAAATGAACATTTTCTAACACTTTATTTCCAATTATAAGACTGGACATCCATTCATCTGTTAATATTTACAGCCTTTAAAATGAGAAACAAAAGATAAGTATATTGTACCTACTTTCAGGGAAAAGTCACATATTGTTAACCAGGTGTGATCAGATCTATTAGCAGTGATTTTTACTTCAAGGAGTAGACAAACGGGTTGAAATTATTAAAAAAGAGAACTAAAAAGACTGACAGAACAACAAAACACCTGTGAGGGTGGTGAGACACTGGAACAGGTTGCCCAGAGAAGCTGCTGATGTCCCATCCCTGGCAGTGTTCAAGGCCAGGCTGGATGGGGCTCTGAGCAACCCTGTCCATGGCAGAGGCATTGGAACGAGATGATCTTTAGGGTTCCTTCCAACCAAAACCGTTCTACAATTCTATGAAAACCAGATTAACACTTTTAAATCCATGAATTTCAAATCAATAACTCAGTATCAAACCATCAGACTGSAAAAAGGATATCTTTTAAAAGGATGCCATTTAACTGGACGCTTCAGGAGGTTCTGAACAAATCTTTCACACAAAACTACTGTGGAATCTGACTGGGCATGGAATGAGAGTTAAAAGTAATACACAAGAAGCAAATCATGAAGATGGTTAGTTTTCAACTTGACAAATATTAAAAGTAAAGTGCCCTATGGATTTGTACTGAAACTGTTGTTTTACATATTTTTTCATCTGGAAAAAGAGACACATAGTGCACTGGCAGCATCTGTGGATAACAAAAATTTTCAATATTATTTTCAGGGCAAATGAAAATTGTGAAGAGTAACAAAGGCAGAACAAAGAAAGATGAAGGTTGATGATTAAYTCAAAATAATGAATTGCTCATATACTCCTAAGTTTTCTAGGACTGACAGTCATAGGGAAAAGATTAATGAGGTGTTTATTCAGTGCATTCTGGTAAACAAAACCAAAAGATTCCAACCATACATAATGCTACAGGAATACACCACTGGTCACAGTTGGTCACAGCCAGCATGGCTTCATGAGGGGGAAGTCCTGCTTGTCAAACCTGATTTCCTTCTACAACAGGGTAACCCACCGAGTTGATCTAGGAAAGTCAGTAAGACATAATTTTTTTGGACTTCAGCAAAGCTTTTGATACTGTCCCTCACAGGATCCTTCCGGACAAAATGTCCAACACCCACGAGGATAACCATGCTATCTGATGGGTGAGCAACTGGCTCACAGGTCAGGCACAAAGGGTTACAGTGAATGGGGTCACACCAGGCTGGTGTCTGTCACTAGTGGAGTTCCACAGGGCTCCATCCTCGGCGCTGTGCTCTTCAACATCATCATTAATGACCTGGACACAGGACTGGAAGGGATACTAAGTAAGTTTGTTGATGACACTGAATTGGGAGGAGCTGTCAACTCCCTCGAGGGCAGACAGGCCCTGCAGAGAGACCTCGACAAATTTAAGGGCTGGGCAATCTCCAGCTGTGTGAAGTTTAACAAGGCCAAGTGCCGGATTCTGCACCTGAGATGAGGCAACCCTGGATGTAGGGACAGGCTGGGGAATGAGAGGCTGGAGAGCAGCACTGCAGAAAGGGACCTGGGGGTCCTGGTTGATGGCAAGTTGAACATGAATCAGCAGTGCCCTGGCAGCCAGGAGGGCCAACCGTGTCCTGGGGGGCATCAGGCACAGCATTGCCAGCCGGGCAAGGGAGGGGATTGTCCCGCTCTGCTCTGCACTGCAGATAATACATAAAATACTGCATATTGAATTTCGGCCCTGTAGCTTACTGGAGCAACTTTACTGTCTTGCAACTTTTCCTCCCTGTAGAGGCTGTCTGCACTGCAGAATGGCACAGAAACACATGTTTTTAAAATTTTTAATTGTATTATAAAGAAAATCCAGAAACACTTTATTTATAAAACCCCCTATTTGCATAGCAATCCAAATTATTACCAGAAATTACTGAGGCTGTACAGCCTAAGTGAATCACTCAGGTAAAACTTATAGGATGAGTCTTCTATAAAAACAAACCCAACACCATTTAATTTATTAGAAAAAAATCCAACATTTTAATCTTGAAGACTTTTCAAACATTACTACAATAAAATGTTGGTAAAACATGTTACTTCATAGAAAGAAGTTAAGTATATCCAAACAGATTTGTATCTTCTTCAATTACAAAGTTTGATTTTCCTTGTTCAGTTCCTCATTGCCAACATGGCATTTATGTCCCAAATAAGATTTCGTAACTGATCCATGATCTGCTTCAGCTGCTGATTCTTCTGTTTCAGTTTCTGTGGGAAGAGGTTATTAGAAGTTTTTTTGTGTTCAGTTCAAATAGCACAATCAAAAATTCCACAGGAGTTACAGTGCTATGAAATGCTATATGAATCTTTTTCTCAGTTGTCTGTGAGCACTATTAGTGAGATAATACATCCCCTTTAAAGCACATTCTAAAATTACAAGAAAGCCTCAAAAGTCAAGGACCATTGCTAGAGGGGGAATGCTGTTTCTTTTCACAGCAGCCTTTTATCAAAACATCTGACACCTTCAAAAGCTGGAGGCTTATGGGGATCAGTCCTCACTTTTCAAAGTCCAAAAGAGAACATCCTAAGTAAGAGGAAAGAATTCGGGGACCAGGTAAATTTATGTGAATATATGTTTTATAACTCAGGTTTACAGAAAAAGGAGGGATTAACAGTACAAGTTTGAACAAAGCACAAGGTATAGGTGAAGCAAATCAAGCTTTTGCAAGCAAAAGCTCTTCTGCTACGCAGGTCAACCATGATGCGTTAAGAGTCCTGTCTTGAAAAAGGTTTTCCCTTTTGAATGTTGAATTCTTTAAAATTATGTATTTGTTTTTGCAAACTGCAGAAGCATTTGGAGGAACAGAAGAAAAGCAAACTTGCTTTTATTTGGTTGCATAACCAAAACTTAAAAATTACGTCTTTACAGAGGAAAGATCAGGGCATTAAGACATCATACAATTTCCCTAACCTTTCAAGTTTCACAATAATACCCATATTTATTGTCACATTTATTCATTTTCCTGCTCAAATCAAAGCTGTTGAGAACTAAGTTAGGTTGTCGTTAACAGTACACAGTCTGTCCTTCATTTCATTCTGATTTGATAAGATGTCAGCCTTCTCACATTAGAGATCAAACTACTTATTCATTAGGGAAGACTGGAGTTCCAAGTAAAGGGAAAGCACAGGAAAAAGTTGCTGCCATCAAAGCAGAACAAAATGTTTCAGGTTTGATGTAACTTTGTTATTTGCACTACACAAATGGCAATACATTAAAAGCCTGACTCAAATCAGTAATACAACCAAAGTAACTGGAACAGAGATAAAACAAGGCAACAAAAGAAGCAATATCCTGAAAATCAGTCTCCTCAATTTTGATGCCAGACAGCACAACAGTATTTTTAAGTTGCCAGGTGGTCAGCTGGGAAAGAAGTCCAGAGAAAAAAAAGCAAGCCTATTCACTTCAGACCTGTAAAAACAGTCTGAAGTTACATGGTAATTAGGCTTAGAATATATGGGGAACATAGTAAGGAAAATATTCCTGAATACAGACTTTGCCGGACACATTCTCTGGAAGAAGAGAAAACACTCTGATCCAGACTCCCAAGAAGGATACAAAAACAGATGTAGGACAGTTCACGTGCACTAACACGGAATTTCTAATCAAGCATTTGACAGAGCAAAAAGTGTTTTAAAGATAACTATGTGCATTTATCTAATGCTTCTTTCTTTTCCATTTGCTGATCCAAGACTTCACAACATACAGCACAGACCCAACTCCTGAAGACAAGAGAGAAAACTAAGAAGCACGTAGTTACCACAGCATCCAAATGACAGAATTGCAAGTGTCTTCCCACAAATGGTCATAAATGCAAGATCTTGATGCCTGAGAAACTGTAAGAGGGATGAGATAAACAAGCATGTTCATACCTGTGGCATTTCTAAACACAAYTCTGTTTGCCGTCCTCAACATTCAATCCTAGAGAAGTCAGTGACTGTTAGATCTAAACTACTGGTTTAATGCAAGCTGTAACTCCCTCATACGGAGGGCATGCAATTTCAAGATATTTCAAAACCTTCATCAATAGAAATGAAGGCTGAACAGTTGGCAAAGGTAATTCAAGTCACAGACAGAAATAAGAACCATTGACCTCTGATAAGCAGACTATTTTCTCTCTCCATCCATGTCTAATTGTACTGTTAAATACTTTTACTCACATGAACTTCGTGTAAGTTATGCCCAAAAGACCCATTCTGTAAGATTGTTTTCCTTTCTTGTGCAAGTATTATGACACTGTAAATTGTCTGATCTTTATTTGAGGCTAGACAAGGGAACCTTCAGACTGGATTTCATTTGTTTTCAAAGCACCTGTAAGGACAAGAAGTATAAAATTGTTTCTTTATTTATCTGAAGATAATTTTAGATCCTCATCTTTAGAGAAGAGCTAATTTCTTAGCTCTTCTACTTTTTCTAGAGACAGAAAAAACATCTAAGATGAAGCACCATTCCTGGCTTGCTAGGCTGTTGAAAGAATAAAGACAGRAGAAAAAAATCCACTTCAGAGAGCGCAATCTCCTAATTGAAATGCATACAGTGATCTTTGTTACTGATCTTTGACAGGCAGTGGTCCACACCACAAAGTACTACATAATTAATATGTTCTGCACCACTGGAAGTGCTGGCCTCTGCTTAAGACTTTGCTGAGCCAGTAAGAACATCTCAACTCAGGTCTAACCTTGAAAATATAGGTGAAATGGCCTTCTTGGGAAATGGGCAAGATCTTTTAAGCAGCTTCTGCAGCAATGACAAATTTTCATTTGAACAGATTGCTTGCAAGTTGTCTCCCACTCTTTCCTCCTTCTATTGAAATTACTTAGTTGAACTCTAGACTGCTTCTCAGGATTAACAGTTGCATGAAACAAGAAAAATAACTTCATCCTACATGCATGCTACACCTTCTGACTTTATCTGTTTTAAGATAGCACAGAGAAATTATACAAGGCAGTTTATAATGAGTTTCAGAGACCTAAATTCAAGTTACATCTGACAGGCATGTTTCTGTTAGTCCTTCTCTGTCAGAAAAGTGATCAGTCTGAAAACCAACCCTAGGGGGTCTTCTTTGGTGATATTAATATTCAATGGGATCCATGCTGACTGAACCTGCAAGTATTACGGCCATCATGATGGAGTTGACAAGTACTGCACCTTCCAGTAACCACCGAGACCTTAGTTGGCTTAGGTCAGGTAGGTCTCTTATGAACACATGTACTGAAGCACAAAACTGTCTTTCAAAGAAGAAAAGCTGCCATAAAGAACCTGCCATGTTTCATACGGATTTGGGTTCAGTAGGACACGGTAATTTCAACTTTGACTGAAATAAATTTTTTACTAGAACTCATTTTTGGTTCACTTACATTTCATTTGAAATCAGTGCTGTCTATATCAATTCACAACTTACTATCGGAGATGTATCAGAACCTTCCTTTGCACACTGTTCCCATCTCTCTCCTCATTTTAAGCTCATGTATGCTTCAAATTTTAAAACTAAAATATCACTGTAAGTCATTATTCTGCACTCAATCCACTTGTTAGAAGTCCCTTCTTCAGGCAAAGAAAATAATGTAAACACTGTGGAAGAGTAAGATCATATTCCAAGTGGTGCTTGTAAAAGCATCAACAATACTTGTGTATGTTGTACAGGCTATTCTTCTGCTTAAAAAAAAAAACAAGCAAAGAGGTGTTTCCATCTTGAAAATCTTATATAGAAGCATTCTACTGAATGCTGTGCCAGCTATAGTTTTTACCTGCTCTATTCAAGATCTACAATAATACAAACCAAAACAACACCTCAGTGTAATAAAACATTAAATATTAATAACTATAGCACCTCTACTTGMATCAATCTTGGCAGAATTAAAAGAATTATGCTTACTTTGTTGATTATGACTGTACTACAGAGAACTTGCATCATGTTCTTTTCTGTAAGCATAGAATCGGAACAGTTTGGGTTGGAAGGGACCTTTAAAGGTCATCTAGTCCAACCCCACAACGAGCACGGACATCTTCAACTAGATCAGGTTGCTCAGAGCCCTGTCTAGCCTGACTGTGAATGTTTCCAGGGATGGGGCATCTACCACCTCTCAGGACAGGTGTTTTATCACCCTCAGCCTAAAAGATGTCTTCCTTATATTTAATCTAAATTGACCTTCTTTTAGTTCAAAGCCATCACCCCTTGCCCTATTGCAACAGGCGCTGCTAAAAAGTTTGTCTCCATCTTTCTTGTAAGCCCCCTTTAGGTACTGAGAGGCTGCTGTAAGATCTCCCCAGTGTCTTCTCTCCTTCAGACTGAACAGCCTCAACTTTCTTGGCCTTTCCTCATAGCAGAGGTGTTCCATCCCTCTGATAATTTTAGTAGTCCTCTGAACCCACTCCAACAGGTCCATACCTTTCCTGTGCTGAGGAACCCAGAGCAGGACACAATACTCATATTACTCCTTCTGACCATTAAACTGCTGTAAGAAGTGATTGTTGAAAGCCTTATGAAGGTGACAGTGACCTCTGTGTTTCCAGGTAAGTCAAGCCCAAAAAATTTCTACAGAAACACAATGTTTGTGATAGGGGGGCAAAATTTATACTGTTCTTTTTTTAAATGAGTCCTTCATAACTAAATCTCAGAAGAAGGCAGAAAAACCTGCTATTTTCTTTCTTCCTTCAGTCTTATAGTCAAGAGATTATTACAATGTTACATGCATACAGCAGGAAAAAAATATGATGGAAAAAATGCCCTCAACACTTTGCTCAAACTCTCTTAAAGCTGCCAAGTGATGTCCTAACTTATGGCTGCTCAATTGATACCAAGGCTCACTTTCCATCATAATAAATTCATATATCAATCTATCTATAATTTTTTTCCCAAAGGGATAAAAATTACTCACCACTAATACAGTAACTGCTGTACAATTAAACTTTAACATACTCTTTGTCCAATCTTCACAGATTTTCCTGAAGTCATTCACAGGCATGACCGTTTTAAGCTTACCAGAAATGAGAGACTGAGTTTTCTGCCTCGCCCCTCACCTGACAGCTGGAAGGAAAACTGCTCCTTCTGCATGTGTAACCCTGTGTTCCTGAAACAAACAGAAGCACCAGTGACGGCCTGCATGCTCTGCTGCACGCTCAATACTTTTCACCTATTGACCAGACAGGATTGTATGTATCCACTGCTCTCTTGTTCTGAGAGGACTAAGCACGTTCATTCAAATAGATGGATGTTTGCTTCCTACCAAGTATTTATTGTTCAACAATGAGGTCTGAGGTCTTACTGACTAAGTACCGTCTAAGCTATGTAGCATGTAATGGAACTATTCACTCCCCAAGGTGCTTCTCCACCACACTTCTCAGTGTTACATCCATCCCCATTCTCAACATGAAAATCACACAGATGCATGATCCTCAGTTACAGATGGCAAACTCAGTCAACTGAATCACACGAACACTATAGATAAAACTGCAATGCTGCCAACTTTGTTCACAGACATTTAAGATTCATGTTCATCTCTAAACTTCATATTTTAACAGCTTCCCACATATTCAAAGCTACCACGAACCATAAGGGGAAGAATGAACAATTACCACAGATATTTTGTGGCAGAGAAAAAAAATTCAGTTCCCACGAGCTGCCTTAGTTAGTTCCTCACTACTCACAATAAATCCTTCCTTCTCATTCCCAAATTCCCTGCTTACTCAATAGTCTAATGCCAGTTACGAAATACACAAATCAGGATTTTTATAATCTTATTTACTACAGTACTGATTCAATCTAAATAGTGCCTAGTCTGCAACAAAAGCAGAATAGCTCAAAGGACTCTTCCAGAAAAGAACGTGGGAAGGGGGGAAGAGGAATCAAATGTGATAATGCAATAAAGCTTGTATAATATACATCTATATGAGGACAAAATGGGACAACTCGTGTTACAGACATCCTTACACTCACTCTAACTTTTTTCAATTTTGTAACCATAACATGGTTTTGATATAGGATGCAATGTGAAAAGCTTTGTGTGCAACATTTTATACAAAACTGAAAAGGAAGTATTTCATTATCTGGAATAAAAATGCATCTGAATGCTGAGAAAGCTGGTTCATGACATAACAAGACCACTCTATGTAATTTTCTATTGGAGAAGGGGGGGATGCTCCTGATGAAAAAGTAAACAACTCATCTGCAAGAAAGGCAAGGAGGGGGATCCAGAAAAACACAGGCTAATCAGCCTAACCCCTGACTCCAGAAAGACAAATCCTTCTGGAAGTCATATCCAGACACGTGCATGATAAGGTGACTGGGAACAGTCATACTGGATTTACTAAAGATGCCTTGTGCCTGACCAACATGAAAGCCTTCCATTGAGAAATGACCGGCCGTGTGGCAAAGACAGAGCAGGGGATTTTCTTTAATATTAATCAGGCTTTTGACACAGTCTCTCATTGTCTTGTAGTCAAATTGGAGAGATGTGGTTTGGATAGGTGGATTACTGGGTTGATGGAAAACTGGCTGGACTATGGGATTCTAAATGTTGGGATCATCAGTATTAAGGCCAAGTGCTGATTCTACCATTGCAGAGAGTCAGTCTGGGGACTCAAAAAATGATGGAACTCTTTTCAGTGCAGATGAATCTGCCAAGAAGGTGTCCAAATAACAAATTCTTGCCCTCTTGCCAAAGTGTTCCTTGGTGCACACTCATATTTTGGGTGAAAAAGGACTCTACCCATACAAAACAAATTAAAATATATGCAAATAGAGTGAAAGGTATTTTTAAAGGAATTTAGGTTTTCGGCATAATCCTAAACAACATCAGCTGCAAGGCACAATGTTTGTGTTATCAAAAAAGCCCAGCGCTAAACTCGTAACATCTTAAGTTAAAAGTCTGTCATGTAGATTGTCTTTTCCTCTCTTAGCAATTAATGTTAAACACTTAACAAACATTAAGAATATCAAATATGATTGTTTTCTGAAAGGTCACCTGGAATGTCCTACTGCATTTCACATCATTTCATTTTCACCCAAATGTACTTACACTACTAATTATGTGATGGTTTTCCTAAGTGCTTCATTTGAAGCCAGACCTACAGCATGAATGGAACCTAAGCTGTACTTGCTCCATTTCTAAAAGTGAGCAGTAAAGAAAACTGCTGATAGGGCAGCAACAGAGATTAAATCATGCTCAGGTTTTGATTTGGTATTTTTTGGTTCAAGTCCTGTCAAATGTACTACGAGACCACAGACCTAAGGTGAACCTGGCATCTTGAAAATAATACTGATGATGTTATATTTAGAAGCTAAAAAACTTACAGACAGAACATGAAACATTCGAAAAACATGAACAGAAGAGAGGAAATCTTGACAACAGCTTCCACTTGCCACCAATAGATTAATTTCAATGAAAACTGGATGAAAACTTGTACTAGAAGACCAATGCAAATGCTAAATTGATTCAGGAACAGTAATTTATTCCAAAAAAAAGTCAACCACCTCAACAATTTACAAGCCCAGAAGGCATATACTGACAAAAAAGAATAAGCTACATTTTTGGGAACTGCAGGACAGAATTGTTTAAGACAAAAGATAAAGGTTGTCAGCACTCAAGAAATGGTTTGTTTGTTTGTTTGTTTTATAATAGTGGTACATGCTTCCTAATGCAGGCAAAACTCCCTTGTGTTATAAAGCTTAATAGGTTTTATTTAAACCTACAGTTGCTAATTATTACTGAACTGCTAGGACAGAAACCCGTTGCCTTGTAAACTAATCTATATTTTAAATTAACAGACAAGTACTTACATAGCCAAGGTCACTGCATTAAACTTTCTGACCTAAAAGGTAAGTCTAATAGAGCAGAATAATTAAACAGGACTAACAGATGTCACTATACAGCCAACCAACACCAAAAGCTCCTGTAGTTTTTAGGAACTCTGCTACATCAACAAGTTCTCCTGCCCCATGAACAAGATGGTGAGTATAGGAAGTACCTGATGCTCCCCTCCTCCTCCACTGAGGATGCTCCCTTCSCAGACAACTGCAGTAGCAAAGCAGAGCTGCTATTTTTCAAGTCAGTGGTTCATGGAATGAGGACATTTTTGCGTGAGAATGTATGATCCACAAGGTTTATCCGAGTTACTACTGTTTTTGCCTGTGCTCCACACTATGGGGCAGTTAGTGCCTTTCACATACATCCAGAGTCACTAAAGAAATCAGACTGGCTGAGATACCACAGCAAGAGGAGCAAAATTAGGAGATCCAGGGAAGGTTTAAGAATTAATTCAAATATTGCAATAGTGTCAAAGTATTGGGTTATGGCAATAATGATTTTTTTGGTACCAATAACATGCCAGACTTGAAAGATAATGGCTATCACAGCAAAAAGGATTAGGTGAGAACAAGACAAGGAGCTGAAGGAAGAAAAGACCTGGTCAAGAATAGAAAAAGCTTCTTTAACTATCATGTTGGTTCCCCTGCCACAGCATTTTCATCAACTTTTTGTATTACTGAAATTTTCCTAAAATGAATTGATCAAATTGAGTTGGAGCAGGACAACACATATTGTAGAGGACTGAAAAGCTGTCTGGTGTGCCAGCTAAGAACCAGAGACCTCCTTGAGCAGCCAGCGTCATAAATTAGACCAATTATCAGGTTCTAGTGATTTTTCTTTTCAAAAGAAGAATTTCTATATTTCCAGTCGTAAAAACATTTCATATTCTGTAATGTATTAAACTTTGAACTCTGAAAATGGTAGTGGATATGCTTATACAACTGGAAGGAGACAAAAGAAAAAAAGCAGTGAACTCCAAAACCAGAAAGTTTAACTTTCTTTTGCTGCAGTTACTAAGTATTTGTCCACAAGAATACCAGAGAAAACTCAAGTATCTTGGAAGATTTACTGTGGAAAATCTGGAAACTAAGTCTAGGCATTTAACTGTAAACACAGGATTTCATACCAGATTTAAGTGAAGGTTTCAATGCATTCTTAATTACCAGCTTGCTACCAATGGTCCTGTAACACCATCAACCTTTTTAAGGTTCAGAACTCTTCATAAAAATTTATGAAATTATTTTCACAAGATCACACCAAGGAGGTTTAAAACCATATTAGCATAAAAGTACAACAACAAGGGCAAAAACATGTCATAGAACTATTAAAACCACAGCAAATATGGACAGTTAAGCTTATTAACACTTAAAGATTGCAAATAAATGTGCATAAATTCACAGTACATTACATACAATATAATATATACAACACTGCTACATCAGCATTGAACAGAAAGATTACAACAGGAGAGTTSACAACTGCATTTTTCTAAATTCACGTAGTCCTCATTTTCTCCTGTACAATACACATGCATTTTTCTATATATATGGGTTATGAAAAATTCAATACATGTCTGATTGTGGAAGACAAATTAAAATATTGGAAATATTTTAGAAGCTGAAAATCCATCAATTATTTTTTCCATAAATAAACATTTTATTCATTTATTTCTTTTGTTCAGTCATTTTTGTAGATTATAACTCCTTTTATAATACCGACCATTTACAGATATTACAGCTATAGAAGTATTTACTTAATCCTATCTTTGCACTTTACAGATTGGAGAAATGATGTTCAAAATTGTGGTCTGGTAAAACTATGTATTTTTAATCTCAATATTATATTAGCATTTACTACAGCGTAATTATTTTTAGATTTGAATCCATCTTTAGCACTTGCACCCAATTGCGCAATGCCATCCAACTGAAAACTTAACATTTTAACTCATTTAATATTTATAATTCATAGTACATTTTTTTGTGAACGTGTCAAGATTCAATAAATGTTCCTCTTAACAAATGGAAAAGTCTTCCTCAAACTGTCAAAATATAGAAGGTAGCCCTGAAAATCCTTTACCAACTCACATAACTGTAATAATATTTACACATCTAGTACTCAATATCCATTTTTTTAACTCCTAAAGGAAGTTTTGAAGATAAGTTCAACAGGCACCTTAGTTCAGTTTGTACTGCCAAGGTCTAGTGGTTTACACGTAAACGTAACACACTGTAGTCATAAAAATATATGTCGGTTTTAAAAGAGGCACAAGTTAAAATTGTTAGGAAATCTAAACTCTACTGCCAGAGGTACAGCTAAAAATAGTTGTTTACTAAAAGGTCATTTCTGAAATAGTTATGTGCAAAACATATTTATCACCAATTTTGATGGTAGTCATCACACATTCTGTATTTAGTAAAGCAATCTAGAAATTTAAGCTTTGTAACATTGATGCCAGAGAGATTTTTTGCTTTTATGCTTTTTCTATTAGTAGCATTTTTAGTTTTATACTTTTATATATTAGTAACCCTATAATCCTATAACCTCTACCCTGCAACCTTGTACTCCTATCCTATAGACAAAATAGTACCAAGTTATGAGCCTTTAAGCATTCCAGAGTCGGACTTGATATCTGAAAAATGAAGCTATTGAAGTAAGCAGAAAACTTCCAATAGAAACTTGCAACAAGGAATAGTGTGACAAAATTCTGCTTTTCATTGGAGAATATTTCAAAACTATGTTACCCTATAATAGTAGAAGCCTGAACGAGCACGGACCCTTTTTTTAACATCATGTTGTACCCTTTTTACCTSTGTATAACTTACACTTGCTGGACCCCGCTTGGCAGGATTGGGCCCAAACTCTGCGCAGTGGTGGGTCCCAGGGATACCCCTGGGAAAGCTCTGCTTTCTCTGAATCCTATAATAAATTTTTACTTTTTACCCTCTTATTTGGCCTCAGCCTTTACTTTTCAAACATATAAGGCATCAACATGAAAATGACATTTCTCGTTTTATGCAAATTAATTTCAACTTTTTTACCTTATTTACTTCCATGATTTCCCTTCTCTCTTCACTAGCAAAACGAAGCTGACTTGCAGCACCACGATCATCATGCTTGGAGCCATCTTCTTCAACATATGGAATAAGCTGCTGTGGAGACAGGAAACATCAGCTTTAGGGAGGAAAAAAAAAAGAAAACTGAAAAAAAGAAAAAGGAAAAAAAAGAAAAGAAAAAAAAAAGAAAAAAATCACATCCAGGAAATACATAAGGTATTTATATACCATTATAAATAATAATAATGGTATAAATAAATACCATTATATATAAGGTATTTATATACCATTTTCTCCACAGGTTCCAACTGCCCAAGATAAAGTGGAGACAAGCCTGCTTTGCTACCTCAAACCCAAAGGCCTTGGAATAACCTCAGCTGGTTCTCCAGGAAAATGATGTGCTTCAAAAAGACACAATCCCACACATTACCATGCCAAGAATTTTCGTAACTGTGGGCAGAACCCAGTCTTTCCATTTTAAGATGTTTATCATGTATAATCCTTGTATTTTTGAATTCTGCAGACTGGGATTTTAAAATTTACTATTCTACACTAAGAAATACCACAAACATGAAGTTATCACTATTATAAAGCATTTTAGTGATATACTAAACATAACTATGACTGGCTTTACATAGCTATTTGGTTAATACTCTAGATACGACTTGCTATTTCAAAGAGCCTCTGTTTGGCTGCTCCTAAGACCAGGTCCTCAGTTATCTAAAATGAGTTTTTCTGTAAGTATGTCTTGCTGTGATCTCCTCAGACACACAGAATTGTAGTTTTGTTTCAGCTGGAGAAGACCATAGTGTACTGTCTTTTTTGTAAGTTTCAACAAAGCCAAAAATCTTTGATGAAGTATTTCTAAATGAATACTATATGTTTCCTTCCTAAAAAAAAAATTAAAAAGAATCAGTAAATGTACTAGATACAAAACAAGCACATGCTTCTGCATCAGAACACTCCCAAGCTACTAACAATTTATTAAAAAATAATACATGCACAAAGTCCATAGTCAGTCGTTGTCTGTCCTGAACTAAGCAAAATTACATCTGTGTTCACATACACACTACAGACAAATGAAAGGCTAGTATTAATGAAAGTCAGCTACAAGACATTAGTTGAAAAGCCTGGGAGCAAGTTGCTCATCAAGTGCATATTAACTTGTTACTTAGGTTGGGGTGTAATATTACAGAGCATTCAGCAGCTGCCTTCAGCACTCTGATGGAAAACTTACTTTGATTTAACCCACTAAAAATTTAATTTCCTATTACAGAAGAATTTTTGTAGCCATTCTTATTAAGCTTATGAAAATGGACAAAAGCTACCACACTAAACTCTGCCATGAAAAAGTAGTAAAGGTTAACCACTTACTACATTTGCAGACTGTAAAGAAGTAATGGGGCTGTTAAATACTCTTGGAAAAAACTCTCTGATGGAAAAATAAAGTAGAACTCGAAGTAAAACATTTCCTTTGAAAACCCATCTTTCAGAAAAGGTAACAGATAAAAAAAACACCCCACAAAACCACAAAGAAAAGCAGAACTACCCCTAACACACAAAAGAAGCAGGAAATTTAAACTTTATAGCCAGATCTCCTTCACAATTATCTCATGCCTTGCTATGTTGGTTAACAGAAAGTAAATAATACCTATTACACTGATAGTATACATAAACAAAAAATATGAAAATATTTATATCAATAACAATAGACCAAGCAATATTAGTAGGTACCAACGGTACTGACTTGACTATGTAAAAAGAAGAGTTTTGTTGATATGCTTTAATGATATAGTTAGAATGTCAGCAATTAAATAATATGATTGAGACTATTATTGAAATACTGGAAAAAGAATTTAAGAAAACTGATCCAAGAGGAATGGTGTGCCACTGTCATTCACCCTAACCAATAAAAACATGAAGAGGCAGGCATCTACTAACTTCAGAGCAGAAAAGACTAAGATTAAAGAAAAAAAAAGCCAGTTATTGATACAAAACTCTGCTGTGCCTAAGTTATCAGTGAGACGTTGCATTAAAAAAGCCTGAAGTGACTACTAATTTTCTCTATGGAAATTCTTTTTCATCCTGAGACAGGAAGAATGAAAAGTTATTAAAAAAGAAAATCCAATCCCACTTCATCCCATTCATATGAGAAAATAAGATACATGAAAAGCTTTTAAAGAAGACACAAGTATTTGGTTATTGCACACAAGTCACACCACGAAAACAGGTTTTATTTTCTTAAATGGGAAAATTAACTTATTCCCCGACTTGCTGTCAGGTTTCCAGACATATTTCTCTGAAACCCTTGTCAACAGTCAGTGAGTGCTGACTGAAACAGTAGTCTAGAATGGACTGTACAGAATGGACTTCTCCATTTCTTTATTCCTATACAGTTAGGAGACTCAAACTTAAAATATAATGCCTATATGATTAAAATTCAATGGACGATCAAAAGTCTGTTAATAAAATTGCCTAAAAATCCAGAGGTTAGTAATTAAAGGATTTCAAAGTTCTGGTTAATATAGAGCAGTTGCAACTCAAATCGTAACATAAAACAGGGTTTAAGAGTATTACTAGAAATTAGAAAGAACTTACGAGGGGGGAAGATGAAATTCAGATTTCATGAAGAATAGCAGTTTTATTCAGAAAAACTTTGGCCAACCCTCCTTCCTGCAAGTCTTATGCTGTAACTTTTCTACCACCACTGCACATTTAGGTTTGGTTCATTCTGGCCAGCAGGTCAGGAACAGCTGAGTGACGGCACTATGGAGGCACAGACTGATGGCCAGAGAAAGTAAATAATACTTATTACTCAGGAGCTAGGCTGACAGGTTAGCGTTCGAAGCAGGCTTTTTCCCACTTTTTCCCATTTCTTTTAAAATATTTGCCCTGAACTTTTTTTTTCCCTAGGGAAAAAAAACTGGTGAAGGTACCAAGAAGCCAGAGTGTTTGAAAAAGGCTAAAGTTTTAAATTAAGTTTGCTATCACAGAATTACTTAGGTTGGAAAAGACCTCTGAGATCAAGTCCAGCCTATGACAGAACACTATGTCAACTAGACACTAAGTGCCTCCTCCAGTTGTTTCTTGAATACCTCCAGGGATGGTGACTCCACCACCTCCCTAGGCAGCCTGTTCCACTGTTTAATCACCACTCATTCTGTGAAAAAATTCCTCCTAATGTCCAATCTAAACCTTCCCTGGTACAGCGTGAGACCATGTCCTCTTGTCCTACTGCTGGTTGCCTGGGAGAAAAAGCTGACCCTCACCTGGTTACAATCTCCTGTCAGGGAGTTGTATAGAGCGATAAGGTCTCTCCTGAGATTCCTTTTCTCCAGGCTAAACCAGCTCCCTCAGCTGCTCCTCATCAGACTTGTGCTCCAGACCCTTCCCCAGACCCATTGCCCTTCTCTGGACACACTCCAGCCCCTCAATGAACCGGACACAGGCTGCAGCCTCACCAGTGCCAAATACAGGGAGAAAAAATTTCAAATTGAATCCCTTCCAACTGGTAAGAATTGATGATGTTAATGTGGAGGTTTCACAATCTTTCAAAGAGCTCTAATTAATAAACAGAATTCAGTGCACTGAGTAATTCCAGTATCATTAAAACATGCTATGAATCTCCTGAAACTGAAGAGGATGGATTATATGCTACCCAGAGAGTGGTTATTCTGATTTGCAATTTACACATAAATGAAGACACTTACTTCTATGGGAACAGGATCGAGCCCAGCACAGTTTTCATTGCATTTGTCATAGACCAATCTCAGTTTTCTGAAGAGTATTGATAGYTGACGGAGATGTTCCTGCAGCTTTCCCAGTCTGTCTTGGTATGTTGCAGTATGATAAGTAACACCATTTGGTAACTTAGGAACCAAAACATTAAAAATATTACAATAAATAAACTCAAAGATATCAGACAGGTTTTTGTACATTTCAAAATAAGACAATCACACTATTCCCACAGCAATCACTGAAGTTTTTTTTCTTTACCAGCAAAATTCTGTATTTTATGTGCTCAATCACTGCTCTCAAACAGCTTCATATATTCTACACTTTGGTCACTGCCAATCCCTYTAACTTTTCAGTGAGTGTCTTCACAATGCTTAAATATGACACTGCTGTGATCCAAGTATTACACTTTGACACTTTGTGTCTCAAGCCCAGGCMACACAATTCAGTGACAGAAGAGTCATGAAAATACAGAGCGAGTGGGAGTGATTATTTATCTTGTGGTCTCCACAGAGAAAACACAACAAAAGTTTGTATGTTTTCTCAGTAAGTAGACACAAATAAGGATTACGTCCATTTTCCTAACAAAAAAAAAAGTCAAAAAGTTTTAGATGGAAAATATTACCGAAAAAGATGAATGAAAAATCCTCTAAAGTTACTCGCCATATGTTAACATAAACAGAGAAACATAACCAGCATGTGAACAGACTTCACTATACATAAAAGAAAACACAGTTACTAAGTGTATTTAGAGGTTTTTTATTGTGGGGGCAATGACAATTCAGCATTTCTGAATTTTCTCAATCTTCAGTTAATGTACAGGAGTAGGAAATATATTAAGAGTAGTATTCACTTCTCCAACCAATCCTCCTTTTTAAAGCAGTTTGATCGAGTTTTCTAAATGTCCTAAGGCATCTTCTGTATCTATAGATACTGGCAGTCGATGATAAAAACATGCCAAGTTGAGTGCCATAAAAATAAATAGTAGTTTCTCACCTGCATGTTCCTCAGCAACTGGAAGATTTCCATGGTTCGAAAGACGATGTCCTGCACGGTCTCCTGGCCGATGCGGCACAGGGAAGCCGTGTTCACTTCCCGGGCAGCCTGAGCCTGCGTCCCGGAGAAAGCGCCCGGCGGCATTCCCGCCCCAGCCAGAGGGGGGGTCGACATCTCCTGGCGTTAACCTGTCCTGGGACGAACTGCACGAAGTTATGATGGAACAATCAAATACTTGTTTGAGTCTCTGCTAACAAACTTCTGCAGGGTGGCTACCCCATTCCTTTTCCCCGTGAGCGGCCCTATCCAAGATAGAACTGTCCAGCTGATGAGGCCGGCTGAGTGCAGCACCCCTTGGTTCGGACACCGCTCCCTGACTCACCGCAGCTTCGCCGGGCGGTGAAACTGAGGGTGTTCCTCTCGCACCTCCCTCCCCTCAGCGCTGTCACCAGGAGCGCCTCTGCCTCGATCCGTCTCAAGGGGGACAGGACAGGGGTTCTTCCCAGCTCCAGCACGTAAAATCGCAGCCCTGCGCTCCGGGACCGGGAACTGCCCGACCGCTCCTCCCTCCGCTGACCCACCCGCTCCCGGGGCCGCGGCGAAGCGGTGCCCCGCGACCCACAGCCCTTCCCGACACCGCGGTCCCGCCCGGGCCCGGCCCCGCGGAGCCCCCGGGTCCCGCCGCACTCACGGCGCCGCGGCGTCCCCTGGAAACCCGCGGGCGGAAGCACTTCCCGGAGCCCGGTGCCGTCACAGCCGGCGGGGCGGCAGCGGCGGGCGGGGCCGGGGCTCCCTCACGCCGGCGTGGGCCCGCCCCTGTGCCGCCGGTCTCCGCCGAGCTCCTCGTTCGGGAGCGAGGGCGTTTCTCTGGCTTGCTGAATCCAGTGAGGGTTTGCGGGCAGGTCAGCATGTGGGCTCCTGAGGTTGACAAGTTTGGTCAGAATCCCCAAGCATGTTCACACAAGTCCCACCACCCCTCTGTCAGATCATAGGATCATTGAGCAGTTTGGGTTGGAAGTGACGTTAAAGATCATTTAGGTCCAACCGCCCTGCCGTGGGCAGGAACGCCTTCCACTAAGCGAGGTTGCTCAGAGCTCCACCCAACCTGGCCTTGAGCACTGCCGGGGATGGGCAGCCACAGCTTCTCTGGGCAACCTGTTCCACTGTCTCACCACCCTCACAGTAAAGGATTTCTTCCTAACACCTAAACCTACAGTTTTTCAGTTTGAAGCCATTCCCCTTTGTCTTATCACTTCAGAATGAAGAGTCCCTCCCCAGCTTCCCCGTAGGCCCCTTCAGATATGGGAAGACTGCTATGAGGTCTTCTCCAGGCTGAAAAGCCCCAATTCTCTCAGGCTGTCTGTAGAAGAGATGCTCTAGTCCCAGTCACTGATAAATGGCTGAATATCTGTTTTGCGAGGTAAGTGTGTATTGTCAGTATACACTTGCACACCTGTATTAATTTTATAGCTTTATGGGTGCACTGCCACTCCTTGCATAGATGCATTATTACTAATGCAGAAAAACCTTAACACTTGGCCTTCCTGTGTCACAGCATTGGTGTGGACATAAAATGGTTCTGAGTGCTTGTGCCACGTTAATACAATTGAATTCAGGAGTTTTCAAAGTGCAGACAAGGCCTCCTGTGTGACACAGCGAACACCCTCAAAAAGAAACCAGGTGGGGTCTGTGAGGGCTGATAGATATGAACTGTCTATACAGCAGCTAACGCTTGCTGTCTGCCTAACAAAAAAATTCTTCGTATGCAAAAATCAGGAAGTACCAAATTTCTCTTTATTTCTAGTTGACATAATATCTAGGACTCTGTATTTGAGTGATTGTGACAGTAAGTATCTAAAAATGCAGAAGAGAACACTTATATACCTGCGACTTGTTAAGAATTCTTAGTACAGTAAAAGTAGTTCTGCTGTATTAAAACCGATGTTACAAATRATCTTTTGTGTGAAATGCTTTGCATTTATAATGTAGAAATAAATCAGAAGTTTGATGTGTGGTATACAGCCTTTGTTAAAGAAAGAAGAAAGCAGTCAAGGAACATTCAGGAACGGAACCATACAAGCTTGCTGTCAGAGGCATTTTGCTTCAGAAAACATTTTTTACCTCAAAAACAGACTACTGAGGGAAAACACCACCCCCTTTCCTAAAGCTTTTTGCTGCCTGGCTAAGTTTTCTCTAGCACTCTGCCTTACTCAAGGTGCAATATAAATAACTATATTTTAACAAAGATCTTAGCATAAAGGATACAAAAGTGGTTTCTTAAACAGAAAGGAAAAAATGGTTTATAAAAAATAAGAGGAGTCTATTTTCAGATGGCAAAAGACCATCCCATGGTGTCTGGCTAGACAATACTTGGGAAGAGCAGCCTCTGGAGAATTTCAAAGGGCTTGTTTGAAGCCTTGCATCTCAGTTCACTGTACACTAAGAAAATGATACAAGAACTGTTCAAGTGTTGAGCACAAAAGATAATGTTTTCATCTTCTGAATTGCATGCCCGAGAGCTCTGTTCACAATGCTTAACTTGCTGCCCCAAAACCAATGGCATGAGAGTAATGAGGGATTCAGAGCACGTACTGCTCCAGGCTGTCAGACACACTCCATATTCAGTTGTATCCTGAAGTATAGGGCTGCCATGTACCGTAGACAGTTGAAATACAGAGCCAAGCCTGCATGTGGCGAGTGCTGAAGAATGTTTCTAGGAGGCCTAATATTCTTCATTGCCAGTCTGTGGAAGCATCTAAATCTGGGATTTCATTCCCAGACCAAGGCATCTCCTTTTAGATAAGAATGTTTTCCTGGTTGAATGAGAAAAAAACAAATGTGAATTTGCTTTTAAAAGCAATCTATTAGGCAACCCCTGTCTGACTTCAGTTTGGGCCAAGTGCTTTCATCTGGAAGGTGTCCAAATCAGAGATCATTCATATCCATTTCAATTTCTGTGGCATCAGTTCAAACCAGTGTCTTAGGATTCTGCTGCCTTTGTTGTTGGTTTGTAGAGAAGCTACCAAAAACCTAACAAAGAGCCTATGTCTGCATGTAATATTCTGGTCCAATCAACTTTAACCCAAATTTGAAATTAGGACTCTTTAAAGAGTAACTACTTCAGTGATTATAATTTTCACCATAATAATGGCTTATGATTTTTTTTTATTTTAAGAGGTTCTCACTTATATAGCCTGAGCAACTCCAAAGATGGTTTTGCTGTGCTCTACAAGGAGAGTAAAAATCCTCAGAAGTGAGGGAAGAGGATAATTGTTACTTTTGTTCAAGTAATTTTCTCTAAACCATTTGATATGCTTGCAAGGCAATATGAATCATTCTGTTTAAAAATAAACAGAAATGGTGAAATTCCTGGATTATCCTCTGTTTTCCCTGAATAAAGAAGAATATACTCCCTCACAAGTTTCCTCACACTATTCCTTAAGCAGCAGTGCTTTGATACTGCTCTGAGGGTGACAGATGGGCTTAGGGGAAATGTGTTAACCACAGAAGGACTTTCATTCTCCACCCTGTCCCATTCAGTGTTTATGTGTTCATTCAAGAAGAAATAATGGGACTTTGTGGAACCTTTGCCAGCAATAAACAGACAAGGCACAGTTTTACTGTTACCAAGCTGTGGTTGACAACAGCATGGCATATAATTTTTTTAGTATGTGGCCAACACAGTTAAGGTAGGTGGAGTTTAATTCAGCAGAGATTATAATTATAGGCCACAGCTAATGGCTGTGATTAGGTGAGGAGGACTGGGGGCTTCGGGTTTGTTTTTTGTGACATGGGGGTTTTTGCAATGGTGTTTTCCTCATCCAGGCAGGTATTTTCGTGAGCTGTGAAAGCATCCATTTAGAGAGAAGCAGAATCATCTGTGGTACTGCTAGATGAGGTGGGATAAATAAGATAGGATCAGAGCCCAAAGCATCAGAGCAGAGAGCAGTACTCCATGCCCTTGCTCGGTAGGGGGTGAACACGGCTGTTTTCTGGACCAAGGGGAACCTGGGGTTGAGGAATTAAGACCTCTCTGGCATTACAGGACGCTGTTGCACAGCTCTTTGGTGCTGCAGGTGGTAGAAGGACAGCAAAGAAAGCAAGATGGAAGAGGCTTAGCTTCCCTGCTTGCCTCATGTCTCCATCACCTGTATATCCACAAGCAAGCTTGTCTATATATGTGTTAATGTCAATGTTTGCTGGGGCACAGAGAAGCAGGGTGTCATGCCTAGTGGGTTTCATACAGGCAGTAACCAACTTCAGTGGTTTGCCACAGCCCAACCTCTGAATGTTCACAGAGTGGTCAGAAAAAATGATCGGTAAACCACCAATTTCAGATTGGCTTTATGTGGTGGAGTGGCTGTCAGGTGCCCACCAAGCYASTCCACCATCACACTGCCTCACTCTCCTACTCTTCCTCCTCAGCAGTACAGGGGGAGAAAATAGGATGAAAAACTCATGGATTGAGATAAAGTCGGTTTAATGAGAGAAAGCAAAGGCTGCATGTGGAAGCACAGTCCTGCCATAGACTGATCCTAATGGCACTGCAACAGCTTAGTCACTGTTGGGACCCTCATTGCCTCCATAAGCCAGAGTCACATCCATTTCCCATAATGTAAAAACAAGCATTTACGGATGATGGGGAAGTCAGATGAAGTGATAGTTCAGCCTACATGTGGGGTGATGAAAGCATGATGTGGCTTTTTGGTTCTCACTTTGCAGTGGGTCCTATACACCCATTTCTTTATCTTGACAGGCATGTTGTATCATCAATTCTCTACTTCTCTGAAGTTTCCTTCTTGACATTCAGCTCAGGAATGTTGYCCTTGGCCCATTTCATGTTCCTCTAAACACCAAAGAACTAGTTCTGTAGTCAGTTGTTTCTGGCATGAAGATTGTTATCCTTCCCCACATTTTACGTGATGGACTGTTAGGCCCAGAAGCTGGTACTCTCCCTGTAACTGTGACAAAAAAAAAAGGAGTAACAGGACTTATTCCAGGGTATCCCAATGCAGAAACATCATCCTTGTAATCTTTCTGCTTTTGCAGTTGTTCAGTTGTTTGTCTCCAAAGAGACATCCAGAAGTCTCAGCATAATCTTGACATTGTGGCTTCAGAGCCAAACCCGGAAGCAGATGTATCATTGGTCTCTCACTACCCAGCACCTCTCCTGCAGCCTTCCATTGTATTGGTACTCCAAATATTGACACTGAAAATTATTTAAACAGAATAGTACCAAGAAGTTTCTCYTCTTGCCCCAAAATAGCTGTGGGCAATCTGTGTCTTCTTGTACTGCACTTTCTGACATTTCCCCTGGTCCTGTTTTTCCTGAGCAAATAGTGTCGTGTGGGACTAGCTGTTCAGAAGAAGAGGCATTCCAAATTGAAGTTTATATGAACTCTATGTCTTCATCAGCCGAATGTGCATTACTGATGCCTGTGGATAAATTTTCAGCATGCCTGTTTGATGGCTTCTCTTGGGGCTTGCAGAAAAATGGCTTGGAAATGGAACATTTGCAAAGAAGCGGATGCTGGCAAAAGAAAGCATTACAATGAGATGTAAAATATGTGCCCCATAATTTATACAGGCAACTAGCTTCTGGAAAACTTGACCTCTGGCCAGTAGAGGACAGAAACATATTCAAAGAGACCACGGAAGCAGTGACTGGTACCCAGTGGGATAGAGATGGAGGGACTAATTATATTTTCACAGCTGTTACACCAATGCTGAAAGTATGTTGGTGACAAATGACTTTGTGGTGGACTTCACAGTAGTTAATACTGGAGAAAAGCTGGTCTGCCCTGTGGTTTGGCTGCTTATATGCTATTAGCATTATAATCAGGAGTGCAAGGGTGGTTTTTCCCTTCAGAGGTCATTGCTGGTATGCGTTTCCCACTGTTATTCCACAGTTGGAGACATAGTTCTCATTAAGGTGTTGACAGATGATATTCCTGTGATTCACTGCATAGTAGGACAGAAGGAGAGGTCCTGTGCTCTTTTCCTTCCTAAAACGTGTTCTAGTTGTGTGAGGGAATCCTTGCTGTGCTCTGTAGTACATGGATTTTTGTCTTAGACCCTGAAAGGTGCAGCAGCCCAAGGTTTCTCTCTTCATCTGCCTCTATTGATGTTTTATTTCTCTCTCTGATTGAAAATCCCTAGTAGTAGGTGAAAACTTTCTCTGTGACACTGTGTCCYCCACTGTCATTTGGGGGGAGCACTGAGCACCCATCAAGTGATTGCAAAGAACGTCTGTATTCTTGGACTATTATAAGGCTCACTTTTGTTTCTTGTGTCTGTGGCAAGAGATGTTTTCTTTCACCTTAACTTCCTCCTTATGAGCAAAATTACCTGTGATTTATTCAGTGTCAATCAATCTAGATTCTCTAGCCTTGTTTCTTCTTCAGAGATTCCACAAACCTTCCTGCATATGAATCAGATATTGCATGCAAACATGGATGGCATGTAAAAYGGATATTAATAAGGTGGTAAGATCAGCCATTCTGGTGCTATGCATCTGGTCCTGGGAATTTTTGCATTCTGGTCAATAGTTCCCCTATGTGTGTGACCATTCATGGACTCATTCTATGTCCTTCACTCCCTCATTTGGACATTCATTCACACAGTCTATTCATCCCAAGGTACATTTTGCCCTACTTGTTTTCTTAGCAGATTTAGAATTATTTAAACAAACACAGACATACATTATGTGGTCATGTCAGATGCATTATGGGAGCAGCAGAAGACTTCAGGCAAGAGTATAACCTCATTCTGCTGTGTGAGTACAGAAGAAAACAGTCCTTGTCCTCAATGGTTTATGATTCAGAGATTGTATATTTCACAGCAAAGAAGTAGATAGATTGAAAAGGGACCTAATAGTTCCTGGATAAGGAGGTTGGAGTGTCCTAATTTACCATGAAAGTCATCAACAGTGTAGATGGCAATGCAGGAGAAGTTATAAGGGCATGAAAGATGTATAGTGCAGGTCGTGTCCACAAAAGCCATCATCTCTTGATGCAAGTAAAATGCCACTTGTGTCTTCCCAGTGATATAAGACTATGTGAAAGGGAATGGAATAATAGATAGGAAAAAAGCATAGCTGGAGGCAGATGTTTGAACACAAATCATCCCTCTAAGCTGATCCATTATTGCGGGGTTCCTGGATTGACTCATTGACATTATTTATGCAAAACTTCTGGCCACATTCCCTCTGTGCAATATTACAAGCAATATATTACAGAATGTAGGATGTCTTCTATTTCCCCAGAGTTTTCCATCCTGATCCTATACAACCTTCCAGATGTATATCACAATTACTAGAAGCAGTATATTTCTCATTATAACCTCAATCTATATACAACATCTGGACATTTTTACTGACCACATTCCCATCTACTGCAGGCTTGGATGATGGCAAAACTCATCATCTTGATGGATCTGTACTAATTGCACATTAGCTTTCAGCCTTTTTTCTTAAACATTGTGTATCCTAATTTTATTACGACATGTTGGAAAGTGTTTTGTAGCCTGTAGGGTAGGGTATGTGTGAAACAGATGTTCAATAGACTCTATTTGACTGCAACTGTACTAATAAATTAAATGCTCATCAGGCTGTTCTCTGGGTACAAGGCCAGTTGGCATTGAACGGTCTATATGAATACTACTTTTAAACTTTGACTCTTTTAAACTTTGGAAAAGTGTAGCAACACACTTGCTGGCTAGTGGAAAGGATTGCTGTCTCCTGTTACCTCCCTGTTGGGGAGGTGGTAGAGTGTTGGTGGTAGAGTGCTACTSACTGGGGTAGTCTACTCTTCTTTTTGCAGTGCTGTCTTACCAGTGTATACACCACAGCAAATACATTTTTTAATTTGCTCTTATGACCGGTATCTTTGAAATGCAAAATGGCATGGAGGAAAAGCGAACTACTAAAGAAGAAACTTCATAGTATTGTAATACATGTCATTTTTAAGACGATAATGGAATTTGGTAAACTTGTTTGTTTTTTTGATTGTTATAGGGGCTTTTTTTAACATGAAATGTGACATGAGCAAGTGCTTTCTCCATGAACTGTGTGAAGTGAGTGAGAAGTCTGGTGTTATTTCAGTTTCACAAGTTTGTCAGTATCTGGAACAAGGCTTTTCCTGGAACGAAGACGATAATTAGTGATCTGACATCCAAGCGTGTTCTGAGTTTACAACTCAAAAAGGCTTATTAGCAGCTTGAACATACTGTCAGATGCCATGTGACAGCATGAGGATCTCCAAACATGGTAATGCTYGGAGAATTTGAAGAATTCCTGCTTTGGGTGGCTTACTTCCAGTCATCTGTAACTCGACCATAGCTAGYAGCAATGCTTTTACTGGAAATGTCAACAAGAGGAAGAAAGGAGTGTCAGCCACACAGAGCTCAGATATCAGTCTCTGCTGCTGTATCAGGCTGTTACAGATGAGAAGTACAGTGATGTTCCTTGAAAGGAGCTGCCATATACTTGCGGGTAGTGGTGCTTTGATAGGTGCAGCAGAGGAGCTGTCTCAAAGCTAAGAAAACTCTCATGGCTGCATCTGTCTCTACAGATACGTGTAAAGCAAGAGTGCAGACAGACAAATTGTAAGGCTAGAGAGGCAGAATACATTAAAATTACATGATGCTGTAGTAAAGGATTCTTAGAAAATCCAGCTGTTTTAAACCAATGCAATGAATTCTYGAAGGAAAGGAGAAACAGAAAAGGGCAAGTCCCCTCTCATGTAAAGCCTTACTACCCAGTCCTTCAAATGGGTCTTCAGCTCATCTGCAGAACTACCTGAAATTAGCAAGTGTCATGACATTGTTTTTATTTGCACTGGCAGTGCTGACAAATCACCTTGGCTTCATCACTGTATACTGTGAGCGTTGCAGCATTGTGCTACCATCCTGTGCCTCTCATCAAACTTTAAGCAACCATTATGGAGGTCTTCAGCTGCAGTTACCTGCTTCCTGTAATATGGGAGGTTTGATCTGGATTTTAAAAGACCCCATTGAAAAAAATAATTATAAAGACCTTAAAAAAACAAACTATACCAAAAGTTAATTAAGATGATTCCACCAGGTGTTTTCAATATTTAGAGAGCTGCACGTGTGGTGATAGCAAAAGAATTTATTAAAAACCCATATTCTCCTCATTCCCAGTTCCTTCCACTGGATCTCCAGTTACTCCAGTAAAATGGTTAAAATTATTTTTGTTTGTTTTTCAATGATTTTTTTTTGCTTCTGGAATGTGCAAGAGGGAAGTGTTTTTTGAAAATGCTCATGTTTTAATATATAATGTGAGGAGTAGCTACAGATGTTTTCATTTAACTGAACAGAAGCTTTTCATTAAATGAAAGTTTTTGATGGAAAATTTCTGGCCAGCACTATCTGAATGACATATCACATAGCTTTGTGATAATAAGAGAAAAAGCCTGAAGTGAAACAGACCAGAAAGTACTAACCTGAAAAGGAGAACACGACTAATCAGTTTGATTGTTCAAGCAAAGAAACCACAACAAAGCAAGATAACCAAACCCCTTCAAGTGTACTACTTATTGTTCAACTAAAAATCTGAAAACTCTTCCATTTTAATGCTATAAGGGCATTGTTGGCAGACGTGACAAGTATTGCGGTTTTGGGCATAAGAAATAGGACTTTAAAATAATGTTATTTTAACCAGTACTAGCCCTTTAGAAGATGCCTTTTTAGAAAGCATTAGCAAATATCATGCATGTGTTATCAACTGAAGACTCAGTATGCTCTCTTGGTGTGAGACTGGTAACAATAATAATAATCCATACGTCACTGTAAAACAGAAAAGATGAAAATAATATTATTGTGGACTTCTTTTTCTATTTTTAATTTCTGGAGGTATTATCCTTAGCTCTCATTGTTTGAGCTGAGTATCTTCAGACCCAAATGTCTTTATTTCTCATTTGCCAAATTACTGTATAGAAAGAAGGCATACATATTACAGAAGGGATTATATTTTTTTAGTTCAGAAAAATCTGTGAAATCCTTTTTGCAGCCTTTACAGAATGAAAATCAGGGTCTAGAAAGAATGCTTACAGATAAAATCTGTGCCCTGTTGCTACTTCTGCAGCTGAGATTAAATGAATTTTTAGTTTCATGTAGAAAGATTGTATTTTACCAGCATGTGTTCCACACACTGTAGGACAGTCCTTCCCTTGGACCAGTAAATATACATCTTTCAGATATTCTTTTTTGTTCTGTTAGCCTGTGCATATCTTTCCACTGGAGATGCAACACTGCCATCCTATCTTTCTTCTTAATCTTAATGATAGAAATGTATTTAGGGATGCTGCTTCCATTAGTGCCAGAAGTGACAGAGCAAACATACATATTGAGGGCGTGGGAAGAGGTCCTCAGCAGCTGATATCTGCTGAGTAATAGCTGCAGGCATGAGAATTAAAAGCTTACACTCAAGAATGAAAAGAAGAAAACTGCAGTGCAAAGGTCAATTCACTGTTTCATCATTTGTCATTTGAGTCGAACTAGTTTTTCAAATCCATATCCTCTGATAGCATGAAATGTGAAGTTTTCTAGATGACTTATCTTTTGTCTGTACGGCACTATATGACAGCAGTGGCAGCATCTAGTGATTCATGTCTTCAGGGAAGTGGATAACAGGAGAGAAAAAAATGAATATTGGGTTGATGGCAATTGTCATGGTTCCATTGACGTCAAAGAGACAGCTATCAAGTGGCAGGAGTCAAGAAAATTTACATGAGTTGAGCATCTGTGCCATCCTGTATTTTATTAACTGACAATCCTGACTGAAAACTAATGAGGGAGAMACTTACAAAGATTTGATTCATACAGACTCAAAATGTGAACTGCAGAATTTAAGTCTGAGTGTGGGAGATTTTGGAATGTGGGATTGATGAACTTGGTCCAGCTCCAGTAAATACAGGGCCATTTCTAAGATGCATATCTTTGCTGGGATAACTATTTGAAACCCAGACTGAGAGCATATTCTTCCTATATTATCCAGCTAACACAAATTTAGTGGGAGAATAATGTCTTCGTTACAGGACACCTAGCCACTGGTGGGATCCCAGTAAAGTATGGCAGAGAAAAGTCTTTCTCTGATTTTACATTCTTTTATTTTTAAAATACTTTCATTTATGGTTAAAATTATTCAGAATTAATTAACCTTATTGTTCAGCCTTCCATGGCCAATAAAGTTTAAAAGTTGTAATATTTCAGCTAAATTAATTAACACCAAACAGAGTAATATGTTTCAGATGTTAATCACATCAAATCCTCTGGCTAAATGGGAAAAAAAATGACGTTAGGGACAGAACTGCAACTACTGAAGTAAAAGAAAAGGCTGCATTGAATCATTAATGGCCTAAACATCAGATCTGAAATAACAGCACTCCTCAGACTCATAATCCCACAGAGATCAACAATCTTTCATCCTTACAAATATCCTAGGAGTCAGTAGTTTGCTATGGCTCAGTCTTTAGCCTTAGAATTTAAGTATCAAGATCTTATGTTTCATATGAGCAGATCTTATGGGAAGAGCATGTTTTAGTTCATCCAATTTGCTATCATTTTCACAATTTTTTTAATTTGCATATCCTTAGCTCTGGGTTTTTCTGTGTTACAGTAAATTTACAACAGGAAGGACATGGGAACTCTAAGCGCAAAGCAGGAACCCAGGTGAAGGGCACTGCTGGTGGCTATTGTACTGAAAACACTGAAATAATGCTGCCTGCAATCAGAAGTTAAAAATTAATCTGTTAAACCACTTTAGAGAACATCATTGATAATTTTATACCATGCATTTACAAAACTGTTTATATTGACTTATAGRTGATGATGTTGCATCACTCCAGCTGCACATCTGCAGTGGGTTTTTGGTTTTTTAGGGAACTCCAAGACTTGGTTTCCATCAACATGCTAACGTTTTTGCAGTCCCTTAATATGGACATAAGTGGTGGATGCAAACACGTATGCAGTCCCCAAAACTGCAAGACTGCATCTGAATCTCCCAGCTTGGCCCTTTCCACATTCTTAGGGCCATATTAAGGTCAGTGGAAAACAGTGGCAGCCTTACTTTTACATATGGTCTGATGGAACAGAGGCAGATTCTTACTGGGATGCCTTTGGCAGATCCTTCTCCTGGCCTCAGCTTCCTGTCATGTCCAACAGCGGCAGTTATTAATGTCTCTGGTCTTCTCTTTGTGTCCAGACTCTCTATGTAATCGCCTTTAAAAGGTTCAGTGACCATTTCCATGCTAACGATTCATAAGTCCACTTTTAATGAGTCCCCYGTCTCAGCTGGTTTTATTGGCTCTGATCCAGGCAAGTACTTAAGCACATACTTAGCTTTGAATTTACTGATATTCCAAACTCAGACTAACATCACACTTTGGAAAGCTGTAAAAATAATAACTGATTTTATTATTGAAATTGTCATGCTTTGTGCTGTAAGGCTGATATAAAATTTTGATTAGTATTGACATACTAAATAAGGTGTGTTGTAAAGTTGTTCAGGACAGAAGTGATTTTTGAAAAAACTGAAGAAACAGACAACATAAATAAATTTAAAATTAGTTATGTGCAGCTGAATGCCACGTCTTAATAATATATACAACACACAAATCTACATTTAGGAGAATATGTTTATTTAATTAATCATAAGATAATATTTTATTCCATAAAAACATATGAACCATATAAGCTGATATTTCATATTCTATATTGCAAGTTGTGTATATGTGTATCTGTATCTGTATGTAACTGTATCCACATGAAATGTGTATGTCTGCCCAGTCATCTGTGTGTTGTARACCATTGTATTAAAAATGTAGATGAAAGAAATAATTCTTTCTGACACATCATGTATTTCAACTGCCTGATTGAAATTCTGAGGATTGTCCATCTGTCCTCACACTACGAGGAGAACGATAGCAGCTCTTGTCTTGTCTAGTGGTTACTTAGTAAATGTCAGAAGGATAATTGTGCTACTGCTGGTAGTGACCATGCAGTGATGTGTGTACCATGAGAAGATGCCAGTGCATATTGGTTGTGTTTATAACGGGGAGAACACTTTCAGAACGAATCTAACTGAAGTGTTCCATAGCTAAAGAAGAAAGGAAGAGTAGAAAATAGCTTCAGACGAAATGTTCCTTAGGCTCAGATAGAATCCTTATTTGACCATATAAGGCTAGACCTAAATTTGAACACAGCCTTCATATGAGCCAGGAACAGATTGTCTTCCTGGCGAAAAGTGAGTGCATTGCTTCAGCAGCCTCTCCTTGTTATGTTGTTCCTGATGCCATAAACTTTGTTACAGTGATAATTGCTGGTTTTGGATTCCTAAGTCTTCTCAACACTGAACCAAGAGTGGAGATCAGCTCAGGCCAAACTGCCCGAGGCTCCTGATCCTTCTGACATTGACAGGTCGCAAGATCTGAACTAGACTACCCTACTTTTTTATCATCTGATTTAAAAGAAGAACCAGAAGCTAGTGGGAAATTCTAAGGTATGGTGGATAAATCCAAAACATTTCGGATCTGTTCTTAGGAACTAATTCTTGAATAATTTAATGTTATGTTATATGGGCATTTCTGAATTTTGGATATGTACAAGCAGATACCTGGTGTTGATATGAATTTAATTTTTAAATTCAATTTTCATAATCATTGGAATCAAAAAGCTCAATTACAGATGTCTCTGAACATTCAGAGCTTTCTGGCTTTCTTCTGCTCAAAATCTTAATGTCAAGATGAGGAAATATGAGGGTAGAAGGTGAAAGTGATGAGAGTGACAGCTGAGCATAGCAGGCCAAACAATTCCATGTATTGGAATGCTGAATCTATGCTGTGATACTAACAAATTTAGCAAATACGAAAGATTTGCAGAGTATAAGCTGAATATAGCGAAACTGAAAGGACATTGAAAATCATTCTCAAGCGACCTTCCTACAGCTAACAGAAGAAAGCTGAATGGATGTGGCCAACTGCTGGCAGGGCTCTCCACCTGCCCTTGGAGGGTGGCTGTGTCCTCCTCTGTTTGGCCTGATGTTTAACAGGACCTAGAGTGGTGCTGCAACCTTTCCTGCAGTGGAAGTGTGCATAGTCCCTTTTTTATCTAACTGGGCACTCTTCGAACACAGAATATGAGTGTTACAACATTATTTGTCCTGAACAAAGATGGCTGGTAACAGGTGGAAAAAGGTCATGGTTGTTTTTACCACAGTAGAGATCTGGGGTGGAGAGTAGGTAGGGATAGCATTTCTTTGTGAATATTAGTCATCTGAAAGCTGGGGTGTGGAGGCCAACCCTGTTGTCCCAACTCTCCCACTTGTCAAAGGAGAGTGAAAGACACCTAGAGCAAATGATGGCCCCAGGACTGCTGGTCATGCATGTCTCTTGACTGTAGAGAAGAGCTTAGACTGAACAGCTGAGTCAGGGAAGGCAAGCCCCATTTCCAGTGACAGAGGCAAAGCTCCTGGAGAAGGCTGTGTCATAGTTAAAAATTGGAAGCAAGTATTCAGAATCCTGTGTCTTGTGTGCAATACTGTTCTTTATTTTTAAAGATGAATGTTTGATTACAAAGGATGAAAGAGGAAGATTTCTGCTGAGGAAAAACTGGGGTCATCAGTGTGGTTGGGCACTGACTAAGCACCAAACACCACGAAGTTATTCTTAAGGGAATTAGCTTTTATTTTCATGAGGAGAAATATGGATATTTGAGGAGAACGGAAGAATGACATGGCAAAACACAGGCTCCAAAACTTMAAATAGTAAATAGATTGTATTACTAATAACGTAAAAGAATAAAAGAATAATGAAAAGAAATTAAGGCACGCATTCAGATACTTTTCCTTTCTCCCAAAACACCTTCCCGCTTTCTTACCAATCACACAAAGAGAAAACAAAAACATGAGATTTTTTAAGAGTCCTTCTTGATACATAGAAACGAAATTATTTTCTTGTGCTGTAACTTCCATCACAACACAAACAGGCCCGCCCAAATACCTGAATGCAGTGAAAACAGTGCCTCTCCCACAACAACCCRCAGTCTTTTTTCACAACTACTAGTTTGGGTTATATTATAGCCCAATGGGGTAATCTTTTAAGGATGTGAACAATCCCAGCCTGTAAATAGTAAAGAGTCCTCTTCTTGAAACCTCAGCACTCTAGGAATACGTGTGCCTGGCGTGGGCAGCTTCTTCTCAGGCTATAGCGTGGATCTTTACATCCCCCCCATTCATGAATTATAGAGGAATAGTTTTGTTACATTTAGAGCTCACCAAAGCTTGCAGAAGAAAATCTCAGCTCTATATTTGGTGGATTATTCTCTTCCTCTGACTCCAGCGCCGCCATGCCAGGTCCCGCCACGCGGCTGGCGCCATCTTGTCTTTCTCCACGCGAACCGTGTCTTTCATTCCCTCTGACTTGGAAGAAAGGCTAGCATCTGGAGTTACACCTTAAACCCTGGAAAGATGGTCTCCTTTGGATTTTCTGCCATGCGGTGGTCTCTGGTCGACTATAGCTGGCATTGGAAAGAGCGGAGCCGCACTCGCTGCACGCGGTCCAGGGCTCCAGCAGTGGCTAGCAGCAATTTCATGACTGCTGGTGCGGAGCAATCCCTCACCTGGTGACTGTGGGTTCAGCCGCCACTCACCGGAGGACCAGTGGGCTGGGGCAGCCATGGGCCCCGGGGCCGGAGCCCCTGGCAGCCGCGACCCCTTCTGCCCGAGCCATGGAGGGGGGCTAAGATGGCCGAATTCTGCTTTCTTTTCCACAAAAAATATGCAAATTCACCGAGGTGAAAATGGCCATCCATTGGTCTAACGACCTATCCATCAACCCTAAACTTTCAGCCAACCAGAACTCGCTAAAATCATAACAATCAGTTTAGGTCTGGAGCTTAATCTCGAGAAATCATATCCAGTTCAGAGATTTGAAATTAATATGAAGGCTGTATGGAAAGTGAAGAAGTGAAAAAGTGGCTGTAAGGCAGAGAAAGTATGATTAGTTAGCAGACAAGCAGGTTTTAATTGCAGTAGAGAACTGAATGTTTCAAAACAGACAGTCCACCTCATCTTCCAAAGATGTCCCACTGTGCCATATGACAATGACTGATAAGGGATTTTCATTCAAAATAATATAAACTGAAAAGTGGTAGCTTTGTGCGTCTGACTGATGAAGCCACTCAGAAAGTGAGACTTCCTCCAAAGAGGATTAGTGATTTAAACATAAGACTTGGTGTCCTCCAAAGGATTGTGAAGGTGAAAGGCTGTCATATCAAAGGAAAAATGGCACTTTGCTACTTAGACTCTGTTCTCAGGATGAACTGTAGGCAGGAGAAAGGAGAGTGGAGATGTCAAAAAATAAAATGCCAGTAAAAGAGTAACAAGAGGAAAAGAATTGTAAAACCATTTTAAGTTCATCTGGGATAAAACAGAACTTATTTACAGAAATGTCTAAAGCAGCCTTCTTTCATCTGAAAAACCGTAAACTCCTGCATGAGCTGAAGTTAACGGGATTCATATCTGAGTAAGATTTGATTTTTATACAGGAGCAGTTTCTTTGATATAATTTTATTTGTTTTCTGGTACTGTCTGCCTTGCCACGTCCTTACGTTTAATTTTGTTTTCTGTGGAACAATTTTTTTCACTACTTGTACAGTAGTTGTTCCCCCTCACAAAACATCTGACAGTCCCTATATGCAGGATGAATATGTGCATGAGTACTCTGGTTCAGTCCAGTCAGGGTTCTCTCTTTACAGTGTGTCACTGGTAAGTCTTTTAAACTCTGACACTCACCACTGGAATGGGGACTTCACCTTGAGCTGCCCACTGTGGTCTTCACAGCCATTGTGGGTTCTTCACCTTTCTTGCACCATAAGAAGAGGAAAGTGTGTAGGTAACTCTGCATTACTCTGACATTAAAGCTAGTATTTTCAGAGAGGAGATCAAGGAGACAGTGGGATTCATGCTGGAGAGTCAATTTGCATGACAACACAGCTTCCTCACAACAACCATCTAGCACAGATGAGACACAGAGACTAGTGACTGGAAATGCCTTGCTCAGTATGGGGACATGAGGATTCCCTTTGTATCAGTGTCATCACTAGCACCTTGTCCAGCCTTTGTTTCACTTTTCCTGTCTTGCGTCATAAAATGCTTCGTTTGTCTCAAGGATGTCTTAAGGGGTCTAATGGTGTTATTTGATTCAGTGATAATACACCCAGCCTCAAATCTCTTTCAGGAGGTGCCAAGTGCTCCTCTCTAAATGTGCCAACCTTTTGTACTCCAGTGGTTGGAAGTTCTCAAATCCAATAATTCTAAAAGCCAGCTCTGAGAGTTCTGGCCTTAGTCTGGTGAGTTTTGAAGTTTGAAACAGGATCTCTGAGTGTAGTTTATATGGTGCTAAACAAAGGACACAGTTTGTGGTTTTTATCATGTTTTCATTATTTAACTGATACACCTGGCAAAAGCCGGCACGCTCTTTGCATGTCCTGCCTCTTCACTCTCCTGGCAGTGCACTTTCAGTCCTGGTCATGTAAGGGATTCAGTTTCCATTCCCATGCTCCCTGTACTGACAGATCATTTCAGATGAAAGAGACAAAGCAAAGGCAACAGGAATTTAGACAAGCAACTTGGAACAACAGGAGATACATGTTGCCAAATGCCCAATCTATCACTATCAGCATCACTGAACTCGACATCTTTCTGCACTTTTGAATCATCACAGGCTTTATAAACTCCCCCCCCTTCCAGTTTCTAAATGTCTTTGTTGTTCTGTATAATTTTTCTTTATAGTGGATATTATTTTCTTGGGTTTTTCTTTGCTTCCACACATATTTTTATGTAAGTCAGAAAAGATGTTTTGTCACCTGCGCTATGCTGCCAAATGAAACTGGCTGGCATATGCGCATTAGGCCAGGAATCTGCAAGCTTCACTGGCTGCTAATAGAGTGCCAGATTGATGTTAATGTTAAGATTGTCTGATTTTTAAGTCCCTATATATAGAGTCAGCCTTGTTAGCCTTATTAATTATTTATATAGTACTAAAGGTATACATAGCATAGCACTTTACTAAAAAATGAGCAGATTAAGGCCCTCCACTGAACCACTTTTAGTGGCTACTTTAGTTTACTATGATGTATAAAGATTAGTGGACACATGCAGGAGTTGGGGCAAATAACASTGAAGAGGCACTGAGTCATGCAAAGTTTTATGGAAGCACCAAAGATTCAGTGCTTTTGGCTTTAAGAACCTCCTTTATGGTGACATGGGTAAAGTCTTTGGACTGCAGCTCCAGAGAGCTGGATTTAACAGCTGAGTCCTCAACAGATCTCCTGTTCAAGCCTTAACAGTGCATAGTGTGTACTGTTCTTCTCCTGCGAAACAAAGTCTTAACTATGTGCTTAGTTTTAACTTTTGGCGTTTTGACTTCAACAGACCTGAGCCAGCTTACATCAGCTGAGGATCTGTCCCAAAAAATAGAAACACACGAACTACCTACCTTAGCTGAGTTCTGAAGAGACATCTACAAACATTTATGCTGTTTTATCTGATGTCACGAGAGTTTATTTGTAACTTATCTGGCAGARGAAGGTGGAATATGCCTTGCATACCATTTCCAGAGCAGGTGTGTTGGAGAGTAAATCACTGTTAACAATTTTTTTTTTCAGTCTTAATGTGCATTTTCTTCTGCTATTGTACAAGACACATAAACTATTTAAATTCTTTATTCTTTTTTCTCTTTACTTGTTGACAAAGCAATGAGCCATTTCTAACACTGATCTCTAAGGTATGCAGGCATTCTTTTCAGCAGGCAAAGGATTTGTTTATGACAACCCGTTATTCTTATCCCATTGTTCCACTTTCTGCCTTATCTGTTGATGCTTCTTTCTTCACATTAGACATTTGTTGCTGGTGGGCTGTGTTATCAAGTGCACTAGGACATCTTAGCTAAGGGCTGCATCTCTCATGAGCAGCATGTCAGAGGGATCTTCAAAGAAGTCTTAACAAAGGATGCATTTGAAGCAACAGAAGTCTGGCTATTTTAACTATTCTTCCTTTTGATCTCAGAAAGTAGATTGTGAATGTGACTGCTCTGTATTTTCCTGTCAGGTCCCTTGACTCTTCTTCTAAAAGGTTATGTTAGTTACTTTCTACTCCAAAGGGACTCGTTCCTGTACTAAATGCATTTCTGAAAATGTCAGCTGAAACTYCTCCGCCTTCTATTCATGTTTGTTTTTAATATTTTCAGTTTCCTATAGCCTGAATCTCAGAGCACCATCAATTTTCAGATCTTTCAAACTTTTCGGAGAAGTTTGGTGCTATTGAATGTTTTGTTTGTCCTTATCACTTTGCTGACTGAGAACAAAAGTGATTCACCTTTTGCATTTCAGAATGTGGCTTATTACTTTATTACTACTGTTACTTCTCCTTTTCCTCTGCAGCCTCTCCTGCCCTTTTGCAACAAACAGGTTTGAAAATCTGCTTGCCAGGCTTTAGTTCTCTTTCTGATTCTTTGCTTAAATTTTCACTGCTTTCATTTAAAAGCAATAGCAACCACTCCCTCTGTTTCAAGGTAAACTGAAATATGACTTATTGTTTAGGACTAAAAAGCAGAATAATTTTTCTTTCTGTTTTAGTGTTTTTTTTCTATAAATTTCCTGATATTGTTGAATTAGGATAGGTAGAGCTGTACGGGAATTGATTTACTGGGTATTTTATTTTTTCATATGAGATTAGAATAAAAATGGCAAATTAAAAAAAATTTTCCAGTAATGAAAATATTTCGTTCTGGTCTGCTAACACATTTCTTTTCAGTGAAATTAGAAATTTAATGTCAGTTTTGACAATCTTAATTTTCCAGAATCAATGTGATTTGAAAAGTAAAACTAATGCATTTATTGCTCCAAATGGGAAATGTTCATTTTTTACATTGTACCTAGGCTTCTTTTTTTTCTTAACTGCACCATCTGGTCTAATAAAGTTTGTTACATCTCCTTGCAAACTGATTCAGTGATGGATATGGGTAACTTTTACTTATTTAAAAATTGTAACTGGTGTGCTGTCGTCATGGTTTAAGCCCAGATGGAAATTAAGCACCACGCAGCCGCTCRCTCAACTCCCTCCCCTCTCCTCCCCCTTCCCAGTGGAATGGGGAGGAGAATCGAAGTAAAACTTCCATGTTGAGATAAGAGCAGCTTAATAATTGAAAATTAAGTAAAATTCAATCGTAATGGTAAATAATGATAATAAAAAGGAAATAAACAAGTAATGCACAATGCAATTGCTCGCTGTCCACTGACCAATGCCTGATCCCCCTTTCCTAACCCAGATCAGCTGCACTTACGGGTAACTCCASCTGGTTTATATACGAGGCATGATGTTCTGTGGTGTGGAATATCCCTTTGGTCAGTTTGGGTCAACTGCCCCGGCTATGCTCCCTCCCAGTTTGTTTTGCAAACCTCCTCACTGGCAGAGCTTGAGACAACGGGGAAAAAGGAGTCCTTGACTTAGGATAAACACGACCTAGGAAAACCCAAATCATCAGTGTGTTATCAACACCATTGTCATTCCAAAACCAAAACACAGCACTGTAACAGCTACTGAGAAGAAATTAACTCTACCTTAGCTGAAACCCAGACAGCTTATTCCATTATTAACCATTATTAACCCCTTATTCCATACCATTTACATCATGCCAAGTTTAACATTACTCAGTATCCCATCACCTTTCCTATTTATCTGTTTTGGTAGATATACAAACGTCATTCTCTTAGTCTACGGAAGATGTCTGTCAAATGTTCATGAAATGTCCACACACACCAAAAAGAATGTTTGTTGAATTCATTTAGTCAATGACTTTGGCYTTTATCCTTGGTAATAGTCTTTCAAGCAGGAAAGATGGTGTGAAGTGTTGGATTGTGGCATGCTGCACATTTGAGTCAGTTGTGATTCCAGTGCTGCTGTGCTTGTTCAGTTTTATCAAAGTTCATTCTTCATTTGTGTGAGTGCAATGATCAGAGGGAAGTCAGGCTCAGATCCCCAGGACGCTTGTGGTTGAGATTGATGCTGTGAAGTGCTCAGTGAGGTGTTGCACATGTAGCTACCACAGAAGTGGTAACACACAATGTTGGATAGTTAGTAACACATGTCAAGGGTTAACCTGGAGGCAGGATCCAAGTCATCATGCTATATTCTTCAGAGGAGAGGAGACAGCAAAAACAGGCTGCAAGCTTGATAAAATGATTAAATAATTTATTTACTAACTCTACTAAGAATAGAAAGAATAAAAAATAATAAAAATATTAAGGCATAATGTACAAATATCATTCTCCTCCCAATACATTCCAATCTTTGTCACTGATCACATAAACGATATAAATATGAGATTCTGATCTTATGATTAAGAATTCTTATTGTCACTTTATGGGATAAAGAGTTCTTTCTGTAGTGTAGTGGGATCCATCCCATGGAAGACAGTTCCCTAAGAAGTATCTTCAGCATGGTTCCAAAACCGTCCAGAAACACCACAGCTCGCCCTGGTTTTGCAGTGCTGTATCCTCTCTCCCACAATACTCTCGGCAGTTTGTGGGTCACAAGAAAAGTCTAATGGGGTTAAACTTTTAAGAATAAGTCATTCCCAGCCTAAAGGCACTCAGTAGCACAGTCCCCTGCTTTACTTGTAATCTCCGAAGGCTGCAAATTTCATCTGCTCACAGCATAAAAATGTTCTTATTCTAGGCTGATGAATTTGAATCCCCCTATATCTCATATTGTGATTACAGAGAAATTCAGTTTGGCATTATTCCAGATCACACAGCACAGCTCACAGAAAAAAGGTGAATCCCGATGCTTTTAAAGATGGCTTCTCCTCTGGCACTTCCTGCCACTTCTGTCTTCTCTTCCGTTGGGCTGCTGGTCTCCATATTTAGCTCCTTCACGTGACTGCTTTCCTTTCTCTCTAGCTTAGAGAAGAGGTTAATATTTGCAGAAAATGCCTACAAAAGTATTTGTAACAGTTTACATGCTCCCATAAGATAATGCAGCTGTATGAGGCTTGCTTCCTGGGCCCAAGGCTTTTTTCCCCCTGTGCTGCTTCTCTGCACTGACAGCCGTCCAAATTCAATAAGTCTTTCGGCTGCCAATTAAGTACTACACTTTGCTTTATCTGCAACAGCAAGGTCACTCTTTGATCTCATCCATCCACCTCCGAAAAGGAGTGCTTTTTTTCTCTGCAACTTTCAGTTTCTCTGCGCGGTGTGGCTTGGCTCGGCTGGGCCTTGGTCCAGATGGCAATAGACCAGCTCCTTTCCGGTCCAAAGGATGTCCAAACAGCATGAGACCAGTGGGGGGTGAGGCTGGGGCCCCTACCAGCCCCCCCCGGGCCGTGGGCCCCTAGCCTGGGGGTGGGGGAGCCACTGCTGCTAATGGTACGGCAGGGAGCGAGGGAGCAAGAGAGCAAGTGCTCTGTCACTTCCTGGGTGGTTTTTTCTAACATTCCTTTCACAGAGATGTATACTGAAATTAAGTGGCTCATAGACCTGTCCTTCACCTGTTTTAACCAATCAGATTTGTCTCACACTGGGTCAAACCATGATAACATGATAAAATTTAATTTATGTGTGATTTTTGCCCAAAATCAAATTCCCTTGAGGCACACACCAGACTTCCCTATCCTCCTTCCTTACCCACCAAGTGCACCCAGGTTTGTAAACTTTATACTTTAAGTTAAGTTTAAGTTCAGAATTTAGGTGTTACAATAGAAGTATCTATGAGTACGTGACATGATGAGTGATTGGTGAAAATACTGCTGCATTGCAGGTGGCAGGTCCAGCTAAGATAGGTCAAAAAGTCAAAACAATAGTTGTCTCAGTAACCTATTGGTCTAAAACACTATAAATTCTTGTTCAACACTGAATCCTGTGACATTTGCCATTTTGCAATGTGTTGTTAAAATCTCACGCCAGCTGGGACTGATGCCTGGTTTGTTGTTTTAGCAAKAAATTGTTAAAGTTGTTTTTGTCTGACCTCTCTAATTGATAAGAAGTCCGACGCAGAGCCAGGAATGTCGGAGGAGCACTCCTGTAGTAAGATTTAAGAGGATTAGTGGAACCTACAGTTCCTACAAATGGTTGGGTTTGCCTTTGCCTGAGGCAGGAATAACTCAGACTTTTTTTCCCAGTATGTTTTTAATGTGCACCACAGGAACTTTATCTTCTTCTATAGTACATAAAAATTTATAAACTTGCTATAGTTTTGTCTGTATGATCATTGAAATGACGGGTGTTAAAAAACGTGAGAAAGTGAGATGGTTTTCTTAAAAGATACAAGAGTGTTAGTGAGGGAGGGTGTACCAGAATGTGGGGACTTCAGAACTAAGACTAAAAGGGCTGTAGGCATACAGGCAGATGTGTTTGCTTCTTTGAAATCTAACTACTAATGTGGATTTCCTGTCAAGCCCTTTTATTAACCATTTTCAAGGTGTCTGGTTACTGCATCTGATGGAAAAATCTCTTTATGGCTGTAATCTGCTACTTTACTGTAGTCAAGTGCTTCCCTGGGACTGCTGGATTCCGTTTCTTCCYGCTTCAGACATCAGAGACAACATATCAGCAAACTACATGGGTGACATGATTAATCCATCCAGAAGAGAGCTGAGAGATGGGAGGAATTTTAATGAAAGATTTATTATTCATTAGAAAGTAAATGCTTTTCATGTTTTATTTTATTGCAGCTTTCTAGTCAACCTGGAGCTGATTCCTAGMCTAGTAAGGTATAGTAGTGATCCTTGTATTGTAGTTTTACCTTGTGTTCCTTGCACGCATGTGCTTGTAGGGAAAGAAACCATGAAGAGGAACAGAGATATTTCCACTTTGCCATGGGGAGTTTGACATACTACCAAAATGACAGCAGAAATGAAAGGTGGACAGATACAGGCATGATTTCTAGTACTCACTGTAGCTCCACATAGTGCAACCAGAGCACAGAGAGCCTGTAGTGACTATTTTACTCCAGGTAGCCTGGGGCTTACAACTTGTTAATCAGAGTTTCAGTGTCATGTACTTTTCTGTGGATTAGTTAATATCTTGAATGCATTTTGAAGTACCAGAATTCCCAGTGCCTTAAACTAGACACCATTTTGCTATTTGCAGCTTCATATCGTATCATTATGTCTCACTCCTATTCAGTAATTTTTAAGGAGAAGACAGTCACAAATAGAAATACTCAACATGTGGTTCATTCCTGGGGTACCACTGAGCAGCTGACACAGAAGAAGGGGCATCACAGGATTGGAGGTTTCTCCATGAGGAAAGACACACATGCTGGAAGATCACTGTGCTAAAAGAGAAGACTCTCCACGGAAAGCAAATTCAGACTCTCATTTAATAAAAGTCATTAACAGTGTGAAGAAGCTAGCAAGGATCTCTGTTTGGAAGGCTCTACCAAGTTTCAAGAGGATGTACAACTCCTCCCACCCTTTTAAATAATGCCAAAAACTATGAGTTAATCTTGAATTTCTATCCAATCCAGAAACATTATGTTCATCTAGTAAAATGAAGATACTTTTACCTCATTAAATCTCAGAAAATTATCTTACTATTTCCAGATTTGTTAATATATGAAAAATGTCCACCATGTGGTATAGTGGAATGTTAGAATATGTTGTTCATGTTTATTATTTTCTTTTTTATTTGCAACAAAGTCTGTTTCCAAGCTTGAAAAGCTTGAAGAAACAAACCAAACCAACCAGGCAAGCATGTGTTTTCAAAGATGATCTTAAAAAGAAACATCTCCAAAGGGAAAGGTAGAAACTCTTTACAAGAGGAAGGAGATGCTTCTTTACCCCTTGTCTCTCTTCTGAATGTCAAATCTAAGAGTGAGAATGCAATGCGATTGAAAGGGGTGATTGCCATTAGTATTGATATACCTGAGTTAGCTTTTCAGTCAGTGGCTTTGGATCTGACAAGAGTTTGTGAAAATTTTATCAGACTTTTTGCAGCCTGTATCATTGGGCAAGACGCTGTTTGAGTACCTGAGCATGATCTTTATTTGACCTCATTGTAGAAAACAGCACTAGAAGGGACTCCAACAAGTCCTCCAGTCCTTCCTCTTCATCCTAAACCAGTCTCACTTGTKCCTGAAAACCAGTGTGATGAGGTCTCCAGAGTCACCTTGTGCAATAATTTCCAGTGCTTTAATCTCTTTGTTACAGCATTTTCTCTATTGTCTAACCTAAATATCCCTTATGTTACTTTTTGTCCTATTCACAGTGAATGCAAAGGGCAGTGTATCCTTGCAGTGCTTTGTAAGAATTTCTCATGTACCTGAAAACTGTTAGTGCATCTCTTTTCTCTCTTCTTTAGGGATGAACCTTTAATAGTAGCACAAAGAGAAGTAATAACAGCAAAAATGACTATCAAGTCCTATTCACTGGTATGTCCTTGCAAGTAATCTACATTGTGTATTTTACGCCCTCACCCTGAGATAAAGATAGAGCAGTAATCTGGATTAGAGTACAGGCTTGTATGTGATCACCTTTCCAGAACATCAGCGCTGTTTTCGGCCCAGGGGTCGAGCCCGAGGCGGGAGGCGGGCGCTGCGGCGGCAGAACCRTGGGCCGGTGGTGCCACCTGGTGCCAGTCCTGCCCGCATCGGGACGGGCATGGATGCCACGGGAGACCGCGGGGATGGCGGGGGGCATGTCACTGAACAGCCTAAGAGCAGCCTAATAAAAATAAAAATAAATTCACTAAAACAGCACTTGGGAAAAATCCCATTGCTGTCAAGAAGTCCTCCGAGTTTAATTTCTTTTTCTCAGTAGCAGCAGCTGCTTTTTCTTCATGACCCTAGCTATGTAAGGCTTTTCATAGCTAAACATTTTCCTAACTAATTTGAAATCGGTATGAGACACTGGCACACAAGCCTCAAAACAAGGAAAATCTCCAGGTATAATCTCTGCCTTCTGCTCTCCTATGTCAAGATCTTCTCTTAAACAAAGTTGACTTTACACCAATTAGCAAGCAAACAGCTGAGGAAAATAAGAGTTGTTCTGAACTTTGTGATCTGCCTCAAGTACAGCAGAAAACTTCTGAGAGATTTGATTTGGCCTGGAAAATTGCAGAACATCCATGTTTTCCAGCGTCCTCTTGTTGGGTCATGGTTGGTGCTAACCAGGCTTAACACCTGGTATTCAGGTTCTGGTTACAGTCTCTAAAAGAGAATAAATTACTGTTGCTATTGACAAAACTTGAACAGGGTAATACCAAACATAACTAGAACTGGCCAATAGTTTCTATCAGAAAATGCTAATTTTAGGAGATAAAACCACTAATTAGATGTATTGGTTGCTCAGATTTTTAAATGAAAAAAATATTGAAGCATCATGTTCTGGCAGAGTAAAAATATTTTACATTAAGCTTACCAAAATGCWTATTTTCTATCTGGCTACATACTAGAAAAGGTTAGAAAAAGGAGCAAAAACTTCAACAATATTGAATTAATTGACTGAAAATTCTTCTTAGTAATTTTCTTTCTATATTTCTGAAACTTGCATGGCACAATGAAATCAAGAAATGTATTCCAAGTTTTTTAATCTCTTTATCTATGGAAAATCCATATTCTATATGGCAGAAAACTGGGAAAGTGGGAATGGCAGTTGCTGGAATTATATGGAGAACTGGAAGTTGAATTGCATAAAGCAGTAAGACAGAAGGGGAGACTGCAAGAAATTAAAATGATGGGTCAGAGATAAATTGAGCTAGCAAAGGAGTGAGGAAGGAACAAAATCATCTTTAAAAGTCCATGGTCATTTCTATTGTACTATGTATTAACTCAAATCTGCTCCTGCATTACAGTATATGAATTTTGCATTGGCTTTACCCAAGTACTGCTCTTTCTATATAAATATATATATATATATATATATATATGTATTTTAAATTATTTAACAGACTCATCCCACACAGCAGCGATCAATTGCATTTCTGCTATATATATGAATTTTTGCTAGGTGTATGGAGCAACAGTCTGGAAGGAGGGGTGGGCCTTAAGTGTTTCATATCCAGCTATTCCTGTATGTGCACATATGCCCTAGAATCTGCACGGTGCCCTTTGTCTTAGCACTCTCTGACCATCCAGAGCATCCCTGACCCAGTGAGGTTACCACACGAAAGTCTAGGGAACAGACTTTTAGTCACAAGCAAGAAAATACCAAATTAGCTGCAACAGGAAAATTACCTGGAACATCAGCTTAAACTTGATGTACCAAATCATTGTGGCTGCTGYGCTTGCCATTTACTTTAGCAGCTAAGAAGAATGAGCAACAGCTGGATTTGGCTTCATAGAAGAAACTGATGTTGCTCATTTTGCTGTCAGCAATTAAAGAAGATTCATTAGTAGATGCCAACATAGAAAGTTATTTTTGTTATGAAGTGTGCTGAGATGCAGCCTGTGAAAGGGGCTTCATAAAGATAAATGGAATGGGCTTTGGTAAGATAGATTTTTGTCATGTATTGAAATAACTTTTGACTTTTAAGAAGTATCAGAAAGTAAATTGTCTGAAGATAAAGTTATGAAGCTTATAAACTTTATAAAGTTATGCTATTTGTCTACCTTCCCTCTGTAGTGAAAGGCACTTGAAGGGACAAATCAGACTATCTGTGGTGGGCTTTTGCTGAATTCCTTCGGAGAAGCCCATCTCCATTAGCTACACGAAAGCACTTCAAACTAGTCCTCCAGTTGTCATTGGCACCTACAGTTGGGCAGTGAGAACTCTTACTTGTGCTTTTATGATGTTATTTCTATGACAAAAACCATTAGACAACAAATTACAAATGTTATATGCAAGTTGCTTGGGACATCTCAGATAGGAACTCTTWGGGATATCCAACCCAGCTGCCCTTCAAACAATAACTCCTTCAAGCCCCATCCCAACGATTACCCCTATGTGAACTTCTTATCTCTAGAAATTCCCTTTCACTATTGATGCCATTTCAGATCTGCTTCAGCCTCCAAGACTTTCAGCTTCCCCAGGTTAGCCTTCTTCTAAAGTGCCAAGCCTACAGTGTACCTTCAAATTTAATCCTTCCTTTCCCTTGAAACCCCTAGCTGCTTATCCTTAGTTATCTCTAGTAGTGTTTTCTGTGGTAGCTCATTAGCAAAGCCGTGTCTCGTGCAAAGCTGCCTTGCCCAAAGACCACAGTACACCGGGTACTATCTGCTTAGTTGTCAGCTGGCTTCTCTGCTCCAATCGCTGCTTCTCCATTTTAATGCCTGTGGCAAAACCAGAGATGCGATGAAAAAAAGAAGGGTCTCATCACAGAGCAGGGGCTGTTTTCAGTTGAACTCTTCATTACAGACCATCACTCCCATTCCTACCCAAGGATACAGGGAATGAAGCACCCTTAGGCCTGTGTGTCAGACTTCCTCGGTTTTTACTGCACTGTGCCATCACCAGGAATGTTCCTAAGTTATTCTAGTTCTGAAGACGAATATTAAAGTGCTTTACTTGTATGAATAAGTGCAGCAAACAGGTTTGTTTCGCCTCCTCCCCCTCTTGCCTTCATTTTGCCATAGGCATCCCTTTCAGTACTTGGCCTTGTGCATTTGGCAGCTGGCACACCCTGACTCCCAGTGGCTGAGACGATGAAACCTGCAGGGCTGGAGTGGGATGTTGTGCTTTTAATTGATTCCTGAAGCAGTGTGCAGGAATCCAGAATAGGATATTCCAGTGATTACACAGCTTAAATATTTGATACCAGAGTAGGTTTTGGAGGCTTGTTTGGTTTTGTTTGTTTTAAATTATAAGCAGAGAAGTCTCCATAGTGAAGTTTGGCTTTGAGGGGTGACTCTGAGCTGCTATTCCATATTCTACATTTCTGTATGTCTTGGGTTTCCTTATTGAGTTTTCACGTGCTTAGAAGTGGTTTTTTCACCTTCAGTGTTACATCTGAAATCTGAGTATGTGAAATTTGTGTCTTTTCTCCTTCCTCAGCAACAAAGTTTATGGGATTCAATCATTTATAACTTGGTTTCTGTTTGTTGGGCATGTAAGTATGGAGCAGATGCATCACAGCTAGTTTTGTCCCATACTGCAGGGTTAATAGTGGCCACCAASTAGAAAATCTTCTCCTTTCTTATATATGCCCTAGGGTACACACCAGAGCTGATTTCTGAATGAATGTGCTTGCCCATGTTTTTAATTTTGTGCCAAATATTTATGGGTCTATTTTTTCTTGCACTCCTGGTTTTATCACGTTAACTTTCAAAGTGTTTTTCATGATGTGAGAAGGGTCAAGATGTGACTTTCTAATGACCTTAATATTAAAGAAAAGATACCACTGAGTCTATGACATAAAGACATCAAATAGGTATTAAATCTAGTGATAATAAGTAACATTTTATTGTCTGCATTATTCAACAAGAACAGAAAATTATTTGCTGCTTAGTAATTAAACAAAATACTTGAATAAGCAACCAGGTCTTTAAAACTCCCTGACAGATCACATGGGAGTTCAAAAATTTAAAAAACAACAAAATATGATTGTGATAAGTGTTAGGCAATGCACTCCACATTAAGAGTCAGAGTAAGCACTCCTGGAAACACTTAAGATTCAATAATATATTTTCTGAAATGACAGATTATATTTATCCCACACACATAATATCTTGTGTTGTTTAAAACAAATTATTCTTTAAAAGAGTGAAAAAAATTAAATTATTCAATATTTTTCAATTTTATCTTCTGTGTTTTCCACACAGCTGTCTGCTCTCTTGGAGCCTCTGATGTCACGGTTTGCAGAGTGCTGTGAAGCTTAACTAAAAATAGTCTAAGGATTTGGGTGTCTGAAATATTAGTAATGAATTACAAGTTGTCATAATAAAAGAAAAACATTTTTGAAATCTGAAAACTCTTTACATTATTTTTGATAAAACAGAAATTTTCATTTCATATAGAAAGAAAGAGGAAAAAATTTGGGGTCTGAATTCCTTTTAGTCCATTTGATTCAGAAACTGGAATACAAATTTAAATCTTCTAATTACTTAATAAATAATGATGTTTTATAATACTTTTATTATTGCCATTTATAATTCAATATTAATTTATTTGGCTTTATATTTCCGTGCAAATATTGTCCTAAATTAAAGACATTGTAGAGAAAACATATTTATTAAATGCAAATAGAGAGTTCTATGTGACACTATATTGCATGTGAAACTATATCAAAATCTATGAATTACAAGTATATATGTATGTATTTTTTTCATTTTTACAACCACCTTCCTGAGCAAACAAACAAATAGAGAGTGTTTCAGCAGCAATGCAGACAGGTCCCTTGGAAGTCCCTTGAATGCAAACATAGCCCCGTGGTGGAGCTGAGCCTTCTTTGGACAAAGCCTTTGCTGCCTCACCTCAACTTCTCCTCTTGCTCTGTTTACAGATGCAGTGCTGCGAGTTGGGGCATCCTGAAGACTGCAGTTTCTATGGCAATGGATTTGAGGCAGGCAGAGCAATGGCTGTTGCTCAGGGCTTGTGACTTCCCATGTTGGAGTCAGGAGAACAATCCTGGGACACCAGTCTGGGCACCACGGTGTGGAAGTTACCCCGGTCGCCTCCCCTGAGGAAGTGCACAGCGGTGCAGAGGTGTGCTCCCTTCCTAGTGACCACCCCAGCATCACAGGGGTCCTGTGACCTTCAAAATCTTTCCATGGGTATTTGACATCRCAGCTGAAGGCTTTAGGTTCATGCAGAACCAGTTCATTTGCCGTCCACCAAAGGCTCTGGGCTCRTTGTCCACCACGACAGTTTCTGAAGAGTTAAACTCCACAACAGCAGTATAGAAATAGTAATTCCAATTAAGGTAATCGCCAGGGAGCAATTGAAGGAGAAATAAAAAYGCAGTGTTCTCATTTCCATAAGCAAACGAAAACAATTTAGATGACTTTTATCTAGATGAAGGAAAACGCCTATGTAAAAACTAATTACCCTCCGTGCTAATTATGACAAAGAGGATAAAGGACAAACCTTTTGAAAAATATCCAAGGATATTAAATGGAGTTTTATTAATAGATGAAATAAGCCGAAAATGAGAGTTGTGATATATTGTGTTTGGGCCTAGATTCAATAAAAACCCTCTCTGGCTTCCACTTCACACCAGCCCCATAAAATCAATTTATTATATGAAGCCAGATGGGTCTTTTATTGAACCTAGACCTTATTCATTAAATAAAAGTAATTATCATCAGAGTTAAAAGAAACAATACCTACTGCTTCATGAATCAGTTACTATCCCATACATTTAAGTGACAATAAGAAAGAAAAATATATTTTTAAATCAATAGACGTACAGTTCATCAAATGTAAGAGCAAGACCCGTAATATATTTTCTGGTGTAATTTATTGCTAATCACAAGGTTCATTTAAATCATAATATCTGCTTTGGCTGTTGAATATGGATCAACCCATGGCACCAGCCACAGGGAGTGTGGTGGACTCAGCCTTTTCCCTGGACCTCCAATTTCAAACATGGGAGTAAGAACTGAGTCTGAGATGAGGAACGTGAAAAGCCAGCAGTGGTACTGAACAGAGGTCATCGTTCTTTACACCACTCCGTTTGATATGGGCTTTGTTCTGCCTCCTCTGCTGGCAGTGCTTTACCGCAGAGACCAACTGCCCCTGAATGTTCAAATCCTCTCTTTACCTCCAGCACTGTTCCTGGGAGGACCTGGCATGAAACAAAGAGATACAGTATTGGGCTTGTGACAAGCCCAAAATCTTGTGACAAGATTTTGCTAGCAGGTGGGTACTACTGGGGTGGCTTATGTGAGAAGCTGCTGGAAGCTTCCTCCATGTCCAACAGAGCCAATGCCAGCTGGCTGCAAGGCAGACCTGCCTGTAGCCAAGACTGAGCCCATCAGTGACAGTGATAGTGCTTCTGGGATAATGTATTCAAGAAAGGCAAAAAACAGCAGTAGAGGGAGGAGGGAGAAAATGTGAAAGCAACAGCCCTGCAGACACCAGTGTCAGTGAGGAAGGARGGGGAGGAGGTGTTCCAGGTGCTGGAAAGAGATTCCCCTGCAGCCTGTGCGAAGATCCTGTTCAGGCAGCTCTGCCCTTGCAGCCCATCGTGGAAGAGAGATCCACCTGCAGCCCAGGGAGGACCTCATGGTGGAGCAAAGGGAGACTGAAAGGAGGCTGTGAGTCCATGGGAAGCCCATGCTGGAGCAGGTTCCTGGTGGGACTTGTGACCCTTTGGAGAACCCTCTCCTCCTCTGGACCCAAAAGCCTCTAGTTATATTTTCTCTCCCCTGCCCGGCTGAGGAGGGGCGTGATAGAGTGGCTTTGGTGGGCACCTGGCATCTAATTTCCCTTGGATGAGACCTCAGATGGGACATCAGCAGATGCCAAGAAAATGTCAGGAAGGGTTTGTAGGATGAAGGTATAGACGTCTCACACTGCCTTGTTGTTATAAATTAAAAAAATATCCTGGATGGGTTTTGGGGTCCCTTGCAGCCTTCCCGAAGGCGCGGCACGTGGCCGGTGGTGCCGTGACGCATTCGGCGGTACACACACACACACACACACACACACACACACACACACACATGCGTACTTAGTTGAGGTAAAGAGTCGGAGGGGTTCTCTTCATGTGTTCCACGAAATAGGTTTATTCCACGAATCGTCAGGCAAGGAGAGAACCCAGAACAATGGAGGGCTTAGGGTTTTATCCCAGGGGCAGTGGGGGTGGAGAGACAACAGGGACCAATGGGTTGAGGGTCAGGGGACGGAGAGAAGGCAGGGTAATACAACTTCAACCAATAGGGGTAAGCGAGGGGGAGGAGTGGGGTACAGGAATAAATGGGATGCCAAGTAAGGGAGAACACTCTAGAACTGAATCTTATAAGGGAACAAGGAATAATAGGCTGCTCAGTCACTCCTGTGGCTGGCTCAAACACTGCAGCACCCTCTGCTGCAGGCTCAGCCACCTCTACACTGCGTGACCTAAGCTACCACTGTGATAGCGAATGAGAAATGGCCATRCAAGGTAGAATTTTTGTTTCATACAACTAAAAATGGTACAGTATGGAGGAAATTGGAGGAAGACACCAGGAAGGGCAACCCATCCTAAGGGACTGACTAGAAACATGATGTTTCAAAAGGAGTGAAATTCACAAGGTGGTGTGGTTTAACCCYAGCCAGCAGCCAAGCCCCAGGCAGGCAGCCACTCACTCACTCCCCCACCAGCAGGACTGGGGAGAGAATCAGAATGGTAAAAGCCAGAAAGCTCATGGGTTGAGATAAAGACAGTTTGATAGGGAAAGCAAAAGCTGAACACACAAGCAAAGCAAAGCAAGAAATCATTTCACTGCTTCCCATGGGCAGGCTGGTGTTCAGCCATCTCCAGGAGAGCAGGGCCCCATCACGTGTAATGGTGAGTTGGAAAGACAAACACCATCATTCCAAACGTCCCTCTCTTCCTCCTTCTTCCCCCCACTTTATATCCTGTGCATGATGTCATATGGTCTGGAATATCCCTTAGGTCAGTTTGGGTCACCTGTCCACAAATCTAAAACATAGCTCCGTACTAGCCATTGTAAAGAAAATTAACTCTACTCCAGCTGAAACCTGGAGAGCAATTAAAACTCGACTGAACTCAGACAAGGAAGGACCTTCCAGCAGGGTCTTGTCATTGCTGCTTGCACAGATGACAGGCACAGATTTTATATATATAACTAAATGGAGTCAACAGCCTTGGATTTCAGCATTTTTAAGTATTCAATATTTTTAATAGTGTCATATTGAATTATTTCATTGTCACCAATCAATCACTTYCAGTAAATTTGTAATTTCAAATTAATACTGATGACAATAGCGTAATTCCATATATTAATGCTTAAAAAACCTGAATCTAGGTCTTGAAATTCAATGCMTTGTCTTCATCTGCTGTTTCTAGCACTGTGCCTTTCTTCTGCTTCCCTGGAGAAGTTTATATTTGAGTTATACCTATTTAGACACATCTTGCTCTGTATTTTATAACACACAGAGGATAAAAAATTCCCACAGTTAAATAACAACTCACTTGAGTGCAGCCTCTAGTTTAAAAGCTGACCTGGAAAGTATGCTTCTCTTTTCAATTTTGCTCCTTTAGGTATTTTTCCCTCCATCTTTCAGGATGATACTAATGATGATTTGTGTTGCTGCTATCCCACTGTGTTAGCCACTCTGTGAGCACTGAACAAAAAGGTTACTCTGCAGGATGTTTCTACTGCTGGTTTATGGCCTTTATTCCCAGGACACCAGTAGTGGGATTCCTGCTTGGCAGAAGAGCTGGAGTGCTTTACTGGTTGAGATACAAGTCAATTTTTCCTAAAACTTTAAAGCACTCAGGGGGGGTCACACCTGATCACTGGGAGGCAGCCCCATGCCACAGCAAATCCTTTAAAGGCTGATGAAGTAGATGAGCTTAACCACTCACTGGAGTAGTCCCTGCTGTCTTCAAAAGAGACAACTCTCAGGGACTCCATTCCTCGTGCCTGCTGGAACGGATGCATTTTGTGCTGGTAAGCCTTTCCTGGCCTCCACTATCACGCAAAAACCAGCAAGATCTTTCTCTGGCACTTGTGCTTCTTCACGAACCTGAGCTGGCTTGGGGCTGGCATACGATGAAAGCAGAGGGACAGGAGTGCCCCAGTAATTTGGACTCTGACACATCTGTACTTCTCCCTCCCATGTTATCTTTTGAGCTCTTTCCAGCATTAGGGCRCTGCTTATGCCTGATGACTATATCTGGTTTCTTGGGCAGCAGAAACGGGCAAAAGGCTCAGAGTACTCCTTTGGGTCACCGAAGACTTCATCTAGATCAACACGTCCTGAATAGTAAGTGATTATTTGAGACATATGTACCCTTCAGAGTTGAAGCTAATGTTCACTTTAAGGTATATAAGTCCAATACAGTTATTGAAAATTTATTGAAAGGGACATAGGCAGAGCAGGGAGGAATGCAGAAAAAGCTAGCAGGAATCTGTAACAAAGGGATGTTRCTGAAATCTGCCCCCTCAGAGCCATGGGAGGAGGCATGCTGGTGTCCAGGACCCAGATTTTGCTCCTGAGAGGAGGCCTTTTCTTCTTTCAAAAGCATAACAGAGCTCACTTTTAAAGTCCAGGTGCTGAGAGGTTTTGTTCTCCAGCACTGGGAGCATATCCCCAGGAAGGCATGCAATGGGTTGACACTGTGTGCCAAACCTTCACCTCGCGCCATGCAGTTTACATTGAACCAACTACATTGAAAACTTAAACAGTCTCCTCCAACCCTTCTATCAGGAAAATATATCTGCAGCCATATGTTGTTTGCAGGCTGTTCCTGTTGCTGTGTATTAGATATTTATCAAACATGGCTGTCAGCTGTGATTGCTGAGGGCACTTGGACCCCTCCCCACACCAGCTTCGAGGTTGAAGTAGGGTTTCAGGAGAAGCAGAAGGTTTCCAGACACTGCAGGCAAATCCAGATCTTTCCGGTGAACTTTCAGGCAGCTCTTGAACATGAATTTTGGGGTTTTATTTTAGGCTGAGGTGGCTGACATTTGAGTGAGTATACTGCATTGCAGTTGATGGCGGATGGATTTAATGGATGCACAAGAGCAATTAGGAGCATTCTGGCTCATGGTCCTCTTGCCTTCAGATTACCTCGTGCACAGCCTGAACGCGAGCTCTCTGCACACTTGACAACATGCTGCCAGATATACTTGGCTCACAAACACCATCCAGGACAGCCCTCAGCTGCCCCTGGAGCTCAGCTTTCCCATTTGCCATTAAAGCAGTGCTGAGTATTGCTAAAGGCAGCCTTAGGGCAGCCCTCCCATTGCACTGCAAACATGTATCCTAAATCCAGATTTGCACCCAGCCTTGGGGCTTTCACCCTACCACGCTTGCCTCTCCCATTCTGTTTTCTCCTGGGTATTCTCTCTCCTAATGGAACAGTGGATAGTTCCTTAATGAGAGAGGAAGAACAGACTCTGTCTTTTAAATAGGAAAGCTGAGCATAGCAGAGGTGCTCAAAGCTCACAGGATAGTATGTGGCTGAGCTAGTGGGACTGTCTGCCCGCTTGCATCAACAGCTGGGGATGTTGAAGGATGTTCTAAGCATGCCTTGGGAGTCCGATTTAAACACGTGGGATGGGCTGTTGTGTGACGGGGTGAGTGGAGGGATTCGTTATGTAAATCTCCTTTCTTTTTTGTGCTAAGGGATGTTTAATTGCAGTATCTCGGCAATGCATTTTGTAAAAGATTTATATTAATCATGGTTCAACCTTCATTATAAGTCGAATTATTTTGTGGGTGATAAACATAAAGATTTTCCATACTCATAGACCATTAAAAATACTGGTGTCTTGCACTGGAGTTTTTAGAATGGCTTATCTTAGATTTTGATTTAGGTCTCCTGTATTATCCTCTCTGCTTCAAAATGTTTTATTTCAGGGGGATTATTATGAAATATAACTGTGTAATAAAATCTGCAGTCCACCAAAGCTGTGATTCGAAAGAAACCTCTTTCATATTTCCAACCTATTCTTAATTCTATTTTAGTCATATATGGTATCAGTCTTAGCCTTGCCATCCTTTAATCAGAGGTTTGATAGCAGATTAGAAATGTTTGGGATACAGAAGGGAAAAAAAAATCCATCCTGGGTGAGATTTCCAGTAGGGCAGGAAAGCCTCTAGATGGCAGAAGTGCACTGCAGAAAACTCCAAACCTTAATTAAGCAACAAGCTGCAGAAGGGTTATGTGCCAGCTGTGGGGAAAAGGTGCTCTGATTATTGACTGGTCCACCGACCTCGTCCTCCTCCTCCAACTTTAATTGCTGCTCCAGATGATCTGTGCTTTACAGCCATACAGACATGATGGCAAACTGTGTCTGAAACAAGTTTCCTCATGGATGTAGCTTTTGTCTTTCTGCAAAATGACACTGCGGCTGTTTTTTTAAAGGTGAAGTGAAAGGCTCTGGCAGCTGGCAATATCTGGAGTTCGGGATGACTTCTGTTAGCAGTTAATGCCGCCCCTGAAACTTCACAAGGAGCTGCATCCTTTATGAAGCTTGGTGACTACCCCTTGGGAGGTGATTGTCAGTCTGCAGTCCTTTCAAAAATAAAATCTCACCTTCTATGTAGGTGGGCAGTACACATCTTGAGATATTTTTCATTTAGAAATAGTGCAGAAAAGTTTCAAGTGTCCTTATCTGTCTAATAGAACTGTCAGCAACTCCTGTTGTAATCAGTTGCAGAAAAATCCAGTAAATTCTGGCACCAAAGCACATAGAAGAAAATCCTTCTGTAAATCTGAGGTTTAAGCAGTATTAATGGCTGACACATTGCTAACTTCTGTGCCTGTGAATACCATTACAGCTTCATCAGGATCCCTCTGCACAGTCACCTTGAGAGAAAACCCAACTGCTTAGGCTTGCATGGTGCCAGATAAGTGAATTTAGATAAAAGTCCGATTTCTAGCTCTGCAGTCTTACACCTCAGTCTGGGTAGGAAATTATTTGAAATTTCAGAGTATTCAGTTTCAAAGGAAGGCCTTTTGATGTTGGCTTCTGGTTGCTGATTAAAAGCAATTAAATGGTATTCAAAATACTTGGATGGGTCTTCAGTCCACCATATGGCAGGCGTGTCCTAACCTTGAGGCAGCTGCAGGGATAAGACACTGTCTTTCTTGAGATTTTGTGTAGTATTAAATACATAAACTAAGGACTTGAACCTTGAAATGAGTCCCCTGGGCTGCAGGAGCCCCACAGCCTTCACATGTGCCTCCAGACATTTGTGATGGCCATGAGTCATCTGGGCTTTGGGTTATCTGCAACAGGGCCGCAAGAAAACAAGTATAGGAAAATCTTTGCTGCTTTCAGATCAATTGCTTTTGGCAATACTTACAAAGGACAGGCTTTTTATGGCAGCATTTCCCCACCAGGTCTTCCTTCCTTCCATGAACCCTAGGCACGGGTCAGAAGCCCTAATCTGATTAGTTACAATCACTAATATTGATTTAGATCACAGCCTTGGTGGTGTCTCCATGGAAATCTTGTAGTGAACCTACCTAGTGCTGTTTAGCTGTGTCAAAAGCAGCATAAGTTGTCCCAGGAAAATCTGAAGTTTTATTTTCTGTTGTAGCAAAACCAAGTGAGTAATTTCAAGGAGATGTGCCAGCTCTGACACAGGTGGCTCTTGGGCAGCCTCATGCAGTTGGGGACTGAAGCCACTGGGACCTCCTGTGCACCATCGTCATAGCCATGCTGGTAACCTGTTGTGGATTTGTCTGTATTTTTTCCAGGCATGCTGGCTAATTGCTTGCTTGGCCTTTTCTTTCTAAGGTGTCATTTTTACTTAAAGYAGCAGATTTCACATTTTAAGCAAAGGACCTCAGTACTTGACTTGGAGACTCCCAAAAGTATTGTAACAAGATGTGTGACTACAGTAAAGACAGATATACCCAATACAGCTGGCTAGGCAGCACTGAAGATGTGGCAGYACAATTTTCAGGGTAGCCTAGCGACTCAAGTAGCTGTTATTAGCATTACTGTCTAGATAGAAGCTGCTGTCACTATTTCTGCCTGCTTCTGCAGCTTTTATAGAATTTGTCCTTGTTCTCAAGATACCARTGCTAATGACAGGAGACAGAATTGTTTATCTATTGCATCTCACATTTTTTCAACCACACTAAGCACTAAATCAATGCATCATCACAAGGTTTGAGGGCTGCTAGCCAATTCTTCAAGTAAGAAATAGAATCAATAACTTTGCCATATTTTTTCAAAACCAAAGATCCTTGCATATTTTTAAACTGATCCAGATTTTAGACCTGATTAGGCTAGAACTTGGGTAATTGCAAGGTGTCTTCCCAGTTTCAGACAGACTTGTCTTCATGGTTGTGTATCCATGATATTTTCTCCAGYCTTGCATTTCAGGAATAACTGCATTTGAGGGAAAAGTGCCTTTTTCCAGGTAGTTTGTGTGGTGCACACATATTTTAGTTTCTTCAGTAGATTCTCCATGTTTTACTCAGATTCTCGTAAAGCTACAGGTAGCCCAAGTGTTTGTACTTTGTGCTGTACTTCTGCTGGGGAAAGTTTTGCATTGCAGACAGCTCGGCCAATGTTTAATAAAATGCCTAGTGCTCTGTAGTGATAAAAATAAAATCCTCAATCCCGTTCACATTTAGAGGACACTTGAATGGCTGTTACTTGAGGCATGAATTAGCCTGAGAGTTTGTGAAAAGAAACACATACTGTATATTTGGAAAGGATTTGTTAGGTTTAGAATACTCTTCCCTCTGAGAAACTGTCAAAGCACATAACATCGTGAGTGAGCAAAACCCTTGCAGGGCTGGAGGGCACATTACCTCCCAGCAATGGCTGTGAAAGGGAGCCACGGTGCTCACAGTGAGAGCCAGGCTGGCAAACAGACAGGATGGCCCCTTTGATCTCCTGCTCTGCTTGAGGACACCCTGCACCTGCTGCCTTTCAGAAGGTTGTTAGGATCTGTGGGTTCTGGTTGGGTATTTAGCTTCTGTGACTCCTTAAACTCACTCCTGTTCAGATTACAGATTTTTAATTTCACACTTAAATATGTTCATTGCCTTGTTCTTACACTTTGTTTGCTAACTTAAGCAAGTCTTCCCTGGCTGAGGCTCACAAGATTTCATTTTCTGGTTTGAGCAAACATCAATTATTGTAATTTCCACAGAACCAACCTGCCTTCTGAATCAGCTCATTGCAGCGTGTTAGGGGCTGGAGGGTGGGGGAGTCTGAGGCTGGAGATAGCCACAAAAGGCTTTGGAAGTTGCAGTCAAGTTCTGCATTTTGTGATGGGTGTCCTGGGGCTTGAGTGCAGCCACACAGAATGGTGGGTTTGCTGGTTTGATGGCCTCTACAGAAACCTGGCCCCAGGAAAACAAACAGCCTGAATAAAGCTGTATTGTACTTTCAGAATTTCTTTTCAGAGTCCAGAGACCAGTCCGAGTCTCCTACTTTGTCACTGACATCCTGCTGAGGAATTAGCTCTGGGTATTGACAGGCTGTTTCTTAAACATGACCTGCAGAGCTGCTGCCAGCCATAGCAGCAGCAGGACAACAGGTTTCCTGGAGTGAGAGCAGCACTGCCRTGCTGATCCCTAAAGTACATGAACATGCAGAGACAGGGGCATCTCCTCAGCTCCCACAAATCCAACCCCATAAATGGGTGCATAAATTAAATGCTTTATTTACATGTGGAGGGGAGGGATTAATATTTTCTACTGTCTTAAGTTTAAACCTTTTGTTAATTCACTGGCAAGCAAACCTCAGGAGCAATGTCACTCCACTGGTGTGTTATATTAGTAAAGAGATATTTACACAGAGAGAGAGAGTGAGAGAGCGTTATCTCTCAGAGAGAGCTATATAAAAGCTCCATTACCTTCTTTAAGGTTGAAAAACTAAGTATTTCACAATAATTAAAAAGTTCTCTTATTCTTGATCTCTATGTGCATGTAATTTATTATATTTAATTTCATATAAAATTATGTGGTATATACAGATCATACCATTCTAAAGCCTATTTGATGTACTGGTTTTCTGTAGGCCCTGGTTTTTATCTCTRTGCAGAAGAAATGATTCTTACTTAACAGACAAATAGATAAACAGACAAACATACAGTACTTTGTCTTTCCTTCATTATCCATTAAGTGATTTTATTCAATACAGAATATTATTACAATATTTTTTGTCAAACTTTCATTTTTCCTTCTCAGCTCCATAGTATGTGAATACTTTATAAAAGCTCATTAGTTTTTGTCACAATTCTGTGAGGTTGGGACATTCTATATTTCTCATTTCAAATGGGGAATCAAACCAGAGAGTTTTATACAAACCATGTCAATGATTCTCCATGCCAACTTGAGAGGCAGCACGATGTTTTTTCTTCATGGTGTGCAACATCATGTTGTACTGAGAAGAGCTACTCACATGCCAACAAGTCTGTTGCAGAGAGCCTTTAGACATTTTTAATTTGCTTCTGATCTACACTGAATTGAAAACTGAATTTTATGGCAAAATTGGAGCAATAAAAACACTTATTGGTCAGACCACATGCTTGGTATGTTGGAGACTCTGGGTACATCCACATTAATGTTTCAATTTTGGTTAAAGATAAATTGAAGTGCTATGCAAATTTCTAAATTTTATATCTATATATATATAGAAATAAAATATGCAAAATTTCATCTGCATTGAATGAATTCTTTTTGGGTGAAACTTAGCTAAAGGATGTGCTTTGGAAGACACTTGATGCTTTCCAACCTGCTGATAGACATTCAAGTCCAGCAAACCAGACTGTCATTAACCCTGGAAACACCTTTAATTTGGGCCTTGTTCCCTCAGCTTTAGCTGTTCTGCTCCACAGATTCATTCCATGGCAGTGTCAGCAGAGCCTCAGGCTGGTGGCCCTGCCCATCCTCCTGCTTCAAAGGGAAGCTTGTCATGTGTATATGATTGCCTCGAGTCTGGCAGAGTGGGGCCTTGACCCTCCTGCTGCTGTGCTGAGCTTGTGCCCTTACCAACAGGTTCTGTTTTACCTCAAAATAAAGACCATTAAAGCCATCTATGCATTATTTTGACTTGGATAAAGTGTCATCATGCCAAAACATTTTGAGCACCTCTCGTTAATGTGCTCTGATCAGAGTTATGGCTGATTTCAGCAGACACAGCACATACATACATCAGTGCCCCAGTGCTGCAAGCTTACCCAGCCAGAAAATGAAGAATAGACCATTAGAGGCTCTGAAATGTCTGGTCTGGGCAGTTTTTGCTTAGCAAGTGACTGGAGAAATGTGGCTGTGCCACCTGCTGATCCGGTTTCTCAGTGCGACAGTCCTTGCTGGAACTGAGTCCATCCCCTTGCATTCAGTGCACTTCATTTGCAGATGTTGGGAAGTATTGGCATGACAAATAACAGTTTCTACCACTGCACAGCATCGATCCAAGGCCAGAATATATCCAACCCATATACTCAGTATCTGGGTTCAGCAGACTGTATCCTTAGGTTGAAGACTGACTGCATCCAAGCCTGCTTGGCAATTATATAAAAAACTTCAAGCAACCTCCTTCCTGACCATGTGAAAATTATAACTTCTTAAAGCCTTATCCTCCTTTTTGAGTAAATATTTCCTAAGGCAGGAAAAAGCACCAGCCTGGATTACCATCTCCCGTCAGTTCTCTCCCTCTCCTTATTTTTCCCTCATCCTCCCTCCTAGGTATAAATGTCCAGAGGCTTTCAAAGAGAAAACTAAGAGAATTTTTATCTTTATTTGTGGACAAAAGAGTATGTCTTTCTTCCACTTAGTGTTCAAAAGCATTGTCACTGTTTCAGCTCATATTTACAAAATTACAAACTGAGGTGTGTAGAATACTGGGACATAGCACTGTTTTTCCAAATGTACAGGAATGTGTATTTTAGGGAGCTTACATAACTGCTGCATTGGGCAGGTCCACAGTGAGTGGAAAGCAGTGGGCTCTTAGAAAAGACAAAGATGCTCTTTGGAGCAGACACTGACTGAGAAACTCCAAGTTAAGGTCTGGAGGGTTTCTTTTCTTCTCATACTCCTCTTTCTTTAAGGAATTCAGTTGATGCACCTAAATTAGGAGTTGCCTTGGGCTTTTCTAACACTCAGAGGAGGGGAGGCACTTGCAGAGGGGATTCAGACAAACTGTGCATTTTATCCCTTGTGGAACAAAAGTGTTGAAAATTACCTGGATGGTTTTATGTTGCTGGCTTCAGTCCTGCTAAGCAAACTCTTACAGTGAGTTTTGTAATATGCTAGGACATTGGTACATTGAAAAAAAAGTATTTTTAAGTAAAGTTTCACTCCTATGATTTTTTTTTCCTTCCTATCAGCTATAATAGGAATAAGCAGAGGAATTAAAGCACACTTGGGCATCAATCTTTATGGTGGAGCATGGGGAAAATCCTATTTAAAGGGCACTTTTATTTAAAATCACATTGTAGCCTTTAATAGACTGAATCTCTGGTACAACTTGTGAAACCCAGGAGCAGTAAATCACAAGGACTGACTGATACTCATCCAAGGATTTGAAAACAAACAAAGCATTAAAGAGGAGCAACATTGACAAGGATATATTACAGTCTTTATAGCAAGGGAGCCTGAAAACTTAAAACTCATTAGCATGATGCTTATCTTCAAAATGAGGCTCTGGGCATCTGAGGCTTTACAGATCAGTAAACTTTATTATGATAGCAGGGAACCCGATTGAGGGTTCAATCAGGGATAGAATTGCACAATGCTTGGATAAGTATAGCTTCTCAGGATTAAAGCAGCACTGCTTCTCTAAGAAAAAAATGTACTTCTCTACCTTGTTTGAGCTCTTTTCAGTATCAATGCAGGGGACCTGGTGGAAACAGCATACTTGGGTTTTCAAAAGACTTTTTGATAAGAGCCCTCATAAAGGACTGTTAAAGTATAATTGGGCACCACCAGGTAATGCACATTAGTGAAAATAGGCTTAGCTTCTGATAGGCTGATGGACCCAGAATTTTCAAGGTCTTTCTGAGGAGAGACACATAAAAGTTATCGTGCAGAGCTCTGAGCAGAGGTGCGCAGCAATAGTTGAAAGATAAAGAGGGGGCTGGAGTTGTGATAAAGCAAATTATACAAGGATGGGCTGCACTTGGAAAATCGACACTAAATTCAGGTGGTCCAGACTGCTCTATACCCTCTTTCCTAAAACAAATAAATGTAAGCCAACTCTAAAAAAAAGTTTTTCCCTCCTGCTGGCTTCTTGAGGATGCAAATTTATGGGTCAAAAGGTGCATATGCACAGGAAAAATGGGGGGAAGAACCAAGGAACAGCTTCTGGGCTTGCTCCTAGCAGGGATGCTGGTGATCCTAAATTTAGAGCAGCTCCAAGCAGAATTATACCTCAGCAAATTGTAACTGGCGATAGGCAATTTCGTTCCTTGGAGTCTGTAGGCAGAAATGCTTTGAGATGTGCTTGCTGTATAGGCCAGAGTAGTTTTTGGCATATTAAAACTCATGGTGGTCAATTCTGTATTTTCAGGGGTATTATGTTTTGTGCAGTTTAAGCACAGATTCCCATCAGTGTGTTTTTTAACATGTCTTGTATTTATTGTGGATTGACCATATTAAAAGATCATAATAAGAATATATTGTTTATGCATGACATTATTAAGTAATTCTGTGGAGGCCTGATGTAATAAGCAGGAAATCCACATGGTGAGGTTGGGAAAATTCACATTAATTCAATGTCTTATTAATTTTCATTATTTTAAATAATAGCAAACCCAAATACCTTTGTTTCTTTATCAGGGTAACCCCAGCAGATCTTCAAATGTTTTACAAAGGCGGAAGAGCTCATTATCCTGTCTTACTGGTGGGAAAACAGAGGCACAAAGTAGCAATTCCTACAACTAGAAATTAAGCCTTTGTGTTTTGGATCCCAGTGCTGGGAGCTACCTGATAAGCTGTATCTCGTAGACACTTTCCCCCCCAAATGTCTGTGGATGCAATATATATTGTTAATATAATTCTTATACAGATGTACTAATTCAGATTTAGTGACGTTATATTTTTCCTAGCTTAGTGCTGAGTTTTATACTCTGGCAAAAATCCCAGCATCAATGGGACTAAATGCAGTTTCCTGGTAATGATTTCTGGTCAGGATCTCTGTTCAGTGCACTGCAAAGTCAAACAGTATTAGTGCTTGTCAGAAAGCAGTGTTTCTGCATTATAAGAAATCTTGTTTTTTGAAAGGCTGAATTTGGAAATAAATGTAAAATTCCCAAGATTCCTGTGAAAAGTGTCTTCCCAGACCTTGTAGGTCTGTGTCTAGTGAAGCTGGTGTTCTGCTTGATTTCAGCAGATAATAACTCTAATGAAAATATCAAGATTGTTAATTTTATTGAGGATACTCATACCATACTCATACCAGTGAGGCTGCAGCTTCTAAGACATCTAACTTGAGGACGGAACAGMAGGAATTAATTTGCTGAAAGTCTGTAAAACCTGAAATGTTTCAACTCATCCTTCTCACTCTGTAAATCTGCATCTTCTGATGAAAAGCTGCATTGCTAGAAAATTTTTATTTGCCTCTAAATATTCTGGTATCCCTTATGGAGCCAGGTGCCTATGGAGGGTATGGTAAGAGACTTTGTTCAGGATGAAAAACTGTTTATGTCTGTGTTTATTGTAAAGTTTCTTTAATAATATGGGTTTTTTTCTATAAGTTGATTGAACAGTGAGAAGTTAAGCACAGTTATATTTCACAGTAGAAATGTGATAGATTGAAAAAACATTCTTCTCTTCTGCATGAGCCAAAATTCAGTCCATATTTATATACGTGTCTGAGCATAACTCAGGATGCTATAAAGACTCAAGATATCAATTAGATGTGGGATAAAGATCTTAAGGTGCTGCTTCTAAAGGTTGTGCAGGAAAAGATTGCCCTTAAAACTAATTAGGATGACTGTGATAGTCAGATATATGAATGTATCTTAAAATTCTTTAGATGTTTTCCACCACAAAAATGGGAAGGAAGAGGGCTGTGACTGGCATCATCTAACAGTTTTACACAACTTTAGTTCCCTATTATCTCCTGGTGGCTGAAGACAACAATAAATTTTTCATTGTTATAGGATGGGGTGGTCCCCCAACCTAGTACTGCTTATTCTGCCTGATAACCCTCTCTCATGTGTCAAAATTCATTGTTACCTACCCTGGGTAGCAATCTGCAATTCCCTCATTCTTAGGCAGGCTACTGTATCCTCAGAGTCATTTGCATGTCTCTGAATTTCGGAGGTTCTTCACCTAGGGATGCTGCAGGTAGTTGTGCACAGCATGCAAACAGCTTCCTGCAAACTGAACTAGTGCTTATAGTGCTACATAAGCAGAGTTTATTCAAAGAAAATAGTTTCAAAACTAGAAAACTTTTACAGTTTCCATTGTGCTTGCAACCCTACAGTACCCTGAGGTGAGTCATAAATAAGTGCCATGAATTAGAGGCCCTTTTCTAAGATGCTGCTTAAGTGTGTTCTGTTTTCCTGGGCTCTGAGCAGTCCTGAATGCTCAGCAGGAGAGTAAGCTGGTGTATCAGCAACCTCAACAGCTCTGAGGTGTTTGGCAAGAGACAGTTTTTCTCAAGACAGCTGAGGGTGGATGACAACTCTGGTGATCATCTAATCCAATCTCCCTGCTCAAAGCAAGGTCAGCTATAGTGGGTTTCTCAGGGTCGTGTCCAGTCAAGTCTCCAAGTGTGGAGACTCCACAACCTCTCTGGGCCACTTGCTCCAGTGCTCAGTCATTCTTGCAGTGGAATATTTTTCCTTATTTTTAAGTGGAATTTTCTGTATTTAAATTTGTGCCCTTTGCCTCTTTTCCTCTCACTGGGCACCACCAAGAATAACTTGACTTTGTCATCTTTACTCCCCCATCGGGTGTTTGGGTAAGACTTCTCCCTTGAGCATTCTCTTCTCCAGGCTGAACTCTTCCATGCTCAGCCTCACATCATATGAAAGATGCTTCAGTCCCTTAATGATCATCATGGCCCTCTGCAAGACTCACTCCAGTATGTCATGTCTTTTTTGTACTGGAGAGCCCAGTGCTGGACATAGTATCCAGATGTTTCTCACCAGTGCTGAGCAGAGAGGTGTGATCACCTCCCATGAGTGGCTCCCAATACTCTGTCAGCCCATTTCTTCAGTCTGTTGGGGTCCCAATGTCGTGGTGCTCAAGTCAGAAGCTTTCAGTCTTGGTCATTTTGGGAATCTCCATTTCCCAACCAGACAAGCTCAGACGCTCCCTACTCCTTCAGTACACCTGAATGTTCAGGCTCTTGTACCTGCAGGGTCTTGGAGGTCTGGACAACTTCTTTCTATCATCTCTGCCACTCCACAGTCTGCAGATCTGCTCCCACAGCTCTTTTCTCGGCGAGAAGAAAGGCTCTCCACCATCATCTCCACATACCTCCTGCAGGCAATGAGCCCACCTTGCATCCAGCCCCAGCGAGAGGCCCCAGGCACCCCTGCAGGGCTGTGTCATCCGTTGGGAGCTTCATCTCTGCCAGCACTCTGGTGTTACAGGGACAGATGATCTGGCAGCTGCTGGGGGCATCCCTTGCAATGCACCACCACCTCTGCTCTGCCACTGYACGCCACCCTCAGCAGAGCTCCTGGCTTCTTTCTGTAAAAACTGCTGCCTCTGATCACAGCATATTGTTAGGTAGTCCCCCATGTCTTTCCTTCATGCAGCATCCCAGACTTCCCTCTATTCTACCAGTGCTCTGCAGCCATATCACAAACACCTCGGAGGTCTAATCAGCTCTATTAGTGACTGGTTGCAGAACAGCCGCACATTTATAGTAGTGAACGACTGGGTAGCACCCCACTGGGACTGCAGGAAAGGATTAATCCAGACAAATTACAGTCTCATCCACCCAGTTTGGGGCTGTAAAATGGGGGATATGTTTTCTGTAAAGATAAAAGGAAATCACAATAAAAGAGCAAAATGCGTTAGGAGTGAACATCTATTCATTCTGATTTCAAGAGGACTAACAAAGGCAAAAGAAAACTTCTGTCTTTATCAGACAAAATTTTGAAATAGTTAAACACGAACAACAGACTAAAGTAGCGCATTCTATTACCTATTAATACAGGTCCTACTTCCTAGAGACTGAAAAAGCTTGAGAAACCATGGTGAAGTGGAACAGAATGTGATTTATGCAGAGTTACATGGAATTTGCGTCAAAATTTCCTGATATGGGTGCTAAAGAGGTTTTGAATCATAGTTGAAATACTCATGGGAAATGGTATAAGTGACATCTGATTCCAGCATGGAGTCACAAGAGCGATGAGAGAGAAGGGAAATACGGTTGTTTATGTAATACACAAAACTGACATTCATACTCAACCAAAGCTGCTGTGACAATTTTTAGAAGTTCACTTTATTAATATTTGGTTATGGCACTCAGTTGTGAACTATATTTTAGGACAACAAGCTCTCATCTGTGGAAATAGATACAAGAGGATGAAATACAGGAGACAATTTAGAGAGAAAGAAGTAGGAAACAGGGATTGCTTAAAAACCTAAGAAATTTAGGGGCAACTCTGAGCAAAACCCTTCATGCTGCAAATTCATTTAGCTTTCAGAGCTAGGACTAAACCTGATGGAAGCACTGGGGCRTCATTGTTTTCTTCTCATTTTACCTGCTCTCTGCTCTCAGAGGAGGTTAGTTTTAAATGGCCTTGTCAAAACCTAATTGCAGTTTTGTAATGGCTAATTCCCAGGCTATTTAGGCACTGAAGAATCAATTCTGAGACATGTCTAAGAGGGGTTTGTTAGGGGATGGAGAATGCTGCTGAGATCAATCAGCATCCTAGTTTTTAAATCACACAGGAAATTCAGGTTAAAATTTCCGTTCTGGTTGATTGATCCCATGTCTCAGGGAAGTGCCCTCACTAACCACTTTTATTCTTGCAAATGTGCGAACCTGTAAATTAATTAAATGTTCACTGGGTGAGAAAAAGATTCATGTTGAAACTCTGACTCACATTAGTCTGTGGTGTGGGAACTAGAATAAAGACTTTCACCCTGGTCTTCTACATCTCAAATGAGGCCTCCAGCCACCAGCAGTTCCAGGTGGGACACACATAATTTTCTACTGGTCATTTCAGGCACCACTACTCCATGAACACACTGACAGGATCGTACCTAGCTGGGAGAAAACTCCTAGTCTGATAATCTGTCTTGAAGGTCAGTGCCCTAAAGGGATAGCTGCTGTGGGGAGAAGCCACTAGATTTTCCACATCACCAAAAACCTCTCCAGGCTGGTGGACATGCAGAGACAGCAGGTGCACCAYTGGTGGCCAGAAGAGAGGGGACTTGTGTGTATCCAGGACATAGGAACACATGTACTTTGCAAGACTAGAATCAAATTGCCTTTACTGACAGCATGAAGAAGAGGCTGTGAGTGCTCCTGCAACCAAGCCAATCTCTTTTGCATCTTGCATTAACCTCGCAAAATTTAATCTATTTTATATGCTTGAAAAATCAATGAGCTGAGGTTTGGGAGCAAGGAAAGAAAGGCTCAAGCTGAGTAATGTTTAAGTTTGGCTATTTAAAGGTCATGCTATTTGTTAGCATGTGTAATTATTGGATGTAGAGCAGGAGAATGGAAAATAGTTCAATATTGGATTCAAGATACCTGATGATTGACCTGATGACCTTGATGAGTCTGACTTTCCTCAGTCAGAGTGCCTGTATCAATGCTGGATTTTAAAGAAGTGATGGGGAATGCTTCACACAAGAGCTGGGCTAGAAGCTGGAATTTCTTTGCTAGATTATCCTGAATTAGCCTAGTCACAAGAAGCTTCAGGACTGGCTAATGTTTTGTCTGTACTCCACACACTTTTTAGGGAGGACAGGAAAAGAAAATTGCAATGGGGAAAAGTCAAGTAATCTGTCAAGAATATGGGATATTTTAAGATAACCCATATAGTACTACTCTTAGGAACTGTTTCTTTACCAATAGGGTGGTCAAACACTGGAACAGGCTTCGTTTCCTGGAGAGGTGGTTGATGCCCCAAGGCTGTCATTGTTTAAGAGACATTTAGACATGGCCCTTAATAACAGGCTTTAACTTGGTGAGCCCTGAATTGATCGGGCAGTTGCACTAGATGATCCTTCTAGGTCCTTTTCAATTGAAATGTTCTATCCCATTGTATTCTAAAATGTTGGCATGTTGTTCACTGCGTGGACAATGTTTTTCTATTGACAAACACGCTGAGTACAACTGCAGATTCCTGCAGTAGGTCAGGTGTATGCTGGGGGGGCTCAGTGAGGGGAGAGGTATTCAACACTTGATTCAAAGTCACTCAGTAGAAATACTGCCCTTAAATTCAGTGAGAACTGGAGCAGCGTCTGCCTAGAGATAATCAAGTGTTGCTAGTCTATCACCTATGCATTTTTAATGCAGTTGAAATAGTTGATTGTACTCTGATAAACAGGGAATATTTTTACTTTAAATCATCTCTTTTCTTTTTATGAATAATTCCAATAATTTTCCTTGATCCCCTTTTGAAATCCAGAGGAATGATGTCGGGGATGGACTTCCATCTGTTCATCACTCGGCAGAGGGTGTGAAGAAGACAAACAACTGCATGAAAACAGAAGAACTAAGTGAGACATCTGCAAGGAATGGATAACCACCAATACCATTTCCACTTACTGCTGTTCAGTCTTTCTTTTTTTTTTTTATTTATAGGCAGAAGGCAATTAATTTGTAACTGCATACATTAAAGCAAAGTAGTAAAATTTCATCAGGCTTCCACTGCAGAGCTTCGGGTCAAAAGAATTCAACCATGTCATGTAAACCAACACACAAGGAAATCCAACTCCCACTAGAATGTGGTTAGATTAAGCCCCCCCAAAAAAACCCAGTCTCTTTCATCTGTTGTCAAAAACAATTATCCCTTTAAATATAGCTGTAGACATTCTCATTAGCAATATAAATATATATCTAATTCAGTGTTCTTCTGGTGAGATAGAAGAGAAAAAAAGAGAAATGAAAACACAAAGCCCAGTTTTTAATCACTTTTACCAGTTCCTGCCAAGAGTGGTTTTGAAGTCTACCATACCATGGTAGCATATTCTGGAGGTCCTTCTAGCCCTGTCTGGATAATTTCTGTGTTAGTTCTTGACATAAATTGGGCTGTACAGCATAGAGAGTTTTGAAGGGTGGGGGAGAATGAATATTTCTCAATCACTTCAGTCTTTCAAAGTAAATTTGGGAATGAGAAAAATATATCAGCAGTTTCTTGAAAGAAAATTGTCACATGCTTTCCATGAAAAGTGATTACCACTGTATGGAAGCCCAGGTGAATTGCTTCCATTTTAAAACTCTGTTTGGCTCACTTGTTCGTGCATAGATGATATTCCTTCACCACTAGAAAAAGGAACAGAACCAAAAATCGTAGCAAGGAACTTGAATATAGTTGCAGGTATCCTATTTTATCAAAAATTAGCTAACCATTGCTTGCATGTTCAAGAAATAAAATAAGTAAGAAGCCAAGAAATCATAATATATGAGATTTTTGCATCATTTGTTTATGGAGAGAAAATAAATTGGTGAATTTTAATTTGAAGGAAACATCACATAGAAAACTATAAAGCTGGGAGATGMTATTCTTGTCCCCATCTTCAAGGAGGAAAAAACCACAACCCATAATTTTGTTTAATACTGCTTGCACACTTGTACTCCAACTAAGTGTGGTGTTTAGTTGTACTGGGGGAATAGCTGGTTTATACCAGCTACCTGGAGCTCTGTGAATGCTGTTCATTGTGCTATGTGCTTCACGCCATGTCTCACATGTTAAAAGTTCTGTTCCAGATCAGCATTTTCTTAAATCTGTGTTCATATTCTCAATATGCAGTAGACTGCAGGCACACCTTTACACCTATAATGACTTACCATCTCTCTCTGAGAATAAAAGCAGGGTACTGGGTGCTCCTTCAGTCGTGTCACAGAGTCACAGAATCACAGAATGGGTAAGGTTGGAAGAGACCACATGGGTCATCAGGTCCAATCTCCCTGCTCAAGCAGGATCATCCCAGAGCACATTGCACAGGATTGTGTCCAGACAGTTCTTGAATATCTCCATCCTCTTCAGACCCTCCACTCAAATACTTATAGACATTGATGAGGTTCCCGTCTCGGTTTCCTCTTCTCGAAGATGAACAGGCCCAACTCTCTCAACCTATCCTTGTAAGAGAGATGCAATCTTTCTGGGGAAGAGGAGTGATAATTAAACTTACTTTCTGTCATCATATGGATGTTGAAAGACATTCTTTAACTTCTAATTTGTTCCAGAACAAGCCAGCAACTGAATGTTAAGCTTTTTCCTCATGTCCCTAACATCTAGTAATGGGGTGGTTGTTACTACACGGTTGTTTATTGCTGGGTAATAAATAAAGCTGCTTGCCACCAGTAGTAGTTCTTGTGAAGCAGATTAGTTAGTCTTTGTCAAATGGTTGTGTAAATTATTTATTGAAGTGAATTATTTTCCAGCCATGAAATCATCTCTCTATATTTGCTCTGGCCTGTGTGACAGCATGTAGCATTGTTCAGGACATATTTGATTGCTTTTAGAACAGTGTATTCAGGAAGTTTGCAAATGAAGCTGCCTGCACTGTAACTGATGAGAATGCAGTGGCTGAAGATAATTTTATCCTGTTTCTGATTTGAYACACTTAATTTTTTGTCATATTTCCAGAAATTCATACTGACAGATTATTTGGATAAACTAAGTATTTAAAAAACTTTAAATCATGAAGCTATTTTTCTTCTTTGTAGAAGTTTTTGCTCCAAAGGTTACTGAATAACATCCAATTTTCTCTACTTCTGTGTTATAAATACTGATTTCCCCCTCAAGTCTAAAACCCAGTCTCCAATCTTAAAATTGAGCTGAGCTTTTGTTCAGATTTGCAATATCATCAATAACCCCCGGCTAGCCAATTTGGTTTCTCGATATGCCATCAGATTGTGCGTGTTAATGTTTCTGTGAGTATAAGATTCCAGCCTGACCTTCAGAAATGAAGGGCAAGTTTCATAAACTGACAATTAGAAATAACTTGGAACTTGCATAATATGATTCTTCAAGACAGCATAAACCCAGGAGGACACAGTGGCATAAATTTGCAGTCATATGGACTATCTCAAATCAGTAAACAGTCCAGTTTGATACTGGTATATTAAGAAAAAAGCTGTTCCATTATAGGAATAGTTAAATGCTGGAGCAGCCTCACTCACTGGAAGAATTGTAAAATCCCATTTAGTGGAGATCTTTTAAAGTAGCTAAAACAAATATCTTTCAGGCATGTCTGACATGATTTGTCCTGTCTCAGAGCAAGAGGAGAGACAAAGTGATCCCCTCAAGATCTCTCTCAGCCCTATGTATCTATAATTCCAAAATGTGCTGTTATTCATTAAAAAGGGAAGTTTATTTATAATGTAAGTGCTATTTCCATAGACCAGTAACAGTGACAATTTCTCGAGGTCAGCTATACCAGCGAGAGGTTTATAATGATGCCGTGCCTGTGGATCTGACACCCTGCAGAAACTTGTGTGTGCAATAGTTATTGTAGCAATAGACAAGTGTTCTCTCTAGCCTGCTCATGCAGTTTCAATTTACGATCATTTGAATTGTCTCAGTGATAGATATTTTGAATTCACTTGCAGTTCCAATATTATTTTCCAAATACAACAGTTGCGGTTCAATGTTCTTCTGACTACGACAAAGAAAAGACCGATGAGGAGATTTTCAGTGGGTATTTCATGCAGTTTAGCCTCTGGCACTTTATGGATAGAAAAGCTTTAATGGGAAACCTGTACTGCTTTTTTTATATGTTGTGCCTACCTGATACATATTTCAGAACTTCGTGAAGTAACTCTGGCAAGTTATTTAGTTTTCAAAGTGACCACAGCACAACTCTGCTATCTTATTTCTACAGTTGTGCAAGTGAATATGTTATGCTGGCAATTATTATTATTTGAATTCTTTGCAAGATCTACAGCATTTATTCCAGGAAATGACAAGATTTCAGGCTAGGCATTTCTTCAGGCTTCCATATTGCTGAGAGTAAGAGTCACTTGTTCTGATTTCTTACACCCTCCTATTTTAAACCATGGAGAACTATGGATTAATGAAGCTAGTGCAGTTAATTCTGGAATAGTTGTGTGTATCTGTGATTAATACAGTACTCTTTATATGGTCGTATCCAATTGCCTGAAAGTAACTTGATGTTTTTCTCTTTGTTTCAGTAGTCTGCAAGATTTCCTGATTTATAGTCTCCTGGCAAGCTACCAGTGAAGTCCAACCTCCTGAAATAAGCTTCTCAGTTTTAATGTGGGCCTCTTAGTTCCCAGCTGTCAGAAGGTCCTTATCTACTTCCTTATCTGCTTGTTTTAGCCAACTGGCCCCCTTTCACATCTCTGATGGGAAGACATGGGACAAAATTCATTTTCACAAGAACTGCAGTTTTTACAGACTAGTAACATCAATATTTTTCTATTCTAGCACTGTTATTCACAATACAGACAGAGGAAGACCAGCACATGGTTTCCACAGGCTGTCTTAAAGGCTGAGTACAGATAAGGAGTTCCCAAAATGACACTATAGAAGAAGATGAATTCTCTTGTCTATGCAATAAGAAGGCTCACAGTCATTCCCACTCAACTTTGCTTCCTGGACAGGGCAGTTTCTGACACATCTTCACTTTGCAGAGCTGGTGCTGATTTTATAGTTTTGTAACATTAATTACTCTAGATTCTGGGGAGAACACACATGTTCACGGAAGAGAAACAGACCACATACAAACCCATGTTTGGATTAGGATATCCTATGACAATGCCTGCAGTCTAAGAGAATAATAGTGGGAAATACCTTACGTGCTTGCTGTGGTCTTGCTTTTCCCCAAGTGTCTGTTTATGGCTGCAGTTAAAAAGAAGATATTGGGCTAGGAAGACCTTTGGTCCAACTAAATGTTGCTCTTCTGTGTTTAGCAGTCATGTCACAAAAGTCATAACCAGCATACATGCCATGCAACATAAGAAGAATTTTCAGCCTCTTTAAGCAATGTGAGAGCAGCCTCTGCAAAAGATTATGGATCTCAAATCTCTAAAGAAGCTCTTTGTATTCTGTCATTGAAGCATCTGTGTGAAGTGTAGATGCTCTCCACAAACCATCCAGGTGGACACAGCAGGATCTTCTTTTGGGTGTTTCATGTAAACTGTGGAGGAACTTTTTGCTTTTCACTAAGTAGAGGGAGCCTGTAGGGTCTAATCAGGGCTGAGAACTACATGTGTGAATGTCCTTCTGAGGGCCAGATTTGACTTTTGTGTACGATGAGACACTGAGACTTGTTTGCCAAGAGTAGGGCCAAAGGAGCCTGGCTGGCTCCATGGCTTGTGTGCAGAGAAGTAATGCAAAGTTAATGCTCAGGGCCGTGAATCACGGCACTTAGAAAATTCCTTTATGTTTTATTTTATTTCTTTTTGTAACACTTTTTATTCACATTCCTCACAGAACTGACCCCAGGATTCAATGTGGTACCACTGAAATTAATAACAGGACCTTAGTCAACTTTAGGGAATATCATGACTCCTGTTCATTCAAGTCTATGGCAGCTTGAATATTCATCCTGGTCGGAGAGATAATATACCATTTCCATCCAATTGCCTACACTGGTTGCAGGGACTCTTTCAAGTGGTTACTCCCATATTTGTTCTTCTCATCTCTGTTTTCTTGCCACTGTTGTTTTCCTTTTCCAGAACACCACTCCCAGCACCGTTACAGTGGCTTTGGCAATGCTAGTCCCATCACTGCCATCCARTAAAGGAGCATTGTAACTTAAGTGATAGAGTTCAGTGTATGTCTGCTCAGTTTCTGTGTATAGTTTATCCAGGGTTCTTTACCATAATGATTCACCTTCATGTCAATCCAATGCATTTAAAATCTGCCTCCTGCTAATGGGTTCATGGTGCCAGGTCACTTTCTGGCCTCTGAAAGCCCTGATACTTCATATTCTAAGGGGAAAGTCTGTGTCATCTAGCAAAACAATCAAGTCAGCCTCTTAAAAATCCATTTTTCTGTTCCTTCTGATTCCGTCCCAGCCCCCATCCCTCTAGTTGTTGGTTTCACCACATAATGTGTGGAGAATGGTCTTGCTGAATCCCGGACATTATATATTGTTCTCAGACAATTCCTTGGATATCTGTTAACTAATAAATTCTACAACCATAATAAGAAAATAAAATTATTTGTGGTCAAGAAGTCCAAAGAGTTATATGGATTTGCTACAAACAGAAAGAATTTCTTGGAAAAGTTCGTTGCAGTCTAAATCTTTCAACCTAAATTTATTTAAGCTGGCATTAGTCAAGACTGACCCTTTTCTTACATGAAATTGCGAGAATCACAGTTTACATCGCTCTGTCAGGGCAGTTCTGAGAATCAACTACCCTGTTCAAATGCCAGGCACTGAGGGCAACTCCAGGCATGATTCTTGGGGCATCTTGTGTGCTAACGTACCCCAGAAGCCCCTCATCCCATACTTTGATTTTCCATCTTGAACTTTGTGGCTTCGTGATATAGTGTCCCCCCCAGGAGAATAATCTCACCTTTAAGAGCCTTAAAGGAGTGGACAGGCCAGAATCAGAGCTTATACTTTTTTCCCGTCAAGAACATAAGTATGTTGGTGTGTGAGGTCAATTGCACAGGTCATAGGCAAGAAACAGACCCCATAATATGTCGCCAAGGAACAGCACTTGCATGACCATAAAAGTACCCAAAATCTTGGAGAGACAGGGCTGTATCTTTTAGGGAGGCTGAGGAAGGGTATGTACAGTTGACACTGGAAGGGAGAAATCAAGTTCGGGTTCAGACAGCTGGGTTTTTCTTGCCTCCACATGTTCAGTTTTGCAATATTTCAGCAAGTCTCAGGAAATACTGTCATGAGAATACCTGTACCTGAGGCTGTACAGGAACTCCTGATGGGGGAGCTCCCTGGTACAGGCATCTGGAGGAGACAGTGCCAAACATCTCCGTAGGATACCTGCACTGCAAGGTCGTGCCTCCCTGGCAAGTCCTTTTTGGGAAAAGATCCCTGTGCAGGGAACCACTGTGGATGCCAGGATGGGAAGGCAGGCTGGCCCTGGGGGTGCAGCAGAGAGGAAGACAGCACAAAGCGGGTGGTGCGAGCAGCCTCACCCAGACAATGAGCTGGCTCAGGAGTGGCGCAGCTCCATGGGGGTCCTTGCTCTTTTCCCTTTAGCCTGGCACTGTAGCATGTCGGAATGAAAGGTCGGGCTGCTGGCAGCAACAGAGATGGAAAGCTTCAGGCATCATGGATGTTGGGCTCTGAAAGGAAAATATTTTCTGTCCAGCTAAAGACAGATCCTCTATGAAATATGTGTMTTCATGAATTCTGAGTGTTATCTTTGTGCTATATGGTGACACAAGGGCCATGTAATGTCTACTCCACCTRGCTCCTGCTCTGCAGTGGCAAAGGACCTTGGTTAGTATTTTGGGCAGGTGGGAGGTTTGGTCTTGGAGAGGAGCTGTGTACATTGCCCAACAATGGAGGCAGCCTGGTGTGGGATTCTTCCATGCAGTGAAGGACCTGCCATCTGGGAGGGAAGGAGGGAGGGAAGGAGGGAGGGAGGGAGGGCTGCCTGTGTGCTGGTGCAGGCAGGCCAATACGAGAGATGACTGGGCACCCTGCATGTATTGGTTTTACAGAGAACATCCGCACATGGTTGCCAGAGTGTGATGTGACATGCAGGAAATTTGATCTTGCAGATATGGCTGGAGAGCAGCCTGGATGCAGTATGAGCCAAAGAGTCCAGGGAGTGAGACCATGCTCCTTGCTAGAGTGTTTCTGTAGCCCACGGCACCCACGATTACCAAAATGTGGGAGCAAAAAGGAAATACCCTGGAAAAAAGATAGCTGTGAGTCCATGAGAGGAAAGTGCTGGTGCAGCACCAGCCTACTTCTGTATCTGGTCCTAGTCTTGTCAGCAGGACTTATTAGCTTGGGCACAGTACCACAGTAATGCTGCTTTTGGACCCATGCTAGATTAAATCTGGCCATTTCAGAGTGTTGGCAGAGGGAGTATGGTTCAGTTTGCTCCTTCCTGTGTAGACATGTCCTAAGGGGGTTGGAATAGAATCACTCCTCATGGTGGAATTTGCTCAGGAGACTGTTAAGTTTTAATGACAGGAATCTACCAAATTATATTGACTAATAAGTGGTATAGCTCGCTTCTGACTGATATTTAATAGGGCTAGTCTCTTTAGCAAGTCCAAGGACACTCCAATTATTTTCAATCAAGCAAAAATTTGATTAATTTACCAAGAATCACATATGTATGTGATTTACAGTGTGGTAGATTAAGCTTGAATATCAAATGCTCTAGGCACATACTGAATGCCACACTGAACCTTACAAGGGATTGACATAAACCAGTAATGAGGTCAAGTAGTTATATAATATTACTGCCTAAGAACAATGCAGCTCACCAAAAATTCTGTTTATTTATAATCTTTAGTCATCTGTTGTTTAATATTTAAAAAAAAAAAAAATTCAATTTGCTAGCAATTCTCCAAAGAATAAAAACTCGTTTATCTTGAGTCAATCCAAGGCATATGGTCCCATTAGGAGGGAAAGGGATTAGTTTAAAACACCAAAAGGAAATGTTTCAAATTATGGTTTGAAAGACAAATTGACAGGGAGGAAATGTAATGGGCAAATGTGTACAATAGCACAATTAAGCAAGAAGTTCACAATTAAAGAAGTAGAGGTAGTACCAATGTATTCTAGTCATGCTTGACATCTGCATGTCTGGGTCAACTGAGTTTGTGTCTAAACAGAGAAATTAATCTACAGTGTCTTTACATTTGCAAACAACTCTGTGTGGTAGTACAAGCAAACTTGCTAAGGCAGTGGGACTGTCCAGTCATGCAATGGAGCCAGCAGGAATTCAGGAAATGTGTTTCTGCCTTAGAGGTTACATCAGACAACGTGAGTAAGGATTCCAAATCCAGGAATTGCAAGCATTGCAAGTGCTCCAAAGGGTGTTGGAGACGACTGAAATACAAGACCTCTGGTCTGGAAGGTGGTACTCAATGAAATATGTCAAATGCAATAAGATAGCCATTTTTTTCAGTGAAATGTTCCGGAAAATGCATTGCACTCAGCTTGCTGTTTTTCTTATATTACACACCAAGTCCTGAAATACTTCCTCACCATCTTCACAGTGAGTACCTTGATAACTGGATTCATTCACCCACAGGTTTAAATGTTTTGATGTACTTAGTCCAGAGGGAAACAATTTCACCAAAAGAGCAAAGCCCTTCTGCAACAGCAGTGCTGAGATACTTTTCTGGAAAGGAAAAGATTTTTCTTCCCACTTTTTCTTCCTTTGGGAAGGATTTGAAGCAGAATCTGTCCTCCAAGAAGGTAAACTCATTGGGAAAAAAAACAGAACCAAGAGGAGCCACCACTGATGTGGCCCACCATGGAGCCCAACTGCCTACACTTGTCTGAAACTGTCCTTCAGGTAAGATAGAGAGAAGATTAGAAATGTAGATCCCAAAAGATTTAAATTGAGTTGGGCATCAAGTTATACAGCACTATCATCTGAACTRAACAGCCTCTGGGACAAGAGGACTTTATTGTCTAAACCATACTCGCATTCTCCTGGGAACCTCTGGAACACAAGGTAGTCATTACTGTGATGTTCCTGAGTCACACCTTTTAGCAGAGCAACACCAGGTACAGCTGGCTCACTATCTCCTTTTGTGAGTCTTTTACCTATTGTAGAGTAGTCTCATACTATTTTCCAAATGATTCTGTGTTTTRTCAGAGACATATTGCAGATCAAGTAAAGCATGGCTCTGGGGAGCTTGTGTAGATTGCAGAGCTYCAAGGCAGCACAAGAAACAATGGAAGGATTTGGAGACTGGTATGAAATTGTTACTTAGCAGCAGCAAATAAGGTAATAAAATGAGCAAGGATACAGTTAACAAGCCAAGGCCAAGAAAAATATAGGATGCCAAGAACAGAAAACTTTAATAGAGGGAAATGTCACAAGAATCAATAAAATGGGCCAGAGAACTGTGTCTTTCTGCATTAAGTGATGAAGAGAGTGTGAAACAGATGCTCTTTCAATGTCATCAGCAACTTGACAAGCTGGATAAATAATTGTTGCCAAGAAAAATAAAAGCATGTGCTGTCAGTGTGGGTGGTTGCCATGATTGCCATGGCCTCTGGTTCAAATGCAGTTACAGAGATGATGAAAAAGAAAATAAATATGGAAGTGGCTAAGGAAAAACAATTAGCTTCCCACAGATGGGCCTTCGGCATACCATAAATTGTAGCTGCCTTTTTCATCATTGCTTTGGGTGGCAACATGGGAAATAATAATAGGTGGAGAATTAAGGGTACAGCCATTTCCTGAGTCCTTCCSATAAAAAAGGAGAAATTGTTGGTCTAGAAGATTTGTTATAAGGAAACTGCAACAGACAATTCAGCTGCAACACAGCTACAACCCCTCTGAGGACCCAAGGAGAAGGCACATCAATGCCTTGCAGTATCCTTCTCAGATAATAGCTGGATATCAAGTGTTCATATAAAACACGACGGGAGGAAGCCCTTGCTCAGGTCACTTGGTATAGACATGTTTGCTCCATTTGTCTGAGGAGAATAATTCCATATCCACAACCTCTTGGCTGAAAATAGGGTGTCTTCTATGCAGAATCATAGACAGAATTATCTGAGTATCACCATTCATTCTCTACACACATCCTCTAAATCCCATAAGACCTGAGAAACAGGGTCAGATTTATATTGATGTCAATCCCACTTAAATCTTACTTTAGGAAGGTGAGAGATAGGAAAGATGTGTATTGAGTCAGTCACTTGGACATCTTGTCTCTATCTCAAGGACAAACAATGTATTTTTATACCTCCTCTATCGTTTTCTATTCCTTAAGCATTTCAGCCATTGCAAATCTTCATCTCAGTCCCTGAGCAATTTCACTTACATAAACACAGAAGTGGATGTTGGTATAATTTGCTACAGTCCCAAATAATCTGTGAGGTAAATTGTCAATAACAAAGCAGTGAGTGAATATCAAATAAATGGCAATGATGTTCTTTACTCATGACACCTTGTGTAAGAAATCAAGTCTGGCTGCAATTACTTGGGAGGCTGATTTGTGCTGTGTACTGAATGATGGGTGAAGGAAGAGAGTATAACACTTTAGACTGTCAACAGGATTCATCGAGTTAAGATACAAGCCTTGCCTACAATCATATAAAAATAGCACTGTAATAAGCATCAACAATGGTGACATAGCTAGAGCAGTGACAGAAAAACTTAAACTCTGCTTTAGTATTTGCTGTAAGATAAAATTTGAGGCTGTTTGTTTGCTCTTGATCTGGGACTGAAATCCACTGAAGATGGGTTTAAATATTTTGACTAGAAGGAAGAACAACCACAAACCACACATCTGAACTGTCATTGTGGCTTTGTCCTGTATAGGACAAATCTGCTGGTTGGGCCACCCTTGGCAAAAGAGCACTGGTGGCACAAGTATGATCCCCTGGCAGGGTCTGGGGTTCCCGGCTGGAACTGAGGAACTGGCAGGTGGCTTGGCTTTCTGGTGCCATCCTGATGCAGGAGGTATAAATTTCAAATTGTCAAAGGGTATTACCAGTTTCAGGYTTGCCTGAAATTTCAGAATGTTCACACCCATAGTCCTTTTTCCCTTTGAGTAGAGAGCTGAAAGCTCTTATGGGAACACTTTTGAACTTTGGCATCCAAACAAAATACAAGTTTAAGGTTTACCTTCAGGCCCCATCCCAGCATGCATATGATGACTTTGCTCCATCCTTGATGTAGATGAAGTCTCATACTCAAGGTTGGCTCAGATCATAGGTTTTGGGCTGCTYTCTGGTTTTGTTTCCAGACCAAACAGAAATGTCAGATGTTTTATTTCAGAACTTTGCTCTAACATCAGTAGAATAAAACCAAAGCCCCAACAGTAACACCTATTGTTCTCTCTGATGATTTAAAAAGAGTAAGTAATACTCTTCATGAACAGAGCTGGTAAAGTATTTAGTGGCCAGTTGGGTGCAAAGAGGGTCTCAGAAGATTTAGCAAGGGCAGGTAATCTCTATCTACTGCTCCTCAGAAGCCATTGTTTCATATGAGAGGATATGGTTAATGTCTTTGTGGTTCTTGAATGCCTGCCCAGTTTCTCTGTGTGATCCTATCACTAACATTGATAAATAGGTCTGCCTAAAGCAATAAGACCACAACATATTTGCCTCTTTGAACTAGAGTGATTCTGCTGCCAAACCAGAGCTCCCAGCCTTTCAAGGTTCAGTTGGCAGTTACATGTATATTGACATTTCTTTTTACCCCAGGCCAGATGGGGAAGAAACAGTTTCTTACTTTGTAAAGCACTTTTCTTCCCACTGTGTGACAGCTTTTAATACTGCATTTTGAAAGGAGAGTGAAAGCGGTTTCCACAGAGATAGAGAGATCTCCAAACTTTTCCTAAAGAGGATAGACACACTTCATTTAAACAAACAGGACCAGAAACAGTTTTAAACTTACCTTTCCAGTAACCTGCAGTGCCTTTCCTTCGTAAGCTGTTCTCTGAAGTTAATCAAGATCCTTCCCAGCCTGTTTGCAGATTCCCCATGCTGGAGAGGAGCTTTCCTTAATGCATTGCTTTGATATTCATTACTTTTTCGTATCAGATCATCCAAGAGGTTTTTAGAAGGACTTATGAAAAAAGGTAAATACGTGTGTCATGTCACAGAAAGAAACTGCAGTCCATTCCATCATCTGCTGTTCAGAGGATTTAGTTGTAAAGCTGCAGACAAAGGTTTACATGTTATGAAAGATTACACTTCTACATTTCTCAGCAGGTTTAATTCTATTTTATGCAACTTTATGTGGAAAGAAATCTAAGTCGGGCTTCTTTCTCAGAAGAGTAAATTCTCCGTAAGAGCTTGAATCTGATGTCTGCCTAAACCAGAATTTTTATCTTATACTGTAAAATAGATACCTATGTGCCTATGAATTCTGTTCTTTGTGAAGATTTGCATGATGTGCTATATTCCCTATTCTTCAGCAGGGCCAATTTCAAGTATATTTATCTGCTAAAGATCTGATGTTCATCTGACCCCCTCTGCTTACTCCCAGAAAGGCAGTGTGGTAGTATCTCTTCACCTTTCCTTAACTCACCAGAAATTTCAGGATCTTATTTTTTTGTGTGTGTCTGTTTTTATTGAAACATTTAGGAAGTAGGAATTTAAGCATTAGGAATTTCAAGCAGAAGCTGAGAAAACACGCATAACTTGTTTTAGAAGAACTATGAGGTCTCTTCACATGAACTTGTTCACTGTTTCTATATTAATGATATTATGTCTGAAATAATTTGATCTCCTGAGTTTAATGCCAAGGTGGAGAGAAGCAGAATGGAGTCCACAGTGTGGTTCTTTCCAGGCTCTGTCAAAAAGGGTCTGTGTCAGAGATGCACTGATTTCACTTTATTTTAATCCCCTAGTTACAGCATAGCAGCAGTTGGAGATGGAACAGACCTACCAGGTCTTGCTTCTGATTTATACCCATGGACCAACACAAGGTGTTTATCATACATTTCATTAGTCTTGTCCTCTCAGATTTTAAATATAGCTGGATTGGTGGCTAAGTGTTGTCACTTGTTACGTTTTTAAAGTTGTTAGGGGCAACAGCAATTACATGGAGAAACTGCAGTTTAGAAACCTGGTGGGAATGCTTTTATTTTGGACTCCAATAGACTTTCTCTGCTGAGGAGGTAGACAAGGTTGACAGTATGGAAGAACAGTTGTAAAGCTGGAAGGTGTTGGAAAATCCAGATTTGTTCTAATAAAACCTGTCAATTCAAGAGATTGATGTTTTCTTTCAAAACAAGTTCCATGAAGCTGTGGGTAGTCTCTTTTTTATGGCATACCCATGTGCTCTTGAGAGAGAGAACCAGTGAACCACAGAATATAGTTAAAGACTTGTATACACTCTATCATGGCATGGTTTAGCTGTATACAGTCCATTCCTCTGCTTAAAGGGAAGACCTCAAAACTGAGGCAATTGATCTAAAAGAGCAGACTAYGTACATGGTATTTTGAGGGATAAATAGTGCAATAGCTTTTCTGAGTGAAGACGCTTTCATGGACATGAATGGTACATTATTAAATCTTTAGATGATTTATTTTTATTTATTTTGAAGTGATTTTTTTTTAAAATGTGACCACATAATCACACATCTGTTTACAGTGCACCTTTTTCTCAGATCTAAAGGCACGAGCACAAACATATAGCAGTGATTCTGCAAGGAACCCTGACCCAGGGCTACACACGGGCATTTTAGAAAATGAAGCCTTGGATGTTCTTGCATATGGTGATTCCCTCATTCTCATGCATTTTGTAGCCAATCCCTGTGAATCCCTCTGTAATCTCATGCCTCTGATGTCTTGTGTCACAGTCTCTTTTTGGCTCTAACATCTACAAATTGTCTGACAGCAACATGACTAGCACTCAGTGCTGTCACCACGTTTATCTTCTCATGTGAGCTAGGTATTTCTTGCCCTCTAATCAGTCAGAAAACACCTCCTGGGGTGTATGAGATGGGAGGGAGGATGTGACTGGCTTTTCCCCAATTCATCAAGATCCCACTTAGGCATGCCCAGACACAGGAAGAAACTTTCACTGCAGTGAGGTAGCTGTAGCATCAGTCACCAGTTCCTTCAGGCTCTCCAAATATGTGCTTGGTTTTAGGGAATAGAGTAGGACTACCCTTGCTTAGATTAGGCATGTGCTCAAGACTGTTGCTGGTGTACAGAGGATTCTGTTCTCATAGCACCAGAACAAAAACCAGTAGGATAATTTAGCATATAAATCCAAAGGACTTCAAGGGACCAATTCAAATGATGAAAGGTGCCTACAACCTGAAGTGTTTTGCTGAATGAGGGCATTTTGAAATTTTTTTTTACATGCCTTGCACTTGAAAAATCATAAGCAAAGCTGAGAAAATCAAGAAATCAAAAGAAAAAAAACTGAAAGGAATATGTGGGGATATTTGGGATTCTAGACATAAGGTATCTGCAGCAACTATTTTATGCAGCCATGCCAATTTGTGTGTGTATAAACCAGGATTTTTTTATTGTATTTTTTGAATTGACTGTAGACTATGTAATACAAGGAGAAAATAAAAGAATAATGAAAGAACAAGACACAAATAAGTCTCAAAAAGTTTTTTATGGCCTTTGTCAGAATAACAACTCACCACTCCTTACTTTGTAACTGTTGTTACCTTCACATAAAGATGCAATATTAGAACAAAACCTATTCAGAATTTTCTTTCACTCTATCCCCACAACAAAAGCACTAGAACCAGTCATAAAATGAATACAATGATGCTGATTACAAAGAACACAAACCAGCTGTTCATTTTGCTAACTATAATGGGAAGTTTAAAGGGTAAAAATTTAATTCTTTTCCATGCCAAGTATAAATTCCTGCACATCATTAGTATTTTACTTCCATTTTACTTGAATAATCCTGTAATGATGCAAAGATAAATGGTAAGAGCATGCTAGCTGATGAGCAGACAAAGAGCTAATGTTGTGAGAGATACACTGCTGGGGCATGTGGCATCTATGTATAAGTCCATTTGGTGGAAAAAAGCCCATCTTCACCGCAAAGCCATTTTAGCTTTGTTGGATACAGGAGCAGTTGAATGATTTGTGTGATATAGTCAAAATATTCCATGATAAAAATGAGGTATTGATTCAAGGAGATTTTAATTTAGATTAGTTCACTTAAAATGAGTATTAAATTGAAATGAACTCTACAGAGCTTATGTTCTGAAGGAATTCTCTTGCCACCTCACTGAAACCTTAGGTAAGGAATAGTTCTAGCTATGACCCTAGCCCAAATCATAATTTTAAATAAGAATTGTAAAAATAATTTGGACAAGAAAATGACATATGATATCTGATTTGTAAATGAATTCTAGGGAAAGGAAAAAGAAGAAAAAATTATTTTCCTAAAATAAATCAGAAGGAAAGATGTTAGTAATTTCAATACTATGCTTTAATATTAACAGCTCCTCATGTATCAAATGCTGCATTAATGTTTGATAAAAATTGGCATATTGCTACCAGTATTTCTTTCCAATAATGCTTTTTTTTCTCTTCATCTCGATCTTTCTRGATAGGATTTTTAATGAGTTATTCCTATACTGAAGCCTTTTACAATAACTGACAGTTCTGTTTGCTAAGATGTTGTGTGCTGATTTAACATATTTTGCTTTGCATATTGTTTATCCATGCATGTTTACAATGGGCATACTCACCACCCACACTCAGCCTGTTAATGTATGTAAGCATATGTTCACACRCTTCTGTATATGATTTTTTCTTGACCCATTTTTAAAGTCTTCAGTTCCCTCCCTTTTTTTTTACTATAATTCTGATTAAATTTTTTTTTCTATATTCATTTCCTTATATATTGCTGAACTTATTTTCTACATCTATTGATTTGGAAATAGAAGTTCTAAAATAGATAACAGAATTGAACAAAAATGGGATGTATTTTACTTTATTTTTTCTGTGATAATAGCTTGCTCTTTAATCTCCTCCTTATTTATTTTATGGGATTTTTTTGTTGTTGTTGGGATTGCTAATAATAAGTTTTCCTCTTATAACTCAGACAAGATGGCTCTTGTCCGACTGTCATGGTTGAAGCCCAGAGGGCAACTAAGTACCCTGCAGCCTCTTGCCCACTCCTCCTGTGTGATGGGGGAGAGAATCAGAAGGGTAAGGTGAAAAAACTCATAGGTTGAGACAAAGAAAATTTAGTAGATAAAGCAAAAGTAAAACAAGGAATTAATTCAGTGCTTCTTATGGGCAGGCAGGTATTCAGCCAACTTGAGGAAAGCAGGGCTCCCACACATGTAACAGTGACTTGGGAAGAACAACACTACCACTCTGAATGTCCCAGGGAGAGACACACTCCAGGTGTGGGGCATTTACAACTTCTCTGGGCAACCTATTCCCGTGCTTCAGCACCTTCACAGTAAAGAATTTCTTCCTAACATCTAATCTAAACTTGCCCTCTTTCAGTTTAAAACTGTTGCCCCTTGTCCTGTCACTGTCTGCCCACACAAAAAGTCTCTCTCCTCCTTTTTATAAGCCCCCTTTAGGTACTGTAAGGCTGCAATGATGTCTCCCCAAAACCTTCTCCAGGCTGAACAAACCCAGCTGCCTCAGCCTGTCTTTGTAGGAGAGGTGCTCTATCCCTCTGAGCATCCTTGTGGGCCTATTCATGTGACTCGTGTCCAAGTAGTTGTAGAGAGAGATAATTGTAGAGCGATAAGGTCTCCCCTGAGCCTTATCCTAATGTGTGTATAAGAAAATCTATGTATTCCACTGCCTATAGCATGGCTGCTTTGGACTTTTGCTGCCTGTACATGGTCATCCTGAGCTCCCAGCTCCTCTCCACTTGTGGAGCTGCCCTGCTCTTGCTGCCTCCTGAAAATGGGACTGGAAGGTGATTGGCTTTAAAACACTGCTGATTTCACTCACACTCTCACAGACAAGCACCAGGATTTACATACACTGCTGGTCTGTCCAGCACCAAAGATGGCTGAGTTCAGGTGGTCTGTCCAAGGTTCCTAGCAGAGGACAGGATACTGTCTGTTGAGTCCTCATTTTGTCTCCTGGTTTGGGAACCATGTGCTGATTTCTGCATGTGCCTTTCTGTACTCCTTTGGGCCTGATGGTCCTTTGTGTCTCCACTTCATCCCACTCTGTGAGCTGTCAGAATTTACTCAATGTCCTTTGCCACCTGGGTGACCTGTGAAGTTGCACTTTGCTGCATCCTGCCATTGTGATGAGCTGCTGATCTCTAGGTGTCTTCAAAACATGATCAGACATTTCCATTCATTCGCCATTCACAYCAGTCACAACATTCCTATTACTTTTCTCTACATATTCTGCACAGGTTTTCTATGCACTGAACACTTCCAGTGGTGGTCAGATCTAAAAATGTATCAGGGTGCCTTTCCTCTTCCCAGAGGAATAAATCAAATGGCACTAGCAAATTTTAGACACTTTAATTTAAGAAGAGATACATTTCCAGAAGCAGAGATAAAGGGAAAATTAATAAATTTTCTTCATGTCACAAAATAAATTCAGGTCTAGACTTAGAATGGATTGTATTTGACAACAGAAAAATACCATCTTTACTGTCTGACTCAAAGGCTAACAAGGATTCTGGATGGGGAAAAAAAAAGCAACTAGCTCTTTGACAGCAGTTTCTGTGTTGCTGTAAATCAGCAGCATTACAAAGAAAGGCATTTAGAAATGGGCATCCACTTTCAACAAGATATTTAATTGGGATCCAGTATGAATAGGTTCTTTCTGTCACCCCCACATGTCTGTTTGTAGCTTCTGCAATGAGTGAGAGGATCCTAAACTTGCTTAATGCTATCAATCAAATTTACCATTTGTGCTGTTTCTAGAGAATGTCGTGTTTCCCTGAGGAGTTTGTGACCATACAGGTAAATTAAATATGTCCAGGACTATTCTCCAGTACTGAGGCCAACTGGTGTGTGTGACTGCTGAAAAGCTGTCGGCAGAGAGGCCTTCTAACTCTCCCAGCATTTTCGTGAGACTTCTCTCTTTCTCTCTTTTCCCAGGCAAAACTATTATAAACAATCCTAGGAGTTTTTGTAAATTAATTAAGCTTCGTGCAGCTGCGCTTTGCTATCATTTTTGCTTAGATAAATATTTTGGAATAGGTGTTGTTAGAATTGACYAATGAACTTGGTAGGTGGCTGACCAAGGGTCCAATAGACTCTTGACATTTCTATAAACTTCAAGCAAGCTAAGGCATATAAGCCACTCTATAAAATAATAAAAAACTCCGCATTGCTTTGTTCTCCCTGGACTCTGTGTTGTATTTCTTGGGACACTTATGACAGGTGTGTTGTCACCTGCACCCATCAGTCCCAAGCCAGGTTAGCCATGTGCAGACTGCCCGTGGGAAGTCTGCTTGGCCATGCCAACTTTTGAACCTTGCCTGGGAAATCCTTAGGAGCAGCAAAATCATGCCAGAGATTTGTTCTAAGAGTTTACCACTATAAACGAACGATTTGTCATTCCCAGAACCTTTGGCACAGTTTCGTTTATCGGTATAGACATCACCAGTGCAGACTCAGTTCTTTGAAAACATACAACATCTCTCAGAATTTAGTGTCAGAGAAGGGGGAAGACTTTCACTGCACTGCGTCCAGATGTATTGTGGCTAGATGGCTTTTCTCTTTTTTTTCCTTCTCTGTGTCTGCTTCAGTCATATCTCCAGAGTGGATATGACACTATTTAATCATCTAACTTTCTTCCAGGAGATTACATAGTTATTATTTAGGTAATGATTAGATTTTCGCTAACATTAGATCAAATCCAATGTTAGTAGATATAACTTTGATTTTAATAAGAAAATATTTCTATTTCATAGATGGAATGAGCTAATTAGTAGATAAGATCATAAAGTCAATACCTTTGAGCCCCTTCCTCAGACTTGATTAAATACTAATTGTAGAGCTGCCATGTGCACGTGGCAGTTAATAGCAGGTTTAACCTTGCATATTTCATCAAACGTAAAGCTTTTCTTAATTTTTTGCTGCTTCTTTCCCATCCAGCCTGATTCCTAGCTGCAGGCAGTTAATCTCCATTCTACTGCCTCCATCATTTAGAAGAGAAACAAGTGGATCTGAGGTTTTTCAGACCTGTATTTGACAAATAATTCTTTCTCCCGGTGATAGCCTGAAAAGTGTTTTGAGAGTGGTTTGGAGACAGAGATGATAAACCTTTGCCTGGGATTGGGGGAAAAAAAAAAAATCTGTTTTCTTTCTTTTTTCTTCCTTTTGTTTATTTGCTCTTTTTAAAGTTCCACTCTTCCTAAATCACAAACCGGGGACATTACTGTACTTACTCATCCTCGTCTCCCAGTGCCTCAAACAGTTGGATGTGTTTCTTAACAGAACAAATCCTTGTTTCGTGGTAGTTTTCCTCCAAAACTTGGAACATCAGCAACAAGGAATAAAGTGTTTGCAATTGCTAGGTTCAGTGATGGGAGCAACAGGCTCCATATACGTGGCAATTAGAATAGTGCTACAAAATGAGACTGGATGTAGAGAAGATCTGTTCAATCTCCTCAAGCAGTGGGAGCTGCCAGATATAAAGTAACTAATGCAGTTGCCAAGATACCAGGATCAGGTCATGATTCATACAGCAGACTGCCGTATTAAGAAATACCTTTAAAAATAACTGCAATTTGAAGGAGGGTTATTTTTATCTATAATAACAAAACAACTGCTCTGCTTGTTATTTACCCTGAATGATTTGCTAAAAGACTTCAGCTCTCTGTCAGAACAAAGCAGAATTAATTATAAAGTTATCTATAAAGACAGTTCACAACAGCCATCTGTGAATGGAAGACTGACATCCCACAAGAAGATTCAGGTATTTGGATACTTCTAGTGGAATCCAGCACCTTCCTATTGATTCTCAGATGTGGTGAAATTTTTCTGCTTGCATACAGATATAGAACATGATAGACTTTGTTTCTGCAGGCCAAGGTTCATTTGTACAAGAGGTGCAAGAGAAGAATAGCACTTTGATCATGCTGAAACAAAAGATACATCTTGTTGGTTGAGGATTTCTAAATAACATGACAATTCATTGATCATATACCAGGGAGCAGAGCTGCAGCTGCAGCAGAGCTCTGCTCAGTGACTTCTTGTGCTAGCTGGACATTAACCAGCTCCAGCACCTGCTGTGCTGAGCTCAGGGATTAATGGCCTTTTGGGATGGTTTCTTGTTTTGGATGCAGGATGGATGGTGGGTGTGGTGACCATGCTGCAGGCTGTGCAGTGGAAGGCTCTGTGGTGTGCCTCTGTTGCCTCAGCAGAACGAGTAGCTGCCCTGATTTTGTAAAAGCAGTGCCTCAGCTGTGTAGACACTGCCTGGTGAGGAGCTGCCAGGCACGGGCAAACATCATCACAAATGCCTGTATTGTTGACAAACGAGGCTTTCTGGCAGCCATGTTCATCCCATGACCAGTGGCAAGAGAGAAGCAGTGGAGAAGGCTGAGCCATGCCCTGTCTCTTGGGCTGCTGTTGTCAGAGGGGAGGAATGAGATGCTGCTCTTGGCCTCAGGACCCAGCCAGCCCAGTGGCTGCAACAGCAGGGGAGTGTTGTGGGGAGCTGTTCTTGTACTTTCCTCTTGGTTTCTTATGGTGACCTGTTCTAGAGACACAGTAGAGGACTAGGTGGTCTGTTTGCTTCTACCTGTTCTTAGAGTTTCATTTACTTACGAATTGCCTCTGGAATTTCTGTCTGTTTTGATTGATTTTATATGGCACTGAAGTGTTTAGCTTAGACTAAATGCCTTAGTTTTAGATAAGGTCAAATTGTATTAATTCTTACTTAAAACCTTAACATTTCTATTCTGGGAAAAGCAAACATACAAAATATTTTCACTCCTTAACCTGCAAGTAAATCTATGACATCATTGGGACTCAGCATGCATTTAAAGGTTCATTAGTGCCTTAATAACTAAAATGATACTGAACCATTTTGGCAATTATAACACAACCGTGCATGAACAGAATATTTTTCACTGCACTGATGTGTACGCTACAGTGCGCTTGCAAAGTAAACCTGCTAATACTTGCTGCTTAGCCTTTCTCATCTCTGAAATTTGTAATTAGTTCAATCAGGCACTTTTCTGTTTACTTGAACTGCCTTTGATTTGAACAGTAGTTAAGATAGCATTATGCAAATTCATGGCAGATGTGCAGAAAATTATTTTTCTGTTGTTAACAAATTTGTCCAACCCCTTTCCTCCTATTCCTAAAAAAGACCTATTTTCTTTTTCAACATTACTTTCCCTTTCCCAGCCCATAGATACATTTGAAAAGAGTGAGAGAATTCAGTTTTAGCTAGGGAAATAATTTCCTCTTCCCTACCCTTCAAAACACCTGAAATACTGGTCTGCCAGCTCCCTTTAAAAGAGTTCCCTGAGATGGAGCCCTCCTGCTCAAAGCTGTACACAGAAAAGTGGAAACTCCTTTCCGCAATCTGGTTGTCAGAGCCCTGTGCTGCTTCTGAAGTTACAGCAGGAATGTTGCATTGTGAAAAGAAACATCATCTCCCAGTTAGAGGTAAAACAAAAAGTCGAAATCCTGAGTTAAGAATCAAAAAGAGTAGGTCAGAAAGGTTTTCATATGATGAGTTTAGGCAGGTGATCTTCATGGATTTATATTCAGTTCATACTTATACTACTTAGAAAAGAATTCACAGAACCACAGAAAATGCTGATTCGGAAGGGACCCTCAAGGATCATCCTGGCCCTGCACAGCACATCCCGAAGTGTCACACCATGTGCCTGGGAGTATTGTCCAAATACTTCTTGAATTCTGTCAGGTTTGGTGCTGTGACCACTGCCCTGGGGAGYCTGTTCCAGTGCCCAGCCATCCTCTGAGTGAAGAACCTTTTTCTAATGTCCAATCTAAACCTCCCCTGACAGAATTTCAGGCCATTCCCTTGGATCCTGTCGCTGATCACCACAGGGAAGAGATCGGTGCCTGTTCTTCCTCTTCCCCTCAGGAGAAAGTTGCAAGACTGTGATGAGGTTTCCCCTCAGTCTCCTCCAAGCTGAACAGACCAAGTTACCTCAGCTGCTTCTCATATGGTTTCCCCTCAAGGCCCTTCATCATCCTCATTGCCCTCCTTTTGAACACTCTCTAAAAGCTTAATGTCCTTCTTATATTGCGACACCCAAACTGCACACAGGACTCAATGTGAGGCCACCCCAGAGCAGAGYGGGACAATCTCCTCCCTTGCCCGGCTGGCGATGCAGTGCCTGATGCCCCCCAGGACACAGTTGGCCCTCCTGGCTGCCGGGGCACTGCTGATTCATGCTCAGCTTGCCACTGACCAGGACCCCCAGGTCTCTTCCCGCAGTGCTGCTCTCCAAACTCTCATTCCCCTGTCTGTCYGTACAGGTACATCCAGGTTGCCAGTCAATGGGAATTAATGCTCAACTATTGCTACTAATTGAACACTCTAATTCTTTAGCGACTTTTTAAATCAATTCCCATATGTCCAGGTAATGAAATGTCATTCTGCCAACCAAAGCACTTGTTATACTGCAATGCAGTGGAGGAAAAATATAATGTGCTGGTGTAAGGAAAATTTGGTGGCTTCACCTTCCTCGTCACTCAGAGTTCTGAAAATATTGCACAACAGTTCCAATAAAGCTCCAGGGTTCTAATGCAGATACAATACCTCCAGAGGTGTTCTCATTTTGGTGTTATAAGTATAAATACATGTGTAATAGTTGGAAATCCTGGAAAAAGAAAAATAATTGAACATGGATGTCAGCATACTTTCTATTGCATTTCTTCTCTATGCAAATGTATATATTTTCACAAGCTGCTCGTTGTGCATTACAGAAAATGCATCTGCAAGATGATCTTTTCCCCTGGTCTATTTTTGCAAGAGTCCTGAACAGATTCTTTCTGATGTCTCTCCTTTTTTAAAAAAATAGCTTTCTAGTGCAATAGAAACTTTCATGGAAAAYATCTGCTTTCCCTCAAAGCCTGTTTTTTTGGTCAGGAAATGAAATCCACACTCAAAAACCTTTAATCCAGAAATCCAAACTTCATCTGATTTATGCTGRCCTATATTTACATTAAGTTGGTGTGCGTAGGTTTAAGACACTGCATAAGCACTCAATATTAACATGTCCCRTGGAATTACCAGCCTCATTCCTGTTTATTCATGATATACGGGAATRAGGCAACTTTGCTTCTGCAGTTTCTGTCATTATAAACCGCCGTTGCTGCTTTCTGCCATATCTTCTTGTTATTTTCTGGCTGTCGTCTGTAGTCAACAGTCCATCCATCACTGTTGCTTTGATGATTGCCAGAGCCCCTGCACCAAGACCACACCGTCAGCTTGACATCCTGTGTGTGGAATAACCTTCCCACTGCAGTAGGGATTTCTAGCAGCCCAAGTGCCAAGTAGACAGGCTATTTAGACAGGCTATTCCTTGGCAATGATAAGCATGCAGATGAACAAAACTCCTATCTTTCCTGGGTTTACTTTTTCTTTTTTGTTATTTGTTTTATTACTGTCTATTTTGATTTGTGGTTTTGGTCATTCTGATTTCTCTCTTATGCTCATGTTGCTGCTGTGACACAATCTTTTATCCAGGAATATCTTTTGGAAGAACTGAATGTGATTTTATTTGCTCTGGTTGACTACAGTTAGCAGGACCACAGCGTGCTGTCTGTATTAGGTCTGATTTCTCAGTAAATACCAGTAAAATGGTGCTGTGAATGCTAACTCTCCTCAATTTTCCTTGGTTTGCATCAAAGCAGTTTTAAATAGCATGTTTAAACAATATGTTTGCTTTCATCTTTTCCCATGTAACCCCCACACATACACATACACCTGTACGTATAAAAGTATTGAGTTATATAGATAAAGCAGGTTAAAGCAGGTCAGATTCAAGGCATGAATGGACCTGTCATGAAGTTAACTGTGCTATATCTTCTGGCATGGTTTAGCTTTGGAAGTGGCTGTGTGTCTTTGCATTGCTGGGAATTCCTCACTGAAGGAATGCTATGAACACCATCTCTCTACCACATCTCTAGGGATATGCAAGCAGACTCAGAGGGTTCTCATTTGGATCACTCACAGTCAATTAGCACACTTATGTCTTTCATTATATTCTTTTATTTAAAAATAAACAAAAAAACCCARGCAACAAAAACAAACAACAGGGAAAATTTTTTAGGTTATATTTTGGTATAAAATGTGTTCCTTTTTTTCTTCTCCCCAATGCATATTTGTGCTTTTGAAAGTCTTATCTTGAACACCTGGGTTCTTTTGCCCTCAGAGCATTATACTATTAAGTTGCCTAATTGGTCAGTCTCACTGCATGGGAATAAAACTTCCTAGAACATAGGATTTCAGAAAAGATCTGTTTCAAGAGCATCTTCCCTTGTTGCATATTTGTTGTATTTTTCATTGATGTAATCCAAGACCGCTCAGGCAACAAAATTTTCCTGGTTTGATGTTAGAGGAATGGTGTTGCCACAAAGGATTTGCATATTACCCACTGTAGCAGAGGTTCTCCTGATGCAGTCAGCACGATGCACACACACCAACAAGGAGATTTACCATTTTTCTTTTTTCAGAGGAATCAGCTAATGCATGTAAAATGCGAGAAAGCTTGAACATCTGCTCAGAGACGATAAAAATAAAAGTTATATTGGGATAAGGCTTTGCTTTCTACTTTCTTTTATCAAAAATTATAAGAAATCAGGAGACAGTCACTCTCCTTGTAGTTATAGTTAAGGGACACCATCATCAGTAGTAGAGCAAATACCTGCTCAGTTTATAGTTTTCCAGGTACACCTGCAAATGGAAAAGCAAGCCCACCAAGTAATAGAAAGTGTTAAGAAAACTAATAAGCAGCTTCTGTGCAATCTTGTAGGGAGTATTTGACACAGCAGAAAGATGAAATAGTCTCCAGAACTGGAGGAAAAGTATTTTGGAAAGGAGATTCAATCCAAATTTTGCAAGATGTTGAATTATACAAAGTGCTAATGAATACRATTTGATGCACCTATCAGAAAGGAAAATTACATTTAATATCTCCATGGCAGAAAGTGCACAAGAAAATAGAGYGAAAACTGCACTTCATTACTGGAAAAATGAGCAGGCTTGTTTCCTGAATATTTTCAATTCCTGACCTGCCAGTATGTGGTCTGCCTGTGCCCATGACATCCACMCCTGTCAGGAATTTATCCATTCCTCTCAGAAAGTTTATGACTAATTCTGCCATTGCTTGGTCAGGTAAATTCCAATTTTGGTCAATATGTCATTCAAACATATGAAATTGACAAAAAAAAAGCAATAAATTTAAACATGAATATCCAGAATCATAGCTGTCAATTTGCAGTAAACATTTGTCAGTCTCTTCCAGTCCTCACTTTAATCTGCTGTGTCCACTATTAGCTAAATAATCCATTGTTTTGTGAGGAAGATTTAAAGGCATGCAAAACACTCCCAAATGTGAAGTGTTACACAGCCCTGGAGCAGGGATCTGCACAGGTGTAAAGGGTAGGAGCAGAGACAGAAGTAATGAGATGAGGACAACCTTCACCACAGCAGAACCAGCCACTGGTCCTGATCTGTCTTTGTGTGTAAGCAGAGCTGCCTGACTACCAGAAGAAGGAAACTACGAGAAGAGAGAAGAAATCGATTCAGAAGAAGGAAAATTGGTATCTCCTATGCAATTGTCTGATTCTTTTTAATATAATCTTTGCATTAAATGCCCCATGGGCCAAGGATACTCTGCCAGCTTGGAAGAGAAATTGCCCTCTGAAGAACCAAAAGGACAGAAGGACTACACCTTTTGTCAAAGAAGACAAGGCAACTTTATTATTGCCTATACCCAAGGTCATGCTGAAGCTACAAATATTGAGACTGAATTGAAACTCACATGACTGAATGAAAGTTTAGATTTATTATGTTTACTACCTGATTTCTGAGCTTGTGGTAAGGAGGCATTTGTGTTACATTCTCAAATTTTCTGATGASTATTAGGGTTGGACCTTATGGCTACCTTTTTGCTTTTGACAAAATGGGCTGAGATTGGCACTGAGTCACCTATTTCCAGAGGTAAATTTTCAGAGATAAACCATAAACTGTTGCAAGAATCAATGAAATGCTGACAGTTGTCAGCACCAGGTATGCTAAAAAGTGGCAGTAATCTGACTTTGGCTTTGCAGAAATAATAAAAAGCGCAATTTCAAAGCAAATAGGACCGGGAGCAAGCAAGGCTTCTGTCAGATTCATGTTCTCATTTCCCTATGGCTCTCTCCCTCTTCCCAGCTGGCTGCATTTCTATTCTACTGGTCAAAGGATTTTTAGAATAGTTTGAAGAAAAATATTCTTCTTTATCAGCAAGTTTTTCTTGCCAGGTGGCTTTTGCTGAGGAATTTTTGCAGTCTAAAAGTTTCTCCGTGTCTACCAAAGTTATCTTACAGAGAAACACATTTTGTTTCATGTAAACACTACCACAGACTTGGAGTTTAGACTTAATTTGGTATTTAGTAATCCAATAACAAAGATATTTCATGGCATCTAGAGCAGAAGGCTGCCCCAACTGAGGAATACCTTTTTCTGTCCMCATTATTTGCCAGATAAGGGCCAAGGGCTATTTTCAATGATGATTGTCTGACCCCCAAACCAGTTTTGATGAAGTGAAATGCAGTAGTGTTCTGATGTGAAGGAAAGCATTTCGACTCACTCCACATTCATCTATTAATCTCTTTTTTTACATTTCTTCACTTCATTCTCACTGGATGCTGGTCAGCAGGGCTGTGGCCCTTGCAGGGTCCTGGTGCTGTGCTGCAGGAATTTCAGCTGTGCCAGCAGCRGCACCGGCTGAGCTCCCGTCCCTGGCTGCTGCGGACGGGTCTGTCAAAGGGCACGGCACAGCAAAAGGTTTATTAAAGTTTAAATGACACGGTTGCYGTGAAGGTATCTTTTATTTGTTCTGACATCTCCACTGTCAGCAGGAATGACAAAGTGTTCATCACTCACCTCCTTTCTGTAGAGATAAGAGAAGTGGAAATCTGAAAGGGTTTAGTTGGGACATCCAATCAAAAAGAGCCACTGGGTCAGATGGTATTATGGCAAGTGTTAACAAACTGGCAGGGCAAGAGTTGCCAAGAGAAAGCTTAAAGAACACCAAGACCCTTCACTACTGATGTCCTCAAGGTGCCTTTCTTAGGGAAACTTTGTGGCATGTGGTGATGGCCTCCAAGCAAGAATATGTTTTGAACCTGCCAGGAGGGAATGGTTCTCGAAAAGGCAACCAGGTCCCTAATACTCACTGAAACCTGTGGCTCCGAGGATTGAAAACTTAATTCTCAGCACTAGGACAATGACTGACTACAACTGTGACAGTATAAAACAACTTTGTTTTTTTCAYGTCCTTTTTATGCTTTCTCGAATTCTCAGTTACCCTTGTGTCACCTCATTCTCATCCAGTTCCTCAACAAGAGGTTTCCTGAGGTGCTCAAATGCATTCATCAAGCTTTCTGAGGTAGAAATATAAAACTGAATGTCGTCAGCATGCCCTTTAGGCCATACCTCCTCTGAACTGAAATGAGCATTTGTAATAGAAAAATTAATCTGCCGTCTCATTYAAACTCAGGGGCTGGAGAGGAATTGTCCTGCCTTATCCCCTAGGCTTTCTCTTTTCCAGGCTTTGTAAGTCAGTACCACRTCACTCCTAGCTCCAAAGTTTTTGCTACATCAAAGCAAGGACATCTAAGGACTAATAGGAGTTTCCTCATCTCTAGCAAAAGATGCTTCTTGCTCTCAGTCACGCAAAGCAGCTGCCAAAAACATGTGTCTTCAGTAGATGGCCATCCAAATGCAGATGTCAGAGACGGGAACTTTTAAGGCGGAGGTCTTCGTTATGGGCTTTTCTCCTGTTTCTTGCTAAGTGCCAGCAGTGAAGCTACAGCCTTAAATTGATTTGTATTTTGCCATCACCTCGAGGAAAATAACGATTTCACCTTCAGAGTCTGAGACCTCTGCTAATGTGTGCAGACAGGGCRGGGTAGGCTTCCTGGCAAACCAAAGTGAAGGAAGGTTTTTCTTTAAAAAAAAACCTGCTCTATTTTAGAAAGCTAATGTCTTTTTGATACTCTGGCCATGGAAAGGACAGAGCAGTGACTACTCTCTGTTTGATATTGCTAGATTAGAGCTGAAATAACTTTTATTAGAAGTAAGTGACTTCAGGCAAGGATTTTTATAGAGATAACAAGGCACATGTTAGTTATTTGGGATGTTTTACAAGTAGATCAGACAATCTGATAATAGGATAATCTTGGATCTTGACCCTTGTAATTTGGTATTGTAAGAGTTAAAGACTTTAATACTTATTCTGTTCTAATAAATCACTAATATTTTGTATCACATCACAGTTACTGGATGAGTATTTTAGATGACCTTTTATTTCTCTTCATTAAGACAGTGGGCATATTTTACTGTAACTTATTGAGATCAATAAATGCTTAATGTGTTAACTTCTTGGTCTAATTTTATGTGACACCTTGCTGAGCCAGCAAAAGGAATAGAAGACAGATTGGGATGTGCAGTGATATCTGAGAGGTATTTATATACAACAGCTATGGATTTGTGGCATGTTTGCCAGGGTTATTAAACTATTTTCACATTGCTAAGTCCTCCAACTACCTATCCATAAAATGAAGAAAGGGTCATATTTCCGTTCAAATGCAGATTTCAATAGAACAGGATTTAGTTTCTATCCATGCTATAGATTTTAACTGTGACCTTGGGCAAATCGCTTATTCTCCCTGCCTCTCACTTCTCTGCATGCTGAAGTAAGGATAATAACTCCTTAAAGGTGAGAATGAATATGTCAGTGTTCACGTGACACTCACACAGTTATTCGGCTCAGACTCCTACCTCTGACTTCAGCTAAGATAGAGTTGATCAAATTGTATTTTGCCCTCAGTTTCAAAGTGAATTTCATGCTCTTATAATTTTTAGACACATAGATGGTGATTGGCCTGAGACTGTTCCCAAAATAATCAGCGTGTAGCTTGACAGACTCAAAGACCTTTATTCACTCTGACTTTGGTGCAGAGTCTCTTCTCCTTTCCTAAACATTAAGCCAAATTCTAACTCATTTCAGAAGCTGAAGACACTGAGTACTCAGCATCGCCACGTAGCCATGAGTAAGACTTCATTTCGCCAGTGTAACAAGGCACAGTTCGAAGGAAAAGAAGATCCTGGATTCGCTGTTTTTTCTTCAATGTAAACTATACATTGATAATGATTTACATAATTCAACCTGGTCAACAGCATGCCAGGGCCTGAGTATATGTTCATCTGCACGGCAGTTAGCCAAGGTAGTCAGCAAACACGACACAGTTATGCTTTGTTAACCATGAAGACTGAATCATCTTCCTGATGCCCAAAATGCTTCCAATCCAAATGCCCAAAGGTTTGCTGTTGAAAAGATTATCAAAAAGCCTTTATATAATTGTGGTGTGTTATATGTCAATCACTAGGATGCATTAGGTGGTGTGGTTCTCTGCCATGGCTGTTGTGGACTCATCTGTTTCCCCTCTACACAAAGTCGTCACCGTGATCTTGTGCATCTGGCACAGGAATTGGATCTGGCACAGGCCAGATCTCTCCGACTCTGTGAGAGTTGGATCTCTCACATGGAAGAGATCTAGGAAGGTCATACCTGTGATCTTTTCTCCTTTTCTTTTTCCATACTTGATAAATGGCTGCTACAGATTGTTTCTTTTTTCCTTCTCCAATGGACATGTTCTAAAAGACATTTGGGTAAAATCAGCAAAATTTCCCCATGGCGCCAGGGTCACAAACCCCCACCACACAATAACTACATGGTTTTGCCCCAGCAAAACCCTAGATTCGCTATATGCCATTGCATATCAGTGATCATTAGATGCAGTGGTAAAGCAAATAATATTTTATTAAGTGTTCTGCATTTAAAATCCCAGAAAGCATCTAAGGCAGCAGGAAACATGCTGCTCTGATCCTATGAACAAAGTAATTTCTGTCTCCTCTCCATCACAAATGCCAAGCCACTCTAGTTACCCTTTGAGTCAGCCCTCATCCCTCCGAACTGAAGGGATTTCTCTTAATGCCAGGAAAAAAAACCCCTCCAGAACAGCAAAAGTCATACTGAATCTGTCAGCCTGCTTTTGAATACMAGTACACAGAAAATTCCCAGTAGACATTGGATCAGTGCAGAGAGCAGCACTGGAATTACTGAATATAGATGGCAAACTGTAAAAAAAAGAAAAATTGGAATCAGTTCTGTCTGTTTTATCTCAGATGAAGCTATCTTTTCTATTGGAGAAACAAACTATCCTCAAATGAAAACCAAGATAAAAAAAGTATAGTTTGGGTAAGAAATGGGTACAATTCTTTTAGGTTGTGTCAAGCATACTTCATCCTGAAATGGGAACCATGATTGATAATTGTTTGTTGCTGGTGGCTTAAATTTTTAAATTAGAATAAAATTCCCTTTTTTTAAAATTTCATAAAGGCAAACAGAGAGCTTACAGCTGTCCTGGGGCACTTCTGTGGTCTAGAGTGGCTCAGGGGAAGTCTTTAAAAGTGCCCTTAAAATTAAAGACAAAAATATTTTTGCGGAAGAGGTTTTTTACACTAAAAAAAAAAAGGCCAAAGGGCACTTTGAAAATGTTCAGATTTCCAGAATGCAGTGCAAAACAAAAGGTTCTGAAAACCAAATATGAACTAACAAGCACAGTTTACCGAGGGTGAACCAGACTTTTGGTCAGCTCCACCCTGTGCCAAGACTCACACAGAGGCTATCYCTACATCCTTTTGGCTTTCAAAATCAATAAAAGGAGGGCTAAGGAGACTCTCCATCCTTTATTAGGTGGGAGGGGGACATGGTAACAAAGGATGAGGAAAAAGCTGAGTTATTTAACACCTTCTTTGCTTCAGTCTTTAATAGTAAGACCAGTTGTTCTCCAGGTATGCAGACCCCTGAGCTAGACGACAGAGAGTGGAATGCATCTCCCATAATCCAAGGTGAAATGGCCAGTGACACACATGAGTCTGTGGGGCTAGATGGGATTCACCCAASAGTGCTGAGGGAGCTGGCAAAAGAGCTGGCCAAACCACTCTCCATCATTTATCTTCAGTCCTGGCTAGCTGGGGAGGTCCCGATTGACTGGAAATTTGCAAATGTGACACCCATCTAAAAAAAGGGCCAGAAGGAGGATCCAGGGAACTACAGGCTGTGTGACCTTGATGCTGGGAAGGTCATGGAGCAGATTGTCTTGAGTGCCATCACACAGCACGTGCAGGACAACCAGGGGATCCGGCCCAGTCAGCATGGGTTTAGGAAAGGCARGTCCTGTTTGTCCAACCTGGTCTCCTTCAAGATGACCCCCCTGGTGAGGGAAAGGCTGTGGATGTATCTACCCGGACTTCAGTAAAGCCTTTGACACTATTTCTCACAGTACTATCCTGAAGAAACTGGCTGCTCATGGCTTGGACAGGTGAACAGTTTGCTGGGTAAAAAACTGGCGGGATAGCCAAGCCTGGAGGGTGGTGGAGAATGGAGTTAAATCCAGTTGGCAGCTGGGCCCAGCGTGTTCCCAGGACTCAGTACTGGGGCCAGTTCTGTTCAATGCCTTTATCAATTATATAAAAGAGATCAAGTGCCACTTCAGAAAGTTTGCAACCAACACCAAGTTTGGTGTGAGTGTTGACCTGCCTRGGAGCACGAAGGTCTACAAAGGGATCTGGACAGGCTGGATCGATGGGACAAGGTCAATGGTATAAGGTTCAAGAAGGGGAAGTGCCTGGTCCTGCGCTTGGGTCACAACACCCCCCTGCAGTGCTACAGGCTGGGAAACAGTGGCTGGAAAGCTGCCTGTTGGAAATGGACCTAGGGGTGCTGGTCAACAGTGACTGAACATGAGCCTGTGTATGCTCAGGTGGCCAAGAAGGCCAATGGTGTCCTGGCTTGTATTAGAAACAGTGTGGCCAGCAGGACCAGGGCAGGGATTGTCTCCCTGTACTTGGTACTGGTGACGCCACACTTCAAATTCTGGGTTCAGTTTTAGACCCCTCACTACAAAAAACACATTGAGGGGCTGGAACATGTCCAGAGAGGAGCAATGGAGCTGGGGAAGGGTCTTGAGCACAAGTCTGAGGAGGAGCAGCTGAGGGAGTTGGGGGTGTTTAGCCTGGAGAAAAGGAGGTTCAGGGGGACCTTCTCACTSTCTACAACCACCTGAAAGGAGGTTGTAGCCAGGCGGTTGTTGGGCTTTTCTGCCAGTTAACAAGGGACAGAAAAGGAGGAAATGGCCTTAAGTTGCACCAGGGAATGTTTCGATTGGATATCAGGAAAAATTTCTTCATGGAAAGGGTTATCAAGCATTGGAACAGGCTGCCCAGTGGTTTAGTCACCATCCCTGGAGGTAATTAAAAGATGTGTAGATGTGGCACTTAGGGACATGGTTTAGTGGTGGACTAGGCAGTGATGGGTTAAGGATTGGACCCAAGGATCTTAAAGGTCTTTTCCAACCAATTCYATGATACTGAAGCTGTAACATAGAAACAGTGACCTTGCTGCTTGCAGGTAAGCTGTATGTTGATGAAATTGCTAATGGTATTAGTGAGAAAAATCAAAACAGCTTCTTCTGAACAAGTACCCTTCAAAATCAGCCTTTGCGTTACAAAAACAGACACAGCATCCATGCTACATCAGGCACTCTCTAGTTTTTTCAGTAAATTTGTGACTTGTAAAGGCTCTACCCTCATCTGTGAAGAGTTTGCTTCAGTTAATCTTGGAAGAATAAAGATAATGAAGCACTTTGTGTGTGTTGTGTCCCCTGAGGGAGAAGGGCTGATGCACATAAGAGGATTAGAGAAACAACTTCAGTGAGTTGATGTGGATTGCATTAATCTTTATATTAAACTTTATATTAAGGCCCTAATTTCAGCTTTCAATGAGAATTCATGGATAAGGTTGGTGCTTCTTGAAAGTCTGTACTCCAGGCTGACTATCTTAAACTCTTAAGATCTTAGTGCTAAGATATGCATGTCCTGATATAAGACTAAAGAAGGTTTTGATACAGGTTCCCAAAGTTCCTGCTGAGATTTCATTATTGTTTCATGGCTGATTCCTTTGGTCAAAGTTTTGTTTGCGATTACGATTTCAGACTCCCCAGTACAAGAAAGGCATTTACAGACTGGAGCAAGTCAATGAACAGGACACCAAGATGGTCAGGGGCTCAAGCACATGACTAGGAAAAAAGGCAGAGGGCTGGATTTTTTCAGCCTGAAGAAGAGACAGTTCAGAGAGATCTCACTGCTATCTGAAACTGCCTAATGGGGGGAGGGTGCAGAGAAGACACAGACTCTTCTCAGAGGTGTGTGCAAAGACAGGTGCGTGCAAAGGATCAGAGGTCAACAGATCTAATATGAAATTTGGGAAATTCCTCTTTCGTATAAGGAAAGCTTTTATCATGATAGTGATCAAATATTGAAATAAGTTGCCTTGAGAGGAGTGGAACATCCATCCTTGGAGAGATCTAAAACCCAACTGGAGTTGAGCAGCCTACTCTAATTAGGCCTGCATTGAACTGTGTGTTGCACTGGGTGACCTCCACAAGTCCCCTCCAACTTAGATTATTCTGCGAGTTCATGAGTCAGGACAACAAGATGTTTTCACTGAGTGATTCAATGGCTTGTGGTTTCCACACTTGGAGACTCTGTCTTTCTGAAGTGTTGGCAGAGTGAAAATCTCAGAGGGAAGTAGTAAGCCTTGCTCCCAGCTTCTGCTACAGAGGTTAGTAGCATGACCTGCTTGGATTTTCACAGTCCTGAGCAATACCCAGACCACATTCCAGCAGAAGGAAGGGGCTGATTCACAGCACCACTGGTGATAGCTGAATTCAGCATTTGGAGCACAAAAGCTTTGTTCATTTTGCTGTGCTATGCCCCTTAAGGGTTTTTGTTCAAGTGGAAGGATAAGGTCTTTGGAAGTCTTGTAAAATGTTGCATGTGTCATCTGCAGTGGCTGGTTCAGACTCTTAGGAAGACAAGAGAAAGTAATTAAGGCCATTTGGTATAATAAAAAAAACTCTATAAAAACTCTGCTATGACCAACACTACTTCTGAAGTCTAAGGGAAATATGTCAAGTGAGGCAAATGGAAGTAGATAAGGCCTGAGAGCATTTGACCTGGCTTTTCCCTAAGAACTAAGCATTACTCTGTTTTTCAGGTTAATCTTGGTCCTTCATCTCATTCCACACTGGCATGCTTACAGCTCAAGGAAATATTTATACAGTAGAATAATTCACAGCGCTCTTTTCCCTCCTATATGAACCTACTTCTTATTTTATTCCTTTTCTCCATACTCCCCATACACATTCACCRGCCCAAATTGTGCTTGTTACATAAGCTGTCAAGTTATCTGTATAATGTTGTGTTAGGGATTTAGCTGGAGAAACAAATTCCCTTGGTGTGTGAGTAAGATTAGAACAGCATGTGTGTGTGATGGATTTGTGGACTGAAAAGTCATTCAATTTTAGTTTGATTATGAAGGCAAGGTTAAATGTGAACTATATTAGCAGAAGTATAGGCATGACTCTTCAAAACCCATGAACTTTAAAATCTCTGCAAACCTGTGTTTGGTGCAGCAACGTCACATTAAAAATTGGCATGTCCTTCCTCGTTAGTTTCTATTTCTTCCCTTAAGCAACTAAAATTGCTAAATACTTCAGTAATCAGCTTTCTAGCCCTACTTACTTTTCTCAAAGCCAAATATTCTGGATACCTTCACAAGAAGAGTTTGTGTGCACTTTTTGGAAGACTAGAGAGAGCAAGACAAAACCCCTCACTGATGTCAGAGCTCGGTTTCAGTGATACCCTTACTACAGAGAGACAGTAACACTTTCTCAAGAGTGCCCCAAACTCTGCTATCGAGTCTGGAAATGGAAAAAACACATGCTGTGCAAGAGACTATGCAGCAGCAGTGCATCTGAAGCTCACTGAACATGCTCTCAAGTCCCTGTCTACTCTCTCTGCCTTTAGAGCAGTCAGAAAATATCAGCCAGGGAGGATGGGATAAATGTCATGTATCTGCCATGACATTTACTGCCCACAGCCGTCTCCAGCCCAAAGGTGTCCTGAGCATCAAGAGGCCACTAGTGTCAGCTGTGAGTGGGGCATGTATGACTGGCTGAAACACACTTCCTGTCCAAGTGTCAGGTCTATATAGGAGAGCAGTGTAATTGAGGCTGCCACACAGGATTTCATGGTGTTTTCAGATGCAGAAACAGGTCAGCTGGGGTGGTCTCCTAAGCCCAAATTCCTCACAAGTCTGCTGATGAACTGCTTAAACTTAGAGAAAAGTCTGGATTTTATTTCAGTGTAAAAAGAAGTAGGTTTGGATAGTCATTTTAAATAGACACTTTCACATAACCAGAATCAATTAATCCAGTCYGCTGGTTGTTGCTATTTAAGTGACTTTCTGCAGGTATTTACTTCTAAATAGTAGGATACATTTCTCTTTTAGAGAGCAACATGGCTGCTGACATGGACTTCAAACCTCTTCTGTATTCCACAACAAGAAAAGTGAGTAAGTAAGTCAGTGCTTATGACCTGTGGTGGGCAATTGCCTTGCCTGTGTGTGCTCTTGTTAATGATCAACAGAATGATGGAAAAATATTTAGCAAGCAAACTGAGTCTTGAAGTCTTCTCCTTGAAAATCTTCTTCTCCACGTTTCTGTGGGAACTAGCCACACAGAACCTCCAGGTTTCTGTGGCAACTAGATTGCATTGTGCTCTTTGGCTGTTGGAATAAAGCTTTTCCAYCTAAAAGCCTTTGCACTTTCAACACCACCAGTCAGAGGAGTCAGGAAAGTTGACAAGACTACAGTTAGATCTGCTATAACTGTTTTTATCTCCTGCTTTTGTGGTACAAGGAATTGTTTGCAAGTTGGAATTGAACATTGGTTGCTCCAAAATTTCTTCCCAATATGCTGTTTTGTCTCATTATCTGTATTCTGTGATGGCAGAGATTTCAATCACTGCAACTTGTCAAAAAGTTTGGTTATCTGCAGAGAGGGAAAGACATGATGAATACTTCAGTGTGGATTTACTGTTATTTCATGTCACAAAGTGCTGTGTTTTGAAATATAACTGTTGGTCCTGGCTTAAGGGCAGATTCACATGCCTTTATGCTACAGATTATGCCAAAGTAGATTTTTTAAACACAGATTTTTAGAAGACAACAAATAATTGGTGACTACTACAGCTGTTATAGTAAGTAGGGTAAATGTTAAGCATCAAGGGAGCAAAGCCTGCACTGAAGCAACAGCCTGTCTTCTGGCATCCCTAGGTGCAAGTAATGGAAGTGCCTTCAAGTTCTGTTACACACCAGGGAGATGCTAAAAGCAAGAGAAAGCTCTGCCTGACATCTCACGTACTGGCAATTGCAAGACAGGCAAAACAGATTTTACAGGTTGCTTCTGACTAAACACTAGCAGGTAGCTTGACACATAACTTGAAATTTCAGCAACATCCAAAATGAAGCTACAAATACATCACTTTGAGCAACCAAAGACCTAGAATCCAATGCTCCTCAACAGTATGTTTCCTCCATGTTACTAGCAGAGCTAATTCCCAGAGCTAGTTCCTGCTGTGAGTTGGTCAAAGCTTAAGCAACGTTGAAATCTCAACAGCTATTCAAGATGTTAGCATATAAATCATAACACACAGGTCATGACATTTTCAGTTTCTTCTGGTCAGCCTTATAATCCAGTAAGAGTATGAGAAGTCAAGGACTTATGAGCAGAACCTTTTGACAGCACACCAGGGTTGTTGAATATCCATGTTTTTGAGTAGTACAACAAAATTTAAGCCACAAACTTTTTTGTTGTTGTTGTTGTTCAAGAAATAAGAGAAATACTAGGTTGGGCTTTCTCACTTTATCAAAGGGTTTCTAAACCCCAGAGAATTAAAGGCAGAGGTGTTGCTGGAATGCAGCAGACTTTCTTCCTTGTCATTTGTTTTCATGTAACAAAACATATCCACAATTTAAGCTAAAACTGCAAGTAAAAAGTATCTCTACCTTATTTATCCAAAGCTGCCTCCTCTGGTACTAGCAACATTATAATCCTGTTTATTCTCCAGTGAGTTTGGTTTGTAGGTTCTTTCAGGGGAAAAGACTTTGCTATAGTAAAATAAAACACTAAGGGAAAATTCCACCTTTTTATTCCTTAAACAAAGAAGACAAAACCCCAGACTTCTCCCCTTTTGCAAATCCTCTTTGAAATAGCCCAATTAATTCAAATGGTTTAATGGTTCAAACTGAGAACAAACACATACCCAGTTACTCTTTTGAACAAACACGTAAAACGTAGAGCTACAGTGATAAGTAAAAGGTCACTGAGGCACTTTGTACTTACCAGAGCCTTAGCCTCTCTTACTTGATGGACTCCTAACTAGCTTTGACTTTTCATTGACTTTCCTCACCTCTAATTTAAGACTGCATTGACTTTTCCTGTCACCTTAATCCATTTCTAGCATTAAATTGCTGCACGACTGGATATAATGCTACTCAGTATTGATTATATTCTTTCCTCTCAATAATGTTTTGTTACATACATTGAAAAATAATCAACGAAGCTTCCTAGTGCTTTGCTGGTTTTTAGTAGTTAATAATTCCACTTATTTTTTAAAATTTTTTTCTTTGGTGTTTCATTGCTCACTTAACCCAGGTCAGTGTTTTGGAGAAGGGAAAGCTGTAAATGAGGTGTGGTGCAGTGTCTATACAGAATGTATTTGATCCCTGGGGTTTGCCATGAATGAGAGCTGCTTGAGAGTAAATCCTTACCAGGTCCTGATAGTGGCTTTCCAAGATACCAAAATCTTGTTCCTATGGCTGATGCACAGATGATGTCTAAGCTGGGTCACCACAGAAAGAGTGGCTGACAAGGAAGAATGAGAGCTGTCTCAGCCTTGGGACTTCACAAATATATAACCTAGCAACAGGGAAACACAACACCCCTGGGGATTTGAAGTTCATACTTTAGACACTCTGAGGACCCTCCACTACTACACCAGCTACAGATGAGCTCCTCAGGGATGCAGCAATGCTAGAGAAGGGAGACCTGTCCACGTATCAGGTTTTCACAGACAGTGCCTGCAAAGCCAGAACTAATTTCCTCCATTCCTTTGCCCTAAAATGGTGGCAACATTTCTTTTTCACATGTGTTTTTTTCATGTAGGTTTTTACACCAAGGTAGGATGTTACCTCCATTACAATAACCCAAGCCTGATTAATAGGCATTTATTTCTTATAAAAGAATTGCAATTACAGAAGTCAAAAGATGAAACAAAATACGGTATTCTACAGGCAACTACCAAATGGAATAACGCTGTGTTAGCTGAGGCTTAAAATACTCTCAGGAAATTTAAAAGTTGCCTGAAGAATTACACAAGGAAGGATAAAATCTTTCTTTCCAGCCCCAGGATTTAAGCCTGAATTTATTGTTCCATGACAGGGTGTCTCCTCTCACCATTTAGCGGATCATAAAAAGAAAACTTAATTTTTCTGGTAAAAAAAGTGACTCATGCTCTCTGCCGAGGCTCAGTGATGTGCCTGGCTGGGTAGGTCTTCAATGCTTTTTTGGAAGAGAAAGTATGGGACATATCCATGATAAATATAAAGTGTTTTTTATATTTTTTTGCAGGAAGGAAAGTACTGTGTTCATTGCTGTCTGTCTCCTTGACTGTGTTGTCACTATGCAGGCTCATCTCTTTCTTCAACATTATGCAGGAGATGTAACCTAGGGCTCATGGAGAACCAATCTCTTCTCCCATAAGTCTGCAGTCTCTCCCAGGGCAAAAAAGCCCACCTCTGATTGTCCTCAAAGTCAGTCTGCTTAGGTGGACACATTGCTAAAAAATAGAGTTTAAAGAAATATGAGATGATGTGTTCCAATACACACTTCTAGTGGCACCTTTAAAAGAAGCTTTTGGTTTGTTGGGATTTTTTCCCCCTTGTGTCTTGTGTTTGGTATTCCTTATTTTTGTTAAGGATGTTAAGTCATCTCTGACTTTTTCTTTCTTCTTTCCCATAATATTAAAGTAGCTGCCTAATGCAACCCAGCCCATACGGGTAAGTGCTGACAGGTGTGTGGTTATGTGTCTATTCCTGGACAGGCCATTACAGCACACTCAGAGAAAGCTGGCTTGTACAACAGCCTCCATCAGAGACCTCAGATATGACCTCACAACAATCACTCTGATTTTCCTCATCATGTTCCCTCTCCTGTCCCTGGGCTCTCCAGTCCTGGTAGAGCAGAGCCCTTCTCTGACCACAAAAACCTGAGCTGTGCCTGCTACAAACCCTACGTGCTAGGAGAATACAAATTAATTACATTAAACTACTATTGGAAAGCCTTATTGACTCACATAGTTTATGCAATATTGAAGCCTATATGGTTCTTAAGCCTCTCTGCCACAGTTAATACCAGTTTTCAGTCATATCTTTGCAATTGAAACTCAGCAGGGGACTAATGGATGACCAGCTATTATCTGCTAATACACCATAGAAATGAGTGTGCCTGATCAATTCTTGAAAACACAGTGAAGAAAGTACTCAGAGAAAGTCGAAACTATTCTTTTTAAAAGAACATTTTTTTATGATCTCTGATTCTGCATTTAATTCTGTAAGTATAGTTTAAAAGGCAGAGGGAGTTGTTAAATTTCATTTCACATTCAGAGTCTTCTCCTGTCGGCACTCCTGTGGAATTGTTGCTGCTGCTCATGCATATTGAGGGGCAATATGCCCCTTTAGAGGCAGAGTACATCTCTGCAGCTCATTCTCAGCCATTTCCCGGGTGCTTGGTACCGTGATAACATTGCAGCCCATGGGGTTTCCCGTTTATGCCTTTATAATTTTTTCTTCCATCCTACAAAGGATCTGCTTTTGCAAAAACTGTCTGTATGGCAGAGGAGGGCTGGATGCAGTGTCATCATAAGCTCATCAGCAGCTTGTGCTGCTCCTTCAAAGTGCACCACATCCTTCAAAGCACAGCATGTCTTTCAAAGCACTGCTAACGCTGCCTGTCAGGAAATGAGAAAGCAGGGCAGGAGCCAAAAGTTAAAGACCCAGGTTGCACGTTGCTGCTGGGAAGCACACTGTTTCCAAGCATTTTGACATCAGAATTACTGCCTAGACCAGGAGCTAGCCCAGAGTGCCTTTTGCCTCTTTGTGGATTAGCAGGTTGTGCTGCGATTAATGAATTCCTGCTCTTTCTTATTTAGACAGAAGGTACATGAACTGTTCCAGTCAGCTTCAGTCTCCAAGAACAAAATTAGCACAGAATATACTGACACAGTAGGAAAAAAGAAGTTAGTGCTTTGCCAAAGCCTGGATGATGGTTCTGCCCTTGCAGTTCAGGATGAGTCCCCATAGGTGAGAAGCTCACAGCTATAGCATGCAAGGAGTCATATGGCATGTGTCACAGCAGGACACCTTTCGTTGCATGCCATGGCAGTTTCTGTGGTGTGTGCTAAGGAGAGACAGCACAGCTGGCAGAGCATGTGGCAGTGCAGTTTGGGAGGCAAAGCTACAGAGCCCTGCTGTTAGACTGCAAGCCATGGGGCAAAATGTCTCTGCTGCCACCAGGGATGTTTCACAATACAACCCTTCTAGCTTCTGTTCATTCATTCCTTTTCATCCTTTTTTCAAAAATCAAAAGTCAAACCCTGAGACTGTAGTGAAAAGCAGACATGTCTCTCATCAACAGAACACCTGGGATGGAAAATTCTGAGTGTGCACCAGTAACCATGTAAAAACCCCTCTGTTGTGCTTCCATTCCAGACACTGTTCTCACCAGGCTGCTATCCAAAGCTTCCTTTGCTGCAGTGCACTCTTGCTAGACACCGACTGTCTGACACAAAGTCCAAGCAGAGAGAAGTCGGAGGTAGTTAAGCAACTGAATGTAATTTCTTTCTTGCTTAAACTGTGTGTACTCAAGTGAGAAAGGATTTTATTTTTCCTAGCTGAAAGACATTATCAGAAAGCTTGAGAACATGAAAGAGTACCTTAAGCTGGAGACAGTTCAGATAATTTTTTTTGCTATGAAAATTCTAAATAACTTCAGTACAAAGTAAATATACAGCAGCACTTGACATGTGTTAATATGTAACGTCTGGAATGGCTGTTGCTCTTTGTTTTTATAAAGTTCTTGTTATGAAAAGGATGGGTCATTACGCCACATTTTCAACGAACACGGAGCAAAAGGCAGTTTCTTTCTGAGGAGCTTTTATCTAACCACACAGGTTGAAGAGGAATGGGAAGGGCTGTAAGTAAAAAAGATATGCACTAAGTATACCTTGGCATTGAAATTTGAATAGGTGAGCAATAGAGGCATTGATGAAAAAAGACAAATGGGGAAAAATAGAAGAGCAAAGAAGGGAACAGTAGTCGAAGGGGACAAAAAAAGAAGGAAAGCACATCTGCTACAGCTAGGGGGAAAGCACTGAGGGAGGTGTGTTGGGGTATGCGAGCTTTTACAACAGAGGAGAAAATGCTCAGAGCCAAAATTGATACAACCTCTTGACATTGGAAAGAATCATATTGCAGACCTGCACAGCTCTTGTTCCTTAGGCCACCATTTGCTGCCATGGACAGGCATATCTGTTTGCCTTGCTCTGGAGATGAGGAATTAATGTTTTGATTTCTCACACTAAGTGGGCAATATAATCCTTGATTTCATATCCTATTCTCATAATAACATCTCAGACAGGAGAACACAATTATGCCTATGACTTTAGTTACAGTAAGAGACTATTCCATTGGTGTTAATTACAGATTTGTGCCTTAACTGTTCCCAGTTTGAATAATTATAAATACTTCTGTCAGTGTTTGATGGTCATCTCAGCACATTATTTTCACTTAAGCTCTTTTTCAGTGCTGAATGAGGAAAGTTTAGCTTTGCGTTTTCCTATTTCATTATTTATACTCCAAAAAGTCTTGAGTTTCTACAAACTCCTTATCCTTGTGGAAAGTGAAAAAGAGAGAGTGCTTTTAGGGGACCAGAGAAATACATAATTTACAAGCTGCATAATGACTACTTTAAAATTCAGATGAAAATTAATATACATGTATGCATAAAATTTCAGTATGGGCTATCCAGTAAAGCCATGTACTTGCCCATATGAATGGAACTTCATCAAAAAACCATCAGGCATGGAAAACAGACCACTTACGTGTGAAATACTTTTCCATTTCACAGTGGTTCCAAGAATAATTTAGTGATAGCAATTTTTGGTCAGTTTTCTTGTATTCTTCCAACAATCAAAAGGATGTAAAGTTAATAAAAGCAGACAAGTCTAGAAATTGTCCCTGGCCTCTGCCTATCACAGTAGCACATCTGCAGAAATCCTCCCCCGTCAGTCAGACAGTATCCTGAAGACAACCTTGTACCAAGATAATATCCCTGAGGATCAGACAAGACAGGAATGAAGAACAAACATACATTTTACATTCATATACATAGCAGGAGCATTAAAGATTCAGCTCCTTATAGCAATATTTATAACTACAAGTAAATATTTTCTCTAAATTCATCTTCAATCTATCGCATTTAGGTAAAGTTCCCTTGGGTCTCTAGCTTTCACTAAAGATACGTGGTTAAATTCTTTTTGCTTGAAATACATTTATTGCTGCTAACAAACCCAGACTTCTCTTCTGCCTCCCTGATCCTGCCCTGACCTTTACTACTCACATACCCAGGTTACATTACTGTGAATGGAAGCTGCTGCCTCACCTCCCTCTTAAACCTTTTTTACAAATTTCCCCCTGCTCCCTTTCATTATGGATCATTATTTTGAATTAACTCCTTCTTTCCTCACATCTCTATATTTCACTGCTCCTTTTTCCAAAACATAATGAAACACTTTCCCACTTTCCCTTTGAATGAATTTGCATGATAGCAGTCCTGGTGCTGACTGTTGTATCTTCTTTTTTCTAGCCTCTTCTGTTGCTTCCATCCAGCTATTTCACACCTCTACTACTCAGCATAACTTTCTTAGCGGACCATATCACTTGCCTGTTTAAATTCTTTCCTAAATCCACCATTTTGCTCTTAAAATTCTGGTCTTTTTCCTGCCTCAACCTTAATCTGAGAATTGAATCTCTGTCCTATATGGATGTTTCTGTCACCCACTCATTATCTTTTACGCTGTCCTTGACCATAAAACCGTTCCCCAGAATTCCCCATTATGTTCAGGTCTGTGTCCTCATTTTATTCCAAACACTTGGAGGGACAGGTTTTTCCATACAAAGGCCACACTATTAACTTGTCCTCTCTAAGTAATGAAAAGAATACTCAGGTTACCTGACAAGCACAGCTGAGTTGCCTTTGGTAGGAGGCAACTGTGCTAAATTATACCAGGAGAGAAACTGGCCAAAATACAAGTTAACTTCTTCATTTAGAATTTCTTACTGTGCTTTGATTTATGTGTGTCTTATCTTCTGTAGTTTCATCTGTGAAGGGCAAGAATTGTCTTTATTGCTGTACTGAATATCACCGCTACGGCCTCAGTTCTTTCAAGCTGGTAAATAATGAGATACTCATGAAACTCCTAGCAGGTGTTTTGTTTTAATTCCTCATCTGATTTCAGCAGGAGGTTTACCTGACTAAGGTCTTCCACAAAGCAGAATAATTTCTTGTTCCCCCTACCAGGTAACAAATGCTAGCTTAATACATCAATCCATCATCACATAGTTATGTATTATCTGTAGCCAAAAGCCCCAATAATAAATTCTAATCTCCTTAGAATGATAAAGTAGAAAACTGATGTGAACCTATTGCTAATAAAACTGAATTCCCTAAAAGGCAAGGCCTCTTAATACCTTAATAACACAATAGTCCTTCCATCTATCAGTCCAAAAACTCAGTACCACTTGGTATCACTTGATTTATTTTGTTCTAACAAACCTGTTAGTAAAGTGAGCCCTTGGAGAGAGAATTGTGGAGTGGGAAAACATTATGTCTGGTTCTGCATGGTAAGCACTGTTATAGCCAGGGGCAGAACTGAAGTTGTTTTTTTGAGCACTGGAACACGCATTTTGGAGTGCAACCCTTGCTTTTGCTAACAGGTGAGTATTTAATTCAGTCAGTTGGACGAAAATAGAGGGACTGCAGGAAGACCTGATTCTTCGTTCTCAGTTCTGCTGTAAGCATTGCCAGGAATGTAAAAGAGGAGGATTTAACACTGTCCTGGTTCTGGTCAGGACAGGGTTAATTTTTCAGTAGCCAGGAGAGGGCATGGCCAGGACCCAGAGGTTATTCTATACCACCTCACATCATTTTCTGGGGGTGGGGAAAGGGTCCCTTTTGGGTCGTGTAGTGTGGCAGCATGGTGGGGTGCTGTCAGGGCTGAGCACTCACATGTGAATCGTTCGCCTCTTGTACACTCTGTCATTAGTATTGTTGCTGTTACTGTTCATATTCTTATTTTTGTTGCTGTTTCCAGTAAATTGTTCCTATCTCAACCCATAATCTTTACCTTTTGTGCCTCTGATTCTCCTCTCCAGTCCACCACAAGGGAAGAGGAGGGGGAACTGGGGAATGAGTGAGCAGCGTGTGGTTTGGAGTTTTTTGAGGGAACACTAAATTGGGGAATACCATTCCTAAACCGTGACTCACATCTTGTTAGGAATTGTGGGAATTAGTTACCCAAAGAAGGGGCCCGTCACTTCCCTTTACAGTGAATGGCTGTTTGGTATGCCAAAGGCTTTTTTAAACTATCTGATATAACTTCAGGGAAGTAGTGTCACTGGGTAACACCCCACAGGCCATACTATGAACTGTGACACCAGGCAGAATGTTCACAATGGGCCCCAGTCTTTCCTTGCCCTAATTATTTTTTCGTTTTCTAGGAGCACCTGATCTGTTTTATTGTCATGACTCAGTGGTACCTTGTGATATGGACACACAGAAATCCACCTCAAATATTCTCTCATAACTTATCATGATGCAGAGCTATTCCAGTTATGTATAGATAGTATAGATATGTTTGATATCTATATTATGTATTGATAGTATAGAATACTGCTCATGCTTGGCAGAAAAGRGTTTGCCTGAGGGTTAGCTGAAAAATAAATAGGGCTAGCTAAAAAACAAAGAGGTATTTGCCAGCTATGAATGGAATGAATCCTCTTGTGATCCATGCTGCAGAGTATGATGCATATCTGATACTTCCCTTCATAGGCAGGAAGAGGAGTGCCTGCCAAAAGGCAGGGAAAACACATGCCACCATCACTTTCTTTCCCAGATTTTTTCAACTCTTTTGGTAATTTAAATTTTCTCTTTCATCCTGAATAAGTATTGAGCTTTGCAAACACCAATCTTACATTTCATTATGCCTGTGATAATTGGTCTGTTGGTAATTTGAAGGTTGATTAGTTTTCTGTTACCTGCAATTACAGACAGGCACTCTAAATGTTGCTTTACTGCCAATCTGCTGCTCTAGTCAAGAATAATTTAGATATTTCTCTCATAATTGAGAGAAACTGCTGATGGACAGGCAATCTGGCTGATGGCTGGATCTAATATGTGTTCTCTCATGGTAGATGATACCAACAAAGAAAATCCCACGCCCTGCTTGCAATGGCAGGGCCTGTTATGCCAGTTAATTACCATTTGTTGTTAATCAGTTACATACAACCAGCACATATAGTCTCCATTGACCTGTAAAAGGGGTGATGGTTTTTTGGCATAACACACTGCTCCCTTTAATCCCTGGGCTCTTGGCAGAAGACACAGTCTTGTTTCTGATCCTCTCCTGATTCAATCTGAATGGTGATGGAGTGGAAAGTGTAGTGCTCAAACAGGGCTCGGGTAATATCTCTCAAAATCTTCTGGTTGTCCGTTGTGTCTGCTACAGATAGCAAGCAGAAAATAATCAAAACACATACATTTTGATAATACTTTAAAGAAGTATTCAGTACTTCTAATAGACATTGATATCTAATATAGATATTGTATACTTCTAGAATAGACTGCAACTTGTAACAACAAGTTTGTTTGAGAAGTGTTTCTTATCCTTTTTATCCTCCTTTCAGGAACCTCCATGTCAGCAAAAGTTTGTTCATTCAAATGTGGTTGGAATATGCAATTTTTGGCAAGAGTTAAGCTAAGAGTGATCATAATAGAAATTCAGTTTGGCATGAGAGTGGAGGAAAGCAGGAATACTTAATAAAGATTAGTTCATCCAGTCAGGGAGTAGCAGCAGTGCCAAGTGATTTGGGTGGTTGATAGACTCTCTGTTTTGGAAAGTGAGGACTCCATGGAGGACTTCACCTGTCCTTGGCCAAACACGGATGGAATTTTTTTTCTTAATACATACAAAGCAGACAGACTGATAAGAAAATTGATCTGGGTAGTGGACAGTGTTTCAACTAGGATAAGAACTACAATTTAAAATAATATTTTAAAAGATGAACTGGAGCTACCTCTACACTTCATCTATTTTTAAAGATTATTTTACTGCTGGAGATACATCAGAAATGCAGATTTGCCCTGTAAGTTTTTCTTGTAGAGACCAACAGTTTTCAAGTTTGAAGAATTTGTGAGAAAAATCCAGTTTGAGTCTAATTCTTTGAATTTATTTAAAATATCTTGTCATTTACTTCCTTGTTCCACAACCTCCGCAACTTTCAAGTTTTGAGCTAAGTAGAGGTCCCTGTTGTTTTGGCAAGGTTTCTGGGAGGAGGATCTGAGAGCTTTATTTGTTACTTTTGTTGGTTTTATTTTTCCAACAAAATGATGACAAGTTTTTTAACAAGCAACAGATATAAATTCAGTTTAATCTGAATCAAGAARGACGGACCTTTACTAGACAGCAGCTGAATACTTACTTCCTGCTTACAGAAATTTACTGACCTGTGGCAACATGAGCAGACAGAGCAGTTTGATTCATTGTCAGAGACCAAAGATGAAGGTTGTGAACAGACTCCACTTTTTCAACTGCTAAAATTCTTGCTTTCACTGCATCATAAGCAAATCCTTTTGATGTTCCTGAAAACGAGAAATAGATGGGAAAGGAATATTTTTAAGGGATAAGAATGATGATCAATAGAGGAAAATAAATTATGAACCTTTATTGAATTAGATGTATAATTTTTATGAAAGTATTCAGTGCTTTGTAGGGCCCATCTATTTCGGAGTTTACTGCGCTATTTGGTCCTATCCCTTGTTTTATATTTCTCAGGCTAAGGTTGAGACTCATGCATGTTTTAGGGGATAATCTGAGTGTCCACTTTATATGGGGTAGTGAGCCATTTAGCCAGATCATGTCTTAGTTTTGCACCAATATCTTTTGTGGGTGCATCTCTATACCTACGTGAACAGCTATACTCATCATGCTCCACTTGGATCAGTAAACTGAAACAGCAGCTCCAACATCCAGTTTCTTTTCTGGGCAGAATATGCTACTTAGGAGATGGGAGGCTCCCCAGAGAGCTCCCCAGGAGGACAGTGGGCTTGGTGCAGAGGAGAACGGAGCATTGCCAACTTTGGCATGTCAGCACTGCTTAGAGAAGCTGGGAGTCACTGCTGTGAGAAAGAGACTCCTGAGTGTCAGGGGTTGCTCAGCCTTCCTTGTAGTTTGATTTTTTTCCAGTAGTCAAGAGATCTGATTTTTTGGCAGCCAAAATATAGTCAGTTACTGCACTCTTGTCTAGCTACATTTCTACATGAAAGTATCTCTATCTCACAATCACTGAAAGCAAACCAACCCTAGAATGAAACTACTGTAAACAATATTGGAAATTTTATTTCTTGAAACAGAAGTAAGTGCAAAGTGAAAGACAGAAGAACTAGCCATGCAGGCAGTCACGCTGAGTATCCATTCAAAACCTGCAYCATTAGAGATACTTTTCCCTTTAATCCTTATGTCTTCATAGCTGAGAAAGAGGTTGCATTATATTATTCAGTGTGAGGAAGGCAAAAACATGCATCTGTGACTGGTCAAGTCGTTTGGCCTTGCAAATCAAATATTCAGGCCCATAGCTGACAGGATTAAATACTGCTAAGCCAGGCTCTTCTTGATGCTGCTGTGCTGAGAATTATCTATTCCCATGCACTTGAATACAACTGGAAAGCTCCAATAGCTTGCTGTTCTGGACTGGTGTAACTAAAAATCTTTTAAACCTCTGTTTCTTGCACTCAGCCTATTTCACAGACACAGTTCAAAGCACAGTTAAAGCACTTTTTCTTGGCAAAGGCTTGTATTTCACACAGGTAAAGGAAATACACAATGAACAAGGTGAGTAGGCATATCATATGCTACATATATGAAAACAAAAACAACTCAGAGCTCATTAGCAAAACATCAGTACACTGATTTTTACAAAAACTGGCATATGCATAAACCTAATGTAATGGTAGAAAACAGTTTTGATTAAAATTGGAAGTAGGTTTAAAGTATGATCAGAATCATGAGAATATTGGAAACTGATACAGAAATGTGCTATTATACTTTCTTCAGCATATATAAGCTTTATGGGGAAAGCGACAGRAAAAAAAATCAAAATATAAGTATATTGATTCTGGAATCAGGTCCTACCTTCCATTAACACAGTCAAAATATCCCTTAAAATTGTGATGGTCGTTGCCAAAACAAAGATGGAAAACACAAATGTGCAGATTGGGTCAGCTATTTTGTACTGTGGCTAGAAAAATATGAACACACCATTTTGTTAATTTCATTATTGTTGGTTATTGTCATTTTTAATTAGTTAACACCATCAAAGAATAATATATTCCATTCATCTAGTACAGAATGAGTGCTGGCCACCTTTCCCAGTTAGGGACCCTCAGCACAGGGAATGAAGGTGCTACAGATGAAGAAAGGGAGAGACACCAAAGTATCCAGTTGAAACACCAAGAAGCAAGTGTTGCACTCTCACCAGTCATTTCAGTTCCCAAGAATAAGTATAGTTCTCTTTGACTCAATTACAAAGTGTACGATTAAGACAGAGGACATATTTACACAGTACCTAGTGTCAAAATGCTGTGAAAATAGCACTTATCCCTAACTGCAAGGAAGGCATGGGAACTAATAAAACCAACCTTAAAAAAGATGATAAGTGCACTAATTAGCACGCTAATACTCTGGAATAGATCTCCGACGGCATGCACAAAGGCTGCCCGCAGGCTGACATTGCTCAGAGCTGGCTTTTCCACAGGGGCTGGCGCGAGTTCCCTGGCTTGCGCCCCATGGCTGTGCCCGTGGCCGGTCTGGTGCAGAATCAGGCTTAGTCTGCAAGAGACGTAAAGCTGCAGATATCAGTGGATATATCGCATCTCTGAAAGCAGTGATGTCATACACATCACCACCCCTCTCACTTCTGAATGCTGAACAGTAAAATCTCACACATTAAGTAGAAACGCAGAGTGGCTGAGCAGATAATTCCTACGTTTTCAGTGGTTTGCATAAAACAAGAAGGTCTGTGAAGGGGATAATTAATGAGGCCTCATTTTTTATAGTGTTCTTGAATATTCTGACACCTAATAAAAAGTGAGATGGAGATTAATCTTTTCCTGGAGTTTGTACATTCATAATTTGCCTTCCCAGTGTAGCAGATAACAGAAAGTAGGAGAGCAACTGCAACTTTCATTGAGAAGCAGGATCTCTCTTCCTGACTCCTTTCCATATGCTCATGAAACTCATAAACACTCAATATTTTTGAGGCCATTATCTCTCTATAGTTTTTCTATTGAATTACAGCAGCAGGTTCAAGGTTCAAATGTCACATGAGAGGAGAACAAAATAACTTACAGGATGTTGGCAAGCACGGCACAAGCAGAGGTAATGAGCATCACTGTAGCATCAATGTTGTAATCCGGGTGTAGCAGCCTCACGCAAGCCAAATATGTCAACACACCAGTCACCATCCAAACAATTATCATGGATAGCAAAGCTCCCAGAATTTCTAGGAATTAAGACAATCTGATTTTAACACTCAGAACACGAATGCAAGAAATTTTAAGAAGCTCATGATAATGGTTGCAGGTTTGTGAGCTTTATAGCCAGGAGAGGTGCTTCTTGTGTACTGGCAGTCTTGATGCTCACAAAGAATGGACCAACCACCTTTCTGATCATAGCAAATCCAGTGGCTATCCAGGGCAACCTCATGCACGTGGTGGCCTAACCCTGTTCTACCTGCTCCTATTTTTGTCCCATTTCCAGTGTTGAGTTCATGCAGCATTCTAAGAAATTGGAGAGATGAAAAAGATCACTTGGGGATTTCTGGGCCGAGCAAAAGGAGTTGTGATGGTAAGGAAGGACAACAGAGCCATTTTTTTGCATTTAATGTAGTTGCCTGGCCCTGACTGTGTGGTGTGAAACCCACAAAGATCAGCCCTCCTCCCTCAACAAGATTATCTTCATCACAGGAGCAGAGGTCAGAGGGAAGGAGAGAGGCACAGCTCACCCAAACCCACTGGCAGACATAATCCCCCTCCATTAATCTCCCCTGTTTCTGCTCATGTCTCACAACTCCACACTTCAAAAAGACAGTAGCAGCCCCCAACGAGGTCCCGCCAGCAAAACTTATCCTCGAACTCATCCTGCCAATGCCACAAAATCATTTTTGTGCCACCAGCTGTGATGAGAACAAAAGAAGTTATTTTTTCCCTGGAGTAGCAAAATTTAATTTTGTCTCTATTGGCTTTGAGTTGGGTTCAAATAAATCCAGTCCCCAAGGCCACCTTTTATTGCACTGTTATACGAGAGGTCCAGGGAAGTGCATACGAACGTGCAGCCTGCTTTTAATAGGATGTGGGACTAGTAATTGCCACGTGACTTGAATGGGTAAATGAGCACAACCAAAACAATACCAAAGAAAATGCAAGCTCACAGTAAAGTGAAAGGTAGTAGATAGGCAGAAAGCATTTGCACAGACCTCCACTGACAATCCATTAAAACAGCTTATGATTTTGAATATAATTTTATGAGGATCACCCATTTTGCTGCAGTCCAGGCTTCAAATGCTTATCAAATAGCCATTTTGTATAAAAGTGGCAAATAATAAATGAAAGTGCACTGACAGGGGAATTTAGTTTTGCTTAAAAGTAGATGGAAGCTCACATAAATCATAGAATTTTTTTTCTGCAAGTTACAGGTTGAAACCCTGCAAACTTGGCCCAACTGAAGGTGTTGATGGCTGTGCTATCACCGCCATGAAAGCAGCCAACAGCTCTTGTGAACAGACATATCCACTTGTGTGGATTTGTGCCTATCTTCCAGAACAGAATATGTTAAAGGTCGTCTTTGCATGTTACTTTTTGGTGCAGTATCTCAGCAAAAGTTTAGCTAAGCTTACAGACCAGTTCAACAGCACTAAATACTTCGCTCAAGATGTTCTCAGTTGCATTTCTTCAGAACTGCTAGCACTAACAGAGCACAGCAAAAATAGTGTAGGATTGTGTGGGACTCTCTGAATCACAGCTGAGGGAAATTGAGGTGCAAGAGAGGTTTTGTACCTGGAAATAGGTTTGGCTCACACTATCTTAATCAATATTGTGCTTCTATCTGTGTTGCTGAAAAGAGCTGCACTGCTCTGGCTTGGAGGGCAGGAGACACTCCGATGGCTTCTGCTAACCTTGAGCACTGTCATGCACAGTCTTTTCATGACAATATCTATCAGTCTGAGGGAAGCAGTGAAGAAACAGCTTCCAGTGTCATGGAGAGCTGCACCTGCAAGACCTTGGTAGTCAGTGAAGAGTGACTTTGCTACCTGACTGCCCTTGGCTATTATATTAAGGCATCCACCTGCATATTAAACTGAAAACATAGCTGGGAAAATAAGCAAGAAACAGGATAACCATGGAATGCAATTAAACAGTCTCTAACATTTGATGCAAGGCTCTCTTTGCTACCAGGATAAAAAGGCAATAAAGGATTGGTTTTGAAGTTCTGCATTGCAATGACAAAATAAAAATAATGTAGTTCAGACTGAGGATGAAGTCACATGAGGCGGCTGAACCTGCCTACCTCAGCAAGAGAGGTTTCTCTTTCACTTGTTTTTCCCCTCAGGCTAAGAGAGCATAAACACTAAAAGTAATGGTGGATCAACTGATGTTAAGTAGTAGTTTACTAAGGCTGCTAAATTCAGCTGTGTGTTGTCTACATAACACCAACCATGTTTGAGCCATACTGAACCTCCCTCTCAGCCAGGAGCTGGTCTCCAGCAGAGCTGGTAGAATACACTTAGGGAGCTACGTAAAGACAGGATGAGTATGACATGTGTGTGTCTTCCCTGGTACTTTCTGCAGCTACAACCAACCTTGGCCTACAGACATCTGAGTCAGAAGCTGCTTCTAGACCTTCATGTTGAACATCCTTGAAGCATTTACCATCTGAGTCCTTGGTTCAGGTGCACAGGTGTCTAGAATCATTTGAAATATCCTCCATGTATGGCTTGACACGAGTTGTATAATTGACCTTCCCGAGTGGCAGCTGGATTTCAAACAGCACCAAGCACGTACATGCAAGCAACTAAACTGAGCCCTAAGACATCCAGCATCAGATTCACTTCCAGACAGAGACAACTAAATCGTCTACCTGTAGGCATTAGTTAAGTGTCTAAGCTCCCTTTGTGGACATAGAGCATCAAATTAGTGGTGTTTGACACAGTTCCCTGCTCCACTGGCTGACTGGGAACACATAGTAGTTTCTTAACTACGAGTGTCTGGTCACATTTGAGATGCCCTGGTCCTGTGCTTGGCACCCTGTGCAGTCTCTTGTAGGTCTTGTGCAACAGCTGCCATTCCCATGCATAAGCCTCAGACATCGATGTTTAGGCAGCTGAATGGAATCAAGATTTCTGTTGAATGTATCAGACTTGGACCCTGTGCTTAATGGTGCTCATGTATGCGTAAGCATTGATATTTAGGTATCTAAATCTTGAACAGACTCATACTCACAGAAAATGTTTCTCATGGTTAATAGTTCACTAGTTTCTTGTCTTATGTAAAAACACTGTTGTGTTTGATTGTCAGGCTTTTGGTATTAGGTGTCATCTGTAAAACTATTTGTTTTGGTAAGGGACAGAGTACTTTAAAAACCTGTGTTTGCATTTGATAAAAACCAACAGTGATAAAGAGATATGAAGGGAGAGGGTCTAGAAAAGGGTAAATGTTAAAGGATCTCACTTTTCTACAAATGTAACATTGTCAGCTTTTAAAAATAATTTAATCATCTGCTTTAGAAATGGAGTAAACCCTCACTTTCAAGATTATTGTTGCTTTTATAGAGAGTTGAGTTTCGTAACAGATTGAGGGCTCAGTCCTCCACACACTCAAGTCACTGAGAGAWGTTGCTGTTATCTCAGCCAAAGTTAGCACCAGCCCAAAACTATAGTAATTAATGAACTGAAAGACATGCTTTTAGGTAAGGGATGACTACGCTCTTTATTTCTTGGAAGTTCACTGTCTTACTCTGTGAGAGCATTAGTGCACTGTCTCCAAATGCCTGCAGACCTGACATTGGACATCAGTGTGTTTTCCAGTCCCTGCCTGTGATAACTCCCCTTTCCCATTCCACATCTTCATAATGTGACATGTTTGCTACCTGCTCGGTGCCACCCAAAAGTCAGCTGTTTGGTAGGAGGTTTGGAGGCGAGCCACAGCGAGAAGAGGCTGATGAGGAAGCTTGTGAGGTCTACCAGCACGTGTGCCGCATCGGTGACCACCGCCAGGCTCCCGGCGATCTGCCCACCTGTGGGAAACACGTGTCCGCATCACAGCTCTCATCAGAAGTTTGAGTCAACCAGACCAAACTCAAGACCTGTTTTGCTGAGAATCGAAGGGAACACTCAATTTTCAGTCATCATACACAAGACCCAAACCTCTTCAAAGATAGTTTCATTTTGTACCTCATTTATGCAGTGAAAATTACAAACTAATAGAAATACATAAACCAAATTTCTTTGTGAGAGAGAGACCTAAGAACAATAAKAGTTGTGATACATTAGTTCTGTAGTTATGTTACTACTGGACTGTTTTACTATGACTATTTTAATATCAGATTTCTTTGTAAAAAGTCATACTAGGAATCACATTTCCAGTATCCTCCCACTGTCTTTTCACRGAACACTGATATTTTTATGTATATTCAAAAACTCAGAGACCTAGCTTATGGGATTAATTTCCTGTTTGTTACAGGAAAATATGCACGTTCTTCTTGAGGTTTGGATGGCTGCATGCCTGACTGTTTGTCACAGGCAACACTAAAACAGGAATACACGGAAGGGTTCCAGTAGAAGAACTGTGATAAGCAACCAACCATTTTAGTGAGGGCATAGCGAAAAATGTTCTGATCTCAGGACTAACCTATCATTTTGAATCTGTAATGCATGACTTAATTTTCCTGTTAGAGCTCAAAAAATGTGGCTAAATATCATTTTACTTTGGTGGGGTTTCGGTTTATGTGAATTCTGAAGAAAAAAAGCCCCACCAAATTCCAAACATTTTAGGTTCTTGTAATTCACATTTSCTTTACCCAGTAAGCCAAATATCATTATTTTGCCAAAGTCTTCTAACCATGTCTCAGGGCTAAAGGCAAATCCAAATAAACTAAAAGTTTGCTCTAAACTACCCCAGCTGCTGGTGGCTGCARGAGAAAACAAGGATCACAGGCAGGACACTGTCCTGCCAACTTCTTACAGCAGGGGGATCTTTTCATCAGAGTGCAAATGGAGAAAAGTAGAAATGCGAGATAATAGAGCCAAAACACCTAGTTTCTGCATTTAGCAATACAATTCCGTTTGTCAGTCATTTAATGAATTTCAGCTCACTCATTTCTCCTGACCACAACCCATATGAGAATCAATGAATCCTGAAAAACATTATAAAATGCCTCATTCAAAATTTTGGCAGGATACCACTGCCAAAAGGACATGTAGACATATCTCTTGTTTCCTTATAGCTGGAACAAGGCTGGCTTTCATGCCAGCTGGCTTTCATGCCAGCAGGATGGACTGTCTGTTTAATTTCCTCCTGTATGCATATCTTAGATTAGAATACCTAACACCATGTTTTATCAGCACAGTATTTTGCTCAAAGTTACTCCCAAAAGGGGAGTGAGTATGGCTGCAGAATTTGAGGGCATCTCATTCCTTGCAGTAAAATGAAAATTTCATCAGAATAGGTATTTCCCAGCACATGCTCAAGTATAAGTGCACATATACTTTTTGGTCATGGCACATCTCTTAGACTTTTGCTGTCTGCAGGGTAGCTGAATCTCAACAGGGAGGTGATTTTGCATAGCAGAGGGAAGAAGCCTTGTCTGACAGTGCCCAGATGTTAACAACAAAGGCATCAGGTATCTTTCAGCAAACAAATGTGTAGGTCACAAGCTGCGGGCAAAATCCCTTTACATTTTAGATACTCTTTCCGCGTTCTGTAGGAGACATCACAAAAGCTTACTTCTAGCCTGCTGTCTTTGAAAAATGTTTGCAAATTATTATTTTATGTATTGCTGGCATAACTAATGCCTTGGGTGAGTTTCAGAGATCTCAGTCTGCTTAACTTAGCTACTTGGTCAAGTGTTTATATTCTGCTCTGACATGAGGCCACATGCAGGGTTTGTCTCTCTTTCTACTACCAAAGCGGAAGTGAAGTACTTTGAAATCCACATTTGGTCTTTAATCACTAAAAATCATTGGAAAGCACTTCCATATCAGGGCTCTACACAGGCTATTATTGGTCCAACCRATATCTCCAAATCTATGGAGATTGTGATGGATCTGCCTTAGCAGAACAGAAGATAATTGTCTTTCGAAGATGGTTGGTGTATCAGGCTCAGCCAACAGTGCCCCCTTTGGGAGAGCAGTAATGGTCGGCACAGACGGTTTGAGCAAAAATGTCGTGGAAAGATCTGGGCATTCAAAGAAGCACAACTTTTCAACCTCTGAGAGTGATGCAGCTTTGTTTCTTCTGTTTAACATAAGAATGCCCACAGAAGCTGTTTCCCCTTGGAAGGCAAGCGGGGGAGGGGGATATATTCTTAATTTTCTAGAGTCAAATCTGTGTAATAGTTATAGGCTTTTACTGGTTTTTATCAATACTCCCAACAAGTGGCCTTTATGACTTACCCTTCCCTACTATGGATGTTTATAGCTTTGTGTATCACAAGCAGTAGAAATTGTCAGTCACTCAATGGTCAATCATCAGGCACAGCAGTCTTGCCTAATGATTAAAAAAATTAAATGTATGGTTCATAATTACAAAAATCTCCATAGAGTGCTGTCTGTAACTGCAGTTAATAACTGGTTTGTCAAAGTGTAATGGTCTGAAGCAAAACAGTCTTCAAGCCTGTTACTTAAGCTGTCACTGCAAAAAAGCTGCATGATTCATTAAGCAAAACGAAACATTTAGTTAACATATCATCCGTCCTTCCAATTATCCTCTAGCATAGCCACATTCACCAAACTTAAGCCTACTGATTATATGGTTTTGTTAATAATGCATTACTTCTGGCACTGGAAACTAGTGCATGGGGATTAGCAGCATGCACCAGTTCTCATGGGCGAAATGCACGTGACCTACAAACAGGGCTTCATGCAGAGGGAGAACGTGGGAGGGAAGAGTTGGGGAAGTCCCTGCTGGGTTTGGCAGCCAGGGGAGAAGGCAGAAATGCAGCAACTCTTTCAGTGCCTCCACTTCTCACCTGTGGGGAAGACAAAACCTTTCTGTTTCATTTTCATGGGGCTCCAGAGATGTCTGAGCTGGGAAAATATGGGTTTCAGAGGCCTTCCTGACTGCTTTTTGGTACATCACCTGGAACACATATGGCAATAGTCTGTGGGATTCCTCATGCCTTCCCTTGCCTCACTTCACTGCAGAGAAGGGCAAATTAAAGAGCCAGGAACTATCAGGTGGATACAAATATCACAGAATCCATGGAGAGAGCAGATCAGTTAGACAAAATGAAAGCTAATGCTCTATAAGCAAGCCAAATACTTATACTGGATATTGTAGGATGGTTCCAGAAGTGAAAGCTAATTAGGTAGGGGAATAATCTTCCATTGATCCACAGACACACCAGCAGGCCAATTTAAAAGATAAACGTGCCTTGATATAAATACATTGACTTAACTGTAGAAAAACAGATGGTGAATCTGGCCCTGGATTTCCCCGGATTTTGTAAAGACTCTTGCATTTATTTTCAGATCCTGCTGCTAGCAGCCTCCATCAGTGCTGAGGTCTCATTGGCCCAGATAAATATGTAAAATCTTTTAATCTTTTAAAAAAAATGTAACCCAATTTATTAGAAACCTTTAGTGACATGATGCTAAGACATGCTAGTCACTTTTAGTCAGGCTTAAAGACCTGGAAGAACAGTTCAGACCATTAACTGATCTTTGTATTCCTACCCAGGTGCAATCCTTGAATGAACATATGAAAATATTTTGATAATTTCACTTAAGACCTCCCCCTCTCCCCACCCCTCCAAATTCTTTTAATGACCAGGGACAAAGGAGAGTTATTTAATGCCAGGTGTGTTCTCCCCTGCGTCCCTGAGTGCACACAGMAGGCAGGAATGCGGCTGCGCTGGGCGCCAGACTGGGCTCCCTTTGAACACATACTCCCCTGTTATCTCAGCAATCATGAAGAAGGCGCAAATTACTGATGCTACACAGAGCTTCCTCCTGGCTTGATGCTGTTCCCTCTTTCTGTTCTCATAGGCCTGTGAGTAGCTGTGACAGTGATACGCTGGATTAGCTCTTGTAACTTCTGCTTCCTGCTGCTGCCTCTCGTCATTTGAATTCTTCTGAAGCCAGTTCATCCTTTGGGATAGAAAGGAACAGAAGGTTAAAAAAGAAAAATCCTGGTTATTTGGGCGTCTAGCTGTACAGTCCCAGAAACTATGTAATTAATGCTTTCAAAGGATAAAAGCAGCGTTGGGAACAGCAGTGCAGGTCATAGAAGAGGCTTGCTTGCACAAGCAAAGCTCCGTGGGAGGGAGCTGCACATGAAATGAGTGTTCTGACTGTGTTTCCCAACTCTTTGGGCTCTCCTACATCATTTAGCAGTTTATGAAGCACAGGGTGGCTTTCTTAGGCTGTGTATTTCATGCACACCGTATGACTTTCAAAACGTTGTACTTCATGCAAATAACTACCAAATTCAGCATAGCATGGAGACAGTTCTACTGAAAAATTCAGGATTTTATTCCCAACAGCTTTGTCAGCAAGAGTAGTTAAAAAAAAACCAACCAACCTTCTTTTTCTTAAATATTATCAGCTAAAGATATTTCTCTCCTCTTTGCACACAGAACTATTTTATGTCAAATTTCCACATATGTACAAAATCTATCAATATTCCAGCAGAGCCTGAGCATCGAAAATATTAGCCAAAATATTTTGAAGGTATTTAAAAAATCAAAGAAATCAATTCTCCATAGTATGGTGAACCCTTTGTGCCACTGATTTCATGGAAAGGTAAGAAGTTCAGCAGAAGCACCTTTTTGAGGATTGCTCCATCACAAGACAATTTCCCAGCCAAGTCTGCTCTGCCACAAAAGCTCAGTGTTGTCCCTCTCAGGGTTCCTGCATGGGAAATACGGGGTGAAAGTAGAGGGGTCCAGCGCCAAGCATATTGCATTGCAACTGTGAAAGCTCCTGGATGACCACAATGTCTAGAGCTCTCGCTAGAGCAACCCAGAGACTCCCCAGGGCAGGCACCAAGGTGGTTCAGTGAGCAAGGATGTTCCCTTCTCCTTATCTCTCAAGAGAGAAGAGCCCAAATGGCAAAAAAACCCTGTAAACCCCATCCCAGGAGGCTCGACTAAAAACCATTCTGTCTCTTCAGATACTACACTTGTTGCCAGAGTGACTCCTAATGTGATAACTGTGTACTGAGACTGGGGCATCAGAAGATGAATTCTGCCAAGATACACATACACAACATCCATATAACCACATGTTGCAGCTATTTGAGGTCTGTGTGTGCAGGGGCTACCCAGAAACACAGCAAACTCCAGTGTTTTTTTCAAGTCTGAAATTAGCCCAGGGGCAGGATGTGGAACTGGGCTTAGCTGCCCCAGTAATAACAGCAGCTTTTCCCCATTCTGACTTCAGACTTTCCTTTGGGAGCAGGAAGAATTGTTTCTTCAGTTGAGTGAAGGAAACCTGTGCTCCGGGAAGTAACATGGATCCTGATGACTTTCTGTAGAGTTTCTGCACTGTTTATGGAAGTGTCAAGATGCCTAAAATCTCACTGGAAAGAAATCAGCTGGTGGCTGCCAACCTGCAGTAGTTAATGTCAAGAAAAAAACTGTACTGGAATCACAAGCTTTTTCCAGCTGCTTTTTTTGGGCAGCCTGAGGGGGCTGCAGCTGCTCAGCAGGTCTGAAGTCCTGCCAGATGCCCCACACTGGTGGGCAAGAGGCAAAGGCACCTGCAGAGCTTGGCCTTTGGCCTTTTATGTTTATCAGAACCACAGAGGTACTGGTGAAAGAAGAGCTGACCCACCTTGGCAGCCGTGCCCTGGAACTGTAGAAAATCAATTTAGATTTGGTTTTGTAAATCTTATTGAGATGTTCCAAGGGTGCGATGTTCCCCTGAGTCAGCCTGTTTCCCAGCCAGGTTAGCGTGTGGTCTCTGTTTGCTCGGTGGAGGTGACTGATTCCCCCTGTACGTGAGAAGCTTGTGTGAAAGAGCAACTGGTCAGATTTAATGCCTGATGCTTGGCAACAGTGAATTTTCCTAGTCCTTTTGTCAGCATTTTCCTTTATTTTCCTCGCAACAACTGGGAGCTGGACTGTCTGGGGAACGGGCTACCCATCTGGCAGCTGGGGTCCCCACTAGCCAGTCCTTCTCCAGTCCTTTAGTTTTACATTTATCATGTTCCTCATGTGCACTGTGTCATTTTTGTACAATATTTTCATGATGAATTAGATACAGAAGGTACCACAAATTAATTCCTTCCAGATGGCTGAATAAAATGCTGTAGTTCTCTCACTCTCCCCTGGAGATCAGGGCAGGCAAGATTTTCTTTTTCGTGATCTCTCTCTGGAGTTAACTTCCAATGCTTTTCTATAGTTTGCATGTAAAATTAATTTCCCCTTCCCTCAATTTTCATCAGCTGGCATTGAACATTAAAATCATCTTAATGACATGAGTCACGATCAGCTCAACAGCCTGTCAGGGCAGGAATGCCAAAATTACTGGTGCATATTCTGAGCCACCAAAGCCTTTCCTTGCTGTTAACAAAATAGGTCGCTTTGTGATCTCACTCTCTTTTTTTATTTTTTATCTTCAAGTCTCTCCGTCAGCTAACAAAACCTCAGGGCATCACTTAGGGGCAGGAAAGCACTGTCCAGATCTTACTGGACAGATGCAAAAGCAAACAGAGACAGCATAAACCCACAAAAGTCACATTTTTCTGTCTAAAGGGTACCTAAATAAAAGTGCCCCAGTTGCCAGAGGTGGTGAGCATTCACTGCTCCCTTTGAACTTGCAGAACAGCATCTGGCCYGATGAGTTGGGAAAGCTCCTGCCAGCTCCTGTGCGTAACCATTATTTTCCTCTTTCAAAAGCTGCCTGCCACTAATTAAAAGAATCTAAGAATCTAAGAGGAAGTTTTATAAAAGCGTGAATCAAAAGCTTAAGGTGCAAAGATTAGCTCTATTAAACCAGAAACCCCCTCACGGTGTTTTAGAGGAAGATGTAGCCTTTGAGCACCAGATCTCTGTACCAGCACATTGCAGAGTCACAGACTAAAAAACAGTCTTTCCTCCATTTCAAATTCTCTTTCTTTGTAAAAAAGATAGTCAAGGGAATGTCACAGAAAGGCTCCTACTGAGTCATGCCCGGAAGGGGAAAGCAGAAAATATTAATACGTATTGCAGATTCCACACAAATCATTAGCAATAGCTTTTTATTACAACTTCCTTTTTGTTTATTTTCACTTGATCTGCTGGGTGCCTTGATCTGCAGGCTGATGGCAATAATTGCCACCCTCCTAGACCATTAAGAGTTCCCCAGTCAAAAGAGCAAAATGTGGAATCACTGCACTTTCCACAGGAGATCATCTCCTTCATGAGGGAAAATAGTAATTTTCTGGTGCCTGCAAGGGTAATGAAACTGCCTTCAGAGAAAAATTTGTCAAAGCCATAGTCACCTCCCTTATGCTGGCATCATTCTGATTTCAATTGATGTACCAACCCTGAATATTTCTAAAGCATTTAAGACCCTGTTAATAGCCTGGCTGTCCAGTTTCTCCTTTTCGTTATCGTGGGCACACAATAAAGGCAAATATTTATATATTTGCATACATTTAAATGTCTAGTAGATAGGAATCCATGCCTTGGTTATTATTTTTGCCTGATTTTGAGAGTCTGGCCCTATATGCATAAATATATTATCAATAAACTTCCTTCTACATAACAGTATAACAATAGCTGCCTGGAGATAGACCAAAGGTGTATGTAGCCAAGTATCCAAACTCTGTCATAAACATGAAGGAATACATAAGGTCAAAGTACCAAAGAGGAACATTTCCAGAGGTTTACTGCCCCCCAGTTCCGAACCAGAGCTCCTGTCCAACAGCCTCTCGCAGATCTTTATTCCACAAACCCAGCTGACTTGAAAGTGTTGAGTTCCACAATTTAATTATGATTTGTGTAAAAATAATGCATCTTTTGCCACTCTGAAGCTGCCTGCCTGCTATTTTAATTAGTTCTTATACTGTTAGAAATAATGAATGACTATTCCCTGTTTACCTTCATCACATCATTCATGATTTTATGCATCATTGTTGTACCTCTGAACCATCAATTTTTTTAGCTGATGCCTTAGCTATTTAGTTTCTGTTTCATACCACTTACCATCTTGGTTCTAATTTTCTTTCAGAGATGAAGTGGGAATAACTGAAATGGGCATAATGGGGATGGCGTATGGCCAGCACYGGGCAGACACAGCCCTTTCTGCAGGGTCCTAATGTCACCTGCAGGGGGGCAAAGACAATGGGATTGAGTTTGCTGAGTCTGCTAAAATACTGTGTGCTACTGGGACTAGCAGGCAAGCCAGTAAAAAGGAGACATAACCACAGGGCCCTCAGCTAAAACAGTCCAGAAATCACAAGAAACACCTATAGTTTTCCTGAGCATTGATTCTGCACAGGATAAGGAGTGGCTAAAAGCCTTTGTTTGATGAGGACTCTGACCTCATAAGGTTTTTCATATCGCCTGCAGGAAGGGAGAAAAAGAAGAATATATTCCCTATGTGCTTGCTATAGAAAATCACTCTTCACTTGAAGAAATCATGTCCCAGGTTCACTTCAAACTTTTTGCCTGCTTGGTTTGAGCCTGGCAGATGGGAATCAATTATGAGTCTAAGGCCTATTGATAGGAATATCTACAGGTCATGTTAATGCTCTGTGTTAAAACTTTTGCATGAAGACAAACCCTAAGTTTTTCACACAACTTTCCTGCTTTCAGCACTGCCCACACCCTTTTTTTACGCCCTTGTCTCTTGTCTTAGAGATAAAATAAAACCCAAAACCTTGAGACTAAAAGCCTTGCGTTTCACTTGTGTGATGGTATTCAAAATCCCACTATAAAGACATATTGTCCTGGGTTAACCATAAAAGGATGTATTCTATCACCACCCACATATTTCCTCAATATGTTGGGTCGTTCACAGTTACACACCTGGTCCCTGAGGCTATGCTCATGTGAGATAGGGTGCCACTCCTTATCTCAACTGAGATAACCATTGACAGCAAGCACCACCCATCCTAAGTAGATCATCTGGGCTAATGGCTCATTACCGAACTTGATAAGCAAGGACCAATAGAACTTCAGAACCACCCTGAGGGGATTATCTCGGTTAATGGCCCATTATCAAACCAGATAAAACACCAACCAATAGAATGTCAGAAACTGTTTGCTCCCCAGAGAGGCCTCATGTGAGCTCATTGCCGAAGCAACCAGTAGAATGTCGGGAAAATCCCTTTCCATTGTGGAAGTCCCTGCCCCTGAGGGAGGTACCAGCCAAGAAACACAACATAAAAGCAGGCTTTGAGATGGGAGAAATCACTCCACTCCACTGGACTCCACTCAACTGGACTGGACTTGACTGGTCTACCAGGACTACTCCACTCGACTGGACTCCACTCCACTCCACTCCACTCCACTGGACTCCACTCCGCTCGACCGAACTTGACTGGCCTACCAGGACTACTCCACTCCACTGGTCTACGCAACTGGACTGAACTCAACTCGACTGGACTACCAGACCACCACTGGAAAACCCAGAGGACTCCGGACCACCATGACTGGATACTCAGTGGACCAGGCCTTTCTTTGGGACTACTGCTTTCAACAGGACTGCAACCACTGTCGGGTTGTACCGTGACTGTCGGTTTGTTTAGGTCAGTGTTTCTGTATCATTGCATTTATTCTAACCTTTTTATTAAAATTGTGATTCTGACCTAAAATCTCTCAAGGCATTTGTTTGGGGTTAATTTCCCCTGCTAGTTCACATTCAAACCAGCACACATATAAAGAACATAATAAGAAATCCATGCTGGATAAACCCAAAATCTAGCTCATAGCATAGATGGCACAATCAGATTTAAGAAGTGGGATATTGAATATTTCAGGTCAATATTACACTGATGTGTTGCCAGCAAGAAATAAAATAATCTGGCCTGTCTTCATTCATGGAAAATTCAGGAATTTGGTCAATTACCTAGACTGTGATAAGTGGTTATCTAGTTCCTTATATAGGTGATAACAAGTAGAAAAAATAGCATATAAATTATTAATCATTAGAATAAATTATTCTCTCTTAACACCACCATTGACTGTGGAAAGACCGTAGAAAACTATCTTAGACATCTAATTCAGACCTAATTTAAAGAGAGATGATATGAATCTCTCTATATATGACTTACAGACAAAACTTTTTGCATGAAGCAGGAGGTTCTGAGTGCTCAGCTTCAGGCCCTGTCAGGAATAAAAGGGACAACTCTTGTTGTTTAAGTAAAATAACAGGTAATTTATTAACAGGGGAAAAAATAATTAGTGAAAAAATAAAGTCCGGAATCCAAAAAAAGGAAAATAATAAAAAGTATAAAACCGGGTGGCAGGATCAGAGACCTGTGTAGCCTGTCCGGCTGATAACCCAGGGCCRAAGCCTCGCAACACTGGGGTCTGCTTCAGCTAGTCTGAAACAGGGTAAATTAATTCAGTCTCTCTGAGGAGCTAGGCCCGCAACCCAGTGTCGGGCTTTACCCAGGCTAGTCCAGGGCAAAAGAGCAGCTCCTGCTGCTGTGCAGGGGTTTTTATAATCCCTTGGCTCCGCCCATGACCRCCCACAGTCCAGCCCACAGAGTCCAAGAAGATTGGTGGAGTCCCGCAGTGAGATCATACAAATCTTCCAATGTCTCCCTGTCGTCAGGGAGAGGGTCTTTCGGCGGGAAATCATCCTCATTGAAATTCAGGGCARGGTGGGGCTGAGCTGCAGCTCAACTGTCAGTTGCTAAAAATAGCCCGGGATTTCCCCAGGAGGGTCTACTGCGCCTTAATATTGAGGCTTAAAGAATGGTCAAAAGGGAATAGGCACTTCTTTTAACATAAGGAAAACTTATGAAAACTAACTAAAACAACACACAAATAACTTGGAACAATCCAACAGCCCACTATTCAACATACCCTCAACAATAAAATTTCATAAAACTGTTCAAAAACATAATCTCAAAGGCAAACTTCATAAACTGGGGTTTTAACATTTATCCTATAACAACCAAACTTTATAAAACATTTTTAACAACCTTTCAACATCCCAAACTAACAATTAAACTCATTAACCATATTAATAGCCTTTAACATAATCACTAAAAATGCAAAAGCCAGCTATCAGGGTTTTCATAAATAACAGGCCCAGTTACTATTATAGTTCATACTCTTCCTCAAGTGTGGGAAGTGGTGTCCTCTCCTGAGACCCATAATAAGCAATGCCTTCCTCTGTTACCTGGAGGAGGGGGTGTAGTGCACCCTGATCACGTTGGCAGATGATGCCAACCTGGAGGTGCAGCTGATAGATGGGAGGGCAAGGCTGCTGTAAGGAGTCTGGAGGAAGGGGTCAACAGGAGCCTTCTGAAATTTTGCAAGAACGAATGTAAAGTCCTGCACCTGGAACAGACAAATCTGTGAGACCACATCTAGAATATTGTGTCCAGCTTTGGGGTCCTTAATATAGGAAAAATCAGTAAACTAGCACGGGTTCAGCAGAGGGTGACCAGTACGGTTGAAGGCTGGAGCACTTCTGTGGGGCCTGGACTTTTCCAGTCTAGGGAAAAGGTGAGTTTTTGAGCACCTGGATGCAGCCTGCCAATATTCTTGAGGAGGCTATTGAGAAGATGGAGCTTTATTACTCTACATGGAAGAAGGATGACCACATTGGTCATAAACTGAAACAAGTTCAGATTGAATACAAGGAAAAAAAAAAAGACTGTGAGGTTAATTCCCTATTGAAGCAGATTGCCCAGAGAGGTTGTTAAGCCTCCATCTTGAGAGAGTTTTTTTCAAGACTAGACTGGAGACAGCCCTGATCAACATTTTTCAATCTCTTGGTTGGACCAGAGACCTTCTGGAGGTCCCTTCCAATGTGAAAAGTACTACAAGCCTACAAATGATCTGATTTTCAGGAAACCTCAATGCATCCAAACCCTCTAGTGACTACAGACAGGCCTGGCACATGCAAAACGCTCTTCTCCACAGTCCTGAGTGCAGGGAAAGGAATCAGCTTTTGGGCTTCCTAGTCACATGGTCAAGACAAAACCAGTTTTGTTCCCTGTGTACTGTAATGATGGCATTTATTAAAAAGAAAGAGGCGAGGGGATGGCAATGAAATAGGCAATTTGTGTGCAAAATAAATTCTGCTTAAAGCACTTAGAGCTGTTCATTAAGGCTACACTTGGGGAACAGAAAAATGTGGTAATTTTTATCAAAGGCTAAGATGAACTTATTACTACTATTGGCTTAAGACACCTCTAGCTGTGCAGGCAGCTGGTCTGTGTGAGCACAGGCCCAGTGGGCTGCATCCCCTCATGGGCTGGCACCCCGGGTCAGTGGGCTGGCACCTCAAGCTGCTGGGTGCAATGGGGAGCAGGGCAGCGGCTTCCCCTGTGCTACCAGCTCTTTCCAACAGGAGGGAGACTCTGGCCCTCAGTGCCCATTTCTGGTTATTTCTGGGATAGAGTAATTAGATTGTGCAGTTAATCAAATTTCATTTGGCAGAAAAAGCCAAATGGAGATGCAGCAAAAAAGCCACATGGCTGGATGACAAGTTCTCCTCGTTTTGGAGAGCTGTGTTACCACCTCCATCGCTCAGCCACCTCACGACCACCACTGTGGAGCCCTCCTGGGACCAGCCCTCCAGCTCAGGGGCTATTGCATGTAGCTGCAGCCTCAGCCCAACAATTGCAATTGCTGCAGCAATTAACTCAAACTAACTTCAATCCTTAATTAAGAAATAATTATCAGAAAAAAATCGACTCCTCCAGAGGGTGAGTCAGGTCTCAGATGGGAGGATCAGCTGCCAGGGATTCTTGCCCCACAATGTGCATCCTACCCCTCTTCTTACCAGGGATATTACCCGTTACTGGTGATCCAGTGAAAAAAAAGGGTTCCTCATGAGGCAGTCTAACAACTGTCCCTGTCTCAGGGGACCATGTAAAGGGTTTGTCCACAGTGGTTCTTTGTGTCCAGAGGCTGCAAGGGGCCAAGGGACCTCAAGCACTGCAGCTGTGCCAACAAAAATGCAAACTTTCAAAAAAACTCTGAGTGTCTTCAATAACTAAAATGAACTGCAGAATCATATGGGATCTTTTAGAAATATAAATATTACCACAGAAGTCATTTTGGACAGAGCCATTTATATTTATGGAGCCATGTAATAATATTTAAATAATAATCCAGACATTCAAATGACTAAAATATGATGGCAGTGACCCCAGTATAAGAACATGAAGAGACAGATTTCCATTTGAACTGACAGTGTTTATGCCAAGTTTCTGTCCCACACTTTTTAAGAGAGCCAAGCAATAAATAACCAGCAAACCAATGAGATAATGGAAATGTCAAGAGGTGCTAAGCTGTAACTGAGCAGCTATTTTATTTTAAAAATACTTGCCAGTCTGAGTCAAGAGGAAGCATGAAAATAAGTTAAGCTGCAAAACCATTTTGTGATAGACATTTATACTCATTTTTAAACCAATCTATATCATATCATATGTTTTCAGAGGATCTTTCCTTGCTCAAGCAAGCATTTACTCACAGGACCTCTGGTACACAAGAGGTACATCAGCTCTAAGTCCAATAGACTATCCACAAGAATAAAGCATCGCCTTTCTTTCAAACCAAATGGATAATTTAGACATTCAAGCATGAAGAAGCCTTGAATCAAACATGGTGTCAATAGCACGATTATAATTCAGCCCAAAATTGCAGCATAATCCATAAGGTTTTGCATCCTACAATAAATCTACTAAGCTTATAAAATACATAGCAGGAGACACTTGCTTCAACAGTAGATTGGTTCAATCCATCACAGACACAGACACATCAGATTGCTGGCTGGTAAATGCTTCAAATATCTAATAAGAAAGTTTTGGAAGGAAAAAATTGAACAAAACATTTTGAAAGTAGTAAAATGTATGCACTGTGAAACTCTCCGACTTTGACTCCTGCAGCTGATATTGCTCTGACACAGAAATGGCAGTGAAGGAAACAAAGAATTGTGTTACCTGTCTAGGGCCAAGGAGTACTTCTTGGTGTGCCTCTCGCTCACAAGACAAACTCTTTCAAGACCCTTTTTTGTAGCCATGAGGAAGTCAACGGGGTTTTGCTTGATTTTTTTCCCTTTAAACTCTCTTTTCTCTGTCTGAAGTGGATATGGGCAGAAATGTCCTCTCGATTCACGCAGAAGTCTCTGCCAAATGTTTTTAAATGAAAATGTTTTAATAATCTTCTCAATAAACCCACTGTGAGAGAAAGCGGCTTTCCTAGTGCTGCTGGCGTCACTACCATGCCAACCAGTAACTTGCTGAGCATGCCAGATTGGAGGTTTCAGGCCTCCCTCCCTGTTTTTCTTTTTTTCCCCTCCATGTTTGATGCTGGATCTACTCTTTGGTCACGCGGGGGGTGCGTGGTCTCCCCGTCGTGGGCTCGGGGTCCAGCACAGCGGAGCACACACTGATGTGCGCAAAGGCACTCACGTGGACACACTGAAAAAGAGAAGGAAGGTGATTAAAACAGCCTGATTTGCCTGGAAACAGCCAAACCCCTGTTTGCCTTTTTGCTTCCTTGGCTTGGGAGGAAAGTAAACGTCCCTCACTCCAGCTTTGCACAAGCCTTTTAGTCTAAGCAATCACTCTAAAGACTGATTTCTACCCCTGGCAGGTTCTCTCCTAATGGTTCGAAACAGAAGAGACTGCTTATTACTGCCATTTGCAACACAGGTTATTGAAGTCTTCATTTCAGCAGGAAGGACTGCAGGTTGTTATTTCTGCTTTATTCAGTTTATTAGTTCTATCGACAGCCGCGATTGCTGCAGGGGAGGAGAAGACCTCCAGCCTCACCTCTCTCACAGCCTGACCTCACACATTTTTGTTCAGCACTAATGGGAAATTTTGCACCAGCACTGTCTGTGTTTTACCATATTCTTGGCAGAAGCAGACTGTGATTGAGAACCCTACCTGTGCACTGCTTTCGCAGGAAAGATTAGAACTAGGCAGTGAGGAAATGTTGGGGGMTGCACTAAAATTCTGCCGTCTTTTTTACCATGGGTAGTCTAATATCAATATGATGAACTGGGATCTCCCCTTCCTTTCCTCAGCTTGCAGAACACATACTCTGTCTGCAATTCACGGGGACAAGTGGCACGTTTGTACATATAAATGCAAACAATTGGGCTTATGCCATCAGAGATCCACATGTTGCCTCCCCCATGTCAGCTGTGCAAACATTTCCCTGGAACCTGTGAGCCAAGGAGCTGACTGTATCTCAAGCACTTTTCTGAATAGCCACAGCAGAAATGTATGTTTATTCCACAACGTCACATCTGCCTCTCTAACGCCCTTTTCTTGAGAGTCTTTTCCCAGGTTCTTATACCCACCTATGCACCCTTATTGGGTGGAAGAGATCGATTTTATGACTCCTGTATGGAACTTCCTATCTTCTTCTAAGCAGTAAAAGGTTGCACTTTAATGTTTTTTAAAGATGATGCCACCTACTGGACCTGACAATGTGGATGTCCGGCAAGGCTAGTTTGAGAAGAGACTCTGGTCCAAGGAAGAATAGTATGGACCCAGTGCATTTGTAGAAATCTTACAAAACTGAGGTACCACATTGCTTGTCACCTCAGAAATGCCATTAAGTAGCAACTTTATTCTGCTGCCAAGAGGGAGTATGGGAGGAAAAAGGAGGTGGCCTTTCCAGCTGTGCACCCTGGAACCTGACATGGGCTTATAATTCATGCCCAATGAGACATTCTGCTGGCTGACATCCTATAAATGTCACTGTTGTTGCAGTGTCTCTGTGGGCATCTCAACTCACTTTCCTTTGGAAATTACCAAACAGCAACATCCTGTTGCAGACTCAGGATGTCTGAAATATAAACCTGGCCTGGAACCTGATTTACAGTGGATCTCAGCCTTTCTAGGGTGCTAAGCCGAAGTATCAGGTCTAAGCACCTTCAATTTAAAGAAAATTTAAAATCCACCTCAGAAGATTACGRATAAAGCCAGTTTCTGTTTTGAATCACTGTAGGCATGTAACTTTCGTTAGTGAGATGGATGAGTTTCCATCATTTTGCAACGAGGTCTTAAGCCTCAGGTGCATACCAGAAAACAAAGCCATAGATCATTCACAGCATTTAATCTAGACTTCTGTTTTGTGTTTATTATTGTCAGTGCTGATGGTTGTGCTTCTCAGGAGACAGGCTGTGAGGCAGGATAGAAAGAAATCTCTTCAGAGCTTTCCACAAAGACTTGGGTTTCCTCTTTATTCAGACTCTGAAACTCATTAAGAGAGACAGCAGCTGTCTGTGGAACTTCTGTTTCAGACCACCTCAATAAATTCGTCTCAGGCTTTCGATAATAACGCAGTTTGTTTCTGAGCCTACATTAAAAATGTCACAAATCTAATCATACCAGTTTTAATGACCCTAGTCAAGGACATTTCTCAAGATTTTTATCCGACACAGACGTGAGGCATCACACTGGCTTTTGCAATTGAAAGCTCCTTGTCATTATTATCCAAAATCTCCATTAGTAAAAAAAGCATATCCTTGATCCCATTTCAACTTTAATCAGCTACTCTTTAAATATGAAAAACACCCAACCCCTCTCATCCTGTCATTATGGGAGTAGATACTGACAGCTTGAATGTATAGAGGAAAATTCAGTGCATCTATTAATTGAAAATGCCACTGAAGTCGATCATTTTTATGAGCCATGAGACATCTTAAATATCATCTGCAAAGTTCTTCTCTACCTTTCTCTGGCATCAGCTCTCATAGCTCTGCACTGCACTGCCTGCAACCCAGGGATCCAGGCATTTGTGATTTCTGGGTCTTGATTATTACAGTTTCTACATCTGTAGTGAGAATATGCTTTTTCACCCAGTGAAGATCCAGTGTCTTCCAGCCATCTGTCATTTTGGGATCCAAGGCTGCAGGCAAAACAAATGAGAAGAAAATCCACTTTCCTCTTCGTGTGAACCTACCGATGCACTAACCCTTTATATGTGAGTGTCAAAAGGAAAATGTCTACCCTGATTTAGATCCAATTTAAAAATCATTAAAATGATGTTAATGTTTAATATTTTAGAATATTAAATTTTTAAACTTCAATATTTTTCTCTTGGGTTTGCTGCCAATATTTCAAAAGAATGGAGACTTTTGATAGCAACTGACTGAGGGGTAGAAGTCATCTGCAATGTTTTAGATAGGTATTTTAAATTGCACAAAGTCATTTGGGAGAAAAAGACTTTTCAGGCCCTTGTCAAAGAAATTCAAGTTTGCATTTGGAGTGGGGATCTAGAAGGAACATAGCATGGTACTATTTTGTGGTGTACACCTCTACTTCCAATAGTAAAAGTATATGCTGCTACCAAATCAAGTACAAATCCTTCTACTGAGCCTGGAGCCTCAGGTCAGGAGTATCAGACATCTATTCCTCACATGGGGAAGGGTCCAGAGTTTCTCCTGGTGAAGCCAATGGTATGAGACAGCCCCTCCCACGACAAGTATGCCTGGAGGAGCTTAAGACTTTGCTATGGATAGTGAGAGAGGCCAGGGTGCCCAGGCTGGACAGGGAGCCCACCGGTAAATAGAGGAAGAGACAGGCATAAATCTAAATCCCAGCATGGGAATCCTGAAGGGCACCACAAACATGAGCCTTGCCCAGCTACAAACTTTCTAACCTGTATGGTGGGAGGGGAAAAATAAAAGCAAGGTTTAGCATTTTTTTGTCCTTTTTATCTTATTTATTCAAACTTTTATTTTGATCTCATTTTCTTAGGGCCAGCATTTGAGAAGTGCTCTGAATCAGGTTCCCAGTGTCTTGGGTCTCATGATTGAACCCACATTGTGCAAATAATCCAGCTGTCATTAAGTTCCTTGAAGGGACCAGACCTTCAGAAGCAAGTAGTGCCAAGAAATGTTATTTTGATACAAAGCTGATTTCCTTTTCTGGGAGTCTGGCAAGCTACTTTGGTGTCTGAGTGTCCCAAAAGTCCTGTCCAGGAGTAGCACAGTCTACCCTTAGAAGAAGTTCTTCGTTCTAGGCTGTGGATTAAAACACAGAGCAGTCGAAAAACAAATGCTAATGTCATCTCAAATGTTATTGTCAAAGACTATGTCGGCTCTTGTTATAAAAATATATTATCTTTCTCTGAGCACTTAGTGGTTTTCTGTCTCTTTTCCTTTGCAATTGCAAAGGGCTTCTACTTGGTTTTGTTTTTATGATGTCTGAAGTTGGTTGGGGAATTAAGCCTGTAATTGCATTGCTAACAAATATTTCTTAGATACATTTATTTTTCCTTGGGGAAAGAGACTGTTAGGAAGAGAGTACACATATTTTGGCAGCAAAAGAGACAGCTATGACATTTGGCTCCTAAGTTACTACCTGGATATCATTTTAATTGTTTTCTTCTACTAATAAAATATAGTAACTTTACTGCATTAGTTTCTTTATTACACTTCCAACATACATTTCATTGTCATGCTCTTCCTAAGTATATTTGGGTCATGAAGATACATTACAATATATACTGAGAGCCAGTTTGTTAAAGACACAAGGAGTTCTGCATTATTTCTCACCGGTGCAAAACTAATTGGTTTTTCTCAGCTACTGCATATATATTTATTTTCCATTTTATCATCTCCATAATTGCAGTTTGAATTAGGAAAAGGACAGAGCGACCTGGTAAAAGCATTTGCAGGGACAATTTGTGTTTTGCTTCCCAGCAACCAGGATTTCTCAAGCCTGTCAAATTGCAGTGGGTGTTGAAACAGTGCTCACATCCTTCTCACCTGGGCCATACTGTCCATTGCTCAAGTACTTTTTCTTTCTTCCATTACTTCTAAAGTTTTCTTTGCAATAATGTGTATTACTGGGAGGGAGGAAAACAGGGCTCACCATTCAAATGTTCAAGAACAGTGAAAATTTGAAGTGAGTTGTTTTTTCACTTACTCCCCTTCTGAGTTTCTATGTACAATGCACTCAGGGACAGGRGCCAGGACAGCCCATCTGCAGTGTGAGGGCTCCCCAGCCACACTTGTACCATTGCACAGGGATGGCATGCCTGAAAATTCCTAGTGGAATATAACCCTCATTGCTCTGTCTCCTGGAAATTGCTACTGGGTAAAATTTTCTTTGCAGCCACATATTTTCTCTCTCTTTTCTGCTAAAAACCCCCTGAAAAGTCCAATATAAATCCAGGGCTGGGGCTTCAAAGGTTGCCACACTTGCACCGCATTATGGTATGCAGCAATGTACCCATGATGAAAGGGATCCAAATGGGACACACTGGCTGTGTTTCAAGGCAGAAAACACACGGGGATTCTGGATCCAGCATCTCAGAGGTGCAGCACGTATGTCGCCCCCAGCTACTGCCCACCTAACTCTCAGACAAGTTGAAGGGACATCGACCTTGCAGCCTGAAGCTAAACCTATGGAAATAGTTGAAACATTTCTACTTTAGGGAAGCAAAGCACACTAGATAAGCTATAATTTTAATGGCATTTTCCACACATGCATACCTTTGAGCTGCCTACCATAAGTCTGTTTCCTGCCCGCATTCTCTGGATACCTTTTATATGGTGCATATGAAGCATCTGGAAATTAAATGAAGAGTTAAATAATGGCTCTCCTGTGTATGGAGCACAGTAAAAATTACCCAGTGAGTTTTTATAACTTTTTTAATATAATAAAGTTAAAGAGACTGAATGCTGGTTTTATGATATGAGATTTCCAGATTGCTCCCAAGTCAGCAACAAGCTATTCATAATCTTTTATTATAGCATTGTCATGATGACTGTAATCAAGTCCCTGAGCTACCTGATGATACCAGGGGTAGCATCAAGCTGGTGAATATGGATAAGTTTGCATTTAATATGGCATTTAAAGACTCTGGCTCTTGCTTTTTTCTAATATTAAAACTCTGTTGATAAATTTGAATCTAGTTTTCTCTTTAAAAGTATTTGAGTTTTGTAGATATCTGTAGGATACCAACATATGGGCTGATTTGGTAATATACAAGTTAGTGTTCCTACTAGAAAAAAATTTCTCACCAGCCTCCCTCCACTGTCCCCCACTGTCTCAGGTTTTCAAACACCAATAAAAATTTGATCTAAGCAAAATCTGTTAGAAAGGCATCTAGGTAAGAGCATGCTGATTATTACAAAGGTTGGTAGCACTCACCTGCTAGGCTTTTTCCAGCATATCAATACTAGAACATTGCAGCATCAGCTGGACCCCAATTCCTGCAGAGCATCTGGGCTGACCTCATACCAAGGGCTGAATCAGAGGATCTGCTTTGATGCCCTGTTCCATGTGTTTTAATATTTTGGGGTGCCGTCTGTAAAAACAGGCCTTCTGTTGGGGTTTGCACACATCAATAAATTAAGTAATTGCTCCAGGTCATCTGTGTGCTAGCGCTATACAGACAGCAGTGTGCCACAGAGATTTGCATTTGGAAAATGTAAATCCTCTCCTCTTGCTAGCACTCAAATCAGAACAGCCCTTCCCCCTTTTCAGCCCCATGGCTGGGCTGCCCATTCCTGTACAGCTTACACAGCCTTGTCCTAAAGCCTCCGATGATGGATATTCCTCATGCAGTCTCTTTCTGTGCTTAATTACTTTTGCTATTAGAAAGCTTTTCCAAACACCTAACTTAAACCTCACTGTAATTTAAGCCATTATTTCATAATGGAAAATTAATTCCTTCACTCTCTGCAGCTACCTTTTATGTGTTAGAAGTACAGTCGTGCCTCTCTGTTCTTTTCCTTTAGCAAACATCTCCAGTTCCTTTGGGCTGTTGTTTTGGACCATTCTCCACTGGACACTCACCAGAGGCTGCATTGATTCTGAGCATCAACAGCTGGGCACATGTTCCAGCTGGGGCCATGCCGGTGCTGAAAGAAGAAAGATTTCTACCAGGTGTCACATAGACAAAATCCTGCTTATATATCTTATGGCAATGGATATTTCTCTGGAAACAGTGTGATGTTACTTGCTTTGTTTCATCTTGTGATTTACTAAGTGCACTCTCCCCCTAGCCAGATCTTCTTCTGCTATACTGGTGCTTACCCCAGTAACCTATTGCATATCTGAGTAGACAATTGGCTATTGCAGATCTGAGTAGACAATTGCCACTACCTCTGTATAAATACTTTTCACTTGGCCTGATTTACTTGCATCTCCTTTTTTTGTTTCAATAATTTATTTGATTTGTCAAAAGTATTCTGAATTCCAATCCTATTTTTCAGTCCTTCAGGTAACCCTTTCCAGATTGCGGTCATCTGAAAAATTAATAAACATATCCTCTGTGCCTCTGTTCACAGCAATAATGAAAATACTGAATCATTCTGTTGAAGGACAGACCACAATGAAACCCTGACTTAATGAATTAAAGTGCTTGTGTACACAATTTGCAATTGATTTAGCATGGGACTCACAGATGTGGATGCCTACCTGTGGTGACTGTAGTGATGCTGTAATAAATGGGTGCAAGTCCAACAGAAGCAATGATAGCATGGTGAAAAACTTTGGAAGTTATCCTTATTTTCTAACAGGAGTATAAATGTGTTCTTGGAACCATGTTTTGACCYGGGCAATAGACGTTGTCCTGGAAAAAGTCCTCAAGACTTAATTCTTAACACGAGCGCCCAAGAACATGGGGGAATATTGGTCTGTATCTGTTATTTTTCCGAGACCTCGCCCTTCACATTTGCCACATGGAAAGACTCAGGCCAAGGCCTTGAGAGTGGATTAATTGTGGAGATTTGGTGGCTGGAGTTCCACACCGGTAATCTGCTGGGTGGTGAGCACATGTTCCTGCTCCTGTGGCTCTGCAGGGTTCCCGTTTAAATCAAGCTTCCTTCTGCCCTGAAACTCACARGACTCTTCACTGTTGCGGTGGCTGAGCCTGCAGCAGGAGAGGCTGCAGTGGTAGGGCTAGCCACAAGAGTGACTGAGGAGCCAGAGGACCCAGGTTCAGTAGGAGACTGCTGGTGGGAAGGCTCCGATGTCTGAAATCTCCCCCGTAGTCATGGTGAGGAGGAAGGTCTCCCCCATCTGGCCTAGCAACACTATGTTAATGTTCCCCTATTCAGTTGGCCTATTGGCCTGTCAGTCTCTGTACCCTTTTATGGTTATATTCCAGAACCTTCTCCCTTACTCGACGTGCCATTTGTCCCTGTCCCTTGCTCCTCCCCTTGCCCTTCCCTATTGGTTGCAGTTGTATAGCCACACCTTCTCTCCACCCCCTGGCCCTCAATCCATTGGTCCCTGTTATTCTCTCTGCTCCTACTGCCCCTAGTATGTAACCCTGGACCCTCCATTGTTCTGTGCTTCTTCTTCCTTGAACCCTTCATGGAATAAACCTGTTTGGTGGAATAACATAAGAAGAGCCCCTCCAACTCTTTGCCTCCGGCTGTGCGCTTCTGTGTGTGAGTGCCTGCGTGTCCACCTGCACGRGTGGGGTAGGGTGTTTGCTGTACAACTGCACGGACCAGCGACCCCTGAGAGGGATGCTTGGTGACGACTGCAGCATTCCTATTCCACCGACCACCGCACACCGCGTCACGGCACCACCGAACGCAGGATGCTTTTGGGAAGGTTGCAGCACGTACCATCTAGCCCTGTCATGACACTCCACCTTATCTACAGGCCCTGCAAACAAGTTGGAATTATACTTCAAACTGAGATTAAGAATCCTTTATTTATTTTTATATATCATGGCAAAAATTAGGCCAAAAAAAGAGGAAAAAAATATCTCCTATGCATTCAAGAACTTTTTCTGTTGAAAGAAGTAAAAAAAAATAATTCTATGAAAAGGGTTATTTTGCTTTAGAAAAACAAGTGTTTCAGAAAAAAAATTCAAGTGGTTTTATGCAATGTCATGTCATCTGCCTCTGAAATCCCTGTAATGACCTTTGCTGTGGCAGTTCTTGATCAGCATATAACATATGCTTAATACATGAATGACAGCAGTGTCGAAATCAAAGAGCAATCATCTTTGGAAAGCGAAGTGTCCTGATGAAGACATCAATCAATAGAAGTGACTTCAGCTGAGGGCCACCAAGATGCTCAGGGTGGGAGCACTTACCCTGTGAGGATGTGAGGATGGGCTGAGGGAGCAGGGCTGGTTCATCCTGGAGAAGAGGCAACTTGTGGGGTACCTAAAAGCAGCTACCGGTGCCCACAAGTTGGTCATCAAGGAGGTGGAGCCAGGCTCTTTTCAGCTGAGTGCCTGGTGGCAGGATGAGAGATAATAAGCATAAAATGAAAAAAAAAAAAAGAAAGAGAAATTCAGGTTGGATATGAGCAGGAGGATAGGGTAGAGACTTCCTGAGGTCCCTTCAGTATGAATTTTCCATGGTCCTGTGATTTGTACATTGCCCAGGACACAGCTGTGATTTTAACTTCCACTTTGAATCTCTTCATGCCTTTAGGTCTGGATCGCATGGAGTCAAATACATCATTTAGTGTTTTTCATGGTGTAAGTAATCTGAGCAGCACCTATGACACCCAGTGAGGAAACACTGGTTGTAATGTAAAAGTATACAGCCTGCTTTAAGAGAGAGAAATATGTCACGCAGTTTGGGGAAACATCAGCAATTAAAATAATTGCTGTGCTGGAATATGGCACTTACTGAGGAAGAGCCATAGGTAGGGAGAAACAATTGTAATGCATCATTTTCCTGGCACCCAATCTACAGTAGTTTCACACCACAGATTTGAAGTTTAAAASTTTTGAGTGCAGCGAAAGATGATTTATCTGATCTATGTGGTACAGTTCAAATGTTCTGTGATAAAAATGAGCTATTGATCTGAGCTGATTGTAATTTAGATCTGCTCACTTAAAAAGAGTAATAAACTGAAACAGTCTGGAAAGCTTATGTTTCAAATGACTTATCAAGGAGTTAAAAAATTTAGTAACCTGAGCCAGCAATAACTTTAGCAGTAGCCAGAGTCCCAGATTTTACTGAGCCAAATTTTCCTGAATTATTCACAGAAGTATGTGGATAACAGTTCTTTCTGTTACACTGATGTCTGGAGAGATGCTCAATTGTAGTAGATCTTATGAAAATAAATGAAAAGTAAGAGACATTCTGGAGAGTTCAAGATATAACTGTAGCAGTGATAGCAAGTAATAGCTTTTTAGGCATAAAGTAAAGTTGTTGGTAAAGTATGAAGAGGTCAATCCTATTTTCCCATAGATTTTCCACTGTTGAAACTTAAGGTTTTGACAAGAAATTGATGAGATTTCTAGAAAAAGCTTGATTCATGTTTTATTGCTGAAAATCCGACGAAATGGGTACTTTGGCTGTCCAGTTCCTCACAACCACATTTTGGTTTTTACTGTCTAGCCTGTATAGCTCTGGTTTTTTAATTGAGCTTATGAAATGAGTGTGAATTTAGTGGATTCAAACACTATAAAGGTGAATGAAGAAATTGCTGTAAGATTGCACTGAATTTTCAGTAACTCACACAGTTGGGTGTACTGTGCCCTATCCCCATTAACAACCTGGATAACAGAAAAGCATGGACGTCCTCAAATGTGAAAATAACAAAGGAGAACTGAAAGCACTTGAGAGAGTTAACAAAGGGGAACTGAAAGCACTTGAGAGAGTTAGAATTTAAAACAATATATTGGAGAAGTGATCTGAAGTTGGGGAGATGAAGCATGGCATAGACAAGAGAAAAAAGTGCTACACTTGGAAAAAGGCAAAAAATGTAAAAGGAAAAATAACTGGGCAGTACCACAGCAGAAAAGAGGCTGTAGGGAGTCATAATCTAAACATAACTGATGTCATGCTGTTGCCAGAAAGGCACCTTCAAACCTGGAAAATGGACAGTAGTTCTACTCTCATCAGCACTTCTGAAGCTTTACAAGGAGTGTCATGTCCTGGTTTAGATGTTACATATCTAGATATCCACAGAGCTAAAGACTTTCTGCTTGATGTTAAGAAAAGTGGCACTTTGAAAATATTTTCTGTGGGGTATGACTGAAATATAATAGGTTTGACTTAGCTTAGTAGACAGGTAGAAAGGCAGAAGAAAGGTGATATTGCAGAGGGTGTGCACAGAACAAGAAGGACAAGCAGCATAGAATAATTAGAATAATTTGCAGCAATGGAGAAAGCTGAGCAAGAAACTGTCTAGTTAGAGGAATAGTTGATCAATGGACCCAAGTAACAAAGGGAACAAACCTTCTGTCACCAAAGATTTTGAGAAATGTTTAAAACAGATGTGAATTGCTCCTTCAAAATGCACCCCATAAGGGGAGCCATGAGTTCCTAGCTCTTAAGTAGACTGTCATTAGTAAGTAAGAGGAGTCCCAAGTCTCCAATTGGCTGAGGAGAGTACAAGAGGTCTTACTCAAAGTTACAAAGATAGACTTCTGGTATATGAAGGATCCATGTTTAATTATTCATGATAAGATTTGATTCAATTCTCCCTGTCAGGAGACTGTTTAATCACAACGTGATACCTATAAGATGGCAGAAAATATTTGTTACAGATYCCGCTTTCATTAAAATAATAAAATATGCATTAGCACAAGAGCTGAAGTCCAAAAGAGAAGTATCAGGAGTAAGATGGAGGCTATACTTGCTTTCTGTGACAAAGGAGGACTGCTAAAATGGAGGTGAAATCATGTTTCTCTTTCTTTGTGTTGAGTGTGTCAGGGGCTGCACAGGTTCTCTCAGTGCCCCAGGAGTATTGCACCACTGTTGCACAGACACTCACAGGCAGAGCATTTTTGAAACTAAATAGATTTGAGGGGTTGTTTCCATGGAGTAATGCTGCAGTTCCTCARACAGTATGGTTGGTTACTGTCCAGATGGTGGTGGAAGTCTCTGTTGTGAGGGTCCTTGTAACTGCATCTTCAGCTGGACCTGGTGAGGCTCCCCAAACTTCTGCTCACTTGTTATGGTCCATCTGGACAGGGGTCCTGCATGACCACTCCAGCACATGCATGGTCTGTTTCTATTGATAGTATTAAATTATGCACAAAATATCTCTCTTGACTCTGTACCAAGCGCTGCTGTATGTGCCCATTTCTGCATCTGCACAATTTCCACTATTTACAAGTATCTTACCTGTGCACAGTCTGGCCAGTTCTGTAGCAGAAACTGCCTGGGTGAGTCATTTGGATGGCCAGGTTCCTGGACAGGTTAATCAACATATCCAACACATAAATATTGCCTGTCAGTCTGTTCAGGCACAGTAGAAGCTGCCCAGTGGAATCTCCAGGCCAGTCTGACACTTCTGGAGGACTCCTGCAGCAGTTGCCCAGCAGCTCTGCTGTGCAAGGGCTGGGAGTTCAGGCTATCCCCTCCTCACAAGGCAGTGTCTTGTCTTGGAATGTTCCCTTGTTTCATGCATGCAGAGGCTGGCTGAGACSTCTGGCATCAGGAATCAAGGGTGAAGTGTTGCATACCCAGGCCAATCCCTGATCCCCAGCTACATCACACTTGCAGCTGTAGGACAATTTGAATTTCAAACTTTAGTCTCACGTATGACTGAAGTTCCATGGCTTGTACCCCACACATACTCACAGAGCAAAGGGTACACGCTAAGCTCCAGCAGAGCCCTGTGTCTGCCGAGCATCCTCTGCACCAATTATCACCTCATTAATTCCCATGGCAGTGCTTTTACTCTTTCCCAAAAGAACACATTCTCTATGCTTTCACTACTTGTCATTGTAAAACTGAAGTTCTTTGTTAAAATCTTCACTTGATGGACAAATTTAGAAGCACATAAGCATGATGAGATAGCAAATTAATAATGGCTTGCCTGCATCAGGAAGTAATAGAGATGTATAGTTTAAATTACTGTTTCAGGGTTGGTAGATAACACCTTTCATCTCCTCTATGGAAAYAAAACTTCCTGACCCAACAATGATGTCTGTCAGCAACAAGCACAAAGCTCTACTTGTATGTAACCCTTGTACACATTTCCCGGACTGGGAAACTGTACATTTTACTACATCCTTGAAGGTTCTTTCCCCATGACTTTTCCTACTTGTGTAGTGTAGGGAGGACAATGACGATACAAAATTCAGTTCAAAACATTGCAACTCCTGCTCTGCAACTTCACCAGCCTTGTGAGACCTTTGATACTTTTCTTAGCATTATCTGTGCAATTAAGTTAAATGAATTTAATCACCTGCACATGAAATGTTTTCACATAGTGATTGGTAGTTTCAGCAAGCTAAATAGTGGGTATAACTTTCCTGGAAATAATTTTTCATTTACAAATGAGAATACAACTCCCCTCTACTACAATGTGAAGGCTATTCACACTATTAATAGTTGGAGGCCAGATATCATATATTCATAAACCATAGAATCATTTGGGTTGGAAGGAGCCTTAAAGATCATTTAGTTCCAACCTGCCTGCCATGAGCAGCGATATCTTCCACTAGACCAGATTCTTCAGAGCCACATCCAACCTGGCCTTGAGCACTGCCAGAGATGGAGCATCCACAATTTCTCTGGACAGCTTGTGCCTCACCACCCTCACAGTAAAGAATTTCTTCCTGGCCCGTACTCTAAACCTGCTCTCTTTCTGTTTGAAGCCATTGTCATTGACTGTAACTACATGTCCTTGTCAGAAGTCCCTCTCCAGCTCTCCTGTTTGCCCCCTTTAGATACTGGAAGGTGCTATAAGGTCTTCCAGGAGCCTTCTCTACTGCAGGCTGAACAACCCCAGTTCTCTCAGCCTGTCTTCATAGGAGAGGTGCTCCATTCCTCTGATCATCTTTAGGGCCCTTGACTGTACTTAGTTCAGCAGGTCCATGTCCTTCTTCTATTGGGGACCACGGAGCTGGATGCAATGCTCCAAATCGGGTCTCACGATAGCAGAGTAGCGAGGAGAATCACCTTCCTTGACCTGCTGGTCACATCACATCTCCAGAAACATCAGTGACAGCTCTTCTGAAGAGCTAATTCCTACAGGAGTTCATTTCATATTTGTCTACTGGGAAGTGCAATGAGACAAGAGTGTATGGCTAAGAATTTTTGAACTGAAATATAGTAGGGCCAGGGATAGCTCATGGGGATGAAATTCTGAGGATTTGAGTTTCTCTAGCTTTAAAAGCCAAAAAATGTCACTGGTCTTCTCAGGAAAACATTTTGAGATAAAAGCAACCTGATAGCATTGTAGGAGAAAAACCAATTTGGAATCAGGAAATTGCCACACTCCAGTGGATACTCCATCAACATAAATATCCATTGGCTGCCGGAAAGCTGCTTTTAAATAAATGGAAACAACACATTTTTGCAGTATTTTAAGGGAAAAAGAATCTCGTTTTTACCAAACAGCCTTACTGTTTATATGAGCCTAGGGGATTTCTACAGCTTTCAGCATCACAGCATCTGAATGAAGGATTATGTTTATAGTCATAAACACAAAGAGCCCCACAAATGCCACTCTGCTTCACGCTCAGGACTTCACAGACACAACCAGAAGAGAGCTCCAAAGCCCACTGGAAATGACTATACTCATTCCAGCTATTTCAGGGGCCTTCAAATCAGACCACAGGGGCACAGGCTGCTTGAGCCGAAGCACATTCCTTTTTTGTTACACCATTGTTTGATCCTCACATTGAATTGACAGTGCTTTAGGCCTCACATGATGCTATAAGTAAAAAAATCTCTGTGTGTAGTGCTATTGTTGCAATATGTGACTGATAGATGCTGGTAGTGCCAATAAGGGTTGGCAGAAAAAGGGTTAATGACCTGCAGGAAAGCAGCTGAAGGTGCCTCCTGCCACACAGGCATCTGCCTTTCAACCCATCAAGGGTAGCCACAGCAGAAGGACTGGGTGCTAAACAGACACAGAGACTGAACTGTTAGACTTCTTAAGTCATGTTTATTAGCAGTCACTTCAGTGGCTTTTTGGAGTATTTTGGATGCCAGCTATAAAAATACAGCATATTTTCTGCACATGCAAAACCCCTAGATCTTTTTAAGTGTGAAAATACCAGTGTTGATATTTACATAGCAGGAAAAAGCCATGTTGTTTTCCACAGCTAGCAAAGGGGAACCAAATTTCCAGATTTAAGGAGGATTTGGGCCACTTCATGCATGAAGGATACATGCGGGAGATCCACACACTCATGGCTGGGTGTCTAAATCAGCATGAGTTATTTCAAATGATTCCTAGTAGGAAGGTACCCAAATGCAGTGTAGTGAAAGGCATTATTTATTTGAACTGGGGTATGCTGGGTGCCTGTTCTATCTCCTGAAGTTCCCACCTGCTTGCACTTGTGACCTGTATCAACACCACTCTGCCACTTTCTTTGTCATATTTAGTCAAGTGGCCTTTCATCTGTGCCTTATTTTCTCATTGTAGACCAAATTTTACTCTTACTAACAAAATGCTACTCACTTGGCATCAGTGCAGTAACTCCAGTGCAAGAGGAAACAGGCTGCCTTCACATTCAACTCTGCTGTTGACTATTTCGACCTCGTAAGGGAACTTGGGAAAAGACCAGGCAGTCTATCAGCTATTAACTTACAGACTATTTCACACTTCATATGCCTTTTCTCCGCTTTCAGAACTGTGTTGCTCAAGAATGCTTGTCAAATTCTACTGACTTTTGCAGCTTGTGCTCAGATTGCCTGCGTTAGTTCACTGAGTATGGATTTCCAATACCTCTTTTACATTTTCATAGTTTTTACAATTATACATCTCTTCTATCATCATCTGAAATAGCCAGATGCCAATTTTGTTCTGTCCTAATTGCTGCTAATGACTTATTGATGTAAGCAGTTGCTTTCCATCTCTTACTGCCTTAGAGGTATTTATAGATGGCTCTTTAATGCAGTATCAGGAGAAATATTTCTTGGTGAGAGCTAAGGTTTTCTTGATTCTACTTCAGTACAGATTTACTGAATAACTATTGAGACGGTGGAGGTCAAAATACTTAGAATTACTATGGACAAGAATGTGAAGGTATGGAAGTACCTGAAAATGTACATAGCTGACTAATGACAGTAAAAAGTACCCAGGCATCTAAACTAAACTGAAATCCGTGACAATGGTCTGTGAAGTATATAGCAAATGAAAATGGAAAGCATCATAGCACACACAAGATACATGTTCATTTGTAGGCTTGTAATTCTAATACTTAAATCTCTGAATAATAAAAATGGAAATTGCTGTCCCAAGAGACAGCAAAATAAAGAACATTTTTAAAACAGGAGATTTCAGAATGATAGTAATTGGATTTGTGCAGGCAACGCTTTTACTATCCAGCAAAAACTGGAATTTTGCTATGCTGTAAAGCAACAATGGAAAGACTCTGAAGCACTTTTTCCTGAATGAGCAGACAAGTCCATTCGCCAAGGGTGTTTTTGTTCATAATGAGTAAGCATGTCACTACTGAATGTGCTACAAACATGTTACACATGTAATATTTGCTACCCTATACTTATGATATTCGTTGCTGGGATTCAATGCTACTACAGCATTATAAATGGGACAAACAATTTCATGGCCACACATGGCTCCTGTTGTACTGTAGAACTCCACCAATATTACTGAATTCTCTATCAGATCAGATAAGGCAAGAACTGTGTCTGTGATATCTAAAGCCATTCCTATTCATGTCACTGCCTTGGGATTTCTAGAAGGCTGTTACCTTTCACAGAAGTGAGTTCCTCAGTGGCAGCTCTACAGAAATTTACAGAGCTTCTCGCTGCTTGCCCACAGGCCTGCTGCTGGTGCAACTCTCTGTGCAAGAGGTGCTGACTGCAGGATGATGCCTCGGAAAGCTACAATCACACTACTGGAGGATCCAGCACATCACCACAGAAAATCCCACTTAGGCTATCATAGGAAGAGTGAATACAGAGAGGCACTCAGACTAATGCTTGGCTGCATAGATGTACAAAAGGACTTCCGGATTTTTGTTCCAAACCTCAGAACAACCCCTGATAATTATCTCGATAAATGCAAAGATGACAGGTCAGATAGGGCACAATTTTCTGCTCATGAAAGAAAGACTATATTTTCTGTTTTGAGGATTTTTGTAATTTGGAAGGAGCTATTAAGTGATATTTCATGTTATTTGTATGGCACTGCCTTGTAAAACTGTTCCTAAATAGTTATCTCTGCTTCTAAAGAACAGTGCTAAAGGTAGATATCAAAAAAGTTAAACTCATTGAGGGGTTAAGAAAGAAAGTGGAGTTTTGGCATGTAGAATTAGCACTTCTTTCATCAATTTTGCAAACTATTCCATTTTATGCATTTTTGTATTAATTTCTGGAATTCAGCACCCCACACAACACATATTTAATGTGGAATTTTTATTTTAGCAAATTTGAGTTTCATTTTTAATTTCTGGGTTATTTTTTTTCTTTTAGTTTTGTATTTCATTAAATGCAAACTCTCATAACAGTGTTTTTTCAAGTTATATTTAATGTTTTAATGCTGGTTTAAACAAGGACAGTAGTAGCATCTGTCAGAGAGATGCTGCCAATAAAATTCAGTGTACTTTTTTCAGCAGAGACTATAAAGAACATCTCTGACTATAATGTCATTCAGAAACATGGTTGTAAAAAAGGCTCATATCTTCCTGTTTACTCTTACCTTGAGATGCAGCATGATGGAAGGTAGTGTCATAAGAAAATTCAAGGTTGTTTTCTTCCAAGCAGCTCCTGTAAATTGCATTGAGTAGCAGAAGAGAATTGTTTTTAATTGTGTAAGAAATGGAAAGGTTAATTTTGGAAGCATTTCAAATATTCTACCATTGAATATTGTCTCTTTATGTCAAGCATATGGTAGGTACTCCTGATTGAAACAGAAGGGCACAATCGAGTTCAGATTATTTTTGATGCAGTGGTTGGGGCTTAAGCCAATTGTGTCAATAAAAGAACAGCACAATTATGAAAAAACTGTCATCGTATTTGGACTACAGCTGCTCACTGATATAAGTCTTCCATAGAAGAGGCACTGTTTAACCTCAAACTGTAAGGTAAAAAGAGAAAGTTGCCTTTTCTTAGTCACCTTTGCTCTAGACATGGCTTCCACTGAAACAACTGGAGAGGGACTGGTGCCAGCTGGTATATGTATCAATTGTTCAGTCCTCACAAAGGCCTACACATAGCAGCTTCCTCCTTTCCACATGTTCTGCCTTCCATTTCTGAATTCATCCTCTGTTATAACAGATGCTTCCTGGACTGGTCTCAGTTTGGGATAAAGACATCTAAAATGGGGTGTTTGCAAGTATATGTCTACATAGGAGCTCGATGACTAAACCACTGCTATACCCAGTACCCTCAGGGGAGCTTAGGGAGATCCAGCTGCCAGCCTGGTAATAGTTGAATCTCTCTACTGACTCTCTCTATGTTCCTCAATATAATAGTAGTTAGGGTTCTGTTCAATTAGCAAATATAGATCCCCAATGCCATTTCGGATGACCTAGGATATCCACACAGCTGGCAGATACAGCAAGGGCCTGCAGGAGACCCATCCTTTTCTAGAATTGCAGCTGAAGGCCAAATAAAAATCTCAACAAATTCACAAGGGCGTCTTGAAGAGCACTAGGCACCTACATTTAGGCACCTGAACCAAGATCTTATATTTGGACATCTTAATTTAGATGTCTCAGTCCTAAGCTGAATGCCTGCACTGCAAAGGATTTTTGAATCTGAGTTACCTTTAATCACTGAAGAAGCCTGCAAGAATCACATGTTCCTCAGAGGGAGGCAGGRACTCCTCCTGTAGCACTAGATTATGGGGAGGATCTTTAGGATACTAAATCTTTCCATGTGGAAAGCACTGCTGTTAAGCTTAAGAGGCTAAAAAAATCCAATCACAGAACTGGAGAATTAGAGTGGCAATATACAGATTCATCTGCTCATGCAAAGAGAGGATACTGACTGCTTCTGTTAAACTGGGGATTAGATAAAATATCAATGTTGCAGTTATTTTAAACAGTCTTAATACACTTTTTTTTTCCAAATCAGATGAGTCATTAAGTGGGAAAACAGGTTTCCAGACCACCTTTAGCAGAGTACTGTTAGCATAATAATTATCAGCTAGCAACCCACACATTCTCAGTGAATAAAGGTTTACTGAAGCAAAATGAATAAAAATAGAAAATATCTATTCAAATTCCAAACAACCATGGGCTTCTTTTTCCCATAGGAACTGAGAGATAATTAGTATCTCTGAAAATTAGTTCATTGATTTTGATGGCTACATATGATTCAGCTACTTCAGCCTAAATTGTTCTATCTTTAGTGGTTTCCATGAAATACTACCAGGGAAATAAAAGAAAGACATGTCTTGGATTCCTAGAAGTGGCAAGATAGACAATTACTCTGATTAATAAACATTTTGGCAGCACAATTCAGTACTTAACCTCTACTGGGTCATGGCTCAGATAGACAAGGAAATGCACTGAATTTGTTGAATTGTCAAACCATTCTTACTGCTTTAAGTATCTTCTCATCTTTACACTGATTTCTTCTCCTGAGCTCTGTTTTAAATCTTGGGAAGTCCCCAAAGACAGTGGAACCCAAGTTTCAGCCTGGCTGTGGTTACAGACTTCACCCGGGATCTTTTCTCCACCAGAGCTGAGAAGTTGCAGTCAACCAGCTCTCCACCGGCATGGGTTGTTGAGGTTGTCTTGCCTCACATCGGAAATTATACTGGTGGCTTCAGCTTTCTCCACCAGCCAAAGAAAGGAGAAAACAGCAACTGCTTCCTTCACTTAACTTGCTGCTTCGTTTCCCAAGAGTAACCACAGCCTGAACGAGGAGGTCAAGGTGACCAGTTCTGCCGCAACCAATGCAGGAAGAACAGCTGAAGGAAAGATCTCCCTCTCTCTTCTTCCCAAGAGGCTTTGTGGTAGGAGCATTGAAACCAGTATCTCAGCAGTCATCTGTCTCAGTGTATGAAGGAATTCCCAGAAGGAGTGACCTCTCTTCTGGGAGTCTCCCACACAAGCATGTTTCTCCTTAACGTAATGGTGAGCCAATATGTTYATTTATGCAACGTGTGCTGAGAGAGCTCTGGGTTTGGTAAACAGCAAATCTCCAGTAGGAGTCATGATTGCTCCATGAAACAGGAAAAGCAAGGTCACACAAAGCTCACTGCCTCCTCTTCCATTAAGAAGATGGAAAGTAGCCAAAGAGATGAGAAACGTTGTGTGGGAGTGTGTAGCACATTTTCAGGCGATATTCACAGGTCTCTTGGCCATGGCATGATTGACGTGAGCTTCATGCACCCACAGTGTGGGGCTCTTTTGTTGTCTGAGGAGCACTGTCCACCTTCCATCGTACCAATTGATGGGACCTGCTGAACCTACTTCATGGTCCTGCTTAGATCTGATCCTTTCAATAGCAAGGATTTAAAACCTCAGACATTTTCAGAGGCCCAAGGGACAGACAGACTTGGTGCAGTTTTGATATCAGACCTTAGGAGGAGAGTTACTTATGGTATGAGGGGGTGGTGAGACATTTTAAGCAAGTAGTCAGATGTATTCCTGTCTTCTTGAACCTGCACAATGACATTAGAAGAAAGAGTGTTAGGAGCGTGCTTGAAAGGGAAAGACAAGTTTTTAAAAACTTTCAAAGAAAACAGTCCATAAGGAATTCTGAAAGTTAAAAAGAATTCAGAGGGAAACTGTAGGAAGGATTTGTGACCTGAAGAGAGAAAACTAAAGGAGGTGAACTTACTTAGCTTTTGAAAGCCATAGAATATTGCAGAGTAGTTAAAAGTGTCTATAAGAGAAAGATATCAKATAATAGCATGATTTCACAAGAAATACCAGGCCATTCCTTAACAACAGTATTGAATGGCTGGAGGCTGAAGTTTGAAAATAAATTGAAGAATTAATTAAACTGCCAGCTAAAATAATTGAAAATAGAGCAATTTGTTTTCCAGATAAATGACTTTGCAAACAAAAAGTTTTTTCTGTGGAAATGTGGATGTTTTCTATCTATTTTCAGTACAAATGTGCTCTCCGATGCCTTTGTGGTTAAACTTTTACTAGCATGTTGACCTGTTGGCATGAAGATTACATTTCTCATTATGCTGTGTTGCAAAAAGGTTTCATGATGTATATGGCTTCTTAATAAAAACGGAAAAACCAGTATAATGAAGTACGGAAATTAATCAGATTTGATTATGGTGAGTTTGAGCAAATCTCACCTATGTTTGGAGTTGTTTTCAGAAGGATTCTGAGAATAAATTACACTGATTTCAAGATTCAGAATAATTAGAGGGGAGGGAAACATTTTCTAAACAGTTCTAGTTAGTACATGCTAGCTGATTAAGTATGTAATTAAATACTTGTTGCTCAGACCCCTCCTAATCAAGACTTGTTATCTTTTTAATCTATATAGTCAGTTAAGAAAAAAACCTTGTCTTTCTTTTATATACATGAAATTATGGTTGAATATAAAGCCATGCTCTTGAAAACTAGGCAAGTAGTCCACCTGACCTTCCTTTAATTAAACTATGAAAGTACTGGAAAACTGTAAAGTCTAAGAAGTAGAAAACTATTGCAAAACTGACTGGATTTTTAAAAAATCTACTTATTGATGCCAACATTTCTGTCAAATATGCTTCACTGAATATAATAAAATAAGTCTGTATGTCTGATGATATTTCGAAACTTTGCACAAAAAGAGCATGAGGACAGGTCAGTTGAACTTCATGGAGCATAGGTCAATTTGCAAAATGAAAAAGAAAAAAGAGAAAGAAAAAGAATAAAGAAAAGAAAGGGCAAAGTTCCACAGAGAGAAGGAACCAGCAACATGGAAACCTGGTTAGGTCTTACTTTGCTGAAATTCCTTCTTTTACACTATTTAGGTGTCTTCTTTGACTTTGTTCCTAGTAATGCTCTAGGTAAAAGTTACACAGATGGCAGAAATTTGGTAAAAGAAGAATTTATTGTCATTCCTCCCATTAATAGATGGGAATGTAATATTCATTAAAAAGATTCCAAACTTCAGTCATTCCCTAATGATCATGCAAATTCCCTCATCAATGCATAATAGAACAAAAGAGATCTGTGCGTTAAGAATTACTTCTACCACTTTCTATGGCATTTCATTAAAATGTCATATTTCAAACAACATTTTGCAGAAGTTACTTATCAGATTTGCTTATGGGACACATCAGAAAAAGGAGGAAATGGCAGATGCTTCCCTGCAGTTCTGCTTTCTTTTTCTTGGCTTGGCCAGATTTCGATGTGCCACAGGTAAAATCCAGTATAAAATATTTACGCTTGATGTTGATTTTTATTTCTGCAATACAAATGAAACATCAAGATTCCCTTTAGGATGTGGGAAGATTTCATGAAAATCCTTGCAGACTCAACAGCTAGAAACCAGCAATAAGAAACTCTGTGCTCCTTGTGCTTGCACTCTCTCTGGAGGAATGACAGGAAGGTAGCTTTAGTTGGGGTGCTGGTTTGTGGTGATTTATCTGTCTGAAGTTGCTTTACATAATATTTTCACTCACAATAGCCCAGATCTTTCAAAAAAATTTGTTTTTTACATTATATGCCCTGTCATCTGCCCAGAGCTATGGACAGTGGTGAGAAAAAGCTGCAGTGAGTTACACTCAAGGAGTAAACATTGACAGAAAGAATCTCAAGTCCGAGTTAGTCCGGGAAACTGGGCTGCTGGTAGGAGGGAAGCGTAAGAAGGATGGACATCTGAAATTTAGTCCAATTTAGGCTCTGGCTCTGAATTGCTCTCAGGATGCACTTTCCCGTGATTACCTGGGGAGTCCACAGACTAACCTTGTAACTTAGGTAAGGTGTCTTAAAACTCCTCACATTGACCAAGACCTCTTCTCTCAAGTGCATTTCAGCTATTACATTCCTGGAATAGCTGTGGGGAAATCATATATGATTGCTGTTTTCCTTCTGCTGGAAAAACCTAAAATTTAATTCACCATGAAATAAGACCATGTGCTTGAATGATAGCTAAAATGGCTGTGAAGCTGCTCAAGCTTTGCGAGAGCTGAAAAACCCATGAAAGCCTGGAGGAGATTAGCAAAACTGTAGGCCCCTGATGGTGTGTCCTTCTGGTCAGCGTGCTGTGCTGAGGGGTTAGGAGAGCATCACTCAGGTCACACCACACTAGGAACSACCCCCCACTTAGACAGAGCTGACCTGACTGCTGCAAGAAAATGTCTAGAGCAGTTCAGTGAACGGCAATAATATTTTTTAGGGGAGAAATGCAATGTAAACCCCTTGACCTTGCTGTGTTTGTCCACCTCTGAGGATAGGAATTTCATTTTCTCTTTATTTGTAACAGCATGCTGCAAAATAACAAGGCAAGGCTCTGGATTCATCTCGGGTGAGGGTCATTTATCAGGTACCAAGTTGCTCTGAAAACAATTCAACTTCTACATAACAGAGGGTCAGTAAGCATTAGATTTTTTGCTAACTTTCTGTCAAAGTCTGTGAGTACAAGAACATTTCAATATCAGGGATTTTCTTTATCTGATGATGACACTATTTAAAAGGGAGCAGGGTTGAGGCGAGGAATACAAAGTCATGCTTGAGTAACTTTAGTCATTAAGAACTTGCTCATTTATAATTGGCTAAAAATCCTCCCACATTTCAGTTGTTAGTTCAATGGATTAACAACACAAGGACACGGACCTGCCGTGTCTTTTCAGGAGGAACTTGCTGAGTGGAGATGCAGGAGCGTTGAGCTCATTATGCATGCCGGGCAGGGGAGGATCAATCCTACTTCAGAGAGGGAGGATGGAGAGCAGAAAATGTGAGAGAATTAGTGGAAAGGTGCCTCTCTTTTTTTTTTTTTTTTTTCCTGCTATACTTTCTCTAAAACATGAAAAAAAAGAGGAATCTGTGTTAGGTCTGAAAGTATGACTAGGTGTAAAACCAGCTTGTACCATTGCAGGGAAAAACATCACTCTAAGAATTACTTTGTCTTGTCAAAAATGTCAGGCAGAAAAGAGGATACAACCAAGCAAGCAATAGATTTAAACCATATTGGACTTGGGGAAAGAAAAGATCGCTGCAGAAGTTCTTCAAGAAAGGAAATTCTTTGCTGAGTAAATTATTTACTTCCACTCCTGGTTTCCACAAGTAATAAAAGAAATCTGATTTTTCACCATCTTCTTGCTGCAGTTTAGATAAGTGACAAATTATGGCAAGGGTTTTTGCTGTGGGACACCAACAGTGCTCTTGTGGATCAGCACACTCTTGTTCTCTGGACCAAGGGCTAAAGCTGGGGAAATAAGTGGCTCTTATGTGGCATTACCATTGTAGGGCTCAAAGAAGTCAGGCTGGTTACTGGCTTTCGTCAGCCAAGGCCCTGTACCAAGAATTAATGACCCCACAAGAATTTAACCCAGAGGAAGAGTTTGACCAAATCTCTGCAACTCTAACCCAGTTAGATTGCTGTCAATTTATAGTATACCCACTGGCAGGATCAGACTCCTTAAGCTAGAGCCTGCTGATGGATCAGTTCTTCAATTGGTAAATGCAGTTGTATTAAATTTTGAGAGTACAATCTGATTGCATTTTTCAGAGGAAAAAAGTCCAGCTGGCTTGTTCTGACAGGGTCAAAATCCTTATTGTATTTATATTTCAATTTTATTCAATAAATTAGATACTGAGCATTGTAGGAAAAAGTTTTTGTTGTTTTTGACTAAAACTATCTGAACTTTTACTGAATGGGAAGTTTCACCAAGCTGACTCTACGTTTTCATTTAGAATTGCGAATAATGACAGGGAAGTCATTATTTCCTAGAGAACAACAACAAAACCACTATTTTTCATCCAGGTCTACCACTGACAACGATTGGAGAGAAACTGGGGAGAAAATTGAAAGGGTTTGCAAAAAGTAGGCAACATTCTCAGAGCAATAATATTTATGACATGTTCTTATTAGTATGATAGCTCATTCTGCTCTGTCAGATGTTAGGTTGATAATCTACTGGAAAGTTGCTGCCTACTGAAGAATAAATKTTCTTTTCTAGTATATACAGATGTTTTCATCCCTGTTGCCTATTTTAGGGTTTATTGCTTGTCCTATCCTCAAATTTGAGTAATGCCCACATAAATCAAGCCTCAAAGTGAATTCCTTACTGGAATCCAATTTCAGTACTTTGCCCCTCATTGTTCCTGGCATAGAGTGTGGTGGTGTTCTGCCCTGACGTTGGCATCCAAAAGTTTCATGGTTGGGTGTAACTCAGACAATGTGTCATCGTCACAGGAGATAAATGGGCTCAAAGGATCTACCAAAGGTAGACATTTACCACTGACTTCCAATTCATCAGAAGACTAAGGTAAGTAAATACCAATCTGTGGTAAAAACAATCTCTGAAATGTATCGTGTTTTTTGAGGAAAATACAAACAACTTTTGTTTTAAGCAAATCCAGAACTTTTTTCAGGGTGATGTTTAGCCAAAGGCTCCTGAACAATACCTTTGGATGTCACCCTGAAGATAGTTTTACCTGGGTACACAGCAAAGTTCCTGCTCTAAGGAAGGAAACTGTGCAGATTTACAAAAGACTGGCATTTTGTACAACAGAACCATGCCATAATTTACAGGCTGTTACCATAAAGAACTGTGGATTTATTATTTGAGAGACAAACATGCTGTCTACTGGACTCAGTTTCCTTAAGTCTATAAACTAGATTCACAGACAGCTTCAGAGCTCTGAGTTCAGCACTTGTACCTTTTTTACTAGACAAAACACGATGACAGAGCTCTGGCCTTCTACTGAGTCAGAGAATTTCCTGAGCAAGGTTTACATGAGGACAGACTGCTTACACATCCACCACAGATGGATTTCTTCTGTTTTCTGTGTTGCTGTTACTCATAGCGTACTTTACACAACACTTGTTTTGGCTTTGATGCTTTGGAATTGTTCATGTACAACCTACAGTTTAATCACAATTCACAATTTTCAATACTTAAAGGAGGCTTATAAGAAAGATAGGTACAAACTTTTTACAGGGCCTGTTCTGCTAGGACAAGAGGTAATGGTTTCAACCTAAGAGAAGGAAGGTTCACACTAGGTATAACGAAGGCATTTTTTACAATGAAGATGGTAAAACACTGGCACAGGTTGCCCAGAAAGGCTGAAGAAGCCCTGTCCCTGGAAACATTCTGGGTCGGGCTGGACTGGGCTCTGAGTAACCTGATCTAGTTGAAGATGTCCCTGCTCATTGCAGAAGGGTTGGAGCTGGACAACCTTTGAAGGTCCCTTCCAGTTCAAACCATTCTATGATTTTGTGAATTTACCCGAATCTTACTTTTCACTCATTTATATCATTGCACCTCAAAACATTTAGCTAAGAATGTAATAACTTTTGAGGCAACAGAAACATATAAAAATCACAGTGACATGGTCACTACCACCCAGCAGGCAGTGGCAGAGTCTGGCTAGGCACAGGCCTGTGTGCAGTTTTCCAAGCAATGCTGCATCCAGTATTTATCTGACTGCTATTTGGAGCTTTTCATGGTAAAAACCATGAAAATAAGAACAAATACCAGAGGGTGGAACATGAGATGAAGGCTGTGAGGCTGTTGGAGGTGGTCAGAATGGACCTGTATCATTCCCATGGGACAGTAGCTAAAAGGGGCTGAATATTGGGTGATGAACTTTCTCTCAAATATATTTGCCATGTGAACATACAACATGGCCTTGCCCTCAGTGCCTACCCTGCAGTTCTATTTCTAGCTGTGATTTGCAGCCAGTCCGTTTTTTGCTTGTGTAAGAACTGCAGAATGATTAATATTTCCAAGTGTATGTCACATCAAGAAAAAACAGATGCATATTTATATTTATCTTGCTTTGTATTTATGTATAAAATTCCTAGGGACTCTCCTCTCTAACATACAGCTGCAGGTATAGACAGGAACCTGGCACAAAAAAGTTTTCCTAAACATGAAAGTGTGCTTTAGCATGCTGTGGCAATGAGCATGTCCCAACAATATGCAGTGACAGAGATGGTCAGGAAAACGAGGAACAGCAACCAAACAGCATTTAGGGACTTTCAGAAATCTTGGCACTGAGCAGATGCTGCTGATCAGGAGATACCCTGCAGGAATACGGGAGTCCATAGACAACAGGTCGTATTTCACATTAGAAATGATTTTCAGCCTTCCTTCAGCCTTCCTCCAGCCTTGTCAAAGCAAGAAGGAATAAAGAGGACAGAATTACATGTGACCCCAATAAAGTTTGATCTTGGCTGGGAAAACCACGGTAAGCAGTAATAAGAGCTGATGTCAGAAGACCCCCTGTGAGCTCTGGGGATGGGATTTTCAGGGGCAGAGCCGCAGTTCACCGCATTGCAGAGGCTCCAGGCAGCTCCCACCAGCCCATCCTGCTCCAAGTGCTCTCCAGCTCTGTTCAGATGATTTCCTTGTGCTGTTTAATTACAAGATCTTTTTAGCTCCTTACACACTCCCACACTGCAGGTTCATTATCTAAGCCCTCTCTTTACCCAAATTCTCTGCTCTGAGCGGTCCCACACAAAACACACAGTAAACATTCGCAATTGCACCAGATCTCTTTTTATACTCAAGCCAACAAGCACTCTCTAAAAAAGCCACACAAAATCTAGTTATAAGTGGGAAGTTGTGAAATAGGTGTTGCATGAAGAGAAGGGAAAGAAACTGATTTTATGAGTACTTTGGCAGGGAGAAACACCAAACAAGGAACCCTCCACAGCAGTGGTATTTGGAGCCTAAATCAAGAAGATATCCACAAAGAGGCAACAGAGATCTTGCTGTTCCTGTGATTGCTGAGGCTGCTATTAGGACTCCTGCCATTCAGCAAAGCAACTGCTGTTGTCTTTGGGAGCAGCAATTCAGGATCCGCTTCAGTGGCTGTAATTTAATAGCAAAGGCATCAGAGGTTGAAAATGGGAAGTTGGCAGGCATGCCTGGGAGAAGAGGGCTTTTTGTGTGCGAATCACTAAACCTTCAAATGCCTTCTGCAACTCTGCTTCCCTCAGTCATTTTTTTATTCCAGGAAATGCACAGCCTCAGCATGTCAAAAATGAGAAGCATGGACAGCCAGCCAGTGTTAAAATCACAGAGGTTTATGCTGAGCTGCAAAGCCAATTTGAGAAAAATTAGGGAGCCCAACGAAGCAGAGCCCTTCTTTCTCCCCTCTTCGTGGATACTCCTCTTGAATTGGGCTCTGGGTATCACAGGCTGTGCACTCACACTCTTGATTATGGATTTAGGCAGCAAACTTCAGACTCGGGCAGTTTGGTGAAACTCGTGGCCTCATATCCAGGGCTCATGTTGATGCTGTGGCTCAGGGTCACAGCTTGTTTGCATTCCCTGAGCCATCAGCTACCACCAGCCAGCAGAGCTCACCTCCACCAGCAAAGCATTGAGCTGTGCAGAGCTGCAGCAAAGGCTGGAGCAGCTGCAAGTGACTTAACCAAACTGGGCACTATCCATGCCAAGAAGAGCCAAGAGAGCCACGCTGGCTCCAAAGGAGCCAGCACTGCTCTGGATGCTTTATAAATCACTACTAAATGTCACAAGGACAGTAGCATCAATCTCTTCTTCACTATGCCCTAATTCACATATGAAATTGGCATACTTTTTTATTGGGCATTTTTCCTTGGTGTCCCAGCTTTGGGCATAATTTTCATTTGCCTATGGACTCTGCGTCACCCAGAGACACGTGGGAGCTTGGCTGGTCTCTAAGCTCACAGCAAAGGCCGGCGCAGTGAGCTTTTCCTGGTCGCAGGGAATGTCACCCTTTTAGGCTATTCCAGTTCCCATTCAAATAAAAGCTCTGGCAAGCCAAGTAAGCRCTAGTGCTGCTGGGCCTTCCCAGGCCTCTTTTATCAGGCTGACAGTCATGATGTAACTGATAAATTTTCAAAAAGACAGTGTATCCTGCTGGTGTTACCCGGTGTTACATATTAGGATGGTGTGTTTTGCTAGGTTGAGAAGTAAGATGAAGCCTTAGCACTTAAGTCTGTTACCTATGGCAGTTTTAAGCACTGAGTTGAATGCAGGATGTGGCCATAGCTGAGACAGGTCATGGTGGTGAGTTTCCCCATGAACACAGAAGACAAAATTCTCCACTCTTGTGGGTAACCATGTGAATACATAAACAGAGTGGTGGCTGCTGCTGAATTTTTTTGTAATAGAGTGAAATCCTTACAAGAAAGATGGAGAAAGGGAGAGGCTTAAGTGCCCATGTCCATGTAAGCCTCAAGTCCACCCCAGAGGACCCGCTAGGGGGGCAGAACTGGGGCCAGGCTTGTCTCCAGTTGTTCTGGCCAGGGCCTTGAGCAGAGAGCCCAGCTGAAGCACAGGGATAATACCTCCAGCCAAAACCTTTTTATTTCCCATAAACAACCTGTGTAAAAAAACTTTTTAAAAAAACTCACATTTTCCAAAGAACCTAGTTTTCACTGAAAAAAACATAATCCAAAATTGGCTCTGTGACTGATGCTACTGATGCTAATGATTTTTGTATCTCTCATATACTGATATACGAAAATATACAAATACATTCTACCTTTCTCCCAGTTCTCTTCCTGTGTGTTCCACGGAGATGAGGCAGGGTTCTGCAGACAGAACCTGCTATTCAGTTTATAGAACCTCTAAAATAAAAACAAAGTACATTCTGGAAGGGCTCTTTAACACAAGGGTGCCTATGGCTGATGCTGAATCATACTCTGCTGAGCTTTAGGGAAAAGAAAAGAAAACACAAGTGACTTTGAGAACCACTGCAACTGTAACTGATATTCTGTTTGAATTAAACATTTCATTTACTCTGTCACAGTCACTGTGACCTTTTCAACTGCATTTTGGCTCTAAATGACTGATGTTCTTCACGTCACACACATGAGGCTCAACAGACTTGTTCTGTCAAAGAATGAAAATAGCTCCGTGGGTATTTTGTCTCCCTGTTTCACAGAGAGATAACAGTGAATGCAATAAAAAGTAATGGTGTGGAAGAGATCATGCTGCTGCTTTCCAAGGGTCATGTATATATGGCTGATGAGGAGCCTTGGCACTTCAACTGTCTACTGAATTAAAAAACTGTGATGGGCAGCAGCCACTGTGCAACCTGAAAACGTGCTGCACGGGTTCTGTGTCTTCAGAGTCAACGTGACCTCGGCAGAAAATTCAGGTTATACTTCTAGGAATGAACTTTCAGAATAAATGTGCTCTGAGTTGGTTGAACTCTTGAAACTCTTGGTTTTCTTCATTGTCTAGGGTCTACAGGTGGATTGAAATGATTTTATGGGGAGAACAGCCCACCCATCCCCCCACTCTCAGCTGCACACATCCCCCCGTCAGAAGGGTGCAGTGCCAGAGCTTGAAGGGAGTTTCAAGTAGTTTGCCCACACTCTGTGTAGCTTGTGATTTTATTTCTCTACTCTCAGAAAACTGAGGCACCTTCCACCAGAAAAGAGAAAGAGCACTTTTTTTTTAAGTATCTCTGCATCAGCGAGCCCCAGGGCTTATGTGGTTGGAACAGTAACAAAACCCATTTTCATATTGCACTTTTCTTATTTTTCAGATTAAGTCCTTTTCAAAGCACCTTAGGGAGAGTAGCAAGGTCCCTCTCTGGATGCCGCAAGCCYCCGCAGCACAGGGAGAGGTGACACCAGGTGCCTCAGCAAGACACACATAGCCTGGAGCACCTGAGAAAACAGACTTGGCAGCTGGAAGAAATGGCACAAAAGCTGTCACTGGCTGGTTTCTTCAAGATGCCACAGAGTCACCTGTGATTAACTGTGTCACTCTTCATCACAGACAGCAAAAGACAGAGCTGAATGCAGCTGGATGGCTTGGGGCTGGAATTGAACACAGGGAAGGAGATAATCACCGAATCACAGATTCATCTAGGTTGGAAAAGACCTTTGAGATCATCAAGTCCGACCTATGACTGAACACCACCTTGTCAACTGGACTATTGCACTAAGTGCCACCTCCAGTCTTTCATTAAACATCTCCAGGGATAGTGACTATACCAGCTCCCTGGGCAGCCCATTCCAATGCCCAATCACCCTTTCTGTGGAGAAATTCCTCCTAATGTCCAATCTAAACCTCTCCTGGCACAGCTTAAGACTGTGTCCTCTTGTGCTATTGCCCATTGCCAGGGAGAAGAGAACGATCCTCACCTGGCTACAGCCTCCTTTCAGGGAGCTGTAGAGAATAATGTCTCCCCTGAGCCTTCTCTTCTCCAGGCTAAACAACCCCAGCTGCCTCAGCCGCTCGTCGTAGGATTTGTGTTCCAGACTCTTCACCAGCCTTGTTGCCCTTCTCTGGACACTCCCCAGCACCTCAAAGTCCTTCCGAAATTAAGGGGCCCAGAACTGGACACAGCACTCAAGGTGCGGCCTCACCAGTGCTGAGTACAGGGGAAGAATCACTTCCCTAGTCCTGCTGGCAACACTATTCCTGATAGAGGCCAAGAAAATGTGGAAGCAGAAATAGCTGAGTAGGGATGAGAAGAGACAATACAATCTCTTTTAGTAGCTCCGCTGGCTTTAAGTGCTTGCTGAACTATAGACTGATTTTAGCACACAGAGATACGCCAGGGATCAGCCACTGTTCAGGAATGAATGGCCCAAGAGTGTGCACAGACCAGTGTTGGGTGTACAGAGAGTCATGTTATCAGCAACAGAAAAGTACTGTAGGGTTCTTTACAACTTCGTGAAATCCCAGCTTGACACAGGAGAAACTATCACTCCTGGCAAGGGTCCGCTCACTTTTCCAGTCAAAGGCTGCTGCAATGTTTGCAAAACGAACCATTTGGAGAACACCACAGGAAAAAGAAGAGTCGGGAAACAGAAATTATTAGGGATGGTATATCTGATATGCACAGCCAGTTCAGTCTTCAATGATGCAGATGCATCATCCCATGTATGTTCACTGAGCATCAAAAGGATTGGCTATAATAGTCGTAACACTCTGTACTTGCATGGACAAGCTGGAGAGATGAGAAACTGATGGGGGTAGCTCACCAAAACCCCTCAGAAGAACACAAGCAGGACTCCGAAGCAGCTAAGATGCTGGGAAGGTGAGAGGCAGCCTTTCCCTACAGCACTGAGGGGGAGAGCCAGAGGTCTCTGGACAGAGGTCAAAGTCCAGCCCGATTAGAGAGACACTGATGAGACCAAAGGAGTCATCAGAGGAGGCTGAATTATAATACAGGCAATAATATTTAGCTCCATACTCTAAAAATAAGGGGAAAGAAAACTAAGGAAACGCAGAACTCACACAGTCACGTGGCAGATTGGCATTAATAAGTACAAACAGGATCCAGTCAATCTTAATGGGTCCCAACCAGTACTTTGACAGACTAGTCTTCTTTAGTGGACTTCATGGACTAGTCCTTTGAAGCAAGCACACAAATTCCTCATCACACATGGGGGCAAGGAGTTTCATAGCTTTCCAAAGGGAGATCCAATCTACCTAATATATGTACCTGAATTCGTAACCCATTTGGCTAATTGCTCATAACTGACACAAACTCATAGCTACCATGGCTGTTGGCTTTAGAACTAAGGCTTGTACCAACACTGACAGTCCCCCACCGATCTGGGGATGGAAACCAGCAACACATAATACCACAAAGAGAATGTCTGATGGCCAAGGCAAGCCCCATCGATGGGTAGAAGGGTGTTAGTGGTTGGCTCTGCTTTCTCATGTTTTCTTGTGTTAGCAGAGTGCAGAGAAGATGCCCACACACAGTTAATTCACCTCTATACACCAACTGCAAAAACTATCTATGCTGCAGGTGAAAAATGCTTTATATTAAAGCACAGAGTGTGAGGCAAGAGCCAGGCTTGCCTCCCACACACATATCTTGTAATATCAATATATGTGACTCACCCTTCAGCTGCTCCTATAAGAAACCAAGCAATATTTCATAAAAACCTATTCAGAGACTTATTTGTCTTCAGAAAAAAAATTCTAAGCCATGAGTCCTTTGTTTTTTTTTTTTTTAATTCAAGCTTTATCTCAGGGTAATGCATTCTCCCCAAAGCTTTCTGCATACTCCTAAATACCATAGGTATGGGAATTCACTTAGCACTTACTCTTTGTGCTTCCCTATCCAATTCCTTCCTTTATTTGCAGAAGCAGTTTTCTGTTAGGAAATACAAGGATAGTTAACTATATCCATAATCCGTCTTCTCTGCTTTGCAAGATTTTCCATCCTTATTGTTGTCTGTTTACAACTTATTCCCCCGCACCAAGAAGCACAGAACATTCTGTATCCTGTTTGTAGCTCTCACTGATCTCCTGCTGTTTTTCAGTATTGTGGGTGTTGTTTTCTTTCCCAAGAAAGAAAAAAAATGTTGGGTTTTTTTACTTTATCATGGTTATTGTAAAAACTGACAGGAACTCCTTTACAAACTGTAAAATCAACATGCTTCTAGATGTGCAGCCAGAACTTGCAATGGTTAGTTACAACGTGATTATCCATAGCAACTGTCAGCTTGTTTCAGAGCCTAGCTATTAGGCAAGCAGACTGTTTATTTTGTGCATATTTGCAGCATTTTGTTAGGTTTTGCCACTAGATAATTGCTGCTGATTAATACTCTCTTATCTTTTCTAAGGAAAGATCATGTGTGGGCCACTTTCCACAGATACATTGATTGCCATAAAAAACCTCAGCACTAAATAGTTTCAGTTATTTATCATTGTTTTCCCATATTTAGAGGATGGGAGATAGCTTTGGACAAATGAGGGCTCTCTTATGGCTAAAAGATAATTCAGTATTTCTCCAGTTCTATTTAAGTTAGTTAGTCCTATTGCACATGTCAATTATGCTCTCAAATTTTAGACTTTGTCATCACAATTAGCATTTTGCCTGGCACTTTGCAGAACTGCAGGGGAACAAGATCCCTGCTCTAAAGAAGCTTACAATCCAAAGGCTACAATGGGAGCAATCAAACAGTGTGACAGTGGTAAGCAGAGCAGAGAGATGCTTGTGTGGAAGGCTGCATGATGCTCTGAATAGAGAGAGAGCAGGGTGAGTGTTTCCAATGCCAGCACCAGTTTGCCTGTCTGACTGGGCTGTTGACCTGTGCTGGTGCTGTTAGCCCGATGGGGAGATGTCTTTCCTGGCTGAGTGCACTGGGTGAGGTGACACCTGGGAGTGGGGCTGAGCCAGCTGCTGCTGTAGCCGCACATGTGTCATGGATATAGGAGGTGGCTGGCATGCTGGGTTTCTGCGGGAAGTGCACAGCCTCCCTCCTTCGACCAAAAGAAGCTCAATGGCGCAAACCACAGGGTGAAGGTTTCTAAGTCAATCCCAAGCACAAATACAGGCTGGCAGAGAATGGATTGAGAGCAGCCCTGAGGAAAAGGACTTGGCGTGTTGGTTGATGAGAAGCTTGACATGACCCAGCAATGTGCGCTTGCAGTCCAGAAAGCCAAACGTGTCCTGCGCTGCATCAAGAGCAGCATGGACAGAAGGTCGAGGGAGGGGATTCTCTCCTCTGCTCTGCTCTCCTGACACCCCACGTGGAGTACTGCACCAGTTCTGGGGTCCTAAGAGGACACAAACCTTTTTGGGGTGAGCACAGATGAGTGCCATGAGGATGATCAAAGGGATGGAGCACCTCTCCTGTGAAGACAGGCTGAGAGAATTGGTGATGTTCAGCCTGGAGAAGAGAAGGCTCCAGGGTGAGCTTATAGCAGCCTTCTAGTGCCTAAAGTGGTCTACAAAAAAGCTAGAAAGGGACTTCTGAGAATGGTGTGTAGTGATAGAACAAGGGGTGACAGCTTCAAACTGATAGAGGGTAGGTTTAGATTAGATATAAGAAATTCTTTTCTACAGGAGTGGTAAGGCAGTCAAACAGGTTGTCCAGGGAAGGTGTTGATGCTGCATCCCTGGAAGTGTTCAAGGCCAGGTGGGATGGGACTTCAAGCAACTTGGTCTAGTGGAAGGTATTCTTACCCACGGCAGGGGGGTGGAATGATATGATCTTTATGAACTCTTCCCAACAAACCATTCTATCACTCTATGAAGTCAGGGAGATTTGGCACCTGAGGCATTGCTCGGGTTACTGAAAATGCTCAGAGAAGCAATGCACCCTTCACAAGACTGCCAGGGCCCTGTACAGCTCAGGTTTGGCCGAAGCAGACCCATTTCCCTTCCATCACCCTCCAGCTCACGCTCCACCGTGTCCTCGCTCTCTTAGCAGCTGCCCCGTGACTCGGAAACGGAGCCCATCACATGGACAGCCAGGTCTGGAGCGGAAAGCGAGCTAAGGAGGAATTAAGTGCGAGAATCTCCCATCATTTTKTCCCTGGAGGCCGAGCTGTACCCGGAGCCCGTCCCGGTTCCGCTCGGCGACACGAGGTGGCAGCAGCCGCCCGCGTTTGGCAGCTCCGGGCTCCCTGCCGTGTGGCCCACCACTGTCATTTGTTTTGTAAAGGTGCTCTCCACCTCATTTTCCAGCCATTTTGTGAAAATCAATGTTCCGGTACAGAGGGGAGAAATAGGCGTTTTTTACTCGGTCTGCTCTTGTCTGTACACTGGGAACAGATCTGGGGCATATTCCGAGCGCACTTAGAGCTCTGCTCAAGTCAGACCTGTCTGTTGAATGTGATGTAGTTAGAGAGCAAATTAAAATCCCACTCAGGAAAGCTGTTCAGCTTCAAACCGCAGCTCTCAGGAGCTTGCTGCTTGTCAAATGCCATGTGCAAGGTAAATGTGACTGCAAGTCAGGGATGTGTTCCTGCTGTGAGCGCACAGGGAGCATCGGTGCTCCCAGGGAAGGCAGTGAGCAAGGCTGCGCTGCAGAAGCTGATCTTCCACCAGTGTCACCTTCCCTGTGCCTGCTGGGGAGGTACGGCTGGTGCAATCTTTTGATTTAAATTCTAGTTTTCTAATACCTCTCATTTAACTGCTGTGTCAGAGAAGACCCGCATCCACTGACTGCAGTGGAATTCAGTCCGTGTTTTTATACCACTGTTCAACTGCAATTTTGCATTTCATTGAGGAACTCTTTTGTAATTGAAAGGGCATGTGAAAATATATTGTATTATACAGCTACTTCCAGCACAAACAGCTCAACTTGTCTTGTAGAGTTTGAATAAATCTTTAGATCAAGTTCACCTCCTGAATGACCCATAGATCAGTGCTGAGCTTTGCTGTGGTATTCAATTATTTATTCATTATGTTTTCCTCATTCTCATGACAAAAAAAAAGATTTAAAGAGTCATTATGGTGCTTATGGAAGTGTTAACCAATTAAAAGCTCAAGGTTGCATGCTATTTCTTCTGAACAACAAAGTAAAAAAATCAGGAGAATGATTGATACAGTTAATACATTTATTGGCATTAGTACATTCTCTTTTATTGCTGGGATCAGGGTGACATCATTCATCATAAAGACAGCATAATTGTCTCTGAATGTTATAAAAGGTGAAATTCATTCTCCTGGAAATTAAAGAGAACATTGCAAAGCTTCAGTAAAAAAAAAAGGGGGACTGAGTGATACAGATGATAAAATGTACTGGCTTTAAATTTCTGTCCATAAACCTGGAATAAAGCTACTGAGAATTAGTCCGAGATGAAGATTGTAATGCTATAACCTGAAATTAGTTTAGGCGTTCCTCTAATCTCATTTTTCATGGGGTAGGACTGTTCATCATAAAATCTGTTTTCCTTCATTGGCAGTATTTCAGCTGTCTACTCACTGAATGAAAACAGTAAAGGAGTGAAGACACCAAATGAAATATACGTTATTTGTTCTGGCAGAATTATCTCACTCTCAGCAAAGCAAAGTAGATGCAGCAGCATCTTCTACCTGGTCTTTGCTCACCACACTCAGAACTACTTTGATCCCTTACTCCACTTTTTCATATGCAAGTTTGGCTTTAGGAACAGGCCTTGACCTGATAAAGTGCCTCTCTCATAGGATTTTAACTTTGCTTAGATTTTGCTTTTATCTCCCTGCGTAATTTCTTATCTCCAAAGAGACTCTGAAGACCTCTGTGCTATTCCTTTGAAGATCAACTCTGCCACTCTTTCCTGTATCAAATAAATCTCATCCTGTGAGTCTGGATTGGGTTCTTTTCCAGTTTGATGCTGCCTAAGAAATGGGATGCAAAAAGAGAGAGGATAGGGGAAAAAAAGGCTGAAGGTTCTTACTCAGGACTCTATAGGCTCCACTAAAGCTACATGTTCCTCCTCGCCAGAGCAAACCTTTCCAGATCTGCCTCATGCTTACACCAYGTTTGCTAAGGGAATGTCACCCATACATGTTACGCATGGGAAGGGAAGCTCCCACTGCAAGATGGCCAGCATAGTTTTTCATGTTGTAAATCAAGGTGGACGTCCCTAGTGACTTAGACTAGAGACTTAGTGAATTATGCAATAGCTTTATGCCTTGTTTAATCCAAGTATGTTTAAAATTAGCCTTTAATCTTTTGCAAGCCCTGATGTTCCGAAAAATGAAATTGTCAGTGCAAACCAGACCAACTAAGCAGTATTAATTAACACCAAGAGAAAATCATAAAGGATTCTCTTTGATCATTACTTGAAGACATTTTGTACTTACCTTTAATTTCCTCTCCTGATTTGAAATAGCAAGTTCAGGTTATAGCTCTTTGTTAGAGTAATCAACAATCTAGTCTGTGCATATACATTGCTTAGCTAAAGGACACTAATTACGCGCATAGGTTAAGAGACTAATTGAGGTTAAATCTGCAAGGGAGCAGCCCTTAGATTCTTTGGGATGCAAAAATTTCTATTAACCATGGCAGTGTTGACCCAAATCTGTACTCTTCATTGTTTTCTCTTTCTTCAAAAGAATCCTGAAGTCTGCTTCTGAGTTCTCCTCTCAAAAGGTGCAGCTKTTTAAACATTTATGTGAGGGTTTCTCTGCCCTATAGATGTTCAGAAAGTCACTAAAAAAGTTCAGACTAAAAGGGCTTTCAGTTGATGGTCACTGCAGGGTGCCCTGATGGAACTGACCAGAGGAGACAGGGACATGGCTGCATGATGTGTCCAGCCCCCAAACTAGAAACGGCAATCAGAATTGGAATGCCACTGGCATTTCCCTCAGGAAATTCCCTTCACTGAGAGTTGTACCTCCACTTTTGGGACTTGAAGTGGGGCCAGGCAGGCCAGCTGTACTGCACAGTCCCCCAACACTGAGCAGATAGGGTGTCACAGCTGAGCCCGAGCTTGCTCCCGGGTTTATCTTTACATGAAAGTGAGAAGTGTAAGAGGAGTATCACCATGGATGCATGGAGGAGGCCACAACATTTTACCCTTTTATGTAAAAAGTAAACAAAGGAGACAGTCTGCCAGGACAGCCAGAGGCAACTAATTTGGAGTGAGCAACCAGGAACTCGCACTGTGTCTACCCTATACTATGGCCAAAATTTTGAGATACAGAGAAAAAGCACAGTGCAGTCTCAAAAATATTAGCTGATCTGGGGTCAAGGCTTTCTCCTTCTGAGAAATCTGGAGTAATTCCATTACCCAGTGCAGCTATTCCAGGTTTTAGCACATACAGTTCCTGACTAAACATGGACTCTGCAGCTGTCCTTGGCAGGATAATGATTACAAGAGATAATCTTCATGTTTCAAGAAGCATTGCTGACAGAACTTAGGAAGAAATGCCTTCTCTCTCTCACAGTAGCCAGAGTATTTCATAGCTATCCAGATGCATTATGAGAACTTTACGTCTTTCTCTAAAACAAATGGTGGAAAGCATTGTCAGAGAAAGCACAGACGGATTGTGTTTCTCCCTGCCATGTATCACTATGGTTAGATGAAGATTAAATTTCTCTTTTGTATTTAGGCAATCTTGCCTTTATTTTCTTACTAATAGCAGCTGGAGGAAAAATGCTATAAATCTGTTTATTATGCACTCCCCACATGACTACTCGGTACTTCTTATAAGCACCTCTAGTTCTGCTGTTGTTTAAATCAAGCATTGAACTCAGTGTTAATTAACAAAGTCAGGATCTGTTTGATGGCACTCCCCCTACTCCATTGGTGATCACATCAGAGGAGCGCAGGACAAAAGGTTACAAATACTGGCACCCTTTCATATTGACTATTTTACTGCCTCTGTGTCTGTGCTCAGATCTTTGCTAACTCCTGAAGATTTACATCTCCATCCATCCAAATCACTGTGCAGAGCTGGGTTAACCTTGACAAAGCTGTATCCTTCAGTGTTGAATTTAAAGCTGCAAAAATTGAGTTTCATCTTACAGAGCTCAGTGATTTCTTTTCCAAATCTGCCACATTCAAGAGCAACACACAGCAAAGTTTCCTCCTCTAGACATTACCAAGAGGAATATGAACAAATAAAGTGAACTCAGCCGTTGAAAGCACTGTGGCTTCACTTGGAGAAAAAGGATGTTTAAGTCATGCAGAACGGAGGAACTCAGGTACAGGGGCACTGCATCTGACACCAAAATGATCATGTTCTTTCTGTTAAAAGTCAAAAACAAAGCAGTTGGTGAGCTTTCTGTATTTGCTGCTAGGCAGAAAATATATACCCTTAGTTGCTTTCACTATAAATAATTTATTATCCACCATTTCAAGCCACATACCAGCTGCTGATTATTCAAGTTCTGTAATTGTTTCAGTTCCTTAACGCTTACCAGCCATTAATATCAAATAACAATAACCACTTAATAACCATTTATTACCAAAGAAATAGATTAATGACAATTTCAGGAAGCTTTCTCTTCAGGGAGAAGTGCTGCACCATGGGATGCAAGTGTTTAAAAATTTAGGTGCTTGTGACAATGACTATTAAGTTCTATTTCTGTGTGTGTGTTTGCAGACAGTGTTCAGCCCTGTAACGAGGTGACATCTCTGTCAAGAGCCTGTAGGTGCTGCCACAGTACCAAAAAAAGGACCCAGTGCTGCATTTGTTTCATTGTTGGAAAGAGACAGTAATCTTTATTTTCAAGTAAACTGCTATTCTAGCAGGGTTTTAAATAAATACTGAGAAGTAGTATTTTTCCTTTCCAGTTCTTTGGTCAACAGTTTAATTGCAATTTCTCAAAAAAAAAAAAAATCCATGCATCAACATCCTTTCTGAAAGGAGAAACCTCTTAAATACATGGTATGTAGAAATGTTAGTGTATTTTTTTTAATATAAAAAGGTTAAAAAATAAGGTTAAAATTCAACTTCAAATTGAAGTTATTCTGCTTTATTTCCTCACCTACCAAATCTCACTGGCACACAGATATTTGGYCTTCTTTAATGCTTGCAGAGAGGTCTCCCTCTCTCCCCCACAATTTCAAAAAATGATCAGCTACAAGGACTGGAAGCTGATGGAAATAATTTCAGTCTAGAAATGTAGGTAGGTTTAATGCAGCTGTTTGTTTAAAAACATTTTCCAGTGTTCTTTTTTACTTGCAGACCAAAGACTTAAAAAAAAAAAGGAAATCTTGCCCACCAGCAGCTCCCAAGGATTTTGCTTCAATGCCCCATCCCTCAGATGGGATAAAGCAGCACAACTTGAAAGAAATCCTGGTTTACGCTGAGGACTGGGTCTGAAAGCACTGCTCAGGGGACAGGATGCCGCTCAGCATTGGGATGCAGCTGTCCTCCAGACTCAGGTGCTCAGTACCCATCTCTGTGATCTATGGTAAGGCTTTGTCCCCATTATCTCATAGACAAGCACACAGAAAATCTGTAGAAATTGATTTTGTATTAAAAAAACCAATCTCATTTACATATACATCAGTCACAACTATAATTGCAGCAGCAAATGTTTGGAGATGCTGAGTCTGGGTGACTTACATTGTGCCAGCATCAGAGTTTCCAGCCTGRACGCAGTGCCACCACACCGTGCTCTGAGCCAGCATTGTCACTTCCAGAGAGACGCCCCAGAAGGAGCCGGCAGTTTCATGTGGGAAAGGGCAGTTGCCAGGACAGCTCCGAGCCAGCACTGTTATTATTTATGGTTTGGCGAGGAGGAGAGAGGGGGGGCCTTGTTTCTAATTTAAATTAGTCTATCTCCTGGTAAAGGCCCTCTCTGTGAGATTTAAGAGTCTTTTGGAGCCTGCTGAGAGGACAGGCGTAAATGAACTTCAGCAGGTACTGGTGTGCCTGCCTGGATAGCGACTTCAATTCTTCCTCTCTGCATCAGAGCGCCTGTGTCTGAAGAGATGAGGAGTTTGGTCAGCTGCTAAGGCCAGGACTTGGCAGGGAAAAGCTTGGCAGGACAGAAAACTTATTTCGTGATATTTCATTATGAGAAAGATTGTTGGTTCTCTTACATCTACTAATACAAGGAATATCATTGTTAGATGAAATTATTCTTGTATTTATAAAAATACCCAAAACTTCTCCCACCTTTCACTCCATATTCTATATTCATATTCTATATTCCATATTCCATTGTCCATATTCCTCTTAGTAATGTCTAGAGGAGGAGACTTAGAAAAACCTGTTGTAACACCTCACTTGTTTTTATCAGGCTAACCACAATGTGTCCATGCAGAAGACAAATGTTGTTATTATTTAAAATTCCTAGCACCAGCTTCCAAAAATGCTGACAAGTCACTAATCCCAAGAAAATGTATGGTAGTTAATTAAAAGTGAAACGTGCGAAGTTATCCAGTAGATTACAATCAACAAGATTCACTGAATGAACATTTTGTTCCTCACCACTGAGACAGGTTGTTTCCAACCCTTCCTCCTCCTCTCAGTGGGACATTGGGATAACGATGAGAGCAAAATAAAACAAATGAACAAATGTGGCCTCAGCCCCAGAAGCAAATAAATCATCTTTCAGAGCCAAGCACTTGGAGATACAAATTTCCATCTTTTTCAGAGCTGTCCTGCTGGCCAGGGAGRGGGTTTGTTCATTTTACTTAACCTTGAGTTGAAAACCTAACTAACTAAAAAAACTCCCAATAAGCAAAGGGAAATGATGATGCACCCTGAGGCAGGATGGGGTGCCCCACACCATGTAGTATGTAACTGGGAACACCACTCAGCAAGYCACTTGCCAGAGACCCTCTGTGAGCCATGGGGAAGAAGCCTCTCAAGGGGATCTATTTTCCCAACATCAGGCAGGAATGCCTGGGTGTAATAAGACATCTCTGTACATCACAGATGGTGTTGAAATGGTCTCTGCCTGATTGCTGAGGTGATGCCAGTGCAGCTCYGCTGCTGGTGGTGCAAGTGGTAACCAGCTCTTGTAGACACAGGGAGACATTCCCTCCACCTTACTAGCCCTGGCTGGTGCCACAGGGAGCAGCTCACACAGAGGGAGTGGGGGAAGAAGGAAAATGGTCAGAAATGGAACTACCATCTCTGCTTCATATCCCCAGAAATGCTCCCAGAAAAGTGCAAAGCTCTAGTGGGTAAAGTCAGCCCAGAGAACACTCAAAGTTCTCATCAACAAATCAGACTTTCATGGACCCTAGTAAAAACCCCATTTCTTAAAAGTGGGGTGATCTGGAGTGAACAGCTGGATGTCTCCATGTGTCTGTATGCACAGGTTTAGCAGGCATACAGGGTTTGCCCATGGTGAGAGAGAACATCACCCACATAATCTCAGAGATTCAAGACGAAGCAAAGTGAACGGCTCATATACGAGACCTTGGGAATGAAAGGAATGGACCATCAAGGTTGTTGTCATGCCAGCAGGGTGACCTTTACCTTTTTGAGCTATTTGCTGCCTCAAAAGCAAAGCTTAGTGGGATCCCAGCATGATTTGAGTTGGAAGGGACCATAAAGATCGCCTAGTGCCAACCCCCCTGCCATACACACTTCCACTAGACCAAGTTGCTTAAAGCCCCATGCAGGCCTGGTCTTGAAGACTTCCAGGGATGAAGCATCCACAACTTCTTTGGGCAACCTGTTCCAGTGCCTCACCACCCTCACAGTAAAGAATTTCTTCCTCATATCTAATCTAAACTGAGTCTTTCAATTTAAAGCCATTGCCCCTTGTCTTATGACTGCATGCCCCTGTTTAAAGTCAAAAGTTGCTCTCCAGCTTTTTTGCAGGCCCCTTTAGGCACTGCAATTCTGCTATAAGGTCAGCTCAGAGCCTTCTGCTCTCCAGGCTGAACAAGCCCAGCTCTCAGCCTGTCTTAACAGGAGAGGTGCTCCAGCCCTCTGATCATCTTTGTGACCCTCCCCTCTGGACTTTTTCCAACAGTTCCATATCCTTATTATGTTAAAAGTCCACAGAGCTGGATTCAGCACTCCAAGTAGAGCCTCATGAGAGCAAAGTAGCAGAGAATCACCTTTCCTGACCTGCTGGTCATGTTCCTTTTGATGCAGCACAGGACACTTTTGGCTTTCTGGGCTACAAGCACACATTGTTCACTTGTGTTGAGCTTCTTGTCAACCAACACCCCAAGTCCTTCTCCTCATGGCTGCTCTCAGTCCATTCTCTCCCCAGCCTGTATTTGCGCTTGGAATTGCCCTGACCCAGGTGCTGGACCTTGCACTTGGCCTTGTTGAACATCTTGAGATTTGCACAGGCTGACCTCTTAAGCCTGTCCAGGCCCCTCTGGATGGCATGCCTCCCCTCCAGAGTGTCAATCACACCAAACAGCTGGGTGTCAATGGCAAACCTGCTGAGAGTGCACTGAATCCCACTGTCCACGTCACTGACACAGATGTTAAACAGCACCACTCYCAATACCAACCCCTGAGGAATGACACCTGTCACTGGTCTCCATTTATGACACCTTCTAGATGTAGCMAAGAAAAAAATAAGCAGTGAATGGGCAAACAGTGCACCCATAACACCTTCATTCTTGAATTTCTCTTACAGGGGTCCTATCTCCTCTGACAGCCATAGCTAGACATGTTGTTTGATCTGGGGTTTTGAAAGGGAAGGGGGTTTTAAGATCCGTTAACCAGGACCATAGAGATGTGTCTCAGCAAAGTGGCAGCTTGTCATGGTTTTATGCTAGTTCCAACCAAAGGAGGCAAGAGCACCAGTGAATTGTGCAGACTAGCCCTGCATCTTGCCTGTCTCCTTGTAGCACTGAGATCTTTTTCACACAGCAACAGGCCTAGCATGGAAAATATAAGTTTTCTGAGACCCATTTTATTCCTTTAAACAAGGTCATTAGAAACAGCAGATGCTGTTCATCACACCTGATGTGCTTTGGGGAAGTAAATTTCAATGCATCATTTGAATAAAGCGAGGACAGCATTTATTAACTCAGCTGAACCTCTTCACCCAGCACAAGCTGAATTGCCCAAGATGCCATAAATTTCAGGGAATGGGAAGCTAAAGTTCTGAAGTTATTGTTTTACCATTGGGTACTGCAATTGAAACTATGTTTCATAATCCTCTCAGCCATACTTAACAACTTCCCCAGCAAACATAATCACAGATCACAGAATATGCTGAGTTGGAAGGGACCCACAAGGATCTCCACTAGGAGTCCAACTCCTGGCCCTGCACAAGAGTCACACCATGTGTCTGAGAGCATTGTCCAATCGCTTCTTGAGCTCTGTCAGACTTGGTGCTGTGACCACTTCCCTGGGGAGCCTGTTCCAGTGCCCAATCACCCTCTGGGTGAAGAACCTTTTTCTAATGTCCAGCCTAAACTTCCCCTGACAGAACTTCAGGCCATTCCCTTGGGTCCTGTCACTGGTCACCACAGAGAAGAGATCAGGGTCTGCCCCTCCTCTTCCCCTCACAAGGAAGTTCTAACTGCAATGAGGTCTCCCCTCAGTCTTCTCTTTTCCAGGCTGAACAGACCGAGCGACCTCAGTCGTTCTTCATATGGCTTCCCCTGAAGGCCCTTCACCATCTTCATTGCCCTCCTTTGGATGCTCTTTAGTAGCTTAATATCTTTCTTATATTGTGACACGCAAAACTGCCCCCAGAACTCGACGTGAGGCCACCCCAGAGCAGAGCAGAGTGGGACAATTCTCTAGCCCGGCTGGCGATGCTGAGCCTGATGTCCCCCAGGACACGGTTGGCCCCCTGGCTGCCAGGGCACTGCTGATTCATGCTCAACTTGTCATTGACCAGGACCCCCAGGTCTCTTTCCATGGCACTGCTCTCCAGCCTCTCATTCCCCAGTCTATACACACAACCAGGGCTGCCCCATCCCAGGTGCAGAATCCAGCACTTGGCCTTGTTAAACTTCACACAGCTGGAGATTGCCCAGGTCTCTAATTCGTCAAGGTCTCTCTTCAGGGCCTCCCTGCCTTTGAGGGAGTCGACATCTCCTCCCAGTTTTGTATCTGCAAACTTGCTCAGTATCCCTTTCAGTCCTGTGTCCAAGTGACTTATGAAAATGTTGAAGAGCACAGGGTGTAAGATGAAGCCCTGCAGAACCCCACTAGTGACAGGTTCCCAGTCTGATGTCACCCCATTTACTATAACCCTTTGTGCCGGACCTGTGAGCCAGTTGCTCACCCATCACATGATGTGTTTACCCAGCTGTTGTGGAGTGATTTATTATGATAGTCTATTCCACAATCCAGTGCTTATGCTCAAAAATGGATGCTGAACCTTTAAGGCCCAGGACCAGAGGTGTGTGGGGCCAGCAGCAGGGAGAGGCGTCTCCCTTTCGTTGCCRGGCGATTTGAAGCCTCACTGCCCAGGTTTTCTGCGGATCTGTGCAACACGGTTTTTCTGTTTGGCTGACTTGGTTTTTTGGCCCAGGCAAAAAACTTTTCCCTTCCCTGGCTYGGAGAAGCTGGAGTAGCAATCTTTTGGCTGCCTTGAGGTGAACTGAACAGCTGCTGCTCCGAGACCGGAGGAGTGGGACTGGTGGGAGTGTAGCCGCTCTGTTCCAGTCCCAAGCCTCAGAGAGCCAAGCCGGGGAGAGAAAGCACACCAAAGGCTCCAGCCCAGCTGTTTCATCTGCCGTGACTGCCGTGGAGAAGAGGTCGAGACCGGCTAGCCACTGGGTTCTCCCTTGCCACTGGAACTCCTCCGTGGAAGCTACACTTCCCTCAGGGTGAAAGCCAGCACCATCTCGCACCACTTGTCGGGAAGGGGTATTCCTCCAACATTGGCCCCATTCTCCAGACATTTTTTTAGGGTCTTTGTTTCTGCGTGTGGGGSGGAGCAGTGAGTTCTGACAGTTTAGCGTTTAACAGTTATTTGCTTTTTCCTTTGCCTTGTGGGTGGGCATTCTGTTTGTTAATAAACCGTTATTTTTTTTCACTTCATCTGCTAGTATTCATTTCCTATTAGTGGAAAGGGCTTGCTGGAACCCTTTTAGAGAAGAGGACTCATTCCAGAGGGTCCTCTCTTAAATCTGTYTCAAAACTGAGACTCCAACTGTGTGCTGGACATTGTGTTCAGAAGGATCCTGTGAGAGACAGTACCAAAAGCTTTACTGGAATACAAAAAGATTACAGCAACTGGCTCCCCTTGATCACCCAGGTGGGTTACCTTCACATGAAACGGAATCATGTTTGATATCAGGACTTTCCTCTCATGAAGTTGTACTGGCTGTGACCGATGACTGCTTTGTCTTCCAGGTGTTTTTCAATACCTCTCAGAATAACTCTCTCCATAACTTTACCAGGCACTGAAGTGATACTGACAGGCCTGTTGTTTCCAGAGTCCTTCTTCTTGCCCTTCTTGAAAATCGTGGCAATGTTTACCAGCTTCCAGTCAGCTGGGACCTCCAAATTCCCAAGACTGCTCAAAAATCATCAAGAAAGATTTTGTGATGTCTTGTAATTCTAATTATAAGGGGAAGAAGGCAGAGTTTCCATTATATTTATGGTTAGCGCCCTTTCTTCTAGAAAAAAAGAAATTGATTTCCAAGTACATTCACAATTTAGATTTAAATCATTTTCATTAGAATATTTAACATATATTGCTATAGAATTATATAACTGTAAAGTATTTAATTCCAGATCAGTTTATGGGTAAGGAAAAATATTCTGGTTTCACTATTCAACTTCAAATCAATTTTCCTGGTTTTATCTAAAACAAACAACTAGTGTGTGTTGGAGGAAAAGCATTCGTTGCGCGGAGCAAAGACTTTTCAGGTACCACAATTTCATCTCCCCATTTTTCTATTCTTGATCTATTATTTATGATTTATCTTCCATCAGTAACACTCTCTGGTCTGTATCACAACAGCACTTTCTTCCCCAAGTGACTTATGTCCAAATGAAGATAAAATGCACTAGTTTTGGGGGAGAAAGATTTGTTCTATTTAGATAGAGACACATATCTGAGCATAGACATAAAAACATCTCCTCTGACATTTAAAATGGGTTTTTGTTTGATGTTATAGAAGACTAACTGAGGCACAAACAACTTCGTGACCTGGAGTTCTAAGGTCTTTTTCAATCAAAATGGACAAAAAGGAGTGACGGCGGGTAGGGAACAGAAGAGCAAGACCAGCATCTTGTTACTTACAGAGAACATCTGTAGAATAGGAGGCATCCACAGAGAGGAACTGGGCTGCACTGGTGAAAGGGAAAAAAAATTGAATATAAAAGAGTGTACAGAGGAAATTAATATTCATGGAGATGAGTTTAGACTGACAGCTGAGAAAGACAGTTTTGGCAGACACAGATGAATTAGAGTAGGATGACGCAAGTGTATGTGGGATTTTTTTAACCTTCACTCTTCACTTCCACTATTTTTCAGTTAAACATAATTTCCCTTTGCACAATATTTACAATCTCCACTCTGGTTGAACAAGGCTTCCAGCAGGCTTCCACAAATAGTTGCTGGAAGTCTGAAGGATGTAACTTCATATGTGGTAATATCAGGAATCCTGTCCTTCTTATTGGATTGAGTGCTGGACTTTCATCTAACACAAGATAATACATACTKATCATGGTAAAATAACAGAATTTGCCTGGTCTCAGTGAGGAGGCAAGATCTCGCTCTTACCCTGTGGTCAAATCTAGAATGAACTGCTAAAAACATCTTCATTTCTAAGTAAGACTTCTGAAATTAGGAAGCAGAGATGTGTTCACCATGACAGGTGTTCATTGCACTTGTCACCTTCCTCATGTCCCCAAACATCCGCAGGTCTCCTGTGCAAGCACTGCTGTTGAATTTCTGCACATATTTTTCTTAAACCTGATAGCACAGAAAGCCTTCCTGTATATCTCTGGAGAAAGACAAGGCTATAATAGCTGGAAATCGTTACAATTCTGATTTCTAGAGGTTCTTAAAGTCGAAACCTTCCCTGAAATGTAATAACATGTTTTACTGGGACTGAGAACAGAAACAGAAATAGAGCCATATGCCAATTTGTGTATCATTAGGCCCATTTAATTGAATTAATTTAGAGATAGATATATGACAGGATGCTGCACATGCAGCTGTAAACAATAGAGCTGCTGGGTGCCGAGCTGTGGCAGCACAGCTCTCCTCCTGCCCACCTGACACTGCCCATCTCTGCTGGCAGCTCCATGTGTGCTGGACCCACCATCCTTGTTTCTTGCCTGGGCTGAAATTGTCTCCCACTGAATTTACGGATACGTCCTGCGGTCCACACCAATGTCACCAGGATTTCAGCCTCCAGCTTTCCTGCGCTGCCTTCTGCATCTCAGATGGGGTCTTGCCATGCTTCCTGAGCCCCGGTTCCCAATGCTTACATTTGAGATGTCTGAAACTAAGTTTCTGGCTTTGTTTTTTCCTGAAGTCATTCATCTAAACCACTGCATGTTCTTATAGCCCAAAAAGGTTGGGAAGATGGCTGTACCCTTTGTGAGCCTGCTCACTGCTTAGAGCTGGGAAGGACACAGCAGGCCCTGTCCAGTTCCTTCCCAGGTGCAGGCTGTTCCAGCTTCCCTGGCTGAGCTGTTCAAACCCTGCTCAAGGCTCACTATTTATCTCATGTCCCTGGGCACAGTCAGCTCACAAATACGCAGCACTATGAAAATTAAATCGAATTTAATAGCTAACTAAATATCACCATGGGCATTTTCTGATTGCATTGCAGTGGGAGGGGACCAGCTGCTGCCATGTGCCATGTAATCTCCTATGCTGGAATGCAGCAACTCTTTGAACAGACATCAATGACAGATCTAAAACTTGGCTTTACACAGCCTAGATGTCATAGACTTTTTTTCTGTTTAGATTAATGTAAGAGTGGATAAAGTCTTCTATCTTCGTCTTGCTGATCCTCTCTTTGGATGTGGTAAAGGAGTGGGCAGACATTTTTTAAAAGTACTGCAGGCTTTTAGAAGTATTGAAAGCCTAAGTGATTTCTGCTTTTAGATGTCTGCAATATCTTCTAATTATTTCTCTCCTGCTATGTGGAATTTTGGGGTTTTTTTTTTTTACATATGATTTTTCCCTCTTGATGTTATAATGTCCATACACTCCCTTGTTTTTTCGCTGTCTCTAATGAATAGATAAAGCCTGCAAGAAAAACATTATCTGCAAGAGCTCTATCCATTCAGCACAGGAGCCCTACGAGGAAACAGAGAAAGCACTTGTAAAAATTAATGCTTTTCATTTGATCATTTGAGCAGATTACCTGGAAAATTCTGTTTTGCATCAGTAATGAGATGTGAAGAACTGTATTTGTTAACACATGGACTTGATGATCTGAAAGGTTTTTTCCAACCTAAATGATTCTATGATTCTATGTAAACTCTCACTGACATCTAATAGAGTGTCATAAAACTAAAGAGCACCTGGCCTGTTGCAGATTGGTTGCACAGGGTGATAAAGTTTTGAATGTTCAAAGACAAAGGTCCCAGTCCAATACATTTCCTATAGTTCTACACAGCAGAAAGAAAAATAAGATTATAAAGAGCCTCAAACATTATCTATTACAGGACTGGCTGATCTCTTACTTGTGAACACAGAACACACAAGGATTTCAATGTTCTCCTAAGACTAAGCACCAGCTGCAAATGTGGACCTCTCCCATGTAGACCCTGACTGTCTGCTGCATTATGCAGGAGGTGGGAGAATTGGGGCATCTGTCTCTTGATCTCATCACTTTTGTATCAAAATAACCCATTGCTTCAACTCCATTACTCAAAGCTCTCCTTCCTACACTTCATTTTTAATCTCACTCTTCAGGAAAAGGCATTAAGTGAAGAAAGTAAGCCACAAAGTTCGGAGTGTATCTGAACCTCTGCAAAAAATAGAAATGGGTGAGGTCAAGAATCATAGAATCACATAATCATTAAGGCTGGAAAAGACCTCCAAGGTCATTGAGTCCAACCTTTGACCAAACAGCATGACTTCAATTAAACCATAGCTCTAGGTGCCACATCCAGTGGTTTCTTGAACACTTCCAGGGATGCTGACTCCACCACCAGCTCATTCCAATGCTTGACAATCTTTTCAAGTGTGAAGAAATTCTTCCTGATGTAGAGGAAAACAGCAAATAGGATGTCACTGGGTTACGTGAGGAGCTACCAGGGTGCTTTTTGACTAGAAAATCTAACAATTCCAAACTGGTTTTGCCAGCATGTAAGGTATAGGATCAGACTGAAGAATCTTTGTGTACATCCTTACCAGAGCATCCTCACCTGTCTTGAGCACTCCTGAGAATTTTCCCTTGGAAGTCTCTTTTCATGGTGTCTCCAGTTCAGGCTTCTTGCAGGCATGTCACCTCTTCTCAAACCTTGACCAACTTCCCTTTACTTTGCTTAGATTAAACTGCATATGTCCTGTCATTCTTCCAGATTCTTGGCCTGTAAGAGAAAGTTTTTGCACGTTGCTTCTTCATTCCTTGCTTTTTGCTAGGACTTTTCCATGGCCTTAATGCCATCTCATGCAAGCAGTCTTAGAAGCCCTGCTGTTTTCCTGTACTGTGTCTTTCCCACTGTTCTATAGTGCTTGCACTTGAAGCATAGATTATCCAGGCTAAGACTCTCCATTTTTTGTATCAATCTTTCCAAACTAAACCTGGAGACAGCGACCTGTTAGGAAACTGCTGCTACCATGTTCACTGAGCCTGCATGTTTTAGCTCATTGGTTTTTTTCAGTCAAGGGCATTGAGACCCGTGGTTCCCAGCTAACACCGATGTGCAAAAAAAGAATCTGTCTGCAGACTAGATGCCATAGAAAAACTCTACTCATGTTTTTATTTCAACTTTGGGGGCAACTCTACTGGTGGTGACACCATGAATGCTTTGTAATTATATTAATAGTCCAATACGGATAATGTCCTTTAAGTATAAATCTGGCTTATGGTATTTATAGGTACCAAACTTTCATAAACTCACCAGAATTCCATTTTAACAGGCACAGATTTTCCGAAGTGTCACACCGGACGTTCAAGGCATGTGTATGGTCTTGCAGTATCTTTTTGCACAACTAGCACAAATATTCTGTTTGCCAAAGAGTATCCTAACATGCAAAGTGAAGCTTAATGGCTGCACTGCAGTGGAACAGCACAAGTTGCAGCATTTTAATTGCCTCTTATTTAGGAAATGGCACAACATAATGAAGTGTTTGGATTTTGGCCATGGCTCCAGTCTTCCATGTGGTTCTGTCCTCAAAACCCAATATGAGATCTCAGAAACCCATTTGCACTTTCTGTCTTTTACAGAGCCTGGTAGCTACTGTTTTAGGACAGCAGTGCTTTCAGGAGCAAATTTTCTGATGCTTGTGGGTGCACAGGGCACAGACAATTGCACACCCACCACCTACACATTTCATAAACCTGCTTATTATTTACCCTTAATTGAGAAGATACGCTTTACCTTTCTCCTTTCTCTTCCACACTTCTCACTCTATGATACATTTTGCATATGTGCGTCCTTTCGGTGTGGATATTTTGCATTATGCCTTGCTGAGGTTTCACAAAATGAAAAGCATCTGTCTCCACATGCCAGACAGGTTCCTGCTCTTACAGAGTGCTCAGCTACAGGGACAGCTGTCAGGCAATCCCTTTTCTGGCTTTCTCTATAGGAGACCTCTTGTCTGAAAGTCAGTCGCTTCTGTTGCCCTCTCCAAGCCTGCAGGGGAGATTTCCTTTCTGATGCTGAAACCCCTCTTCCCAGACATTGTATGACAGGAGTTGTGCACTTGAGTCTACAGCACAAAAAAAAGTATGTGCAGACCTGAGACAAATCTGAGTTATAACTGAACCTCACAGCAGCCATGGGAAGCAAGAGGTTATTAGCTTAACTGAGGGACGGGGAAATTGAGGCAGCTTCCCAAGGTCAAACTGTGGAAGAGATTGATGAATAATCTAGTAGCCCAGACCTGAGCTCTCATTTCCAGACCATTTTTGCCTCTTAAGATGTGTGGTAGAGCAGCATCGGAATTTTGGTGTAGAATTCTATTAATAATCAGTAGTCAAAAATATGGCACATTTAGCAATAACAGCTGGAGGGAAATGTAATAATTTCCTTTATAATGTATTTCCTTCTGTTCCACAGTGTTTGATATTAATTAAAAGAGACCCCTGAGCAGTGCAGAACAGCAAAAACCTCCATCAGTCATAGCTCAGAATATGCTAAAACTTGGTTTGTGTTAAACTTTCAGGCATGGCTTTTGGTTTAGGTTGAGGGTGTATTCTGCTTTTTGTCAGCCTGGTTTTAAAATTCACATTTCCTGGCAAATCAACTGAGTCACCTGAGGGCTCTCAAATCCAATCAAAGAGTGAGTGAGTTCTTCAAGATTTGCTGTCTTGCTATTTTTTAATTCTGTATCAAATAATTTATATGGAGCTTTACCTATGTTATAGTTCACTGATCCAAATAATTTCAAAGGTTTTTGGCAAAATAAACCTCCAGTGAAAAATATTCTTMGTTAATAGCTAACATAAGAAAGACAGTAGTATTTTACCATTGGTATAAATTGTGAGTTAATTTTAGAGCTCTGCCGAAGCGAAAATAATATTATTTCAAGTCCCAGGCCCACGGGGCAGATTGTCTGCTGTGGGATTATACAAAGACTGTATAAAGACAATCGGTCAGGAAAATGCAGCACCTCCTTTATCATGGTCAACTCTGGACTCGCAACAGATTCAGAGCTATATCCTCCCTGAGGACCTCTAGATAAGCAAACTTTCAGGTGGATCATCAGCTTGTAGGCAGGCTGACCTTCCTCTTGTAATTTGTGAGACAAGCTGAACAAAAGCTTCTCTAAAACGAACTTGCCCTTCTCTCCATCCCACCCCTCTCACTGCTCAGCACAGCCCTGTTTCATGTATTTGGTGTGTCCAGAAAAGCTGGTAAATGAGCGGTGCTTGGAGTGCAATTGCTTTGGGAGATCTGTGACCAGACCTGGCCCGTGCCTAAGAAGGCAGCACCAACACAATCTCTCATGGCCCTCTTGGAGCTGGACACATGTGCCCTCTCCTCCTCACTGGCCCCTGACAACCTTTGGCCTCCAGGCAATGTTGCCGCAGTTATGATGCTGTGGTTCACACAGCTGTCGACTAAGGGCCTCCTGCATCAGAAGGCTGTACATACAGATCACATCAGCAGCTCATCTCTGCTCCTCCATGCTGATCCTTTCCAATTAGGGAAGACATGGCAGCTTTCTTGGAGCGGTAATTTTCAGAGACAGGAGTCTAGGAGGAGAGTTTGAAACCTGTATCACTATGCCAAACATACAGAGATATGGAGAAAACAGCTGAAGTGATGGCTGAATTCCAAACTCCTCCTGATTTCAAGTGAGATCCAGGCACACATTTCACTCAAGTGTAGATCTGTGACAGAATGGAGCAATACTTCCAAAACTTGTAAGGATTATCTGTTCTGAATGCTAACACTACACGAAGTAATTCTTTGTACTCATTAACTTGTTTGTACTCATTACTCTCAGAGACTTTGAGAAAGTATATGACACTAATCCAATAAATAAGTTATATGACACTGCTGAAATGATACCTCTSCAGGTGAAAATGCATTATTTGGGCAAATGTTGGTGAGACAGCTAAGGGAGCTTCCTGCCAGCATCCAAGACCCAAAACAGGAGCACAGTGACAGGATGGCAGCAAACTCACAGCGTACCACAGCCAGCACCCCTTCCAGCTCTGTGTGCACCTGCCCTCATCACTTCTTATCAGGAACAATCTTTCACAAACTGTCCCTTTGTAAGTCTGCCTACAGAAGCAGTTCCRTGCCATGAGATATATATTCATCTCTCTAAATATGCCTGGATACATAACCAATGGCACAGCAGTTATAATTTTGTACATCTCAAATCAGTAATCTCACTCCATTGCATTATGTTCTAGCTGCAAGCCATAATGCTGCCAAAACTCTAAAAATCACAGGGTTTAGTTTTCTCATATTTTTAGACATATAATGACAGACAGATACTTTACACAGGCACACCTAAAAGAAGAAATAGAAGACCACGAATATTTTAAATAGGCAACTAATACAGCAGAGCATTTACTCTGGAGATCAATATAGATTTTGATAGGAAAATGATGTCCACCCCTAAATAGAAATTATAAAAGCAGGAAAACTAAAGTACCACAACAAACACAATCAGTATTCAGAATTAATAGTATTTGTATTTATTGCTGGGTGATACTTGGTTTTCCTGGGAAAAAGTACTTCACTGTGATTTGGACCCAATTTACAATTTCAAAACACTTACCTTATATTAAAATATCTAAGCTAATTAAAGAAGACTAGGATGACATAAGATTCTATATCGCTTTGTCCCCCCTTTTGCTGTATTCAGCTGGGGCYGGAGCGATCTGCAGGGTTTCTCGCAGTCCACACAAGCTGACAGCTTTTTACCACAGGCAGTTTCACAGGGGCAGCAGCGAAGGCAAAAGGAATGAAAGAGGCCGGACTCTCTGTAACCATATTCTGAGTTTATTTCTTCTCTGCCCAGGAGGACAGGGTGCATATCTTGAAGGGGTTAGCAGAGAGACGCTTTTCCCGCTCTGYCTCTGCTGCTTTAAGGGGTAKRGATAACAGTGTGCAACCAATGAGCTTAGAGATACATGAGAGAAAACCAATGAAGCATCTTCAGAGGAAGAACAAATTCAAACTCACTAATGACAATACAGTTAGAGAGAATTTCAAACCAAGCTGACCTGTTACAAAGCTTAAGACTCTGTGAGGAGGAGAAACCTAAAGTGACAGCATCTAAGAAATATTGCTCTGTGGCAAACTGAACTAAAGCTGGAGCACCGCAACAATTCTATAATTAAGTAGGCATTATACTCCCATCAGCAGAAGTGAGCAACTCTGCATTCCACAGATCAAAGAGGAAGATGGTGACCTACATTTTCTCCTTCCTGAGGAAGGAGCAGGAGCTGATGGAGCAATTTTTGGTAACAGACCCCAGCAGGGTGGAATGGTGCTGAGCTGCATTTGGGGGAGACTCCAGACCAGCAAAAACAAGCTCTGGTGGTCTCTAGCATAGCATGGGGGAAGGCTATCCTCTGACAGGGACCTATCCAGTGGCTCTTGAGGTGAAGAATTACATTTTTCATAACATAGTCTCAACACAGTAAGATCCTGATCCAAATTCAAATGAAATTACATATTGCTGCTGACTTCTGGAAATTCCGAAGTTTTAAAAATCTTGCCGTATTCTCCAGAACTGATTTTTTAAAAGATGCTTTATTTAATAACAGTATCTACAGCCTGTCAAAGGGTTCAAAAATGCCTGTCCACAGTTTTGGTGACAGTTTACCCTTAAATCATAAGGCCAAAATCACTTGTCTGTGGCTAAGGTGTTCTCCTAGCAATGTGACTGAGAAGCCCTTCTCAGCTGACAGGCTCCCAACAGTCCCACTGACATTGTAGTGGGGATTTTGGCCTCTGGACAGTCAGAGAAAGACCCCTCTTTGTGAGCTATGAGTCAACTCAATTACTGAAATTGAACTGTTTCCCATTTATGCATAATTCTTTAGGCATAATTTAAATTTGATAGAAAAGGAGAAGATGTCCCATTTTTATCTCCGTTCCTCCAGTTATACAGTTGCCCAAACATATTAGGCCTCCGAGAAAGAGATTAGCCTGAAACAAAGATTAATAGTTTCTGGAGAAAGAAAGCCTCTTTCCTCCAGATGATATCATCAGTAACTCAGTGTAGCAGTTAAACCTTTCCTTCTTTCCCAATCAGACCAGCTGCACCAATCCATTTCCAAGATCAGCCTGACCCACAAACATGACAGATGAACTAAAAGAAAGGAAGTGGTTTTTTCTAGCAGTTTGAATTTTGCACACACTATTGTTCATGAAAGTTCAAGTGAACTCAAGTGATCTCTTAAATCCCAAAGCACAGAAGGTGTAGACATAACTAATAATGAGAACTAACTACACTGTGACACCAAACCCATCTGGTTTATAGACCTGAAACAGCCTGCCCTGTAACAGAGCACCATTTCTTGAATGCAGCTTTATTTTCTTTTACATACATTTCTGAGATGATAAACAAGGCCATAAGAGAAGACARGGGACCCATGGGAGTTGTGCTTCATCCTGAATTGGCAGCTGAAGACCAGGTGAGGCACCCAAGTAAGCCAAGATATCTGTGTTTACGCAACACATTGACATCCTTCTTGTTTCAGTGGATGATCAGGAGTTATCTTTCTGCACTCGTTCACAATCTATGTTCCACTGCTGAAGAAAAAATCCCATTTCTTTTTTTTTAGTAGCTCTACATCACTTCTCACCATCTTCCATTAATATAATTGAGAAAAGAAATCATAGGGGTGGTAAGATGCATAGCCAAAATTACTCATCTTTGAGGTCTGCTATGGATTCTTTTTTCCTGTATCTCATTTGAGCCCTATGACTCTTTCAGCAGCCAAATGTGCCCAGCAGTTAAAAAATCAATAGACTCCTATTGAAGAGTAAGTGTCTTCCCATCTCTTGTGTTGATTTGTTCTATAACCTCTGACAAGACCACTTTCCTCTTTGGTTCTCATTTTGACTGTGAAACTGTGTGCAATAACAGTCCAAAGAATGCAGTGGCAATTCTCAGTGTTGGGCAGCAGAGTCTCTTCTCCACTGAGCAATGTCCAGCAGCAGCAAATTAGAGGCATTTGCCTCCTCTGGTCATCCTGCCCTTGCCGACCTTGGCCAATGCTCTTTCTGGAGAGCCCCATGAGACCCTCAGGGCAGCATCATGCAGCTGAGGAGCGAGCTCTGGTGCATGTCTTGCAGGCCTTTCCCTTGCCAAGGCCTGGTGAAACTGTCGGCTGAACAGGCATTTGCCAGCACAGAACTTGCTACAGAGCTAAACAGGACCTATGCTTATATTATCACTGTAAGCTAGAGCCAACTCTGTAAGTAGATGGGTAACTGCAAGCCTTGCTGGCTTTATCATCACAGTATTTCTGAGAACTGTGACAGCTGCGTTAAAAAACGGGATCATTTACATGGATCCTGTGCAAGATCATAAACCAGTTTTTTTCCAGACTTAATACTGCTTCATAATCTCTAGCATTTAGCACCCATACTGTTTGGGTTSCAAGTGAGCTAATTTGTCACCCTTATGGCTTCCACCAGCAGTAGGGTAAGAGCAGCAGTTTTAATTAAAAGTTTATATGCAAATGTATCTCAGAATTTCTGTGTGACAAATGGTTCTCCTCATCCTGTGGTTTCCCTGCTGCTGGTCAGGACAAAATTCTTGCCTTTGCAAAATTGCACATTTTTGTCAAAATACAGGAAGACTGCAGCGATTCTCACACTTATCTTGGACTTCTGTATGAGAGGTAAATTTCTTTCTGCCATCCCTACTATTTTATTTGTTTAGGGCTTCATTTCACAGATTATACTGTCTGAAATTAAGGCATCTGTACCTTCACCTCACCAGTCTGTAATTGCTTTAAAACACAGACTATTTTCTTCTGCATCAACGCCTAGTACAACAGATATTCCAACATTAATATACTGGAAAAATATAATAAATCTTTAATGTATTTTCTTTTAAAGTAATTTTATAACATTATGACATATAGTGAAATAAAATGTCCAGAGCTATAATTGTACAAGCTAAGTTAATGGTAAAAAATGTGAGAAATTATACAAATAAATACATGTCTAATTTAAATGGTGTGAGTGTGTTGTCTGAGTGGCTATTTATTTCTTCTTTTTTTTTTTTCCTTGTATTAGCTTCCATTTCTGATTCTTCCCTTTCCATGCAGCCCACTAAGATGGACTATTCTCTTTTCTTACTTTGTGGCTACCTAAACCAGGTATTTGCTATAATTGCTGATGTAAATTCTTTCCATGAACTTACAGGTTTGGAGTGATTTTTTTCAAAATCAGCATATTGCAGTAGATTAGTCCAATACCATCTATGCTTTGTGCCATTCTGTTCAATGCAAATTCACTGCCACTTAGTCTTGGATCAGCCCAGATGAAGTCTATGCAGTACAGTCTTCTGCATTCAGGTGCAGTGCTTCAAATACATGCAGACACTAGTGTAGCTATTTCAATGCACAATTATTGAACTGCAGGCAGCTGTGACATCCAAAAACTGCATGCACAACCCTCTGCAGTGCCGCATCTGCATCGATTAAAAGATTCCACATCAAGCTAGTGTTTGCGTATTTTTTGTGCTCTGCACCTGCACCTGTACGTGTAACAAGATGTACTAAAAGAGGAGTTATAGATTTGTTGCATTTCTCACTCTAGTGATTGTAAGTTATGCCCATATGGGCACTCCATTTCTGTTCCTCTTAGAAGGAGAAAGAAATATCCTATTTACCCTTGTTGGCACATTGAAATCAGCAAAAAGGAACAAGATATGTGCTCAAGAAAATGTTTGCCTATTCTTAACTCCCAGCACACAGTCAAAGCTCAGAACTTCAACAGTTCTTGGTGTGGCAAAGAACTCCCAATGTGAATCTCTCCTGATAGTTGTTAAGGTCCCCCCCTTATTCTTCCAACCTATATCAAATTTTCTATTGTCTTATTTTCCAATTTGCCTGTTTTTCACCTCTGACAGTCTTGTTGCATAAGTTGTTTTTGCTCCAGTAACAATGAAGAATGAGATTGTAATTGTTAGGAGATGTTTCCTAAATTGTTTCTTTTATCATCTCTCCCAGTATTTTTTTTCTAAGTTTTTCCATTGCCTTTGACTTCATTTGTACATGTGATCAAATGACGTCAGTATTTAGCAAGTTCTTCACCCTCTTAATTGGTGTATGCTGTGTTTGAAAACACAAAACCTTAAATGATTGTCTGAACAACCTTCTTGCCTTCCACAAGTGTTATTTCATTTGCAGCGTATAACCACATGGAGTTCTGAATGAGTAGCAGTTTCATTAATCCTGGCAATGAAGCTTTTTCCCTCTGCATCCACATCCTTCTTCTCAAAAGTCCATTAAACAATTATGTTGGCCCAATTGTCAGTGGTGACCTTAAAATTTGCTGCTTAGACCAACGAAAACCATTTTTCTGATCTGTTCATTGTTATTTTATCAGTACAGTTTAAAACAAAAATCTTTAAAAAAAAATAAGTACATTTATTTTAATGGCTTAAATACACATTTAGAGTTCATGAAACAAGTAAAATACACTAATCACCTTAGGTAGCTGGATGGACCTGGGAAAACAGCAATAACAGATGAACCAATTATCAGATTAATAATATTCCTCTGTATATAAGGAACATTGACACCATTTAACACAGAAGCAAAAATGAAAAGACAGAGAATTAGATAATGCCCCTGACTGTCAAATGCACAGAGGTCATTAATCCTAAAATACTCATGTGGTATTTACAAAATACTTAGCCAAAAGTCCAGCTATTGTGTTCTCTGCCTGCTTTTATTATTCTTGGAAGGATGCCCCATTATGTCAGCAATGAGGAAAAAGACACATAGTTTKGGGATTTGTCCATGGAAAGAGAGGAAAGCAGCAAGATGTTACAAGAGGGCCACCACAGGCTGCAGCTGTTTGCACTGCCAGATTTAAAGACCCAGCTCCAGAAGAACCCGCCAGGAATACAAGCCACGAACAAGTGCAGTTTTGCCAGCAAGAAAGTCAACAGGCTTCAACTTACACTCGCAAAATGCTTCCAAAAGATTCTTTCCCTTGCGGTTTGATAGAACCATGGTGCTTTATGTAATGATATAATGTAATAATGTTACAGTTGCTTCCTGTTTTGATGAAAGTGCTTTGTTTAGGACTGGAATATGAGTAGAAGTTGACATACAGAGAACCAGGAGGCTCAAGTTTACCACATGGTGTGACCAAGGACCTCAGCCAGGAAGAGCACAGAGGCCTCCAGCTCCATAGCTGCTTGAGAGCCACATGGTGCAGAGCTCTRTCCTGATGAAGGCTGCATGTGCCCTTGAATAACCTGTCTTACAAGGTCTAGACAAACAGCTAGATCATTCCAAGGCACTTGCTGAAATCTGTTCTAGTAACTGAGAGCCCTGTTTCTTATTTATTCTTGTTTGGAACTTCTCTTCACTCTTGTTTTAATTTGAGAGCAATTTTCTGCTGAAATGTATGGATGGGCAGAATGCTGCAAAATAGATAAATGTGAGATGAGAGTTAGAAGTACCAAACATTTCCTGCCGGTTTCTGTGTCATAATGTAGATGGGTGCTTAGTTTCAAAGTCGTTGCTGAATTCTTAATAGTTTCTTTTTGCTGTGCCAAACTGTCCTTTATACCAACTGGCTGACAAAGTGATGTTCCCCCTAAAACTAACTGAAGACAGTAGATTTGCAGCATTTTGGAGGTGCCATATCTCAAGATGCTGTCACATCCTTCCTTCTAGCAATAGAGATACTATTATACCACAGTCAGTCAGTTTTTCCATTTTTAAAGCTAAATGGAAGAGGAATAGTACAACACTGGTAGGGCTGAAAGATGGCATTGTACATTGGGTATCACGTAAATGTGGGCTTGTGTCAGGAATTACTTTTTCTCAACCAAGGACAGAGGGCAAAAAGCCATTATTCACTCTATATATCAAACAGTAAAAAATCATCCCTAGCAGACTGAAGATGGAGCTGGAATTTGATTGTCACACTCACAGATTGTCAGCCTAAACGAGATCAGTGCTATATAAGCATCGAGGACAACAACTACCTGCTATTACAATGTACATATAAGATATTATTTTTATACAAAAATTTGACATATGTCCACTCTAATGGGGAAATTTAGATTTGCATGTCATTCAAAACTSTGTCATAACATATTTATTTCTTGCAGATGATTAGCACATCTTGGAAGTATTTTTCTAAAGCTGTTTCTTACAGATGACTGTAAGCCTAATAAAGTTCTATGTTGTTGTTAAGCATGCAGTGCTGTCTGCTTAACTGTGAAAAACAGAAATGAAAAGCAGAGAAGATGCTGTGTCTTTGCCAAAAGGTTTCATTTAAGTATTAAAAAAAATCAGCAAGCAATAAACACAGGTCCTCATGTTCCCAGACAGAAACCAGAGAGTTTTGCATGTAAGTGGTTATTTAACATAGTGAATAAATCAATCCTCCCAATATATTTCATCTAATTAACAAAGTTCAATTACCTTATGTGATCTACCTGTTTCCTCAGATCAGGTGTTTAAAGAACTGAACAAAATTAGCACTGAAAACACTAAATTATCAGTGGGAAAAAGCCCATGTTCATTGTCCATGAACAACGTGTTTTAGCAGCTGTTCCTTAAATCRGAACTGAAATAATGTGAGCCCCACTTCTGCCTTCCTTCATCCTGAGCCCGGGTTGCTCTCCTGGGTATCTTCCACACATGCAAGTCAGTTTGCACTGTTTGGTGCTTACTTCGTGTAAAAGTGAAGCTGTGTAGTGTCAGAGGATTCCAGCAAACTGCACTGACACACATCATCTGTACTACACTTTTGAAATCTGCATTCAAACAAATTTGAGAAGCTGACCACCCTGTTTCTTAGGTGGCTTCAAAATCTGCAAGTGCTGAAAGTGGCAGTGAATTGTTCCTAAAGGGGGAGTTTGACATCCTGATGTGTGGGAAGATGTCCTGTCCAAATAAACGAGAGACTATTAAGAGCAGYGCCACTGGGAGGAGGCCCTGGGGGACTAGATTTGCTTGGGGCAAACTATCTTCAGTCATTTCTATCTAATTTCTTCATGGAGAAGTTCTGGAGCTATTGCTGTACATCTCCTCTCTGCAGAGGGACATGATCTCAGCTGCATCACAGTAGTACTGTTCCAGAAATGCAGACATGAAGCATGAAAATACGGTATCAACCACAATATCCATTATCTTTCATAACTCTCTCTGTTYCTTCTTTGCCACCAACCCAACATCCCTGCGTATCTCTGCAACGCTCTGGTGTTCTTTCAGCCACTCTTGCTCTCTAAAACATGTCTACACACCATAAACACATCACGTGGTGTTAGGAAAATGTCCTCTAGTGTATTCAAGTACTTTATCACCTTTATACATGGACAAAATTAAGCATCATCCTGGGCAAATAAAAGTTTTATGGTAACATAACATCAGCTGAGGAAATGTCAAGGAAGGACTTCAGCACTCSTTCTCTGTAGAGGGCTCGGAGCTGTGGGGTGCACTGCCAGCAAGCCCAGTGCTACATACACACACACAAGCAAGCTCTGTGGGCACAGGCATCCAAAGCTTTTAACATTCTGGGAGAGGTCTGTGCATAGAACTTGATTTGCCTTCTCAAAAGCACAGGATGAATGTTGGCACCCAGTAGCACAGACAGGATGGTGACTTGGTGCATGTAGCAGTCACATCCCTCAAAGGCAGTGCTTCCAGGACTGAAAAAAAACCTGATGAGCTGAAGGAACCCTCTGAGGAGAGGGAGAGAAAGAGCAAGAGGAGATGCCTTCACTGGGACAGGTAATAAATGTGGTATTGAAAATGGAGAAGTATTAAATGTATTTAAACACTATAGCATTTGGCAAAAGATATACAGTGAAGTTCTGAAGATGTATGATCAAAGTAATAGGTTTTTTTCCCATCTATAGAAAATGGAAAACACCTTCCAGTTTAYTTTAAGGTGAAATCTTTTGCAAAGACAAAACCTGCATTACACTGTTAAGCATTTACAGTGATACTTCTAGGACTTTAATTGCAGAATACAGAAGGAGAAGCAATATTACTGAGCAATACTCATCTAGTTTTCTTTGAAGCCAATGGTAGACTACTACTGTCATCAGTCAGAAACAAATTGGGCCTTGAATATGTACCYATTTAAGTAAATTGCTTGTTAGCTTCTCCCATCAAATCTGCAGTTGAGCCTACCATTGCCAGGCTGAGATAAAATCCACAGTCATTTAGAGAGGCAACAGTTGCAGAATGTTAACTGCTTTTCTTCTCTCCTTCCTTCAACCACTCCATAGAGGGAAAGGCAGGCAAGGCAAGGCAAGGCAAGGCAAGGCAGAACCAGCCAGCACGCAGCTCTGGCTGACAAGAAGTCATGGTCTCTGGCACCCCAGTGTTGCCATTGCTGGACATGAACTGCGTTTACAGTGTCTCAGAACAGAGGCTTGTATGACCTCCTCTGACTAAATTTGTCTTGCCCCGCCTGGAGCTTTGTTTTTACTTGGTTTTCTAGTTTTCACTTAGTTGGGGTTTTTTTCTGACACACAATCTAATTACTGGATCATAAGGTGCAGCTTTTTTGGACCTCTCRAAAGTCCAGATACCTGCAAGAGAGTCTCTGAATTGTGGGATTATGTATGAACTCCAAGTGCCAGACTGCCTGGCTGTCCTTGTTGTCCTGTCTGAGAAATAACTGAGAAGACAATAAACAGTTCCTAATAGATTTTATTGCTGGAGAATACAATATGGTTTTTCATCAGCACGATTACCAAAATGAATGTAAAATTTTCCCATTCCACAAACCTCTTAAAAAGCCCTACATGGAGTAAAAGGGTTAATAACTCAGCTTCTCCTGTGCCTGTAGACATTAGTTTTTATGGCTAAATGTTAAATTTTACAGTTACATACATTTTATATGCACTGATTTTTATTGCTTAGTCAGTTCTGCATTTATGAATTTCTTCAGACCCTTTAGCTACTTGAATCTGGGAATGAAAGTTAAAAATGCTGCTTGATACTATCATTGTTGGTTTGRGTTTTTTTAATCAGCTTACAAGGCACAGTTAAAAATGTTCATTTTCAGGAAAGAAAGTTTAAACTAATCAACACCTAAAGTGACATGTATCTTGAAGAAATCAGCATAGACATTTAAAGAACTAAAAATTGTACAAAATTGAATGCATGAAGAATAACTCCAGAWTGAAACAAAGGCCCTTTCCTACACATACATACTTCTCACACACTTTTTTTTAAAAAGCAAACTCTTCTCCCCAAAAGACAAGTAAAACTGCAAAGTCTAATATAAACATCACTTTCCCCTACACCCTCACTGAAATAGTTCTGTGATTTCCAAACAGTGCCATGTGTTCTGCTACCAAATTGGATCAAGAAGATCATGGAGCTTATCCATAATATTGTTCTCAGAACCATTTATGGAACATATATTTCATCCACAGGGTCTACATCTTGAAAYACAGTTTATTATTCTGGGCTCACGGCAACATTCAGCGCTTTGGATTCAAAAGCTGCTGACAGTTCATTTCCAGTGCTCAGTCTTTGCATTTCTGGGTTCAAATCCAGTCGAGTCCTGGCAAGCTGACGACTCAGGGAGCACACCTTCAGCTAAAGACATGAGGAAAAGATTTTCATTAGCAGAAGATAACAATCAAACTAAATTACACCATGACTCTTTGAGGACAGACAGACACATTTAGGTGGAAACATAAAAGTAATTGCCATAAAACTCATTAGAAAAATAGGCACTTTTCATACCGTTTTCAAGTGATATAGCATTCGTGCTAGCTACAGGGCAGCCAAAACAATCCTTCATTGGAAAAGCAACCACTGGATATTTATCAGCTACCTAAATAATCTGAAAAGGAAGCAAAAATAATTAGGATGAAAAAGTTAGCAATCTGAAATATAGCATCAAATGCAAGTGTGTGAATTAATACAGACTTAATGTTGTAAAGTGTCGGTCTCTGAACCAAGGCCAGCAAGTCCCTTCAGCACATTTCCTAACTAAACATGTCACACGAGACCCAYTGGGGTGTGACTGCAGAGACGTTTTAGTGTGGCAATGAACGGAGACACATTACCAGCGTCTTGCAGGATTGCACCCTTTATGCCCATCTTATATGTCCTGGAGTGTAAGTTCTAACTGCATATGCCTTCCAAATATACAATAACAGCAAGCAGAGAGACACAAGCACGCAGATCCAGAAGTCTGCTTCTCTACTTATATAATGGCTATTGTAATTGAAATTTTTGTATAGCTCCAACTTATAGAGTTTAAGTTTAAATGATATAATTTTTGTTAAAAGCACCTCCATCTCACACATCAAGTCGTAAATCCTTTGAAAATTAGTTCTTCAGCCTCTACGTAATTYTTTTTTCCCTAAACAGGTACTTTTTCCATAATTCTCTATTTTCTTTAATGTTTTCTACTTAGCAATGACTACCACACATTGCTAATCRTGCAAAGTCTTTAAAGTACAATTAAATGCCACAGAAAATGCTGCACATTTTCTAATGCTTATTGCACGCCTTTAATTTCTTRGTAAATTTGTGTTGACTTAGGTGTAGGCAATAGTTCTACGGCAAGATGAGAGTTGCCAACTACTATGGAAGGGTCAGAAACTTCAGGGATGAGGTACAAGAYTTAGGAGACCTAAAGTAGGAATAAGTTCCAGCATTACCAGATGTTTTCTGTAAAAGCAAAATGAAACCATAATGTGATTTCAATATAGTCAACACAAATTTCCACTTTAACTCTGTTAAATGATCAGTGGATCATGATAGGTAATCCTGATAATTCTAGCTGTTTGATGWTTTGCCATGAAGTTCTTGCTTTCAGTGGCTTATATTTTGCCGAACACAACCATTTGGAGTGCCTTTTCTTTCTTTACTCTAGCTGGTTATGTTTTTGGTTTGATTCTTAGATTTTGGTACAGCCAGTTCAGCTGTTTCTGAGAAGAACAGGGGAAAAGAGTCAATAACTCCACAAGAGCTTGAACTAATATTTTACATGTTCTTTATGTTTACACATAGCAATAGCGAAATGCAACTTAGCAAAATTTGTGCTGTGCCCATGAAAAACCTCTACTTTGGGCAAAAGCCAGCTTTCTAAAACATACATATTTTAAAATCTATATTTAAATGTATATTTTAAATGTATATTTAAATGTATATTTGCTATATACATATTCCATATATTCATTATATACAAATATGGTGGGGGGTGGGGGTGGGGATGTGTGGGGAGTGTGTGTATATATATTTATTTATTTATATAACAGACTTGTAGAAATGGTGATTGACAGAACTTAATGTATGTTTGCTGAAAATACCACTGGGCATCCCATCTGCACTGAGCATGCTTTGTCCCCCCTGAAAMAACTTATAAACACCAGTTATAGCAAGGATACCATTGGGAAAAGATTCATAACTCAGGGTGAATTTTCACTTCAGAAATCACTCTTGACCAGGGAAAACAATTATACTGGAGGCAGAGGGAAAACCTTCTTAGCTCTAAGGAATGTGCTTCTTTGAGTCTCTGCTGTTCCAGTGCACAGTGCACATCCTTGAGCATTCTCACCCTGATCCCACTCCTGCTGTCCTGACCTGCTGAATTTTTCCMGCCCACAGCACTCCTGGAAGGTCCAGAGAGGGCCACTGCACAACTGCAAAGGCCGACTTCATTGTTCCTCTGTTGGAAAGTGGGGACTCAGCACCATATGATTCCACCAGAAATCAGTCTACATTGCTAAACTACTAATTTAGCACCCCAAATGCACTACATGCCTATCTGTAAAAATCAAAATAATATTCACCTTAAGTACCACGAACTGAACCCACAGTTGATGATCTTCGTTACTGCCTGTGACTGATACACCAATCTCAGCAATCCCCAGGGTGTCCTTCAAACCTTTGCTGGGCAGCTGGTCTGTGTATTACCAGCTGCTTCTTAAATTCATCTAGTGGAACTCTGGCTATGTAACTGTCTATTGACTGTCCTTTGTGGACCTATTAAATAGGACTAGATGTGGTAAAATAATTAACTTTTTCTAAGAAATTTTGAAAATTTTAGAAGGCTACATTGTCTGTAAGACTTAGTATTCCAAGACAGGAAACATAAAGCTTCAAGTTGCTCCTTATAAAACCATCACTTGGGAAAAGATGTGCTGGACTGGTGAGCTCTAACTGTGTTATCCTTGTTATCTTGAAGTGTCTCACTACAAATGGGTTTGACACGGATAACAGGGGCAACGACAATTATCACCTGAAAGCCTGTRACTGCATGAACACAATAGCTGTCTGAACCAACCACCACCTTCATGGAGAAGAATCACTGGAGATTAGCACATGGCTGCAAGGAGAACAGAGGAAACTCATTTAATTTAGGTCTTTGAGAACGCAGGAGTGATTCAGCTCCTGTCCCTTTCAAGGAGTCATAGGATGGTTGAGGTTGGAAGTGACAGGTCAGAAGAAGGTCCTCTGGTGCAACCCCTCTGCCCAAGCAAGGCCACCTACAGACGGTTGCCCAGAACCATGTTCTGATGTTTTTTAATGTGTTCAAGACTCCACAACCTCCCCAGGCACCCTGTTTCAGTGCTTGGTTACCCTCACAGTGAAGAAGTGCTTCTCCATGTTCAGAGGGAGCCTCTCACCTTTCAGCTTGTGCCATTGCCTCCAGTCCTGTCACTGGGCACCATTGAAAAGAAGCTGGCTCTGTCCTCTGTGTACCCTCTGTTCAGGTACTTATATACATTGATAAGAACCCCCGATCTCTTCTGCAGGCCTTCTCTCCTCCAGCTCTCTCAGACTTTCCCCATAGGAGAGATGGTCCAGACCCTTTATCATCTCCATGGCCACTCATTGGACTCTCTCCAGTATGTCCATGTTTCTCATACTGAGGAGTCCAGCACAGTCCAGGTGTGGCCTCCCAGGTTTGAGSGGAAGGTAAGGATCACATCCTTGGCCTGCTGGCAACAGTAAGAAGATTAATTTTGAGACTCTGTTTTATGTATCATAATCAGAGTACGCAAATGACAGCTCTGATTTCTAAGGACTACATTGTCCTGATTTTGTGTTTTCCCATATTCTGTATTCTCCTTTYTCCGATCCTAACTTTGAAAGTATCTTTCTGAAAGTACATAGTATTTCTAGGCACAATTAATAAAATATATGTACTGGAAATACAATCCTAGTTTTGGATTTAACTCTTAAAAATYCAATAACCCAAAGTCATAAACTAGATGTAAATATTTCATTACACACATTTAATTGGACTAGGAATGTGCTTTTCTCTGATGTAGATTTATGAAATTGGCTGCAAAAAGGGATAAGGATGCTACTTGACTCATCTTTCTATTTTATGATGGAGTATAAATCATTGTCAGTATTTTAATATATTGAATATTATTAATGTTTAACTAGTGTCTATAAATTTTTTATTAGAACTTTTCTTTGAATAATTGCTTCAAATTAAATTGAAATTCTCCCTTTTTTTAATACTACAATGCTACAGACATTTACATTTCTCAGAATGTTCTTGAAAGGGAAGTTAAAAGCAGAGACATATACTGGAGATTTAGCATTCACTGACATAGTGGAAGCAYTACTGAAGAAACTTGGGTTTCAAGGGGTCAGTGTTAGCTCCTTTCTATATTTTACACAGAACAGATTCTTAAAACAAAAAACCAAGCAAAACAAACTCCCGAGCAAATACAGAATAAACTACATAAGCACACACCATACTGAGCATATTGCCTGGTGGAGAATTCCAGTTATGAACATCATCAGCATAGAGGCCACAAGTCTCCAAAGGTGAGCTGCCTCAGGCAGATGGAAAGGAAACAGTGCTGGAAGAGGAGCCTTGGCAAGTGGCTTGTTCAGAGCTGCTCACAGGGCCCTCCCCACACACTGTGCTAGAGTTTGTTGCCTGAAAAGCCCCTGCTACAGTGTGTGCCCTGTGCAGAGTTCCCTGGCATTTCATCTTGAGATGTCTGTGCTGGAGAGGGCTGGGATTCTTCCTCAGTCTGCGGGGCTGAAACCTGGGGAGTAGGGCTAGCACAGGAGCTCCTTCATCAGCTGCTTCCACTTTAATCAAACCTCTGTGATGCACCTGGACAGTAGCTTTGTACCCTAGCTGGCCTCTGCCTAGCTCACAGGTACTAAGATAAACTCGTCAATTAGCTTAAATGAGTGAAGTGSTAACCAGGATTCTTGGATTTAGCATTAGTGACTTGTAAACTCAACATTTTCTCACTGCAGCTGCAGGCTAGGATTGAGCTTTTCTTAACAGCTCAGCTTCCTTGAAGTCAAAACATCCCGATAGTGATTTTTGCTAGTAGGAGATGAACAAAATTAAGGTTGCAGGTTAAACTAACAACACAATTAGCAGGATGCCACAGTTCGAGTCAGACTTTATCTGCTGCTAAATCCAGCCCCTACCCTATGTTAACTGAGGCAGCTGGGTGGACCTTGCGTGGTTTCACAGCACATGTCAGCACTGCCCACTGCAGGGACATGCAGGTACCTAACTACTTTTAAATAAAAACATAGGTTGGAGAAACCATACTGCTGCCTTATAAGAGTGCTTCCCATTAATTTTACTTAAGACTGCTGATGTAAAACACAGCACTACTGCAACCAATTTGCTTCCAGGACTCGGCCCCTCTCATTTACAGCTCACCTTCAATGGCTTTTTTACCACAGAAGAATATGGCCCTGGAGACCCATGTTTACAGAGCACCATCTCTTGCTCTCACCTCCTACKTGTGAAGGATTTATTAATGGGTTGAAGCTATAGCCCTGAGGGACGGGGGGGGCCTTGGTGAATGGGGAGGGACCCTACCCAGCCCTTCTTCCTACCCTGAAACCAGCCCCACGGGGGTGAAACGAGGTTCCAAAAACGTGTGCTTCTGAGATGTGTGCTTGTTGGGGTTTTTCGCGTTTTGTTCTGTTTTAAATCACAGAAAGCTGTCGGGGTTGCAGTGTGTCCCATCAATCAGCATACCACGCAGTGTCTATATTAAACATCCTACCGAGTCTCACAGGGACCGTGAAATTTCCAGTGACACAAGTTAACAAAATATTCAGCMAGCTTTCTTAAACAATTTATATGTTATGGGACTGAAAGGTCAGTGAACAGAAACTGTATTTTATCTTCCTTGCATATATATTGCTTGATGATTAGGTCAAAAATGTTACAAATACAGATGCGAGTGAAAAATACGACTATTCATAGGCAGAGATGGGAAAATGAGAGGGTTATACTGCTCATTTCAGTCCCTGAACAATAGATTCAGAGAATGATTGTGCACTGCTAGGGAGAGCTGCTTTTCTGTCTCTTGCAGCTATTTTCAATCTTTTGCCTTGCCATACCTGCAAAGCTTATTTAAAATTACTAGTAAAATACATATTTTATCAATTCTKGGCCACCCCCAGTGTAAAAATGCATGAAGAGCTAGCTTATCCTTCAACTGGCAATATTAGACAAGTGCAAATCAGTCATATTTGCATCCTATTGACTGCTAAGGGGTTTGCTCTTGTCTTCAAATGCTTGCAGGGATGGGGTGTGCTTCAATAGACCTGGTAAGTCTGGTTGGGTAATTAGTGCTGAAAAATCTGAAGTTCATGTTTCCTGTTTAATGGGGTAGATGTATGCTGGACTTTCTGAAAAAAGAATTCATCAAAGAAAAGGGGAAAGACCAAATTCAGACCTTCTGTGTAGGGACTGTGCTTTGCCTCAGCTGAATCAAGGCAGAAGTTTTTAGCAGTGAAGTTTCTTTTATGTTGAATTTAAGAATAGTTTTCATTTCAGCAAAAAGAAATGAAAAACAGTAACGAATTTTTAATGCACAGGACCAGCAACTGGGTACAAGGCATTTCTGGGATTTTTGCCCAGATCTGTCATTGACTTCTKGATTATATCTTGTGGGTCTGTTTTATATTTTTAAGGTAAAAAAAAATGCAATAATCTGAAAGTTAAGAAAATTGAGAGGTTTGATTCACTGCAGTATGATCTGTAGGGTCATATTGCAGGCTGRGTTAAGAGACCTTCAGTGTATTTCAGTCCTTCTCTATATCCACTTTGCCATTTTTCTTTGTTATGCACTGGCCCCAAATCTGTGTTGTTCAGGGCAAATGCTCTATCTGTCTGTATGGGTACAGCCAAAGTAGCCATGCAGGACAGAGACATCTGTGCTAGCTTTAAACTACATGTCTCATTACAGAGGGSATTCCTACAGGCAAAGTCACCAGGCTTCTCTGAGATGCATGAAGGACCATGCTGAACTGGTGGAGATCCTTTTGATGTTTTGAGTTAACTTGGAGCCATGATGCAATATGCAGCATTGACCTATTCCCATGTGGGAATTTTCTACAGGATAGTACAAACAGAGCACGCACTTCATGCTGCAGAGAGACACAGGAAGGGCTGCTTACACTTTATTTTTCCTTGTCACAACCCCCTCTTCTTGGTGAATTTGGGGAATGGGCTCTGTAGATACACAGGTGTGCACACAGGAACTGTTACCAGAAAACAGCAAGAGGAAAAGTGTGTATGGAGCAGTAATGTGTGTGGATGTCTCACAAAARGTGATAAGCTCTGGAGGCTTGTGTTTCTCTTGAATCTGAGACAGCTGATAAACTCAGAACAGCAAGAGCCTGCAGAGTGTCCAAGGCCGCCAGCAGGCAAGAGCATCAGCACAGGGCTTTGTAACTCACCATAGTCAAGGGGGTGGTGGCTGCTGTATGTACACACAGAGTACAGTCCACAGGGTTGATAGAGGAAAGCAAGGGACTTCTGCACACCTTCCTAAAAGCTACTGGTGCATTGGGATGAACCTCTGCTTCTCAGTAAATCCCCAGGGCTGGCCTCCCCACTGCTGCTCTAGCTTRGTAAAATGAATGACTGAGAGGGGTAACTGAGTGGGCTGTACCAATAATCACCTGCTGTTAACAGTAACTGTTTTATTCTCATATTAATAATTGCTCAACTCATAAAATATGTTCCAATAAATGTTGGTGGTAATCTGTATCTCCCCATGACTAGTTCCYCTGTCTGGAAAATTTACCTCCTTCTCTCCCATAATTGGAGACAAGGAGACAATGCAAAGAAGATTCCATACTCTCCTTGTAAGGGATCAGGGAGGCAGGGATGATGCTCTGGAGAGGGAGGCAGGAGAGAGGAAGGTTTTTACAGAGGCAGAGAAGGAGAGGCCAGGTATGAGCCCACTGACCTGATCTAGAGGTCACTCATGACATCTAGATACTGATAGAAATATAATACATATATTAACAATAGTKGTGGCATTAAATCACCAAGCTCCTTAGACAGATGGTGCTACAGGCTGTTCTGCCTCTTTCATTTGGTGAGTAAAGCAGACATAAGTGGATAGTCATGTAAAGATTGCTAAGAATTCCTGTTCACAGCTGACTTTTTGCAGAGACTGATTTTTAGATGCTATTTAATTTTTGGAAACAGAACACYCCAATCCACAGAATTTTTTCCTCATTAATAGTGCTAAGAGGCTCATGAATGGACAATAAAATCTTTGCCTTTATAGTCTCCAGTCCCGTTGCTAAGAGCTATATAGAGTAACAAACTGTTCACATAAAATTTCACATTTTTCTTCACTAAAACCCCAACAGGAAGAAAAAAAATCTTCTGACATTGATAAAGATTTTGAAAAAGCTCCTATGGTTTTTGCCACGCCAGGCTGCCAGTTTATAGTCTGGGAACATTATCGCAGTTTCATTTCCACAACAAAAAGGCTCCATTCTTTTCTTCAAGGTTTGACCGTTCATCCTGTCCTTGGTGTTTTGCATCAGAAATGCACTTGTGTTGTCAGCCCCTCTATTAGCACTCACTTATCRAGGCTGCCAAAGAAAAGTCTTAGAAAAGGACAAGTGTCTAACAGGTTACTATAGTTTCTTTTGTGCTCCTAAAATTTGTAGGCTTCAGGCGTTTAGAAATGTAATTAACATTTCTGCATATGATAAATTTTCAAAATGGGTGAACTTTTCACACTTGAATGTTAACAATTTCCATTGTCTGTTACCAGTAAATTTCAATGGCTGGTAATTTTTACTCTATGGACTTTTATCAGGCTTTAATCCTGATAGGTAGTACTAAGCGGACTATACCAAGCTGGGTGGGAGTGTTGATCTGCTGGAAGGTAGGAAGGCTATGCAGAGGGATCTGAACAGACTAGACTCACGGGGCAAGACCAACCGTGAGAGGTTAAACAGGGCCAAGTGCTGGGTCCTGCACTTGGGYCACAACAACCCCATGCAGTCCTACAGGCTGGGGAGCTGGGAACTGTCTGGAAAGCACCTGGGCGTGCTGGTCAGCAGCAACTGAACATGARCCAGTGTGTGCTCGGATGGCCAAGCAGGCCAATGGCATCCTGGCCTGTATCAGAAACAGTGTGGCCAGCAGGACCAGGGCAGGGATTGTCTCCCTGTACTCAACACTGGTGAGGCTGCACCTCAAATCCTGTATCCATTTCTGGGCCTCTCACTACACGAAGGACACTGAGGGACTGGAGTGTGTCCAGCAAAGGGCAATGGAGCTGGGGAAGGGTCTGGAGCACAAGTCTGATGGGGAGCAGCTGAGGGAGCTGGGGCTKTTTAGCCTGGAGAAAAGGAATCTCAGGAGAGACCTTATCGCTCTCTACAACTACTTGAAAGGAGGCTGTAGCCAGGGTTGGTCTCCTCTTCCAGGTAACAAGTGACTGGATGASAGGACATAGCCTTAAACTGCACCAGCTGAGATACASGTTCGATATCAGGAGGAATTTCTTCATGAAAAGGGTTGTTAAACATTAAAACAGGCTGCCCAGGGAGGTGRTGGACTYGCCATCCTTGGAGGTGTTCAAGAAATGACTAGACATGACATTTAGTGCCATGGTGTAGTTGACAAGGTGGTGATTGGTCAAAGTTTGGACTCGAYGATTTCCGAGGTCTTTTCCTAAATGATTCTGTGATTTTACAGACACAGAACAGGAAAGAACCATTTAAATGTTCAGTATAAAATAGAAGGTATTTTTCCTCCAAAGGTGAGATAAAAGAATTTCAATTACTGTAGGCTGGTAGGTGGGAGGTGTCCTGCTAATATTACATATTGCTAATTCTTTTTTCCTTTCACTGCCATTTTATACAGTCATTTAGTCTCAAGCTATGAAAATGTATGAAAAATCCACTTCTGCTACACCAGCTTAACACAGCTCCATAAGCAAATCAAATATGGTCTTGGCAACATCTGAAGGTACAGCAAAATTAATGCAGTGGAGAATGGAGAGATCATGCAGCCAGAGATCTCGCATGACAGTGTTCTTCCTCCGAAGTACCCGTTAAATTCCAGAACAGACTAATTGTTAATGGAAATTATCATTTTATGGTTGTCCTACAAGGAGTCCAGAGGTTTTAGTGTTGCCTAGTTTAAAGCATACTGGTATCTATATCACAAAACTGCCTATCACAGCCAATATACAGGTGACAGCCTGGTTGGCAAACTCAGCAGGAAATCCAATAACTACAGCATTAGCCCCTGGTGACAGCATTTTCAGGTCAGAGTAACATAATACAGCACCAGGAAATCTGCACTGTGCATGTTCTGTGGTAATCATCTGAACTTCTGAGGCTGACAGGGTGATGCCTAAGAAAGGTGCTAGTTCACACAGTCCTTAAAAATGCAGTTGAGGCTTAGTCTCTAGGAGGATATTACACCAACCTGAGCAATTAGGATTAGAAAGAGACAGAATTAAGCCAGTACCACTGAATTTTGTTGATGTGTCTCTTTAAAGATTGGTGCCCAAGAGAAAAAAAAATGCTGTAACGTAGAATTTGAATGTAAACACCTCAGCATTTTAATAACTGCAAAAGCCATTTTTGCTGGAATGCCATGAACATTGCTGTAAGAAAAAGCGAAGGACAGTCCTATATACAATACATAAAAACACAAAGACATTACTTGWCACACTGTTTATTTCAGGGCTAAAATGCTGGCTACAAGTTCCCATTATACTATTTTAATGTTCCCAGCTGGCTTCAGCGGGGAAGGAATGAGACTATACCTTCATCTAATACAATTCGTATAGGTCTCCCTATTACCTTTTTGCTCCCCATCTCCCTGGGCTGGTGAGACAAAAGTATACCAATTGTAGATGACTAGCACTGATATGAGACTTTCTGGAAAGCAGTGCGAATAAATCAACGTTTAATCAAAGGGACATAATAAATTTAGTTCAGAAGCCTCACCCCATTGCCTCTCTCTATGGTCCCTCTAGTCAGTAGTATGTCTAGTATGTCTGCTCGTGGCAGGTGTGAGCACCACAACATTAAAGACATTCATCTGCCTGCTCGTGTCAGAGGTAGGATGAAGAAACAGGACCTAGAATATTTACTCCTCTCTAAATGAAGCCTGAAAAAAAAGGACAATGAAATGAAGAGCCTGGGAGTCAAAAAACAAAATGAGGAGAAGGATGAAGAACAGGCAGCAGTTTGTAGGTAAATTCAGAGAGGTTCTTGGAGGGACAGGTTATCCAAGGCATTCAAAAGGATTACAGACTAAGACTCATGAAGCAGGTAAAATTATTCAGATTGGATGAAGACATGGTTAGAAGAGAAGGTGAAGATGAGTTTAGCAAATTTGTTTCAGAATCAGCAAAAAATTATTAGAAATGAGGGTGGAAAAGGATAAATATTTTGACAATAAAGGTAAATTATCATGAATAGGCTTGCTAATGTCACATAGAATAAAATAATTAGATTTGATAAATGAGTAGATGGAGAGACAGAGAGAATGAGAAATCAAAGGTAACAGTAAGGCTACAAGATAAGGAGGACAGTAAAATTCTGGACAAACAGAAAAGGGAGAAAAGAACATCCTGGGGACAGCTAAAAAAAGTCTCATCTGGAGAGTGTTTGAAATGGCAAGGTAACACCAAAGAAGTTATGTCAGAGACAAAAATTCACAACAGGAGAAAAAAAAAGTTGTAAGCAACAGAAATGGTTGGGGAGGATGAGGTAGTCAAAMTAGAGACTATAAAGATAAAAGGAGGAGGACTGAGGGTGAAAACTTGACGGGTGCCAACAGATAGTGGAGAGGGAGTGGGAGGATCTACCAGAGGAGGTGCTGAAGAGCACAATGTTTGATGTTAAAAGTAAAAAGCAGAGAGCACAGGCTCACGAAAAGATAAAATGGAAAGGAAGATGTGGGGAAGTGCCAGTGTACCTGAAGACTGCATTAGGGGCCATCTGAACTGAAAGAAGCCCTCTGGCTTGGCTAGGAAAGAACATCAGTGAAGGGGGTCTCCACGGATACCGAAACTAGATAATAAAGAAAGTCTGATAATTACTACACAGGAATGAATATTTGGAAGTCTAATTGGGTGTGGGAAAAGCTCCATGGGGAAAGTGCAACTATGGTTCCAAGCTGACTGAAAGAAGCTAGAGAAGGGAGGCAGAGCAGGAGAGAAACAGCTGAGGAAGTAAAGAACAAAGGGCATTTGGACTATGTCAAACAGGGAGCAGAGAGGTAAGAAATCTTACTTTCCAAGGCAGAGAAAGCAACATAAGTTTGAATTTAATTGAGAGTAAACACAGGAGGYAGGAAAACCAAAGTAGTTTTAATTGTCTTAAAGTTGATTTTGCTCTTTAATATTAGCAAAGGATTGCACACTTTGAAATTGTCAGCTGCAACTGCAAGATCCAGAAGTCTCGATAGATGTAGAGCCATATATTAAACTGATGCTACAGTTGACCTTGTTTCTTGAAGGAGAGACAAGAGATTAATCTATATGGAAGCCTTCCAGCCACTAAAAGTACAGTCGAACTAGACAAAATATCATAAAGTCTGCCTCAGTTATGGGGCAATCTAGCCATTAGCACTGAGGTGAAAACATTTTGGAGAATGATTAGGGTTGAATAACAGATTTACAGCCCTGTGAATTGCAGAATAAAACTCTATGGGGACCCCCATATTCAGGCTTTCTTTTTCTGAGGAAACTACAGGACTACTGTAGGGCCATACCAGCCTTGAAGTTGAAGTGTCAGTGCAGGCTGTTTTTGCTCAGTAACTAGATTAACTTACCTGGCATGGGCTGGATGGAGAACTTGTGCCTAGATGATTAGTTTAGGAAGCCAGCACAGATCTTTCATGGTTTTTCAGTTATTAAATAATCATGACAAAGGAGCCCAACTCCCAGTTTCCAAGGTACTTGTGGCTTACCAAACAGTTCATGTTGCTCAGAAAGGCTGTTGATGAAACAAGCTCTACTTGCACATTGGCACCGTTGTTTATGCTCTGGCTCCATGGCCAGGTGTGATAACGATGTTATGTGCTGTACTGGTACTCGAGTGCTGTACCGGTACTCGAGTGCTGTACCCCTACTGCCATGGAGGCTACAGGCCCCTGACAAAGGCAGTAAGTCTGCCTCAGACACTAAAATATCCATCACTCCAGTGCCAGCAGTGTGCAGCTGCTGCTGGTCACACCTTCACCTGGTATGCAGTGGAGCGTTAGCAGTGCTAACAGCATTGCTTTAGTTGAGTCTAGAAGAAGTTGTTGACCCACGGTAAGCCACTGACTAAGGCTGCTACGTCTTAATCTGAAATATAAAAGTGAATTTACATATCCAGCACAGAAAATGTGAGAGCATTATAACCAACAAGAAATATATCCTTGCAAATCACACCTAACTCCCCTGCAACAGGAGAAGATAAAAAAATTGTAAAAAGAGCTTTCTAAATATATTGTTCTCTTTTGTTTGGGTAGAAGAATACCAAATAATAAATTACATGAGAATAAAAACTGTTTTTTTAAAAAAGTCCACCTGCTTAAGTATGCCTTAGTACAATTAAGTTCATTTAACAGGGCAATTACTTACCTCTTCCACCTAACCTCTGACAGGCTGATCTTGGTAAAGATGTTAAACAAACAATGCATTTTTAAAAAGCAATCACTCTTTAAATCACTCAAACAAAAAGATTGAATTTTATTTGCTTTGAAAATGAATTTTTTTTTTGCAACACAAAATCAGCAACACAGTAGTCAGCTTTCTATTTTAAAACAGCATGGTAGGAGGAGGCTTTCAGGTTGGGTTTGGTTTGGTTTTTTTTCCAAAGATTACATCTTCTTTATGGTTTAAGTACAGAGATTGCCTAGCCTTGTTAGTAAGTTGGGTTGACAAAAACTTCAGAGAATCTATACAAAGCCATACATTAATACATCTGATGACTAATAGTGTGTGAATTTCTCACAACTCAGATCCACTTATATCTAATAAGAGGCAAGAACTTTTGTAAAAACTTCTAATCAGAAGAAGACCCAGAACCTCTTTGCAGAAAAAGTGCAGTTTCTCTCAATTGCACCAGTCTGTTCTAGTGGGAAATAGAGAAAGATRTAATTTCTCTACTCTTGTCTCTCATCTAGATGTTGATAGAACTTCTAATCTGCTTTTGAAATCCTCATTCTGAGAAGAGTAAAGTATAAGAGGATGAAAAATCAGGCAGATGAGATTTGACACAAAAAGCTTGAAAGCCAAAAGCATGTATGACTGATGAAAAGACATGGCATCCTGAGATCCATCAGAAATTCAGAGAGAAGATGCACTGCATACAACTCACAAATGTGCAGTTTTTCCCATGACTCAGAAACCAGCCATCTCTGCTGAAAAATATCCTGGGCACCACAAACCCAGGACAAATCCAGGTTGGATTTTAATGACTGAAATTCATTAATAATTGCTGGCTGGTAAAAAAACCAGTTGTCATCCCATTGCAAGTCACTGTGAGTTTATTCCTGCATGGAAAAGCCAACACATTTGACCATGTACTCAACAGTGTTTGATGGTGGCTCTCTGGGAGCTAAGAACCACACAGCTACAAAGCTGCACGATTTTCTCACTCATAATATTACTGGGCACCTGCACTGATGGAACAGGGTAACTTGTAGTTTTGAAACTTTCATTATGTTTGTTCTATGGATCATCATAGGATTTCGCTCTTCAACTTCCTTATGCTGGCACCTTTAGCCAGCAGCTAAGTGATAAAACTCTGTACATGATCATTTTACAAATGAGAAGAAATAAACCCAGGGAGAACAAATGGAACTCAGGATTCTGGGATTTACATTTCATTTATTTTAGAACTGCTAAAATTCTACTTAAGTCTAATTATACACCTTAAAAAATTAGGACATACTTATTTTTAACATCATAATCTTTGTGGAACCACAAATTTGTACTTCATGCTTATAAGTTTCTTTCCTATTTCTAACCCTTTCTTCAAACTGACCTGAGCTGGCTGTGGTTAAGAGCTGTCCCAGAGAGGTTTCAGCCTTTAAGGTGGCATTGGAGCTCCCCTCCACACTCTCACCTCAATACTGGAGATGCGTCCCCAGTGCAATTCTCCCCATAGACACTCTGAGGAGAAAGGAGAAAGAGAGGGTAGCTTGAGAGCCACAGACAGACAGACACTACAAGAATCATAGCATGCCTTGAGGACAGGAGGAAGGACCAAGCAGAGCAATGCAGAGCTGGGCAAAGGACCAGGTGTGTGGATATCATATGGGTACTGCCACCTAATGATCCTGATGCTGTTGCTTAGCGGATAAACTCAGTATCATTTGTCCCACTGTGCTTTGTTTTGTTGCCCATCACAATGAAACCATTTGTGCCAGAAAGAGTTCTGAAAGAGGCCTCCAGCAGGAGGACAGCAAATGCCAAACACTTTCTGCAAGGCCAGTTCAAGAGGCTTTCCACAAAACTCTCCCTCAGGGTTGTACAGCTCACCCCACTGACTAGTGGTGTGGGCTTTTCCCTCCATCCCTAGCTGGTAACAGATGCCATACACAGAAACCCTATGTACTCGCTAAGCTTGGGATCCAGAGGTCCATGGAGCTGAGGTTCATTATAAAGAATGGCTGCACTGGGTTATTGGCATTGCAGAGCTGGGAACAAGGAGATTTATTCTCAAAAAGAGACAGGGCAGAGCTGGAAGAGTGCAATGGGCAAAGCATAGGTGTGTGCATAGAACCTTATGACAGGAGATGGGTGAGGTTTGCCAAGCTTTCAGCAGCGGGGAGAGTTGGCATGTGAAGATACTGTGCAGTTGAAGAAAATCTCACTGTCAAGCTGTACAGCCCCCCACTGACCAAAGAAGTTTTAAAACCAACCTTGTCCTACTATGCAAGGATTTAAAGCATAAGCTCTGACATTAATCCCTAACATTATCATAATCTTCAATATTAAATAGCTGCCATTTTATTTCAACTCCACAGGGATTTTCTGAACTTCTTTCATCAGGAATGGTTAAAACAGTCCAGAGACCCCTGGCACCAGTCTGGCATATGCAGTGTATACTGGGACTTCTTTACTCACTTAGATTTATTCCAATGTAAAAGTGATATCATAGAGAACTAAGTCTCCAGCCTCTGTGTTTGAGTTGCCAGACCTTAGCTTGAGTACAGAAAAAAACAAATCAGTGTATCCGTTACATATTTCTTGTCTTTCTTATCTCCACATCAAAAATCATTTTGGATAGTTGCCCTAGGGAGCAGAAAAGACCATGAGTTTTCAGCTTTTGTGATATTTGTTGCTTATTGGATCAGAAGATTACACAGTAATCTCAAAAAAAAAAAACCCAAACAACAATATCCAAATATTATAGCTGTGTGAAGAAAAGCATCCTCAGTGAAGACTTTGAAACAAAATAGGAGGTGATGGAGAGGTTAATTTGGATGTAATTCTTAAGGTTATTTGACTTGTGACTGGGAGCAGCACTACTGAAGAAAGCAGTGCTTGTCCCTCTCTGACAGGACTTCAGCTCAATCACTAGCAAAGGTCCTGTCAACAAGGCTATAGCAGTGGTCCACAGTTCCCAGGAAGAAGGGCCAGTGAGCAGGTGATATAAGCATTGCACACGTCCAGTCTTCAGCAGCAGACCCCAGGAAGCTGCTAAATTGTTGCTCTGCCCTCTGCTCTCCCATCATCACTTCTCTTTGCCCGAAAGCAAGCTCATAAAGCTGAATTCATGCCTCCCTCCAGCCCCAAACTTCACAGTTTTCTCCTGATAACCTTAGATAAGAACTTGTTTCCCCAATCTGAGTTCTATGAAAAACAGTTAGATGCTTAGTGAAAACATTATTTTTCTTCATTCTTATTCATGCTGCAAAATAACAGCACACACAACAACAAGGGTCACTCTCCTTCCCTCTGAAAAAACATATGCTGATACTGGAGTGGTTGTGGTTAAACTGATGAGTGAGCTGGAAGTACAAACTGCTGGCACAAAGAGGGATTCAGAGATGGGTATGTGTTTCTCACAGCTGTTACATTTTCCCTAGTAGGCATGAAATTTATTGTTTGAAAAGACACTTCCTTTTTGAAATTGTTAGTAGCTTTGAGAAAAATAACACATTTCAAGCTTTCTTTACATATTGTAAAGAAACACAATTGTAAGATTACAAACAACGTTTAAAAGATTCTCTGCCAGTCACCTTTAAAACTCTGCAATTTTCTGTAAAAGGATTCCGCTGCATTTTTTTTCCCATTAAATCCCTTATATCTCAGGTCTTCTATGTTTCTGCTATATGTGAAGAGGTATCTTAGCAATGTAATATCATATCAGGGACATGCGATGTGGCATACTACTGCAGTACAGTTTTAGGAATCATCTGGGCTGAAGTCAGATATTAGTTTATATTCAACAACCATCTTAAAAGGTGTGTTATACTCTTTTAGGAAAGTGAGGGAAAAAACAAGATCCAAAATAAATGCCACGGGAAGCAAACTGTAGAGGTATCTACTTTTTCATAAAGATATACTAAAAAAATTTGCTAAAGGGCCCAAAAATATGGAAGTTCTCTTCTGTACTCATATGTCTTTTCTGGTATATGTTCAAGTCAAGATCTAGATGAGGAAAATACAGCTGCTATAAGAAAAGTCCTTTTCTACATTGAACTATCATCGTCAGCTACATTTTCATTGCCTGTCATCCAGATCTCTTCCTAAAATGTACATCTGCACCCAGCACTATCAGTGGTAATGTCTCTCTAAACTTTCCAAATGGACCTTTATGTGGTCATCCATGGTGCGTTTATCTTCACATTTTTTTTATCTAAAAGTTGGCCATCAAGTTCAAACCAGTTGTCCAGGGAACTTCTCCAGTCAGTGGAAGGAGACAAGCGTCTTCACGAGGCAAAGATACACACCTCAAGAAGTGTGTTTGGCACCAATAAGAGGAACTGCCTTCTGGATGAACCTGTGTCAGCCCACTAAATGTGAAGACAGCCAGCTTAGACAAGCTCAGCCTCTACATGCCTGAACATGGGTGAAATAAAGCTCACCACAAATGTACTGTTGCACTGGGGCTGCAGTAAGGCTCAGATTCACTCCATCTTCGTTTAGGTACACTTCCAAGGTTCCTATGGGAGAAGTAATTTGCCTGAGGGACTTTCTATAAAGACTGGAGAATGACAGGCACATCCTGAGAGTGAGCCATACCACAGGGCTGCCCAAAACAATGTGAGAAAAACACTCTCAAATTCTATTCGGTCACCAAAGAGCTGCTGAGAGACTACAGCAGGAACCAAGTGTGACCCTGTTCCATTTCAGGCAACCCGGACAAGGGGTTAACATAAGGTGTGATGAGTCCCAGCTTAAACTCCACTAAGCTGGATTTCCACGTGCACTGTACAGCACTAACTTTAACGTCATACTTTGATGTAAGATAAACAATACTTAAGTATAAGGCAAATTCATAATTGCCTGAAATGGTAGCTCTTAGAGAGGTTTTCTTTATAGCAGAGCAGACCAGATGTTGACTTTATGGAGGTGATAAACTGTTTTAAAAACCATACTACAATAGGATTTCAGCTGTTCAAACAGATTCTGCTAAGTCATCTGTATATGTCCAAGGAGAGAATCTGCCCTTAATGACTATGCTGCTGCTTATTTCTAAGTGGCAACTTAAAAACATCAGTCAGCATGAAGTATTGGAGCCAAGTGGTCACCTGCTATGTTTATTAATTTCAGTACAGAGTCATTTTAGCTTTGTTTTTTTGACATTCACATGTCTGTGCACCATATTCCCTGATATTCTGCTTGTAGCAGTGTGGTGCATGAAGATATGCACAGAGCTTTTGTGTCAAACCAAAGCTACTGAAATGTTTCTGGCCCAAAGCATTAAAGTCAAGAGTTGAAACAAGTATTCAAACTAGCACAACAGGAGTATGGCTCAAMCTGTAATTTACACTTGCTATGGTTTAGCATTCTTGTCCATCCCACAAACTCTGCTCACCTGCAACACCACTCTCAGGTGTAAGCAGACTCAGCTGAATGCAGAAATACCTTTTTTTCGCTGGTGTCCCCTAGTTCAAGTCCTACTCTGAAGGGCAGCTCCTTGGTTATTTCTGCTATTACTGGTTTAACCGCTGTTACCTCAGTCCTGTTGGATCATAAAAGTCAAGTCAATGCTGCTACTAAACTAGACTGGACTCCAGTATGCAAAGACCCAAGGCCAGTTTAGTCCAATCCTTCAGCTTAACTCTACAAACTTCATTAGTTAAAACCAGATACCCACCTCCTTCTCCTTCTCCAACTGCATCTCCTTACCAAACTGTCCATACAGTCATGCAAAAGATGCTTAATGCCATATACCTGTTCATTTTCTTTCATTGCTAAGATGAAAACATGATTCCAGTGATATCTGAGGAAAACATAAGCAAATAATACATAAATTATGAAGCAGTTCATTTCATGCAAGTGAATAGGACTAATAGCTACTTTTCTCCCTTGACACACATGGTAGAGATTTCTGTGCTTCTAAATAATATTCTTACTATAATTAGGTTTCATACAAATTGACTTTAGGGCTCTCCCTGGGTCACTGTGGGCATTTTCCCATCACTAGTGATTTGCAAGTGCTTTCATACAGTCTGATTTTTTTTCCCACGCTAAGGTAAACTTACCTTACTTTGAAAGAACATTAAAACCGAATTTAAAACAGCATGTGGTGTTTAACTGCTGGAAGCTGAGGATATTATATACAGAAAGTTTACTGGAAAGCTCAGAGCTCAAAGATTTCTACATATTAGTTATGACATCTCTAGGAATATTTAGATTTTGAATCAGAACTCAGGGGGCTTTTAGTGACATCAATTTTATCCCCAAAGGAATATTATCACACTAAAGGCAAATGGTACTGCTTTAGTATATGAAAAATTTCATTTTTATAAAAAATGTATATAAGAAAAATTTCATTTTTATAAAAAATAATTTGCTGACTAGGTTAACTTCTCTGCTGTGCTGACAGATAGTACAAGGTTTATGCAAAACCTTATTCTGAGTATACATAAAGACCTCAGAATAGGATGTGCAGGGGTGCATATACATATACGACTTCCATTCTCAAAACATTCCAGTGATAAAGGCAAGAAAAAACCCTGGGATTGTTGTGCCCCAGTTAGCTTGTTACGTGTTCACACTAACAGATATAGTTACTAACTGAAAAAACAGCTCTTGATGTTGAGACCGTTATATATTGGTTGGAGATAAGCAGGAGTTTTTAGACTGAAACTAAAACACGGATAGGTAAGTAAGCAGGTGATTACACATAAGCATTTTTTTCCAAATTTCAAGCAAAGTCAATCTGTCTCTTTCTTTCAATAGAGGGAGTCACATGAGAGGAAAAACAGTAATTTATTACATGTTAAGCAATTCAGATGTGTTTAGCAGCTTTAGTGTTCCAATGGCTTGAAGTAGGAATTTGGAGTCTGGCATAATATAAACATGATTCTACTGATCTGTGTTTGGCTTTCTCTGTAAAATGCTGCCTACAGCAGAGCAAGCTGATAGCCTGAATTTGAAAGGAAATGAGGCTTATTTAATTAAGCTCTCCATCAATCCTTCCCTAATAAGTTTTGAACCAGATGGCCAGTTGAGAAAAAAAAGGAGGTAAAGGGACTGAAGTCTCTGCAGTTGGAAGTTCCTAAAAGATTTTGGAAAAGCAGTAAATGCAAAAAGAATGAAGAATTAAATATTGCATAGCCAGTTGAGAAGACAAGTGAGCTCAAGTTACCTGTTGTGTTTGGCAGCCCCTCAGCAGCGATATTTAGATTTGAAATTACTGCATTAAGCATTTTTTGATATAGCTATTACAGGGAGCATGAAAGCTCTTCCAGCAAATGAAAACTGATTCTAAAATACCTATAGTATCATCCATGGAATTAGCATCCCAGTACATCCAAGGAACTAGCATCCTGGCAGCCCAGAATTAGCCACAGGACACATTTCCTCTTGCCCTGCCCATGGGAGAAAACTGAGGACAAAGTGGGTTAAAAAAAAAGGCTTAAAGGAAATGAGGGAAGAATATTTTGAGAAAAGGGAAAGTGCTAGGGGTTGTGAGGGAGGCTAGTGCTCTGCCAGGTGAGGGTAGACGGAATATGTAGTAACAGAGACACAAATTGATAGGAAATGAGGTTTAAGTATTTCTGCATGTGCATTTTTAATCTGGCTTCCTGCTTATTAAACATAATCACCATAGTACCATATGTAAGCATATTCACTGAACTGAGCTTTTGCAAATATACATATACATCTATACCTGTACATATTTAGACCTGATTAACCCCACTTTATCTCAATATCAGGCACATAACGATATTTCTAGTGGAAACAGAAAGGACACTTTAGGGAAAAGGAAGAACAACAGTAAAAACTGAAAATTCTTTTTTTCTCTCCTAACTGTAAGATGAAATTTGGGATTGCAGTATTTGAATTTGAAATTACTACTTGTAGCTTTTTTTGATATAACTACCACAGTGAGCATGAAAGCTCTTCCATCAAATTAAAACCAATTCTAAAATACTTACAAGATCACCAGAGTCAGGAATTCCTTTATCTTTTGCATCATGTCAAAAGAAAGCAAGCTTGAAAAACATTTTGCAATCTAACAGATGAGCTTGCAGACCTACAAGGAAGGGAGACCAGTACTGCAATGCCAGTTTATTTTACTGCATTCTTTATTGCTGTGCATTGTATTTTACTTTCTCCTATTGCTCTCATGTTGCTGCTATTTCTATTAGACAATGTATATTCTATATTAAAATTTGTTTTCTGTATTAAAATTTGTTATCATAATATCACAGAATAAAACACTGACTAGTAATAGCTGTCAATAGAAAATGCCAGAAGCCCTTTAGTGAAGTATTGTAGGGCAGACAATTTGGAGACAAACCGGCACATAGGAGAAAATGTTCCTTTGATTTCGTAACACAGGAGTAGTGGCTTTGTGCAATGATATACAGGGTTTATATTACTGCAGAAAAATCTGTCTAAATGTGTGGATATTATACACATAAATAACAATTTTTTTACATTCCTTACTCAGCCCTTGACCTGAGTCTGACCATGAGTGCCATGGGTCAGTCTTGCATTAGATGCTTCATGTTTTCTTTTATTAATTTTATAAATATTGCCTTCTAATTGTATGGAAGGTTCCACTGAAAGCTTTTGCTAGTGGCTAAACTTCACAGCCTATTACAGACTAGAAGCAGCAGGCTACATTCTCATCTCCTTCTCAGTCTTGCCCATTTATTGAACTTATTTAAGGCTAGAAGGCCAAGTTTACAAAGTCTAGGACAATTTAAGGAAGAAAAATTTTACAAGACACTTCAAATCCCAAAGATATAAATAAGACTTTCTCCATTGATCTTTCTGGATAGTAGCTGGACACATTAAAAACCTTTCTGTTCCCTGGCACCCTGGGTCTGCACTAGGCTAATTGTGTGTGTTTTCCTCTTATATCACTTGTCTTACACCTTGCCTAACCACCACTCAGACCCAAACTCTCTGTCTTTTGATCCCAGTTTGATTGCTTTGCTCCTTTGCTGACTAGATTCTCATAGCTTACAGGCAGCTGTAATTGAGAAAGGAGTTCACTAGGTCCATCAGAGTATAATTTAGGATAAATATAATCATCTCCATCACAGTATGAATATAGAAAAAGTTACAATTCAGAAAAATGACTAATGCTTTTTTTGTACTGTAATGATAAAAAAACAGCTTATGCACTTTTTAGCTATGTGTATTTGAAACAGATATGCTCTTCCTGAATAGAGATTATCTGTGAAGATTTAGGAAATAAAATCACAGGTTTTAGGAATGTCAAATAGGAAACAATCTGCCAATCATGTTATATTACCTCCTTTACAAACTAACCAAACTTTATATTAAAAACAGTTCCAGGGTTCTTTTGACTCCTGAATTTCCTACCCAAGAGTCCTAGTTTTCTCATGTTTGGAAATTTTAATTTCTAGCCTCAATTTTCCTGTGAAAAAGTTATATGTTTGTCCTTGAGTCATTGCTGCCAGTTGGCTGAAGTTAATTTTCACCTTCTCTGGCATTTACCTCTCTTGCAAAAAAAAAAACCTGCTTTGTATCCCTCTCTGCTTTTTTTTTCATTAACTTAAATACAACAATCCTTTTTATTCTCTTGATATAAACAGGTTCCCTGTTCTCCTGACTCTCTCAGAGGGTCATAATCAGTGGCACATGCTGTAGTTGGAGGCCTGTCACTGGTGGTGTTCCCCAAGGTTCAATACTGGGCCCAGTTTTGTTTAACTTAATTATTAATTACTTGGATGAAAAGTGCCTCTGTGATGGACCAAACTTTGATTGGATGGGCTGGCTGAGCCTGAGATCTATTGTTTCCCTGACAAGACTGGTGTCTTAAACAAAGTGCTTTTGTGCCAGCTAAGGGAAAAGTCTGATAAGCAGATCCTGCCAAGGTGGGGTAACGCTTTTTATATCCCAATCTCCTCCCTCCCGATAAGGCACGACTGCATTTGACAGTGTGAAACTCCCCCATGAGAGAGGTATTGGATCAGTCCCACATATATGGGGAATATATATGTGGGAATATATATATATGAATGTACGTAACCTGTTGAACTCTTTGTTGTGTGGACTCCCGCTCTGAATGGATCAAGACTGCAGGCATCACTCTGACCACGGACATTGAAATTACAACTATCAAGTCTCATCACTGGATCCATAGGCAGTGATATCTTCCCTCTCCACTATCTGCTCTTGTCCCTTCCTTCTCTTTCTTTGTTTTCCTTATACTTTTTCTTCATGATGTTTTTCTATATTTATAGAAAATAACAAAAATTACTACATACCTCCTTTATCTTGCAACCAAATTGCTTTAAAATAAACCTGCCTCATACATACACTGGTCATTCAGTGTTGTTTCACTTTAATTCACCCCAAAGGATCTATAAACAAGAACCTCAGTTACTCTGCCTCAAGGTGGGACGTAACAGCCTCCTCAGTAAGTTTGCTGAGGATCCAAAGCTGAGAGGAGTGGCCCACATCTCAGAGGGCTGTGCATTGAATGTGTCGAAGGCATCTAGAGATGAGCAGTTCATTACAATCCCAGCACACAGACAGGAGCTTCTTAGGACACTCACATCACAGACAAAAAAGAGTGGGTAAATGCTGACAACTCATAGAAGTGAGAAGTGGGATAGGATGGAGAAACTCATTACTGAGATGCCCTAAAGGGTAGAAAACAGCATGTCGAAAAATCAGCTTTAGCTCTCAACCTGAGAAGAGACCAGAGGTGTCAATAGCCAGCTGTCCTTCAACAGGACACCTGTATTCAAGCATCCTGACACCTACAWGCTGCACAGACTACCTGGGTGTATATGTCCCCATGCCTGTCTGTGGAAGTGTGAGAGAACATGTGTGAAATCAGCAATGTTTTAAAGTAAATCACCTTCCAATCCTGTTTTCCTGCAACTGCTGCTTCTTGTTCTTTCAGTACCCTGTCTCTTCTAAAGCCCCTTTCAATAGTGTAAGACTGCTTTCAGAGCTGACTGGAACCTGCTATTCCCCTGGCTGAAGTCCACTTTGCTCTGCCTATCCCCATATGTCACAAACTCCAGCCCCAGGGTTTAGCAGTTCTCTGCAGTCTGCTGACACCTCCCTAGTACAGGCCAGGGCCCAGCCTCTATAAAGTGCTTGGGATTGACCTCACCAGTGTTAAGCAGAGGGAAAAAGGAGAAGGTAAAGGAAGGCTGAATGAGTAGAGGACAAATGAAAAGAGATGCTCCATTTCCCAAGCATCTCTTCCTTGATTGCCATTACCATCTCTGATCTGTTCCAGGTCATGTCATTTGTCCACAGAAGCGAGAAAACCAGAGGAGACTTTTCTGGTTCATCAGTCCACAAGCGTATGTCAAAGTACATCTTGGTCACTCTTCAAGACTGCCATAACAGCCAATATATCTATGGCTTCCTTATGACCTTGGTATATGAAAATCTCTCCCCTCTTCCACCTATTTGCTTCCAGGCACTTTCAGCTTATTCTATATGTAATTCACTTATAACATTTATTGATCATCTATTAATTTTACATGAAGTATTTATAAATTCACCCTTCATATAAAGTATGATTCATCTACAAAAATTTATTGTTTGTGGAGTTATATAAAACAGACCTTTATTATTAACAGAATGAAATTACAGCATCCTGTAAAAATCATTCATGATTATGAAGATGGAGAAACTATGCTGACATTTTTAATAGTATTAGAAATTAGATAGCATGGCTATTATACTGTATATATAATATATAGGTTTTTATGGCTGAACAGCATTTGGCTTCATTCTTTATTTAATAGCTATTTTCATCCACCACATTGCTCTAACTTCTATCATAATTCGCTACAAATCATGTCACCCACTTAAGTGCTGTAATTAATTGTCCTACTTGATCAAAGAAACAAATATAGCCATACCTATATGTAGCAGTAAAATATCCAGGAGAAAATTTCAACAGATAGATAGTCCTAGACAATTTGTACTGAAAAATACTTAAATTACAACTTTGAAGTGTAAAGTGACTGCAAACAGGAATTGTGAAATGTAAGAACACACAAAGAAAAAGTGCATAGCTAAAAAAAGATAAATTCAGTGAGGAAACTGCTTTTTCACTCCTAAAAGATTTTAAGACCTGATACTCATCTGATATGAAATATTATTTTTCTACTAACTTCCAGTACTTGATTTAATGGTGGGCTGATTTATGCCACTGGACAACCTTGCTCAACATCCATTAATGTTACATAGTTTGACTCAGAATCTCTATTCTACAATTTTTCCCAAGACTTCAGCCTTGCCTACAAGGTTACTGTTACCTTGCAGTAGGAATATTCATTTTATTCATGTCACACTAATGGGGATGTTTCATCCATGTTCAATGTGATGATTTTTACTTCACCATGATGAATTGTTTCTATACAGAAAATGGAATTTATTTTGAATGACACGATCAACTCGGGGAAGACGATTGCTGGTCTCTTCACTCCCCTTTCAAACACCACTTTTTGGGGCACAGCTTCTATGAAGACTCAGAGGACACTTAACAAGCTAGTTAGGCTGGAAGTCAATGTAATTCTGAGTATGAAATAAGGATTTGTTTCCAGACATCACTTATAATTGTATCAAAGTATAATCCTGATATAATTTCTCATACTCTTTCAAAAGAGTCTTCTGTGCTGCAACAACAGTGTCTGAGAGTACTTTCTGTCTTCAATGTGTCACCAGGGGATCACTGCACCTTTGGGGGCCAGACACAGACGATGGTGGCTTCCAAAACAGCACCTACATATTAACCCTGGGATTAACTCAGTTGGATACAGCATGGTGCTAATAATGAAAAGGTTGTGGGTTCGATCCCTGTATGGGCCATTGACTTAGGAGTTGGAGTTGATGATCCTTGTGGGTCCTTTCCAACTCAGAATATTCTGTAACTCCTATATTGTCCCCGTGGTGTCAGAGATGGACAACAGTGGGAGAGGCTGTTGGAGCAGATTCAGTCTGTACGAAGCTGATTCCAGACTTGTGAAACACTGACAGGTACATTCAGTACAGTAGCTGCAATGTAACCAGAAGGAAGATCACTCTGTGGGTATTGCCTGCACCATGGTTATCACTTTGAGCAAATGCTGGAATGCAGAAAAGCATAATTTGGAAAGCTGACAAGTATAACTTGCCAAAGAACCAGATTTGTCTTCTTTGACAAATTTAACTCAAAAAGACTTATGCCTACCAACACAGTACAACTATGCTAAAAGTACAGTAGATTAGTAAAACAATAGTTTTGATGGAAATACAGCTTTCATGTCAACACACAAAAAATAATTATATTAATTGACATCACGGGAGCCTGAGAAGTTAGATTAAAGAGAGGTAAAATCGAATTGCCTAATGACAACTGGACCAACAATATATACTTAACACTATCATGAATGCTAAGATTTTCAAATCCATCTAATTGCTACAGTGTTCCAAAATCTAGTTAATTTCTATTTTATCTTCCAGAGATGTACCTCAGAGCCACAGTTAGAGAAGCTTTCATGATTACTCAATGAATTTAATTATGTACTATTTTTTTTAAAAGTTCTCTACCCAGTGAAATATATGGTGGATTATAATGGGTATGAAATAATGAAACTCCTTGTGCATTGTATTTTGGGAATGTTTTCAGACATTATCAATAACAGATAATTTTCATATACATCAGCAATACACACCTTTCTGAATCTGTGGATCAGATGAAACGATCCTAACCGCATTTTAGTATCGAACTACTCCCAGGCCAAGTACTACCTGAATATCACCAGCTGACGGAGATCTAATGTATACTTTAATTTCTGCAAAGTTTACATTACTGTAAGACTGCTCTCAATTAAAATGCTGTAGAGCATCAGCACTCAAAGTATGTATAAAGTTGACATATTTGACTGAAAATCCATTTAAAAATCAATCTTTCTTCTGTATTTCTGATGCTTGTCTTCAGTCTCTCCCTTCCCTGCAGAGCTGTCCCTGTGCTCTTTTCCCTGGATCATTTACTACCTGCCAGTTTCCTCAGCAGTTCCACCCTTTGATCAACTTTAGAAGTTAAAAATTACCACATTTTGTGGCTAGCATGTTGGGAGGAGAAAGCCAGGAATACATGGGAAGAGCATAAGAGAAGACAGGAGAGAAGAAAGACTACAACTGAACACCAAGTTGAAACCTTTAGGCCCAAGAAAGCATTACATGTGTTTACTGGTTAAAGCTGAAACCTATTAAGCTCCATTGTGCAAAAAAAACTTCACCAGATCAGCTGCAATTATTAAAAAAAAAAAAAGCCTTTCCAGAAAATTAATATGACAAATGGTTAAACACCTATTTCAGTTTACTGGAAACAAAATGTGCTAAGAAGAAAAAAGGAAGGATCCTTTCAAAGTTTTCTTCTTGAATAACCACAAACTTGAATCTTTTTTAAATTGTTCAGCAGAAGTGGGCTGATATGTAACAGAATCAAACAGGCCAGTACAAGAACGGTGAGTCTATAGATAATTTGAAATGTCTGTAGGATTTCTCCTCAGCTGGGAAAAAATATTTTTCATTTTAAGAAACAAAATTACAGAAACCTTGAAAAGCCCAATACAAACAAGTTTACTTGTGCTGATTACATGGTGCATGATTTACTGTGTCAGATCCTAACAACATTCCATCTATCCAGGATTAGAAAATATTGAGAGCTGAATTTCCATTGCAATTTCAGAAATCCAAACTTTTTGTGCCTCATTTATATCTTTGTGTTCCTCTGACATGGTCTAACCAGAGCTGGCAACAAAGTACCATACAGCCACTTGGTCATTCCCCACCTCAGTGTGGACAAGAATTGGAAAAAGTAAAACCTATTGTTCAAGATAAGAACATTGTAATAATTGAAACAAAAGAAAACATAATAATAATTATTATAATAGAAACAATAATAATAATAATAATAATAATAATAATAATAATAATAATAATAATTGTAATGAAAAGGAGAGAGAGAGAGAGAATAAAACCCAAGAAAAACAAGTGATGCACAGTACAGTTGCTCACCACCCACTGACTGACGCCCAGCCTGTTCCTGAGCAGTGATCGTCAGCTCTTGGGCAACTCTCCCAGTTTATATACTGGGCATGATGTTCTATGGTATAGAATATGCCAAGCAGCCATCCTGGCCACGCTCCCCCTAAGCTTTTCGTGCAACTCCTCACTGGCAGAGCATGGGAAACTGAAAAATCCTTGATAAGTAAGCACTACTTAGCAATAACCAAAACATCAGTGCGTTATCAACATCATTCTCACGATAAATTCAAAACACAGCAGTGTACCAGCTACTGGAAAAAAAATTACCTCTATCCCAGACAAAACCAGGACATCCTCAAATGAAATACAGTGTCGGAAACATCTTTGATTTGCCATGTAAAGAATTTCCAGCAAGTATAAAACCTTCTTGCTTGGAGCTTTTGGAAAAAAGAGGTATTGTGAACTAAAGGCCAAGTGGCAAGAAATCAGTGTTTTCAATTATTCTCATCTTTCATGTATTTCACATGGGATCTGTGCCAGGTGGCCCACACTCAAGTGAGGAGTCTAGACTACCAGCTAGAGTGCAAATATTTGTATTCTAATGTTCAGAACAGAGTACCATGCTGATTTCATGGTGGCAGCTGAATGCCAGTTTCAGAAACCATTACACCTATGGATCACCTACGGGCAGTTATGGCTTACAGTTGAAAACTTCTGTCCATGTGCACTTGCATAGCAAGTCCTTTCCAGCACCTTCTACTTTTCTGTACAGCTGCAGAAATGCTGACTTGCTGTAAACAGAAGCTGAAATTCTTCCTCAGAGAAGGTCCGACACACTGGTCAAACTTTGGATTACCTGCCTTGGAATGCTGAAGTTTTTAGAGTACACAGGTTTTAATCAAATCACAAATTGTGGTATTTTTCCTTCTACTTCACATGGTAGAAGGGCGACTGTGACTGTCCCGAATTTCTTGTTTGATGGCTCAAAAAAGCAATTTATCTGGCAACCATGTTGCAAATCCTTGGAAGTGATTGCGCAGAGCAGCTTAGGTTGGAAGGAACTGGAAGACGGCTGTGACTTTAGAGCGGATTTGGATATCAAATTTCAAAGGAGAATGCTTGTCAGGGAAAAATGATTACTTCAGTTAATCAAAAATAATTAAAACATGTTGTTCTTTCTCCTAAGAGAAAGTTATTTACATGTGAACTAAGTTGTTCTGCACTTGCAAATTATGACTTCGTTGCCTGACAGATACACTTGACCAAAGCTGAAAACAAAACCAGGCTTTTTGCCTCAGTTTCTTTCTAAATGTCACTGCATAATGTGATCTGCTATATGCTAGCAAGAGTGTACATCATAGTCACAAACTTGCTTTTTAAAGTACCATCTGGAATGCATGTGTCTGAGCAGAGGCTGAGGAGAAATTCAGCAAAGTATAGAGCGCCGCATACAAATCAGTGCTTGCGGCAGCTCTTGAGAAAAAAATATGAGAACAGAAGATCAGTTACATTGTCTGTCTCAGGCCAGGGTGTTCAGGGCACTTTCCAGTCTGAGATAAAAACAACCCCAAAACTGCAAAAACCCATTAGTAATGGAGAATCTTTATTTTTCTGAAAAAAGAATCGACCTTCATGAGAACCTAAGTGAAAAAGGTTGAAAAATATTTCCGTTAATCACAAACATTTGAAAGAGCCATGCAGTAATTTAATATATTATTAATAATGAAGAGAAGTCATTTATGGTGTTTTAAAATTGATAGGTCAGTGGATGGAACTCAATGGACATGAGTTCCAAGACATGCTGTGTTTCAATCTTCCTCATTTACTGTACTGTAATTGCTTTAATTCTTAGCAGAATATCTGAAAATTATGCTGAAGTTTAAATACCAACTTGTTCTTGAAGTGCATTCATCTCCACAGTAGAAATGAAACATTTTTATATCAGGCAATTAACCTTAGTTTTAGACCATGCAAATGAATTGTCTTGATTTTTAATTTTGATGGAAGGACGCATGTAGAGGTAGCTGAACCTGCAACAGAGAGTGCTGCAGTGTTTGGGCCAGCCACAGGAGTGATCGAGCAACCTATTATTCCTTGCTCCCTTATAAGATTCAGTTCTAGTGTTCTCCCTTACTCGGCGTCCCATGTATCCCTGTCCCCTTACTCCTCCCCTCGGTTACCCCTATGGGTTGAAGTTGTATTACTCCGCGTTCTCTCAGCCCCCTGACCCTCAACCCACCGGTCCATGGTTCTCTCCGCCCTCCCTCCTTAGTAATTGGTTGTGGTGGTTTCTCCCTGCCTTCTTCCCTCCCCTAAGCCGTGGTGATTGGTTGCGGGCCCCCCCCGAGCGCGCGGGTTTAAAAACCAAGTATCRTCATTGTTTGGGTCTCTTCGCCTCCTACCCCCTTCGCAGCTGGGTTGGAATAAACTCCCTGGACTGTGGAACGTAGTGCGTTAAGAGCCTTCCTGCCTCTTCATTTCTGGACTTGTGGCTAGGCTATGCCGGGTGTGAGTATTTCTCAGTGCTAACAACTGCACGGGCGATATCCCTCGATGGTTTGGTGAATCTACACCCCCAGAACGGCTTCTTCTCAAAGGAGGTTTTGGGAAAAAACCACGAAGGGAATTAGCCTCAGGAGAAACAGCACCATAAAGCTATTAGACGCATTCTTTTTAGATGAAAGATACTGAACTACATAGACATTGGAAAAAATAAATAATATTAAATTAGACTGGCATCATTTTAGAATACATTCAAGAATAAATCAGAGGACAAGATTACAGACTGATCTTTGCAGTAGTCACATACTGCCATGAGAAACAGATGTGATAACAATTCAAATCCTTTAGATTTAAACTGAGCCAAATTCTCTGGGATTTGCATATATTTGCTTCTTTGAAGAATGTACTTTTAAAGCCCTATAATAACTAAGAATGGAAAGACTGGAAACTAAACTTTGAAACATTGAAAACTTACTACAGAGGGTCACCTGGAAGACTGGACCTAAGTATTAGCTCTATGCTTTTAGCTACATGATAGGTATTACCAAAAATTTAACTGTAACTCCTAGTTTTGTTTTCAAAAAGGATGTCTTTTATTGACAGAATCGCTTGCTCAAACAGTAGAGAGCATGACAAAAAGAATGAGGCATTTTTATTATTTTATTTTTTTTAATGAGCAATTATTAAAGAGTTGGTAGTGACAACTAAGCAAAAAATAATCATAACTCCTTCCCATCTTTAATTTCTGCTATCAGTCAGTGGCAATATGATGTAGGGCTTCTAAACAGACAACTAGCACACACTGGCCCATACTAGTTAGAAAGGCAATTTTGACCAAAAGCTACTAATCCTCAGTGTCTGCTGAGCCAGAGAAAGGAGGATTTCATATTAAAATGAATGCAAACGAGATAAGCACAGAGCAGAGCAAGAGCCAAAGCCAGGCTGTGCTATGGACGTTTCAGCAGTAACGCGGGTCAGGGCATGAAGAGCTGAGGTCTCTGACTCACATCGTTGTGCTGTCACTTTACTGGTGTGGCTTTTTCCCCTGCTGTGAGTGGTTGTTTTCCTATAGCAGTCAATGATGCATCTTTGCTAGTCCACACTTTTGGTGGACTTTGATGCAATCCAATGTATCAGCTCTGTTAAACTACTGGAAGTGTCTTATCAGTGGGCCAATGGTCGACAGCCTGGACACTCCCTGATTCAATGCCTGGACCTCTAACTCACTCCATATGGAGATACAGGAGAGTAGTGGTACAGCACTTGAAATATTACTATACCTAGCAGAAATCCATGAGACACATACAGAGAATCAATGTCTATTCTGAATAAAGGTTCTAGTGAAACATGAATGAAAATGAATGCTGAAATCTCACAAATTGCAATCTAAGGAAAGAGAACCAGGCGACTGAGCCCATATGTTTTTACATACTATTTGCTGATATTATCATCCCCTAAGACATATATCTGAGTATCACAAATAGTAGTAATACTTCTTAAACCCTCAGTAGGCAGATTTTCTCGGTATTCTGACATTACCTTTGAAAACGGATGATCCACTGCACAACAAGTATTATTTCAGAGGTTATTCTAATGAGGTTTTTGTATTTGTCTCTTTGGGCTGATGGCTGTTTGTTGTTGATCCAGAATGATATGTACTCATAGCTTCAGGCTTCCTAGTGCCTGAGAGACCAGAAAAATCCCTAATCCCCAAATCAATCCTTATTTTCCCTTTCCATTGCTTTTACCCAGTGACTGACTCCTTCTTTTAGAGCCCAGTTGTAGCCGTACTTCCTCTCCCTTACATCCTACGTGGCCATCATAAGTAAATTAGGACCAAGAAAACCTTTCTAAATACTGTTGAAATCAAATTAGTCCAAAGAAAGTGAGTGGTGCCTGCAGTTGTTCCCCATGTCACTAAACTACACCACAGCACAGAAGAAACACTTGCAGCGCCCCAGGGAGCGGGGGCAGGCTGAAGGGATCGGAAAGACCTGGTGTATCACGTCCTCATGAAGAGCAGGCTGTAAATAAAAACGGACGTTAGTTTCACGCGTTCGATCCTAGCTAAGGAAAGACCCGGAATGCCCTCCGGGCGTAATGAGGGCGGGGCGCCCTCACAGCCCGGCCGCTCCCTGGGGAGTCGCGCACGCGCAACAGCCACGCCCCCGCCGCGGCCCTGTCCCCCGCGGGGCCCGCGCGCAGCTGTCACTCAGCGGCCGTTCGTCACCCCCGCGGCCCGGCCCCGCCTTCCGGGGCCGCGCGCACGCGCAGTGCAGGGTCCCGCCGGCCGCGCGCACGCGCAGAGGCGGGGCCGGAGCCGGGGGGGAATTTGACCGTAAACATCCTGCGGTTTGAACGGCGCATTCGCGCGCAGGAAGGGCCGCGGCCGCCATCTTGTTTGCTAGCGCGAGCGGCTCGGCTCCGCTCGGCTCGGCTTCGGCTCCGGTCGACTCGGCCCGGCTTGGCTTCGGCTCAGCTTCGGTTCGGCTCGGCGCCGCTCGGGCTCGGCTCGGCTCGGCTCGGCTCAGCAGGAGCAGCGAGCGGTCCCCGGGCCCGGAGCAGGGTAAGGAGCGGCCCCGTTCGGCGCAGTCGCTGCCGCCGCCTGAAGGGGCCCGGCGGGGCCCGGCCGCAGCCCGGTTCTCGGGACGCTGCTGGTTCGCTCGGGCTCGGAGCCGGCTCTTTGGTCGGGCCCTCTAGTCGAGGCGGGCGGGAGGGCCCGCCTGGTGCGCCGCGACACCCGGGGCTTCCCGGGAAGGGCAGGGCGGCTGGGCCGCTCCGGGACCGTGCGCGGGGCTGGGTGTCCGGGGCGATCCGAGGCGAGGCCGGCCGCAGCGGGGCCCTGCGCGCGGCCTGTCGGCGGCGCGGGCAGGGCCGAAGGGGAGCGCGGCCGGGGCGGAGGAGGGGCGGGGTCTGCGCACCTGGAGCGGGCACAGGCGCGGATCCGCAGGGACCTGCCCGCTTCCCCGGGGAGCCGGGGCACGGGGCAGCCAAGCGAGCTGTGCGGAGGTCCGGTGACCGCGGATCCCTGGCTGTGGGTTCGCTAAACGGGCAGCGGGGCTGCTGCCGTCTGGGGAGGGGGACAGGAGAGAAGTTTCATTTGCCACTCTCGTGTTTTTAAGTGTAATTTCCCTTCATGGATGGAGCATGGTACTGAATGTTCTCACAGCCTCGCTAGTGGCATGTGAATTGCCTTTGGCCACTATGGCTGTTTAGTTGCAAATAGGAGGGCTCTTTAAAAATGCCGGCCTTTTGAAGGGCCAAGATCCTGCTCTTACGGACACTGTTAGAAAGCTTGCTATAGTTTTTAAGATTTCTCTGATCCTTAATAGAAACGCTTTTGTTAAAACATAAAACAGGGCGTTGTGTTTTTATCAGTAACAAAGGAAACTCGGGGTCTCTGGGACTGGCATGTTTCAGTGAAAATGGCTTTTCTTTAAATTTAGAGACATAAAATACTGTAAATTTGAAGAAGTTACCATGTAGGCCCACATTGTGTAAGTGTGGCCGATAAACAGGTTTTCCTTAATCTCTTACTCAGTAAAACTCGTATGTATCATCAAAAAACAGGGGACATCAAAGCATTAGTAGGGCCGGGCTTGTATTTTATGAAGGTTCATTTGTAAATATTTGAGATTCTACGAAACTTGGAAAAGCAAAACCCACTGATCTAAAGTTTTACCTAGAGAGGAAGTAAGTGTGATGGGGGGAATAAAAGGAGGAGCGAAAAGTTAGTGAGTCCTACAATAAACTTAAATTACAACACAAATTAATCATGTCTTGCTTATACCATGGGATTTCCCACAGAAATGAGAGTATTTGCTTTAGTTACTACATCAGTTTAACTTCTTAGAGGCAAAATGTTTAAAAGTTAGGTTTTTACATTTGGGCTCTTTGGATGAACAGTGCAGAGAAATTGCTGCAAAAGATGGAGTAAAATAAAGAATTCTGCTCAATTTGCATACCTTTAAAGAGTGTGTTAATACATGGTTTCTGCAAGTTTATTTGTTTGACTTGGATCTGGAATTGCACGAAACAGGTTGGCATAATCGAGATAGGGCCTTAAATTTAAAAAATTTCCTTCCTACTGGTTGAGTGAGCATTCTGACTTAAGGGGCAAGGGTTGGATACCTGCTGAGGATTAGGTATGAATGTGGAATGGGGGGAGGAGGGCAACTGTGTTCATGGGATTCAGTAATCTCCAGGTCTGTGCAGTACTTGTGAGTGATCTGCCTTTGGAAKTAGTAACTTTAGTGGGGCGCTGGTTCTATCTGATTGTGTAGGTGTGTAGTATATTGTAATTGGAGAACAGTGAGTGCAGTTCCTGTAACGGAGTGGTGTGGTTTGAGTAATTAATAGACCTGATAGTGCAGCCTCAGCCACAGAGTTTCTGAAAAATTGTTGATGGAAAAAAACAAGACCTGGAGACAGATGGAAAATGCTATATGCATTTATCAAAGGTATGTCAAGTTGAACTGGTTCAATTTCATCTTTTTCAGTAATTGATTTTGTGGCATAAGAAGTTAAGGTGACTTGTCACTGAGTAACGCTGCAGGTGCCACTAAGTTAAAATTCAGATAAATGTGACTTATCCAGACTATTATAAAAGTGGTTGAAGGAAGAGGATCAGATAAGGCAGTGGTGAAAAGAGGCTTGGAGCTGTAAGGTGGTGTTAGTGGAGTTTGTGATGAATTTTTGTTCAGTGGCACCAGGTGTTCAGTGTGGTACTGAAACCTGACAGGGAGATGGCGTTGGTGAGTGCTCACACATGGGAAGTTTGGTCTTGTAAGAAGGACTGGAGAGTGAAGGGTTATGAGTTAAAATTGAAGAATTCAAAGTACAGTTGCAGGGTCAGGGTGGTTCTGAACTTCTGAAGTCTGGTAGGGCCAGCTCAGGCTGATGCAGGTGCACAGGGTGATCTTGCCCTGCCCCGGATCAGCCAGGGCTGCCTGGGCTTAGCAAAGCAGAGGCAGCATAGGAGGAAATTATGCATGTGGGGGGAAACCAGCAGAGAAGAGAGATTGAAGGATAGCATAAGGACAAAGGATTTAAAATGACTGACTGATCTCTTGAACTATAGTATGGAATTCGTCTACTCATCTGTGTATGACTGCAGTTTTGGACTATCTTTACAACAGGAACAAAAGTAGGGGACAGTAAAAAAACTAGAAGACACTTTAGTTGTGGACTGGTGTGTATGTACATAAACCAACCTAGGGAGAGCAGCAGACAACTGGGTTTAATGAGCTACAGTGAACCACAGTCAAATCAAAATACAGTGAATATTCTGTCTATTGTCAACTCTTAGTTCATTAAGCACCTTTCTGAGTGCCTTGAAGAATGGGACTAACCGTGCCAGTGTGCTTTTCAGTTTAGACAGTTAGCCATTCTAATATGCAGAAGGATTTTAAGACTTAATATTTGTGAGTTGAGGGTTAAGATGAAGCTCTTAGTTAGCATCTACCAAATTTTCTTAATGCTACTTTGGAAGGAGCAATTACCAGAGTCTAACATGAGAGAATGAAAGAGGCAGATTCTGGATCAGACCCTGTGTACTACCAGTATTATGTTAGTTTTGCTTTACATGTTCACTTACTTTTTGTATAGAATTAGAGCATTTTTTACACTTTTATAGGAAGAAAAATATTTTTTTAAATGTGTGATTGTTGACCAAGTTAGGCAGAGAAACCTGAGGACAATTGTAGCACATTGAAGCAAATTCAAATTTAATTATGATAAAGTTTCAAGTATTTTAAAAGCTACTTGTGGAGATCAGTATTTGGTCTCACCTGGCCTTGCGTGAGTACATATTCTGCTTGCGTTAGAGGAATGCAAGCAAGACAGAAAAGTGCCTAAGTTCTTTGAACAAGTTTTATGATCCTGTTTCATATCCAGTCAATTTCAGAATTTAAGTTATGTTTTATCTTAGAAGCTTTTTAAGAGCCATCAGCTATACTTTTTCTTTTGTGGATTCTTATGAGTTGCTTTTTCAGCCAATGACATATGTTCTACATGTCGGCATGAGCACTCTGCCACTTGTAGAAACTCTTGGTTCCTTCAACGCTCATCCCAGTCTCAATTATGCCAGAAAATATATTTCTCTTTTTATGCCACTGCATCAACATAATCTCCTATGAATTAAAGATCAGATGAAAAGCCTGAAATACAGAAAAGAAAGAAAAAAATCTGGAGAAAGTGGGAGCAGCCATTGGGGCCTGCTTTGAACAGTTGTGCTGAGGTGCCAAAGAGCTGAACTGTGAAGGTGAGCTTTGTACAGTTGCTGTAACCCATTTATTACCATACAGAGCAGAATATCTGCTGGAATTTAGAAGTGGCAGAGACTCATATTGTGACAGGGAATTAGTGCTTTAGGGAATAGGATCATCATTTGTTAATAACAGTTCAGATTGAAACACACTTTTAAAGTATCTGTAGTCTGATTGTCACTGTTTCTCTAAATGTATTTCAGTATGGCAAGGCTTCAGTAATGGAAGAAGAGAAACAGATTTAAAGTGATAAATTGTTTTTTCGTCCAAGTTGTCCAAAGTTTCACATCTAACAGGAAACTTAAGTATGTTTTCAGTTAAGTGTATGTTTGTGAAACCCATGCTATCCATTTTAATAATTGTGCCAAACTCCACTAATCAAAGTACATTCTTTTGCTGTTATTGAATTCTTTTAATGGACTAATACGAGTGGGTTTGTTAACTCTGTGTTTTCCCCTGTTCCTCATGTTCAAGGGTAATTTATAGGCTTACTGTTGCCAGAGTACTGCATGGTTGTGGTAGCAACTCAAGATATCAAAATGCTGTGCTGGAAAGTTATGTCTCTGCATACACAAAAATACCGAGGCCTTCGAAAATATGCAAGGATTGAATTATCTACTGGCCTTAAGACAGTGTGATGTCTTACAAAAAATACTGGGGGGAAAAGAAAGTAGAATACCATCCTTTAGATAATGTTTATCCAAAATGTATTTCATTGTGCTTCCTGGAAAAGCTTGCTCATGTCCATCTTTGTGCAGTGCTGTCCTTAGCCCACACACAATCTCAACAAATTAAAGTGGCATTTTAACTTTTTGTCAGTTTGCAGCTTCATTATGACTAAAAACTGTTAACCTCACTCCTAAGAGTAGTTTGAATTCCGTCTACTGAGTTAATTTGAATTCAAAGTTTTGTCTTGCATGTTGAACGATACCTATGAGTGGTGTACCAGTATGGAGTATGGTACCACTACAAAGATAATTTTTCCTATCCTTTATATTCCTTAAAATTAAGGAATTTTGTTTGTTTATTAAAACAAAAAAAAACACATGCAACACCCAAAATGCAAAAAAAAAAAATTGTTGGACTTGGCTTTGAGATCTACAATTTTTCATTTGTTATCCAGATGTCTAGAGGTTGGCTTTATTTCCACTCAATCAGTAACGTCAGTGCTTCTCTTGCCCCTATACTTACATATGTAGCAGTAACAGTTGTTACACAACAGACTTGCTGTGCTTCCTCTGGAAGTTTTTCTGTAGGCATAGAGGAGGTAAAAACTGAAATGCACTTGTTGCGTCTTTCCTGTTCTTCTCTTCCAGTTAATTATCCTGGGTTATAGAAATTACTGGAAAAACTCTTTGTGGAGATTCTTCTACTTTTTTAAAACAAACTTTTATTTTTTGTCCTCAGCTTGTAGTTAACTGAATCATATGCTTACCTCATGCATGGAATTGGCACATTTAGATCATAAGACATCATGCTGCTCTGTTTCCCCATGGTTTGATGTGTTGGCATCTTATCAGCCATAAGAAGGTAGTTACTAGATAAATAGATAAAAGAAAGTCTTTTTTTTTTCTGGTGAAGGAGAAGGAAAATGGAATCTTAAGGAAGTTTGGAATAATGCAGTCAGTTTTCCCATCATTTTTATCAACACTTGAATAAAAAAGTATGAAATGGAGAACAGTCTGTTCAGAAGTGAAGACATAATTGTGCCTCCTGTTTAGAAAAGTATAGTGAATTTAAAAAAAGTTTAGGGCTGTGTATTTTATAATGGTGAACCTTTAGCTGGAACAATGTAGAATATATACTGGTATAGTAGAGTGGTAGCTACTGAATTAAGAGTAGAAAGAAATGGAAGTGGTAGAAAACTACTGTGGACTTGAAAACTGAGATGTGTTTCTTTGCATTATGAGAGTTTGGTGTCATTACCATAAAGTTTAATATATTCAAGATTATTTTTTCTTGAGGGATGGGAAACATTTTTACATTGTGTATGTGGCTGTTGGTTGCTGTTCTTCCTGCTTTATAATTCCTCTGAAACAAATACATATGTATGCTGTTACATGGACACCACTTGTAAGTGTTGGCTTTGTAAACATATTAAACAAATCATCTGACCTCAGTGGTTAAAAAACAAACGTGCACTTCTTCTGAGGATAAGGGGCGTGTTTACAAGGATGTTCATCATAAAATTAAAAAATATGGAAAGGAGTATTTGCCTTTCTCTTTACAGGTTTGCACTTGTTTTAGACATCTGGGACCATGTTCTATGCCCACTTTGTCCTGAGCAAGCGTGGGCCGCTGGCCAAAATCTGGCTGGCGGCCCACTGGGATAAGAAGCTAACCAAAGCCCATGTGTTTGAATGTAACCTGGAGAGCAGCGTGGAGAGTATCATTTCCCCAAAGGTATCTATTTTACACTAATGTCATGTTACCTTGTAGTGAAAAGAACTTGTTTGTACAGGTCGTACTTACTGTTTGGGTCACTGAAGCAAATAAAGTTCTTAATGTTGCTATTTTAAAGGGTGGAAARGTCTGTTTAGATGTGAAATACTCTCCTGTGAAAGTGGAGGAAATTTTGAGTAGCTTGATGGTTTTAAATGTTTCTGTTTGTCTTCCCCTCTACTACTCACAACAATGAAATTGTTCATTTTGTCACTTAAGAGATGTCTGAATGTCTTATACAAAAAGCAACTATTTGAAAACTAAAGAGAATTTATTTATATCTTTTATTTTGGCTGATACAAATATTAACACTTTCTGTAATGGTACTCTAGATTTTAGAAGAACTGCTAAGTGTAAGCAAAAAATGTACAATCACAAAGATGCTTACTATTCTGGAATAGTGATCTGTTTCATTATCAGCTCTGGAAGGATTTAGGAGGAAGAAGATAATATTCATAGACTCACTAGTGAGCTGTAGCATTCTTTAGAGAAAGGAGAAACTAATAGGCACCCCTTCATATATTTAACTTTGTATAACACGTTCATCAGCTGAAATATTAAAAAGACATTGGAGGCAATAAAATTTTTGAATTCTTAGAGTTTGATGTTAAATCCTGTATGGCTTATTGTTTCTGTAAGACAATTATTCCATGTACACTTCAACACAAATTTCATGCTCTTTCAACCCAAAGTATTTAAGAAGAGTCATTCCCTGGATTTTTTTTTTTCAGTTTTGTGTTCCCACAGCAGATACTTCATTACATAGTAAAGCACTGAGATTGAAGAGGAAAGGAACTTAAAATTGTTTTAATGTGGCAGTGCTTGTTTGTAGGCACTCCCCATGTTCCATTATTTCTCTCTGATTTTTTTTTTTAACTGCAGGACAGAAGATGGAGAAGTAGCTAACAGTTTTAAACCAGATTTTACTTGAACAAATCACTATTTATGACTGTGCAATTTTTTGTGTTTTTCACTTTTTCCACAATTAAAGTAGCAAAAATGTTAGAAAAAAAGATGTGGTAAAAATAGGCTTTGTCACTTTTTTTTTAACTAGACAGAGCAGTGTTTGGGAATTCCTGGAGGGAGCTGCTATTAATTTACTGATATTTGCCAGGTCATCCATAAATAATGTAAGAGTATCATCTTGAACCGTAGACTTTGCATTCTTTGTTTCTTCAGATTTCTGCTGATTTTTATGCTTGTTTCGGATATTTGATTTTATTGAAAAAACTCACGTAAAGCTGACTGAGGTGTCATTTAAGGGAAAAGTGAGGCTACATCTAATTCACTGATTATGCACTGTGTTTTTAGGTGAAGATGGCACTTCGAACCTCAGGACATCTCTTGCTAGGCGTTGTTAGAATCTACCACAGGAAAGCAAAATACCTTCTTGCAGACTGTAATGAGGCTTTCATTAAGATTAAGATGGCTTTTCGTCCAGGTATCTGTCTTCATCTAAGCACTCTCTGAAAAATTACATTGATAAGTGTATTTATGAAGAAGGCATACAATTCTACCTTCTTATATCTGTAAACTTACCTAAAGTTATAGGTTATAGGAGAAGTAATTATTGCTGCTTCAGGCTGGCTGGCTGGGCTGGCTGGCTGAGTTGTCTGCTGAAAAACATCTTCTAACTGAATTCTGAACAAAACCTTTTGCTATTAATGCTGCTTCAGTAAAATCCCACTTAGGATTTTGGCTGTTGCTGGTGTATGATGTTAAATGGAAATACACTGCATGGTTTTTACCTTCTGTCTGAAAAAGGCCAGTGTCCTACTGAATAGAAGCACAGAAGGGGACTGGTTTCCATCAAGGGTGAGGATTGTTTTGCCAGGAGTTACAAAAGAAACAGAAAAGTAAACTGTTTTTTTACCACTTTCGCATTTTAGTTTCTGAAAATAATGTGAACTGTAATGTGTGCATCAAAGATATCTTGCCTTTTGTATGTGCACAATCTAATTTCCCCCTATATAGTTGCTTACTCAAATATTTTCCATGAAGATGGGGTGCCATATTAATACCTGAAATTACTTTTCCATCCAACAGTCAATTACTTGGCTTACATACAGTTGATAGTTTTCTTTAATTCTGGCCTGGAGAACTTTTTTCGAGCTGAAGTGTAGCTGTGGCAGTGATGCTGCCGGATGCTCACAGGTGCTGAATCGTATTCTACCTTTTTAAGTTTGTGAGTGCAATAGATTAAAAAGCTGAACTGAAGGGAGACTTTTGTTTTTTAAAAAGGCAGCTCTTGAAAGCCAGTGCAGCAGTAACTTGAGACAACTTAAGGTATATTATAATGTGTTTATCTTCATTTCCTGATCTTCAGGTTGTGATTCAGGCATTGAATTTTATGTAGCTTCCAGGGGCGATTTGTTCACTGTTGCCAATTTTTTGTTTACTACTGTGTTTAACTTCCCTGGGTGATGAGAACATACATTTGTTCTAATTTCACAAGGCAATCTGTTTTTCCAGTTTTCCTGCTCCTAACAGAGTGCATGTCGAAGGTGAAGCACCTGAAAATCAAGATTTACCAAAGGTGGCATGCTGGCCTGACACAAGCTGAGGCACTGGTGTTCTCAGTTTATCAGCTTTGTGCGTTAGGCATTGTCTTGAGTCTGYCTGTTCTGCGAATCATTTACATGTTCCATTTTAAGCAGAAGACAGGTAAAAATCCCRAACAGCCCTAAAAGGATGGAGTAGATTTCTTAATTCCTAGCCAAGTACCATGATGAGTAAGCTACAGACTCATGCTTGTTCCTGGTCTCTCTGGGCAGTGGTTCTTTGATTATTCATTGCAGAGGGGAGCACAGTGGGCAGAATGTTTCTGAAGTATCTGTACCTCAGAATTGCCTGTGTTGTGTGTGTGGGTCAAAAGGCAGAGCATAGAGCTCAAATCTTCTGCAAATTACAGAAGGAATTGAACCTGCATTTCCCATGCACTTTCAAGTGCCCTGACCTTTAAGACTTTGAATAAAAGAGAGGGACCAACTACTGGCACTGGTTTTGTGATGCCCAATCTGATATTCATGCTCTGAGAATGCCTGCTGAATAAGATTAAGCATCTCTGGAGGAGAAGAAAAGGTATGTATGTGGTTTTGGTATTACCGATCTTTTATATGGAGAAGCCTAAGAGTTTGTGTGGACCGAGTGCAATCAGTACTGTTCCAGGACTTCTGGAGCTAATAGAACTGAATAAAGGACCAGTAGCAAAGTAGTCACACTGTGCTGCCACTATAATGTAGAACCGAGCAGCTCTTACTGTGTATCGTGATAAAATTATTTTGGAGGAGGTACCTGTAGTGTTGTGAAATATACAATGCCTGTGCTGGCTGCACAGCTCTGCAGAGTGCCAGACAAACATTACTGACTGATTTGAGGCTTCCAGGATTATACAGAGAGTGCAAGAGCTTGAGGATATATATTTTGAATTTAGTGTGAATCTCACTACTAACATTATTTAAGGTTTCTTTTTAGGTGTCTCAGCATCAGTCCAGTTTAACAAATTTAAAGACAGTAAGCTCATGCAGTGAGACAACGCTAGTGGCCCAGGGAAAAATGCTGTGTTTGTAAGGAATGGGAACTCATGTCTGGGTGTTCTTTGCAGGAGTTGTTGATTTGCCTGAGGAAAACAGAGAGGCTGCTTACAATGCTATTACCTTACCTGAGGAATTTCATGATTTTGACCAACCACTTCCTGATCTAGAGTAAGCTTGGGGTTTTTTTATTTCCTTGAAAATGATAATTGGTTTTAGTTGAGGAGAACCTGGTTTTAAACAGCTAACTCATTACTGAATGTAAAAAATTTCTGTTCTTAGGTCTTTTAATATACTAGTAAGGAAATCTGCAGTCTTTGTGTTGATTTTAAGTTCACAGTAGCATGTCATTTTAACTGAAGTTAAAGCTGTCCTTACGGAAGCTTTTGAAAACCTCAGATATCTATTATAACTTTCTTTCTGATTCTATGCAAGGCACTCTACATTATACACTTTCTTAGGTTAGACAAGATTAGTTTTATGAAATGTTGTTGACCTTTTGAAGTGGCACTTTTAATTCTTAGAACTTCTTAATACTTACGGGTTACTTGCAAACATAACTAGTATACAACCTGAATCATTCTTAATCTTTAAAAAACTGATGTTACCCTTTTGGATTATTCATAAGGGAGTTTTTAGGATACCATTTACTCGGTGTTCTACTTAGTTTATATTCAAATTAGAGTATATACTAATTTGAAACTGCATGAAATTTCTGTGTCTTTGTAAGAAATGTACCTTAATACACCACAACGGGTGTTAGCTCGGTACTGGTGCAAAATACGGTTTTTGGTAAACTATATCAATAGCTTTTGAAGTCAAAGGGGAGGAAGTCTTCTCTTGATTGTTAATTTGGCCTTTAAAATTATTAACCCCAACACAGCAAGGAGTAAGAGAGGTTACTGATACATTTCCCAGAAGCTAATGCAATTTGGATGATAGGTTTAAATCATTAATGGTCTCATTGTTTTAAGTAGTATTTTCTATTCAGTATTCACCATTATTTTTTTGAATAATTGACTTGAATGTAAAATTGCTTTTTATTAACTGATGTCATATTTATTTTAGCAGGCTTTATCTGTTGTTAATTTTTTAATGAGATTTTTTTAATAATTGCTTTCTGTTTGTTTAAGTGATATTGATGTGGCTCAGCAGTTCAGTTTGAACCAGAGTAGAGTGGAAGAAATCACAATGAGAGAAGAAGTAGGCAACATCAGTATCCTCCAGGATAATGACTTTGGTAAACATGTCATGTTATTATGTGTTACTAGCTAATTTCAGTTACTGTAAGATATGGTTATATGGTTTTACAATTACTGTGGAATGCTCAGTGAGCACAAAACAAATTGGCTCAAACATACTGTGKTTTTGTACATTTAATTTTTAGTTTGTACGTGTCAGTTTTTCCAGAAAGTCTGTCCTCTAATGCTCAGCAAACTTTTAGCTGCCTAGCACAGGCAGAAAGAAAAGCTGAAGAATATTCAGTCAAGTTAATTAGTGAAGGACTATGTCAATCCTAATTTTCAAAACGTGGTGTGAATATGAAGTGAGCTGTTGCTTTAATCATAAGCATGTGCTCAGTCAGAAACCATTGGGAGATTTCTAAAGCTGAAGCAGTCAGTGGCAATGAGTTTGCTACTTTGGGTATCTTTTCAAGGACAGTGTTCTAACGTCTGAATCAAAGCCTAAAGACAGTTTTATTTTAATGTCTAGTTCCCAGTGTATGGTATTGTAATCCATAATTCAGTAACTGTTTTGAAAGAATAATCTAGGAATAGTGTTGACTTGGTATTGGTTTGCTCCCTGTACTTGAAGCCCAGCCTTGAGGCATAAGGTACAACTTTTTTGAATTGCATTGAATTCTTTGGTTTCTGTGCAGCTAAAATTTAGTAGGATCTTGCTAATATCAATTCAAATAAGTACAATAAAATGCTTTGAAGATGAGATAGTTATTTTTATAGTGATTTGAACAGTATTTTTTGTTATGGTATTGCTGGGCATAATTCCTTATATCTTGTTGTTCACTCTGCAAATAGGATAAATTGAATTAAAGTTTGCTCTTACATATGGGCCTTTGTTGATCAGTTGGGTAGGTCTCTTGCTTCTTGGTTCTTTAGCACTTAGAGCAGTGAAATTGTATTCTTGCAGGTGACTTTGGGATGGATGATCGTGAGATGATGAGAGAAGGTAGTGCATTTGAGGATGACATGCTCGTGAGCACTAGTGCTTCCAATCTCCTACTGGAACCCGAACAGAGCACCAGTCACCTCAATGAGAAATCTAATCACCTGGAATATGAAGACCAATACAAAGATGACAATTTTGGGGAAGGAAATGATGGCGGAATATTGGGTAAGTTTGAGAAATTTGTTTTTTCTCTATTCTACCTTCTGCCTTAATAATTAATTCTTGGGTAGATGAGAGGAGGTTGTTTTCTTTGTTGCCAAGGTCCCTGTCAAAGTGATGCCTTCCACAGTGGAATTCCGGTTTGTGAGTTGTGCAGCGGTAGAGATGACTCACGTTAAGTGTTGCCATGTTTCAAATGAAGTTCTAAAAACTTCAGATGTAAGATGCAAATATGTGGCAAGTATATTGTAGTAAAGGTTATCTGTAAGCCCAGAATTAGAGCTGAAATGCACCTTGAAAGAGCACTGCTGCTTTTTTCTATGTCAGCATTGAAAGTACTGGTTTCTAACTTTTGCACTATTTTTATTTGTGTTGTAATAAACTTGTCTGTACTGCTTTATAAATTTGTCTATACTTCATGAATTTGTGGATGCAAAACTGATTATTTCATATGGTTGCTTCAGATGACAAACTTCTCAGTAATAATGATGGTGGTATTTTTGATGACCCACCTGCACTCTCAGAGAGTGGAGTAATGATGCCAGAGCAACCTCCCCACGATGATATGGATGATGATGATAATGTATCAAGTGAGTATGATCTAGATCTAGAATTACTTTCAACTAATTTAATTTGGATTCTAATTCCTTGAAAGCTTATTAAGCTCAAAAGTATGAAATGTGGTAAACCACCTGAAGGTATGGAGGGAGGACTGGGAAGGGTAGCACAGTTTGTTAATGTTTTGACATTGTGCAAGGAACTTGTATTTGGCAGTGGGAGGACCGGACAGCCCGGACTCGGTGGATCCCGTGGAACCGTTACCAACCATGACTGATCAGACAACGCTGGTTCCCAATGAAGAGGAAGCTTTTGCTCTGGAGCCTATTGACATAACTGGTGAGTGAGCTATTTGGGAATATTTTACGTGGGTTGTCAGAGACCACCTTAGCTTGATGGAGTGGAAATGAATGTCTAGCACTGCTGCTGATTCTGCTTCTCAGCTGGGAGAAAAATCAGGGACCAAGTGCTAATTCCTTTTATTCTAATAGTGGCCTTCCAGTACTTTCCAGGTAGGTAGCTTACATGGATGGCCTTGGAGGATACTAGTTTGTAGTTTCTGCAGTCAGCAGGTGTAACAGCATGATATTGTAGCTTTTGTTAACATGCTAGTCAAAATGCACTAAGTTAATGTAATGGAATTTGTCATGTCTTTAATTCTAATATGCTATCTGTAGTGCAGCACAGTTCTTGACAGGCTGTGTTTTAAGGGCAGGAGTGACTGTTTACACCAAGAACAAGCGCTCTTCTAGTGATTTGTAGCTTTAATGAATTGCTGAGTTCAGGAGATGCACCTTTGTGTTTCAATTTCTACTAAGTAGGGTTTTTCCTTGTCTTTTTCTTTAATGCAAGAAACTTTCTTGTTTTAACTGATACTGTATTTGGCTGATTATATGCAGACCCCTGTTCTATTAAAAAGTTAAGATCTGGAAAGAAAGTAGCTTGTCCTGTGTTTTCAGGGTGAGCTCCAGTCCTTGACTCCTTCCTTGGCCAGTGAGAGAGCCCTGGCACTGCCCTCTCGTGGCAGGCTGGCAGCAGGGGTCCAGCTCATCTGCTGGGACCAGCAAAGACAGCATTTGCCAGAGCTTCACGGTCTGCTGCAGAGTACCAGGCTGTAAGCAATGTACAGTAAAGTCATCCTAGAGCAGGCTCAGAGGTATAAAGTTAGGGTAACCACCCACACTAACTCCAAAAGCTCGGGTAGGGCTTAGAGATAAAACTTGGTGTGGTATTTTGAATCTGTGATTAGAGTCATAGAATGGCTTGGATTGGAAGGTACCTTGAAGATCTAGTTCCAACCCCCTTGCCATGGGCTGGGACACCTTCCACTAGACCAGGTTGCTCAGAGCTCCATCCCACGTGGCCTTGAACACTGACAGGGATGGGGCATTCATAACTTCTTGGAGCAATCTATTCCAGTGCCTTGCCACACTCACAGTAAAGAATTTCTTCCTAATATCTACTTGTTAAAGTAGATATTAACCTACTCTCTCTCAGTTTGAAGTCATTCCCCCTTGCCCTGTCACTACATACCCTTGTAAAAAGTCTCCTCCATCTTACTTCTTGGCTCCCTTCAGGTATTGGAAGGCCACAGTTGGGTCACCCTGAAGCTGCCTCTTCTCCAGGCTGAACAATCCCAATTCTCTCAGCTTTTCCACATAAGAGAGGTGTTCCATCCCTCTAATTCAACTTGGTGGCCAAGGTTTGCACCAGCTTAACAAGCAAGCCATGGGGGAGAGAGATGTGTGCAGCTGAGGACATTGAAGCTTAGGTAGATTCAAATTCACAGAAGAATTTGTAGGTTATGGGACAGCATTCACAGTATTTGATGTTTCATACTGTGCATAACTTTTAATCCTTCTCCCAGAGCTAGTGTTGCCTTATTTGTGAGACATCTTTATACATGGGCAGATAAATCCTATAGAGAAGCTGCAAGTTTCCTGTATGGCATGGTACCTGTTTGAGCTAACCTTCATTATGTGCTAAAAATCTCAACAGTCAAGGAAACCAAAGCAAAGAGGAAGAGAAAGCTGATTGTGGACAGTGTGAAAGAACTGGACAGCAAGACTATTCGAGCCCAATTAAGTGACTACTCTGATATTGTGACTACTTTGGATTTGGCACCTCCTACTAAGAAACTGATGATGTGGAAAGAAACTGGTGGAGTTGAAAAGCTTTTCTCTCTGCCTGCACAGCCTTTGTGGAATAACAGGCTATTGAAGGTAATGTTTTTGTTCAGGTTCATTTTTAAATGGACTATATTCAGGATTATGCCTCATGTATAGCAAACATCAGCATATAAATAGTGATACAGTGATAGCAGTATTCATAATTTGAAAAAAATATTAAAACATCTAAGGTAAATATTTTAAGCATTGRTATTATCAACTACAGAAATAAATTTTTTTTTAGATGCTAGTACTGTTGGAGAGGAACTTAAAAACTGAGAAAGGAAGATAGCCCATAATTACTTGATCTGAAATGAAATTAAAGGACACTGAGAACTGCAACAGTGAATAATGTAACCTTTCCTCTGTAGCTCTTTACTCGCTGTCTTACACCCCTGGTACCAGAAGACCTGAGAAAGAGGAGGAAAGGTGGAGAAGCTGACAATCTTGATGAGTTCCTTAAAGACTTTGAAAACCCAGAGGTTCCCAGAGAGGAGCAGCAGCAGCAACAGCAGCAACGAGATGTCATTGGTTTGTCTTGTCAAAGATGCTTTGCTTTCCCTCAGAGCGTATTTTTCTCTTTTGTTTGTGCTTTATATTAAGTAATCAAAGATTATGAATGAAGCAAAGAGCTTTGTAATGGTTTAGCTTGATGTACAGTCTGTGACATAAAATAACTTTTTTTCCTAGAAATAGGGGACGCTTAGGAATTGTTTGAATCAGTGGATTAAAAGTGCAGGCTGTTCAGAGTGCTCAATTCTAAAATAATAGCAGATCAGATTTTGGTACAGTTTCTAATTATATTCTTAGTACCTAAAACAAGGTTTGTTGTGGAATACAGATGAACCTATTCTGGAGGAACCAAGCCGTTTACAAGAGTCGATGATGGAAGGCAGCAGAACCAACCTGGATGAATCTGTTATGCCACCCCCACCACCTCAGATAGGTGTGAAACGCAAACTGCAGCAAGTAGAACCAGAGCCAGTGTTACCTGTGAGTAAGCTTTTATTGTTTTTTTTTCTGGGGAATGAGAAGTGGGTAGTGTCTTTGAGTAGGAAATGACAAAGATTTGAGGCCTAGCTTTCTATGGTCCTTTGAGATTCACCGTAGCAGTGTCAGAACACTTGTCCCTGGGTAGTCACTCTGGTGTTTTTGTTAGGTGAAAAGCTTACTGAAACATCTAAAATGATGGTAGGATAAAGAAATTATACTGTTCCCTCCAGAAAAGGTCTTCAAGGAGTCTAATGTATTGCTTATCAAGTTCTGCTTGGCAAGTGTGTATGAACAGCTTCCATGAAGCAAGGATTGTGTTAGCTGCATAAATGTCTTTTAAGACAGTACAGTGTTCCAGGCTTAAGGCTTCAGAGAAAAACTTACGTTGTCTGGAGAGATTTCCTAATTGAGTTATGAGTAGACTTGGACACTAGCTGTGATGCAGTGTGAAAGGAAACTGTTAATGAAGGGGAGAGAAAGAAAACGGGGAAAATTAAAGGTGTATTTTTCTGAATGCTTGCTTGGTGAGAACAGTCCTGGTTTATGCTGTGTCTCATATTTGTGCATTTTTTAACCTCACTTTTCACGTTCCTTGCYTAACAGGTTGTTTGCTGTAGAATGTGACTATTAGATGTTACATTATCTTACTAAAAAGGGAGGCAGCTGCTGCTCCTCTTGGCCATGTCATGGAGTGAAGTTGGCATTGACTGTGCTGAACTCAGTGTAATTGGGGGTTGGTGTGTTGGGAATTCTTTGAGCATCTTAGAGGCCACGTCAGGCCTCTAGCAACAGGGACACCCTGTAGTGATACCTGCTGTGTGACTGAATCAGAAGTTGCTTAGCCATTTTAGGGCATGTGTAGAAACAGTTTCAGGTATCAGGGTAACTTTACTGGCAAGCACTTAATTGTTTATAGATTCAGGGGGAGGCTACCATATATTAATTTTGTTAAAACTGTCTACATAAATTCTGTTAAATTGCTTTTCTGGATTTTCCTCTTGACATAAATATTTTCTGAGAATATACTTGAGCACCAAAGTCAGTCATACGTTTTTGAAACTTTGCAAGGTACCAATGTTTTAATTCCTTCATGTTTGTATGGATGAGAACAGCATTTTGATATTTGGAAGATGTGTTGTTCCAGTGAGTTGAAGCGTCCCTGTACCACTGGTTACATGGAATTTTAAATTTGCATGTGCTGATCCAAGGAATGAGATCAGTAGTTTCAATGGTGGAATAAGTAAAGTTACTGGAAAGCCTTTTTTCCTTACAGCAGTATCATAATTTCTGGTTTGAGTAAAATCTAAAGGATTGAAAATACACATATGGACAGCAAAACAAAATTGCTTTTTGGTTCTCAGAAATGAAAAATTCTGACAAATAGCTGAAGTTTGATACTTGGATTTAATTAAACTGGTCTGTAGCACCATCATTCTGTTGTAAAAGCTCTGACAAAATGATACTGTTGGTTTAACTGTATTGTGTGCTCTTAAAGCATCCACCATCACAACAGCTGGAAATACCACCTGTAGAAATGCCTCCAGAGGAGCCCCAAAACATCTGCCAGCTAATACCAGAGCTAGAACTTCTGCCAGAAAAAGAGAAGGAGAAGGAAAAGGAGAAAGAGGAGGAGGAAGAAGAAGAAGTAAGAACTCTATGTAGAACCAGTTTGTGTGTTTCCCAGATATGTTTGACTGTGGATTCAGTAAAAGGCATAAGAAATAATTATTTTGTCTGTCCTTGGAAATGAATAGCATTTGGAAATGTAATTCTTAAATTATTTCATGACCATTTTATAATATTTATATTATTTAGTTTTATAAATTGCATATACATCCTGTTTTGAATTAGTGCTCTCTTGTTCTCACACATGGCTGGATTAAACCACTCTAAATGTTTACGATGCCTTAGATGAGAACTTTTGAACTTAATGGTGTGGTTCATTTTAAATAGCTTGTGCTACTTAATAAAAGTAGCTTTTTGCAAGAAAACCAGCCATGTCCTAAAATGTGATAACTTGTCTCCTAGCCACAGTATTTAATATTCTGTGGATACCAGAACAGACTTCATTGATGTCTTTTATTTTACACGTGCTTACAGGAAGAAGACGGCACAGGGGGTGATCAGGATCAAGAAGAAAGGAGATGGAACAAGAGGACTCAACAAATGCTCCATGGACTTCAGGTACACATGATCATTTGCTTTCTCTTAAAGTAGCTTTTGAGTGTGCCCACTGACGCTTTGGACCTGAGCTAAATGGTTAAGAAAGAGCTTTCTTTGCAGTAGGTGTTACAGCTTAAAATATCAATTATCTTAAAAGGGGGAAAAATGCATGTAGTTGATTAAATCTATATCAGATAATTAAAATTAAATCTATACTCTTATAATTGTCCTTTTTTTTCAGAGAACATTTCAGTTGAAATTTTTCACTTAAGTGTTTTTCAACCTTTATGTCCACACTTGGTGTGCAAGTAAAATTCCCAGAAATTTAAATTTTAAAATAATTGAGTTTGATTGTGTTTTTAATGAAACCATAGCATCTCTGACTTTGTTCTATGTGTCCCTAGGCAAACCCCCATAAGGGTCTAGGGATGACACCATTTTACAGGATGTTTGCTCTTGGCTAGGCTGGTTTGAAAACTTCGTGCCATAAGAAGCTGAATCTCTTTAACAACTGTGGAAATGTGACCTTGGCTGATTTCCAGCACGTGGCTTCAGTCTGCACAGACGTATATCTATCTGTAGGATGGATTCTTGCTTGCTGGAACTAAAGAGCTTTTTTCTGATACGATGATTGAACACCCCAGTGTGCACTTGAACTGAAGTGCAAACCGTTCCTTTGCTTATCGGTCTCTGTGCGTCCTTCACGTATTCTTGGACTACCTTTGCCTTTCAGCCTAGTTTGTAGCTCCTTTGTTCCCTTAAAAGTTTTGGCARCTCCTGAGATTTGGCTGTCACTGGAGTGTTTCGGTTTCATCTCTCTAAGATGTTTTTGTTTTCCAAAGTTATCCTTGCTTTTTTGTGAAATTGATAGGCTCCATCTTTGCTTATGGAAGGTCATTGTCATTATTGTATCTCTGAACTTCCAGTATGATGGCTTTGGGGGGAAGAGGGGCAGGAGAATGCTGCCAAGTTTTCAGTAAACTGAGATTTAGTAGTAATGTGTATTCTGTTAACTTTCTCAAAATTAAGATGCAATCAAGGAAAAGCTTTACAATTCTGGAAGATGTTTAACTAGAGTTCTGTCATAAATATTACTTGCTTATATCTCTGAACAATGAAACCTTAAGTTTAAACTTTTAAATAGCCTTTTTGATACTTTACTACACCTAAATTTAGTTCAGATTACATTGTAAACTAATGTGATTTAAGTTAGTTCTTTTGCACACTTGCAAGAATTCTGCTAGTTTAAGTAAGATTGCTTTAAAGAAAAACCCCTGGGTTCACTGCAGCCCCCCACGGCTGCTCACTCACTCACTGCTTCTGCTGGGATAAGGGGAAGAATCAGAAGTGTAAAAGCAAGAACACTTGTGGGTTGAGATAAAGTTTAATAGGTAAAGTGAAAACCGTGCATGCAAGCAAAGCAAAATAAGGAGTTCATTCACTGCTTCCTAGCAGCAGGCAGACATTTAGCCATTTCCAGGGAAGCAGGGCTTCACTACATGTAATGGTGACTGGGAACACAAAAATGTCACAATCCCAAATGCTCACATCCCCCTCTTCCTTCCCCCAGTTTTATATGCTGAGCATGATGCCATATGGCATGGATTATCCTTTTGCCCAGTTGGGGTCAGCTGTCCTGGCTGTGTCCCCTCCCAACTCCTTGTACACCCCCAGCCTACTTGATGCAAAACATAGCACCATATGAGTTGCTGTGAAGAAAATTAACTCTGTCCCGGCCCAAACTAGTACAACTGTAGCTTAAAAGTAATTTGTAAAGTATACAGCTGTTGAGTTGGTAGTGTTGTGTAATGTTTTCCTCTCTGAATGTTCCATCACAGTTTCTGAAGAGAGCTCCAGAATTCTCTTTGGCCATATCTAGCTTTTTTCAATTCTTTCTTCCATGTACTCAAAAGAGCATCACATCGGATAGCTGAAACATTAAGTCTGGAACGAGCTTTGGAGTTAAGATCTGATTAATGTAAAGTAATTTGGTTTGACCAGCCAAATATCTTTTCATCTAGTAGATATTCCAGAGCAGACTGTTCTGTTTTAAATCCAAGTCACCAGTTATTGTCCTGGCCAGCAAAAAGATGTATTTTCATGATTTTTTTTTAATATATATTCTTGCCAAGACTTTGAGAAAATGCAAGTGACTTTGGATACTTAGTTTAAGACAGAGGAGTTTAGAAATAAACAGGCTTTCACCTTGGGAAAATTAGGCATCTTTTAAAGAACATTAGCTCTTGAAATTTTACTTTATTATTTTTGGAGTTACTTTTATTTTGAGAAATAAAACTTGATTTTTTTATTCCTATTAAAAAAACCTGTTCTGTAGTCAAAAATGACTGGTTAGCTATTGCTGCAGAAATAAAATCTTCTGCTATACAAGTGTGTTTGTGGAATACATTCAGCAGATTCAAGAGTGATTTTTCATACATCTCTGGGAAGCCTACTAGGTTTCATTTAGCTAAGATCCATAAAGAAATTTTCATGTACATGTTTTGATGTTCCCATCCAGTGTCAAGTCCTTCTGAGTCCCTCAGTGTCCTGGGGTTGACAACAAACAGAATCTTGCCAAGAGAATTGTTGTTTCTGTGTAGTTCTCTGTTTAATTTGTGGTATCAATGTTGTGTTTTTCAGAGAGCTCTTGCTAAGACTGGAGCAGAATCTATCAGTTTGCTTGAGCTGTGCAGAAATACGAATAGAAAGCAAGCAGCTGCAAAGTTCTACAGTTTCCTGGTACTTAAGAAGCAGCAAGCTATAGAGCTGACACAGGAGGAGCCCTACAGCGACATCATTGCCACACCTGGTCCCAGGTTTCACATTATCTGAATGGTTACGTAGAGCAGAGCCAGTACTTGTCTCTCTAGTGTGTGCGTGTATTGCCCCGTCTGTAGGGCCCACAAGACCATTGCAGAAAATTTAGATTTTATTGTCTGTATAAAGTCCTTGGTTTTCTCTTGGGGTTATTTTGGGGTTTGTATTTTAACTTTACCACTCAAATTTTTAGTGAAACTGCTGGGGTGGGTGACTTGAGTTCCAGCTGCAGAAACCAGACAGCTCAAGCATCCAGATAAAGATTGTTTTAACAGCTCGGAGCAGATGTGTGCAATATTGGTGCATGTGATGTTGAGTATCAATGAAAATGTCTTACAATAATTTGACTAGTTGATTCAATAGAGATATTTTTAATCTATACAAGTAAATCTGAATGGCCAACCTATTGTCTGATTAAAAACCTTGCCAAACTCATCTGAAATGTTTGGTCTGCTTCTCATAGTAGTGGTTTTTTTTCCCCTTCTCTAGATCTTTGTGCATACCGTGGGTCTCTTAAAGCTGCCAATATGAAAGGTAGTGCCTGATATGTCAGCTTGCTGTGTCACTGCATTTTTGCAGTCAGATTTTTGTAGCCCTTGATGCTAAGGGGAAACGAGTGTCTGTGGAAAGCACTTCCTCTGCGTGATACATGAAAGGACAGAACGTGTCAAGCATTTTAGATGAAACATTCCTTTTCACTTATCACCTTGTTATGGTCCACTACTGATAATGGCTAATTACTGTTAATAAGTGACAAATGAAAACTAGTCATTTCATTTAAACATTTAAGAAGTCATAATGCTTTAGGTTTGTTAGAGCTGTATATAAACTCCAGACTTTTTAAAACAGACTTCTAGAGTGTAAATTATCTGATTTTTTTATTAAGCAGGCATATGAAGATAAGAATAAGAAAAATTGCTAAATACAGATACCACCTGTACCGAAAGGGCAACAAACTTTGGATATAGAGTACAAATGGGCACAATTCCACTTAATTGTGTAGTGCATTAATGGCTCTTTGGATATTTATGGTTTTAGTGTCAATTTTTTCTGATAATGTACACTCCCGTGTTCAAAACATTTTATCAGTTTTGCAAAAGTCCCATTTGATTTTATTTCTAAAGAATGAAGCTTTACTGTTAGACCAGGTAGCACCAGAAATTATGTGAATATGTTGATTATGGAGACCTGTCTTAACTTTTTTTAGGGCAAAATTATTCACACTGAAGGTTCTGGTTTTAATGTTGGCACTTTTGTGAAATAATTTTGGGACTCTGAAATTTCAGTGTATACTCAACTGTAAAATTATGTGAATGTTTAAAAAACTCTGAGACTACATGATGACCATGTTTTAATAATCCTTGAAAAAGTTAATTGTATAAAGTTACTGCAGCTTTATTTTCAACATGATGTGCCTGTAAAACCATAATTTTCCCCTTTGTAAAAAGAGACATTGTAGATAACTTGAATGTTTAATTATAGAAAAGGTCATTAGTTTCTTGTTACACATTTTTAGTCTGTTTTTGTTGCTTTTCAAGGTTAATATTCTTGAAAATAGTTGATGCTGTTATGTATAACTTTTCTAATAAAAGTTGTGTTATAAGCTGTTAGTATTAGCTCTGTATCTTGTTTGAACACCTTCCATTTAAGTAGTAGGGACTGAGCACTTACAGGTTGGTTATTTTGGTGTTAGGTGTGGAAGTGTAAGGATTTAGCTCTTTGAGAGATGTAAAACTTGGATATGTAAATAGATTTCATGCCATTAGGAAGGAAGTGTTATTCTACTGGCTGTACTATGCTTTGTTCAAGCATTCTATGCTAGGAATGTCCGTGTGGAAAATGATGGGAGACTGTCTATAAAACGTGATTCATCTACATGCCTGTCCCTTCTGAATGCCAGAACGTACCCAGCTTGAGTTCTTTTAGCTCCGCTGTTCCCTTGCTTCTGGGATTGCCTCTGCATTGTGAGTATGTCAGTGCCCCTGAAGTTACACGCTCCTGGTAGATCTAGACACTTGGATCCAAGCCTGTGGCTGCAGCACATCTCCCATGGAGGCAGTTGGTTACCTGCAGAGCTTATACAGAGGCTGGGCAATGAATTCTGATTGACATAGGCTGAGTGAGCTGACTTAGTCTGGGCTGCACACAGAGGGGACTCTCCTGCTTTTGAGTGACCTGTGGAAGCAGCCGGGCCCATCCTGTGTGTACTGCAGTTCCTGTGGGATGCAGCCTGGCCTGTGCTGAGCCAGCCCAAGTGTGTCGTGCAGCACTGGAAAAGAGTGACTTTCATTCCTTTGCTTCAAGCTCTGTGAGAGAGAAGTATGGGAATTCAGGCACTCAGACTAGAATGCAAGCCCTTACAGTTTTTCTTCTATCAATAATACATTTTTATCATCAGTTTTGCTCTTTGTTACACCACTATGATCAGCACTCATGACAAGTTGATTTTGCACAAACATATGCCTGACGACATTATAACCTCGGGCACTGAACGCAAGCTCTGCTTTATCATGTACAGGATTTGCTACTAGCTCTGACCGTGGCCTGCAAGTAGTACCCAGAGGCTTACATTACATCTCTCCGAAAGCAAGCTTTGTGGGAATACACTGATCAGCTGCTGAACGAGGTCTAAGCAATAGTGATAGAGCATTGGTGTTTTTGTATTTCTCTTGCATCTACAAGAAGTGTATTTCCCATCTCTGTTATGGTCACAGATGATGAGATGGAGAAGGGCTCTCTGTTGCACAGCATTCATTGTTTTCCCTATGACTGGTGTTGGTTTTTTTTAAAGTACTCCAGTATCTTTATAAAGAAGTACAGCATCTGCATTTTATTATAGTTCCTCCTCAAACAAATGTCAAAATGGTTTTAAAGAAATTAACCATAAGCATTCACTTAGTTTTTACTCGATAGGAAGCCATTTTTCTTGCAGCTCAGTGAGTAACATCTATTTTCAGAAAGCCATCTTGTGAGGGATTTAGATTTGATCAAGAACATTACTGTAAAACGTGTTCCTCACTGCTTCCCAGTGAGGCTGGACTGTCTCTAGTGCCTTTGGCTGAGTGCTGCACTGCAGCAGCGAGGGGAAGAAACTGCTGGGAATGCTTCTCTGTGCTCCCATCTTCCCAGTGGTGGCAGTTTTGTTCTGTCTGCAAAGCTTAACTGTTCACAGTTGGGGGTACTATGCATGCCCCGCTTTCCAAATTACTCCTCCTTGGTGTGTAAAAAAGAGAACATGAATCTAAGGAAATACTTCTTGAAGGAGATGGAATGAATTTCTGCTCTGTGTGTCTGATCACCTTGAAGACATACTGCTCTGTTTTATTCCAGCTGGGGAAAGGGAAGAAGTGAGGCAGGTGATGTTATCTACAGCTGGAGGTTAAATAGTACTCTGTTTCTGGGAAGGGTGTGAGTAGAGGATTTTTCCTAATTCACAAGACATGATTTTAAACCAGCTTGTTAAGCAACTGACCTGGCAGCTGTTGTGTGCAACTTTGCTTCAGGGACTTTGTTAGAGGGTGAAGTGCTGAGAATGTTGATCTGTGCCCATCTTTTGTAGGCACAAAATTGCCTTTTCTGCTTTGGTCTTTCCAGCTGACATCCTACACCAGCAAATCAAGGAAGTCAAATTTCCAAGGGTTATTTTTCACTCCCTATTGTCATCCCACTGCTATACCCGAGTCTGTGTCGTGGTACTTAACACTTCTTTGGGGGAAGTGGGGTTAAGGTAAATTTTTCTGTTTTTAAAGCTCTCAAGTGTCCCTTGCTTGTACATCTTTCCTCAAGTGGTTGTGTTCGTCTTTGTGCTTTTTCAGACCTTTCTTTTTCACCTCCAAGAAGTGGCTGGAATATATACTGTGAATTTCTGCAATATGAGCACATAGAAAAGCTGAAAGACCAAGAAATAGGTTGTCCCAACACACAAGGAAGAAAGGACAGTTCTCTGCATTTCTTGCTGACCTCTGAATGTCTGATAAAGCCATGGGAGAGACAAGAACAGGAGGGAGAAGAAGGGAAGATTTTCCCTAGTTCTTACCACAGGAGCTGGTTTTATATTTGTTTTAGCTTAAAACATCTTCATGCAGAATAAAAAAAAAATCCAAAATTTCAGCAAGGAGCAAATATTCATATTAGCCAAAGACTATTGTTAATGTTGTGTTACACGTAGCATAAAGTGCCAGAAACATTTTGGGAGAACACACCCTCCAATTTAATTTGGCCCTAGATATTCCCCAGCAGCCAGGAAGGATACAAAAGGTAGTTTGGTTGTCATGAGCTGGGTCTCTACATGTTCTCCCTTCCCCAGCCCCCCTGCTTTCCTTGTTTGCCCAATTTTTGTTTTCAATAACATAGCCCGAAATAATATAGCCTGAAACTAACACTAAATAATTGAGGACTCTGTGGTTGAACTTTAATCATAGATGTTTATAAATGTTGTTTGACATTGATCAAGAATACATGTGATGTGAAACACAGAATTGCTCATGACACTTGGCATCCTTCTAGAGCAGTTTAAAGCCAGTAGTCTTCTCCATACAAGGACTCCTCTCTAAATTAGACTGTTCTGCTACTTTCTTGGAATACTTTCTCGTTCCCTGCCTTGCATGGCCCAGGTAATGCTGGCAGTTATTTGTACAATTTAGTTTTCTAGGTGTGGGGATAGTGGGAACTGATTCAGGGTAAAACTCACCAAAAGAAACATGGTTTTTTTCTCCAGCTGGATCAGTTCCTACATCCTGTGCACTGGGCAGCCACACARAAACTCGTGCCAGCATAACACAAGAAGCATCAGGCAGGAGAAAAAGGAAGGAGTGAGGATTGCTTTTTCGGATGGCTGCGCCAGCTTTGCATGTGTGTTAAATCAGTCTAAGAAAGTTATTCATAAAATTGCTGTTTGAATTCAGGAGTCCCAGCCCTGGCTAAAACTGGTGTACTGGCCTGTTCATCATCAACTTGCACACCACTTATTAATATCTTGCTTTTCCAAGGCAGAAGTTGAAAGTTCTCTCTCAAATCAGGTATTTCTGTGACAGAGCTCAAGTCYAGCCTCTGCCAGCGGATGTGTCCGCACTAATTTTCTGATCATTTTGTGAAAGTTAATATATCCAGTCCTCACGTTACCAGAGAGGAAGCCAGAATTTGAGTCAATTCACAGGCACCATGTACCACACATTGCACTGGATTGCTAACTCTGAAACTAAGGGATCAGAATACCATAAAATGTTCCACTGCTGAGCATTTTTGCAGAAAAGTTCAGCTAAATTTGTCTTTGTACAAGTTAAGCTGCTTCTCATATTTCTTGACTATGGGACTAATCTCCAAAACAAAAGAAATGCTGATGTTTAAGGAATAAGAAACCACAGTCAATGTTATAAGAAAAAATAGAAGGAGAAGCAGCTTAGTATTTGGATTTCAAAGCCAAATTTGATGCTTAGGAATGTTTCTCTGGCCAAGTAACTAATGAGAGACCCTGAAAATAAACTAATCCTAATTTTGCATTTTGCAATTACATGAATGCGAACTTGTACCTAGTCCTGCTGATGCTGAGGGAGGCAGCAATGAGCTAGAAAAGGCACAAAAAGCTTTGTTATGGCGGCAGCTACTTAGCAGCACAAGCTGAAGGCTTTCCTTGATCATGTCTCAAGACTGAAGTAAGTGCAGGAGACACCGGTGCTTCCAGTGCAAAGCTTCATCTCCACATCTGTGAGCCGCAGTTCCAGTTCGTTAACTGTGGCAGACTGCTCCCCGAGGTGTGAGTTGGGGCTGGGATCTCTGGGATCTCTTGCCTTCACCACTGAGCTTGTGGAATTATAGGGAGGCTTAAAGGTTTAAAACCAAGCCCAAAAAGGGCAGACCCACCACATGCAAGAAGAATCTATCAGGAATATTTAAACCATCCTCATGTCAGCAGCAAAACCACCATCATTCCCGTCTCTTGTGCTATTCCCTTGGCAGGGTGATGTGACCATCGGAGCGTTGCAGATATTGGGCAGGTTTTGCTGATTACCAATGAGCTGCGTTTGGTGAGGCACAGCTGAGCAAGCAGGCCAGTCCCAAGTGCACACAGCTGTGCAGGCAGATTTCAGTAAGCTTGTACTCCTGTCCTGATTGCCCCAGGCTGTTCCCTGGAGGCTGATGCAGGTTGCTCTCAACAAACAGCTGGGCAGGAGGAGGATGAGCCTTCCCCAGGAGCAGTGTTAAGTCCAGCTAGAGGGGTGCACATACAGCCTTACATGAAATTGTTTTGCATTTATGGCATTTTATTTTTATGACTTAGTACTGCCATTCCTGTTAGGAAAGGACCCTTCTGGCTCAGTGTGATGTGCAGATCATTCACACCCCGAGGGAAATGCAGCAGGTACCAAATCCAGCCAGATGTGCTGGGCATATGTATAATGGAGCCATAGGACTCAGAATCCCTAAGGCTGGACTGAAAGTGAGAGAACTGCAGGTTTTCACTGCAAAGGAGGTGAAGACATAAGGTCTGCCAGCCGTGGAGGTGGATTCAGCAGGATGAGAGGCAGGGCCTGCAGTTTGGCTGCTGGGACAAGAATATGAGAAAGTTATCAACCTGCTGAATAGTTCACAGGTTCAAACATGAACATGCTGCCTCTGTGGTCTTTCCTCAAAACCCCTCTCTGTTTCTGTCATCCCTGAGGCCCAGTTTTTCAGCAGTGACAAAGAGTTTTCTGCTTAATTTGAGGGCCAAGATTTTTTCCATCGAAGGACAGAACGGGTAATTAAACATTGGAATGGACTGCCCAGGCAGGTGATGGAGTCACGGTCCCTGGAGGTGTGTAAGAAAAGACTGGACATGTCACTTGGTGCCATGATCTAGTTCACATGGTGATGTTTGGTTATAGGTTGGACTAAATGATCTCAGAGGTCTTTTCCAACCTAACTGATCCTGTGACTCTGTGACGAGATTTCTGGAGCCAAGGCTATGTGTTCTATACTGTAAAGCAAAGTGCACCCTTACCTCACATGCGAAATAAGGCTTCATCAGTGGAAAACCACAACCAAAACATGCTTACCATACTGGAAGGAAAGGTGAGACTACTCTCACTCTCTACATTTTCTGGTTACATGCTTTTATCTCCTAAGTGTGATACTTCTATTTTTGTATTTATGTGTGTGGTTTCAGTTAACAACTAAACAACAGTAATTTTTTGACCTTGACACTTTCTTCCTTATGGTAAGAGGAGATGAGCAGCAAAATGCCTGGGTACATGGCAAAGCAGTACACGTGGTCTGTGAAGAAAATGGGACATGATATCAGTGGTTGTGCCCAGTTGAGGGAGGCAGCACTGTATGGGAAGGGTACCACAGCTGTTAGATTGCGGTAGTGTAGTAACTGGACAACACAACATTTCTGGGTACACAGGTGAAAACCTTGGCCTGAGTGTTCTTCTGCCCAAAGGGAAAATGGATGCTGTTATGCAGTGGCCCCAAGTCTGGTACTCAGCTGTGAGCTGGCAAAAGTTCCTGGCAGCCTTGGACTCGTGGTGTGCCGGTTCCACAGAAGCTGATATTTTCCTCAGGGATGCACTATGCAAGGACATATGTGTAAACACTCCTCCATGAACAGCACTTGACAAGCCACCTGGACTGCAAAGTTCCACTCTCCTTGCCCTTCAGCAGAGGAATTTCCCAGCCTGTTCTACTGGAAAGCCCAATTGTGCCTACCCAGAGTGAAGCCCATGTGAGAGAACCCTGTGAAGATGACTGAGCTGTGTACTCTGACATTCCACTCCTACATCCCGTCACCTCAAGCACATCGCAGCTACAGAGAAAAGCCACTACTCTCTTCCCCATCACAGCACAGCCTGCCAGTGGCAGAGGTGAGGAGCAGGGTGGAGAGAGCATCTCTCACCAGGAGCCTCACAGTTAGGACAGAGTCCTTGCACCAAAGTCATCAATGCACAATCAGGTCTTCATCACTTGGGAAAGGCTTAGACTAGAGTATGAGGACAAGCACTTTTAAGCAAAAATCAAGCTGGTTTTACCTGAATGTTACACAGATGTGAGTAATGAATGCTCACCCATTACTCTTTTCCACCTACTCCAACGGAGAAGTATCAAATCATCACGTTTTACATCCAACAATGTAACTTAAAATGCTACAGTAAATTTGGGCCTGACATTTTAAGCAAAAAAAATACTGTTTGAAGGTCATTGAACAAGCCTACTACAAAAACCACATATTATTTGAAAGCTTTAGGTTCTAATTAATGTTGTTCAAAATAATTCTATTCCAAATACAGGACAGAGAAATCCAGTTTAACCAAAAGGTACAAGTAGCAAAGTAGCACTACATTTTTGACTGCAGCGTGTATAATTCGAGAAATCATCACCATAATATAGTCTGTACATGTTTAAAACATATCCTCCTATAAACAGCTTCTAGTTTAATGTAGTAGCTAGCATTTAAAATAGTCCCTTACAAACTGTAGTTTCCCTGTAATTTTTTTCCTTCAATCAATTTTCAGGTTTAGGGTTTAGAAACACAATAAAGTCTGGTAGGTATGAGTTCTTGATGAAAGCCATGTAATGGTGGGCAAAAGGCCAAGAAAAGATTTAAAGCAGTTAATTTCCTGGTGACTGAAAGATGTGTGTGAGGTCATAAGCATTTATCTTCTGTTGTGACTCCATATTCCATTCTGGAAAGGGAAGGATAGTTGTCTTCATGACATTTTTGCAAGGATATTTTAATTTTAGAAGACCTCACTGTAAAAAGAAGGTCTAAGAATCTGAGCAACACAGGGAACGCTCTCAAATTCTTGAAATATTTGAAGTACTAGGAGGTGGAAGCAGTCCACAGAAAAATGTCATCAGCTCCCTGCTACCAACCTAAATATCTCCCTGCTTCACCACTGAGGACTGAACTAGCCTACTTCTTCCATGTCTGGATTGGTCTCACAGAGCCAGAAACCTTTCTTGGAAAAAGTCTTTCCCAGAAATCCTATTCCCAAATATCCTTTTTGTGAGTCTGCAACTGTAGTCATTTGGCTTTCAGTTATTTTTCTCCAGCGTTGGCAATTTGTTGTTTCTCTCAAATGTTCATCTGGCTCTGTTTTGCTTAATCATAGTGTCTCCCAAAGGTCTGCACTAATGAGTTTCTACATTCACACCATATGCTTTCTTTGCCATGGAGAGGTTTAGCTGTATACAAAACAGATTTTGAGACTCTTTCTATTGCCTTTCTCTTCTGTCCTCATATCTGAAAGGTCTTCTAGGCACAAGAGTCTTCTTGGGTCCCTTCACCCTGCTAGTTAGAATCAGACCACATCTAAACAATGCTCCCATGCAACTTAGACGTGACAGAACTTTGAAAGTAATTGTTCAGTTCTTTCTTCATTTGGATTTAGATTAACTAGCTTTTTTGGAGCCTTCATTTGAAACCCCAGATGCCAAGGTCATCCACACACTCAGAAAGTGATGGCAGCTCCCAGCGACAGGAGGCACCAATTTTCTGCTGAAGGAGCTGGTGGTAGATCAGCATCACAGCACAATCTTCCCAGGAAAGGCCAGGCCAGCTGCCCTGGAGGTAATCACAGCTAGCAAACTGCCCAACTGACAAAAACGACCCAAAGGAGCTAAATATTTCAGACAGAGAATATACAATCTCATTTAAAATTATCTAGGTAGGATACAGCCCAACAGGGAAAGTTCTTCACAAGAAAGTCCATGGTGGACTATTAATGTGGAGAACAGTGATGAGTGTCGTTTTCCAGAGGTCAGTGCTGGGACTGGCACTGTTTGATATCTTTGTCAGTGACATGGACAGTGGGATCCAGTGCACTCTCAGCAGGTTTGCCATTGACATCCAGCTGTGTGGTGCAGTCAACACTCTGGAGGGAAGGGATGCCATCCAGAGGGGCCTGGAGAGGGTGGAGAGCTGGGTCCTTGTGAAWTTCATGACGCTCAATAAGGCCAAGTACAAGGTCMKGCACCTGAGTTGGKGCAATCCCTGACGCTCAATAAGGCCAAGTACAAGGTCCTGCACCTGAGTTGGGGCAATCCCTGACRCTCAATAAGGCCAAGTACAAGGTCCTGCACCTGAGTTGGGGCAATCCCAAGAACAAATACAGCCTGGGAAGAGAATGGATTGAGAGTAGCCCTGAAGAGAAGGACTTGGGAAAGTTGGTGGACGAGAAGCTCAGCATGACTTGGCAATGTGCTCTCACATCCCAGAAAGCCAACAATATGCTGTGCTGCATCAAAAGCCGTGCTCTACAAAATAGAAGGTTGGACAGTCACCAACCATATGAAATTTAACAAGGGCAAGTGCCGTTGTTAAATTCTGCACCTGGGATGGGGCAACCCTGGATATACGGACAGGCTGGGGAATGCAAGGCTGGAGAGCAGCACTGCGGAAAAGGACCTGGGGGCCCTGGTTGATGGCAAGCTGAATGAGTCAGCAGTGCCCTGGCAGCCAGGAGGACCAACCGTGTCCTGGGGGCATCAGGCACTGCATCACCAGCCGGGCAAGGGAAGGGATTGTCCTGCACTGCTCTGCTCTGCTCTGCTCTGCTCTGAGGCGGCCTCACCTTGAGTGCTGGGGAGAGTTTTGGATGCCACAATATAGGAAAGTCATTAAGCTATTACAGAGTGTCCAAAGGAGGGCCGTGAGGATGATGAAGGGTCTGGAGGGGAAGCCTTATGAAGAGCGGTTGAGGTCACTTGGTTTCGTCAGCCTGGAGGAGACTGAGGAGAGACCTCATTGTGATCTTCAACATCCTCATGAGTGGAAGTGGAGGGGCAGGTACAGATCTCTTCACTCTCATGACCAGTGACAGCACTTGAGGAAACAGCATGAAGCTGAGTCAAGGGAAGTTTAGGCTGGCTATCAGGAAATGGTTTTTCACCCAGAGGGTGGTTGGGCACTGGAACAGGCTCTCCAGGGCAGTGGTCACAGCAACAAGCCTGGCAGAGTTCAGGAAGGGTTTGGACAATATTCTCAGGAAGATAGTGACTCTTGGGGATGGTGCTGTGCAGGGCCAGGAGCTTAACTCAATGATCCTCATGGGTCCATTCAAACTCAACATATTCTATGATTCTGTGAAAAGCAGTGTGGGCAGCAAGTCAAGGGAGATGCTTCTCCCCCTCTACTCCATTCTGGTGAGACTCCATCTGGAGTACTCCACCCAGTTCTGGGGCCCCCAGAGTAAGAGGGCATGGAYTGGACCTGTTGGAGCGAGTCCAGAGGAGGGCCATGAAGATGATCAGAGGGCTGGAACACCTCTCTTATGATACAATCAGCGAGAGTTGGGATTGTTCAGCCTGGAGAAGAGAAGGCTCTGGGAAGATCTTTTAGCAGCCTTCCAGTACCTACGGGGGCCTACAGAAAAGCTGGAGAGGGTCTTTTAACAAGAACATGTAGTGATAGAACAAGGGGGAATGGCTCTAAACTGACAATGGGTAGATTCAAATGTGAGGGTGGTGAGACAATAGACCAGGTTGCCCAGAGAAGTTGTGGAGACCCCATCCCTGGAAGCATTCAAGGCCAAACTGGACAAGGCATTGCGTGAAAAGCATCCCTGCCCATGGCAGGGGAGTTGGAATGAGATGATCTTTAAGGTCCCTTCCAATCCAAACCATTCTGTGACTGCAGTTCTATGATTCCCACTATTTCTGGCAATTTCTCTCTCTCCATGCCCATAAATTCCCATCCCAGGTCACTTCCACCACAGATCTGCTATTCACAGTAATTTTTAGTTTAGTGAAGCATCACAATTCCAGTTCCAGTAGCATAAAAGAATTCTCTCCTGCATTTTCCCTATATAAAACACTTTGTCTCTGGTTTTCTCTTGTAGACTCCATGGAAGCAGTGTTCAAATGACATTCCAGTTTTTCTAATTGTCCATCAAGCTGAAAGCCTCTACAAGCGTTTGCTAATCTAGGTCCTTGCACAGTTCTCTGGTATAAAACACTATCTGTTGGTTGGAACGTAGGGACACATGGAAGAACCTGGTGCTTTTGGTCTTAAGAGCAGCAGGAAGGAAAACATCTCACTCCAATACAGCTGTGTCAGGAAGAGAGCCATTCATGTACCGGCCACGTGTGAAGTGTAGGAAGATGCTGACTGACCTGAAGGATGGGGGCAAGGACAGTGGCACTGATGTGCACTGGAGCTGGGGCAATTGTGTAGAGGAGTTCATATTGGTGAGCACTGGAACATGTGGCAAAACAGATTTGTTTAGAAGAGGATTGGGGAGTAGTAGCACTTTTCCTATAGTGAAAATTATTTTCACTTATTTTTTTATGATAATAGATTAAGACCAGCATCACTTCCTGATATTCTTCAGAAAGACACTATTTACCTTTCTGGAAGCTGTCATGTCTCAGCCTGTTTGTTACTGGAGGCTCATGCAGGTCTGATGCACTTTGTCACCATCCCAGAGCAGCATCCAGGACAGTCAACCCCCTCAGCAGTGGTGCCATCTCAGAGTTGTTCTGGACCTACTTTTGCATCCCTTCATGGCACTGAGATGGATATCAGACCCTCTTGGTGACGAGAGTCCTGTCTAAGTGAGAGACTCACCACAGCTGAAGTTCACTGGTGATGTCCTGCCCTCTCTGCTTTGCAAGTCCCTAGGCAAGTAAGCAGAGCATTAACACCAAAGGACAGTGTTTTTCTCTGAGACATTAACTATCAGGCAATGGTATCAAATCTTAGCTGCTTATCTAGGCACTGCCAGAAGAGCAGAAGACAAAACTCTGCTTATGTTTCCAAGACCAGTTCCAGTTTGTCTGCTGAAGTTACTGCTGCTACAACATTTTACAGCATTTGAGATTTCTTGCCAGGGTGTTTGTAATACATATTTTTTTCAGTAATAATGGATTTTCAAATTGTCTACTTTCATTTTCTTTTGCCTGGTTTTGCAGACACTTCTCAGTATTCAAGCTACTTTAATGCAAATACTGGGCTTCCCTGTAGGAAGCCTGGTAAACCTGACTATTAGTTATACAAGCTCAGATTTTTCATAAGCTGGCCAGATGTCTTGGAGCACTCCAAAATATGTTGCATTAATATATGGGAAGAGGCTTAATCTACTTTTATATCCATTTTCAATAAACCACAATTTTCTCCAAAAGATCAACCTAAAACACTTGTCTCCCAACTTGAAATACGTTTCTGAAAGTAATAATATTTTCCATTACACCAGCAAAGTAGATATTAACTTTCATTTCTCTGAGTATCAGAACTTCCCATCCCTCAAGGGATGTCTTCTGTGTATCTTTGCAAACTTGATAAATGAGGTGTGATGAATCCAACTGATGTCCCACCTTCAGTGCAGGGTTATTATAAAACGGAGGGAGCTACAGTAAGCAGAGCCAGGAAAAAATCTCCTTGTGTTCTTAGCATACTTGGAGATTTCTGGCAAAAATTAGGACAAGGTGTTTTACTTCTGTATGTGCACATAACTGTAAGGGCAGCTTGCCATACACTTCACTCGTTGAGAGAAAACATCCATGTGATGGATGACCCAACTATATAAAAATAACAGCCTGATGATAAATTTAATGTGCACCTTTGACTTTCTGTCTTTCTAATACTGCATCTCCTCGGGACTTTCTCATTTCAGGTGTCCTAGCCCCCTCAGCTGTGGCCCTGTCTTCCTCCATTTCAATTGCTTTTGCTTTTCCTTTCTCTTTTTCTTTATTAAATTCAAACTACAGGACAGATGTTTCTTTCTCTTTGTCCAGGTATGGAGATTTCACTGTTCTAGGCCAAAGGCAGGTGAAAGTCTATCCAATACGAGTGGAAGCTTTGCTCTGTGGGACAAAAAAATCACTCTGTGAAAGTGTGGCATTTTGTGACATGAAGCAAAAAGTTACTGACATGCCAGTGCTGTTGAAGGGGAAGAAATTTCCCCATGGATGTCAGTGAAGTTGGTGCTTTGGTCCAGGAGTTTGGGACCAAGGAGCTGGGATGTTGGCGGGGGGACACTCTATGGTCTTGGCTAGAAACACGGTGATCAAGTCCCATGGGAGCTGATGCTGTGTCACTGCTCATTCTCATTCACCCCTAGCACTGTAACAAACACAAATGGTGGTGTRGAAAGATGGTCTTCATCACCTCATGGGAAGATGTAACCCTCTGCAACCAAGCACTGTGGTTACCTCAGAAGATTGTGCTGGACTGGTGTCAGCCACTCCTGCACTCTCTCCTTATTCCTTATGCTGACAGAACACAAATAACATTCAAACATTATTATTATTGTTATTAGGTCACTGGCCAATTTGGTTAACCATTTTGGTTAACTTACATCCTGCCTTTTTGTTTTAGCTGGCAGAGGAGGAGGAAGTCTAAGTAGGGACCTCCTCATTCGACCCACCAGCCCACACCATGACCACTACTGGAGAAAGGAGCACAGAAAAGCATCTCTTTCCCCAGAAATACAAACCTACAAAACCCTACAAATTCCAAATTACAATTAAAGCTATAGTACAGAGAAGGAAGACCATCCCTTAATTTTTTGCATGTTGAACAAGATAGAAAAAAGTAGTGGTAGCTCTCGGGGTTTAAAAAGGACAGAACAAATTGCTGGGCGCAGTCAGAAGCCACTTGCTGTCTGAAGGGACTTAGACAGAGGTAAGCTGCTGGGTGAATATCATGGTTCAGCACTGATCACTAATTTGTTATTTTCTTTTCCTGTTTTGTTTTCTATTGTAGCTGCTGTCTGCCTGTTGTCTCCATGTCCAGTTGAAAACTCCATGGTCACTCTCCTCTCAAGGTGACTGGTGTGGTGAAGGCAGGTGAGAAGGGCACGTGCTGTAACAGAAGCCTGTCCTCTAATCCTGCACTTCAGATTTCTTCTAGTCAGACTGTCCTGCTCAACAGGTATATTGAAAAACTCCTGTGAGAAATGGATCTGGCTGCTGTCAAAGAGCAGGAAATTGGATGAGATGTTTGTTCCTTCCTTAAAGTAACCTTAGACAAAGCTGCAGCTTCCTTGGACCATGCTTCCATCCAGATATGCAGGTAAGCTAGGTATGGTGAGGGTCTCTGATGCACCTATGATGATTCTCCTCACACTTGATCAGAAGCAAAACAAAAATGCTTTTGATGCTGAAATAAGCTACCCTAATGTACAGACACCTGTGCAGCGGTCAGTCTGATGACCAGACACATTCCTGGAAGAAGATTCCCAGATACCTGAGATATCTTGTCCTACCCAAACCTGCAGGCACCCAGCCTTGGTGGTTGTTGAAAGCTGGGTAGCAAACCAAACAGACCCTGGGTTTGGTCTCCTGCTCTTAAAACCCCACTGCTTTCTCGAAACCCATTGTGTCCCCCTCTTCCAGCCAAGCTGCAACCTGCACAGTGGACCCTGCTTTCTAGCAGCAAGCCAGGGCTGGCACAGCATTCACGTCTAATGGAAATGGCAGTTTCATTACTCCTAAAATGATTTGCTCCATGTGAAATGGGAGTGCTTGGCACAGAAAGATGCATAGCAGATACTCCAGATAAAGCCAAATGGTTTGGGGATATCTCATGCGTACTAAGAAGCATGGCCAGAAAAAGAGCCACATGTTTCCCTCTAAAATGTCTCTCTGTGTGCAGGTAACAAAGATATGCAGCCTGAATTCTGATAGTAGTTGGAAATGTTATAAAATCCATTTTCAGGTCACATCTAGCAGGCAGACAGGCTGTCATCAGCTCTGATTCTGCCATTTCATTTTCACTCACTCTTATTCATGTGGAAAGATCCTGGAGCGCCCTGGGCTGTGATCTGCTCAGTTCTATTTTTGGCTGTCTTCTTTCTGAAGGAAGGTGATTTCTCACATGTGGTGTTTTCCAATTATCACTTGTTGAGACATACCCCCTGGTTATATTACAAAGAGAATCAGGTGGCAAGTACATATTTACAAGTCTTTATTCTAAGGCACAGGAACACCTTATTGATCTGAGCTTTGAACTGAAACTGTGGGTACTCTTGGGAATTGTGTTTCTTCTGAGGAAGTTGATTCAGCCTCTTACTCTTCTGTGAGAGATAGAGAAAATTAAGTATTATCTAATTTACTTGTGTGTATATGTGAATAGGGTGTCAGTGGTCCATTGTACAATATTTAAAATATCCAAGTGTCTCCTACAATATCCTGTATTGTATTTGATATTAAACAGGCTTTTTTTTTTCCCAGTTACCATTTACCCACTGCTCACCAAGCTGTGACTCAGCTGCTTCCTTCATTTCAAAAACTTAATCGTTTTGGTGTATAATATTACTTTGTAAAGCACTTTATCACGAAAAGCATGGATTTGTGGAGGGGTGAGTGGGTGAGCTAGCAGTGCTGGAGCCTTTCTGTTTGCTCTGTCCCGCTCTCAAGATACACAGGGTTACCTTGGAGCTCTCTCAGCAGCATGAGTTTGAAAACCGAAAAAAGCACGATGATAAAGGAGATATTTCCATTAGTAGGGGCATATTTTGCATCAAAAATTAGCTCAATTATTGACAACATTACAGTAACACATCAAAYACAGGAAAACAAAACTCAGCGAGGAGGCTGGGGCTGCACAAGAAGTTGGGAGGAGACAAAGCCAGGACAGCTGACCCCAGCTGACCAAAAGGATATTCCATAACATATGGAATTGTCAGTGTATAAAGCTGGGGGGGAAAGAATGAAGGAGGGAACATTCAGAGTGGTGGCATTTGTCTTCTCAAGTCACTGTTACACATGATGGAGCCCTGCTTTCCTGGGGATGGCTGAACACCCACCTGCCCATGGGAAATGGTGAATCAAGTCCTTGTTTTGCTTTGTCTGTGTGTTCTGCTTTTGCTTCACATATTAAACTGTCTTTGTCTCAACCCACATGAGATTTCTCACTTTTACACTTCCTATTCTTTCCACCATCCCACCGGGGGGGATTATTGAGTGGCTGTGTGAGGCTGAGTTGCCAGCTGRGGTTAAACCATGACACTTCCCCATCATTTGCTGTACCACCAGAGTCCCAGGGCAGGTCTCAGGAGTTCCCCAGTGCATGCCAGCTGCAACAACAGGATCAGCAGGGTCTTGCTTGGAGCAGCCTTGTCATCAGTTGAGGCTCCTTTCTGTGTGAATGTGCAGATCACCAAAACCTCCAGTCACTGATTTTCCTCCATTCTGCGAGCTCCCAGAGGTGGCAAAAGCACCAGTGAGAGCTGCTGAGAAGAGAGGATCTTCTTTGTTGATGCTGTGGATGTTTCATTGCTAATAACCTTTGATAGTTTTTGGCAGCCACCTTTTCCTTAGCACCAGAGTGGTCAGCAGTTGCCTGTACTTCTTGAAACTTAAACAAATTTGACATATTTCTGCAGTTGCTGTTACTTTGGTGAGCAATTTATCCCAGGGTTTTTTCACCATCAGTTTTCGTCTTCCAGCTGTTTGCTCACATCTCTTGGAATGATTTCATTCCAAGAATTCATTACCAGCTTCATGCTCATAGTAGTCAATACTCCAGTTTCTTTTACAGGTCATTGAGATGCAGTTCATTTTCTTGCTTGTAGCTTTGGAGATTGAAATTGAGATGCTAATTGAGATGTTAATTTCTGGTTCTTTTCTACCCATCTTTTCATTTAGACACAGCCTACTTTTTCGAGGCCGATAATACACCCTTTATCTCCGTTCTTTCTATGGAYTTTTTTGATTCAGAAAATCACATCAGAGAACAAACTCATAGAGCTTTTCATCTACAAGTACATATATTCAGCCTATGGTTAGTTGTTTTGGCTCTGGTTCAGATAAAAAAAGAGTACCAGATGTACATATGGTACCTGTAGGGCCTTGGAAACTGAAAGAGAAAACCAGAGAGTTTTTCTGAGAGTGCACACAGTAAGTGTAGGAGCTCCCTGTCTAAGATATGAAGTCCACAGGTCTGGACTGTGCAGCCTTACTTGGTACCTGGGCACCAGTCTTGGAGATTTCTGTGAGCAGCAGTGAACAGAAAGAGTGCTGAGAAAGAAAACAAGGTATGATACTGCTGCAAAAACATGGGCAACAAATTGCAAAGTTCAATAATAGCACCAGATAGCCGGGACAGAAAATGCCCTAAAAATGTATGATTACTCTCTGCAGAGGCTTGCAGTTGAAATTTCAATACCCTAAGTGGACTATTTCCTTATCAAATGTGACAGAGGGCAGAGCAGACTGCAAGGTACAGTACAAATATGACCTATGGCCATTATTTAAAGCCACCCTACTGAATAGTCTGACACATGGAAATTCATCTATCAGTGAGAACATTTATTTTGTCCATGCCTAWGTCATATTTCTAAACCTCTTCTACTTGTCATTAAGTTAGAAATAATTATGAGACTGAATAGTATGTTACTGGAAAAATAAATAGTATGAGAAAAAAAAGATCATTTTCCTCGATTCAACTTTGTTTTCTGTGCTCCTTTCCATGCCTTTCCTGCTTTCTATGTATTATGAGAGGGATTCATCCTAATTTGACAGAAGAATCAAGTGGCCTGGAAATACTTTATTCTAAACGTGCATTTCTGATCCATAGAATCACAGATTCAACTAGGTTGGAAAAGACCTTTGAGATCATCAAGTTCAACCTATGACCAAACATCACCTTGTCAACCAGACCTTGCACTTCCTGCTACATCCAGTCTCTTCTTAAACACCTCCAGGGATGGTGACTCCACCACCTCCCGAGGCAGCCCATTCCAATGCCCAATCACCCCTTCCGTGAAGAACTCCTTCCTAATGTCCAACCTAAACCTCCTCTGATGCAACCTAAGACTATGTCCTCTTGTCCTATTGCTAGTTGCCGGGAGCTGTCTGACAGAATAAAGTAGTGTGGAGGATTTTATTGAAAAGGGTTTTATTGAAAAGAATAAGCAAGGAAGTTCATTTTTAAGGCAGCAAGGGTAAATCAGCTACAATTTTGCAAAGTTAATTAAAAACAGAAGAATCCCGTGATTGCATCAGTGTTCCTATTAAAACTAAATCAATAAACCAATGGGTTTGAATCACGGAATCGGTAAATTAATGCAGTGAGCAATCAAACTGGAGTCTGAGGTTGGCAATGAAAGGAATTACTTTGTGTTAGTCCTGTTTTCAGCTCTCGTGAGAAAAAGGAACAGAATTCAAGGAAAAGGCAGCTTGCTTTCCATCTCTGGCTGCAGGGTGTAGTCTAACCAGCTCATGAAACTACTTAGTGAGTGAAGGATCATTTTGGTTTCAGGGCCATGCCAAGAAGACATTGCAATCCCATCCTGTTTCACTTTGACGAAATCCGATTTAGAGAGTTCTCAGAGGTCCCTCTTTAACATGGTCTCTTCATGCTGAGCTGCTGCCAGTGGTTTTGGGTTAACTGCTCTCTCTGAATACCACAAAAGCTACAAACTGCCCAAAGATGAATAAAGACTCCCTCCATGAGCTGCAAAATAAATGATACTAAGAGGACCCACTGCCCTCAGGCTATCTGCTCTTTGCCCTCCCCAAGCACTTCTTCCCATCACCAAATTTCCAGGCACTGCTCTCATGACCCATCTGCATTGTGGAAAGGCTATTCCAGCACAGAGCTAAACATATCCTGTAGTAATGACTCCAGCTGAATGGCTTTGGAAGTGGAAAAGTTACCTGAGATTAAAGACACTTTTCCTTTGATTATTTCCATGACTTTGAATTTGCTATTCCAGTATAAAATGTCCATCTAATTGTTTATGGCACATAGAAAGCCACTCATATGGATGTCACAGTACACCCTCCCTCCAGACCTTCTGGATTAAGGGAGTACATGGCCCACCCTCCCTGCTGTTCCTGCCCTCTGTGCCCGCTGATTAGCCAAATAAATGGCAAAACTTCAGAACAATTTCAAATAATTATTTTATTTTATTGCTTGTTTTATTTAAAGTCCCTTTAAAACTCAAGCTGTCCTATTTCTCAGAAGAGAGACCTAAGCCTCCCTGCTGTGTCTGTGACTTTCTTGCTGCCCTATCTTTATCCAGGCAATTTCAGGAGGTTATACTCTGTAAAATTAGATGCCATGCTATTTTCTAAACATTTCATGCACTTTCTTGTCAATACAGAGTAGTGCAAGGAAAACAGTGAACTTTTACCTGTGGAGATTTAATTCAGGCTTCACTGGTATAGTTTTGAGAGCCACATTTTTAAAGATGCTTGAATATCCTGGCAGACAGCTTGCACAATTTTTAGTACTATCTTTATAGCTGATTTGTAAGCTTGTGAGTTTCTAACTCTCACTCAGATGAGTTTCTTCAGAAATCAGGTGTAATGCCACATTACACCTGATGGGTGGTGGGTGCTTTAAGCAAATGTAAAATTGTCCTATTCATTCACCTACATTTCAAACCCCTCTGTTACTCATGCATGCTACTGTGCAAAGGGTCCCAGCAGGTATCTTTTCCTATGTTTATCCATTTCGGTGTGTTGCTTCAGTTAGGAGACTGACCATCAGATGAACACACTCTTTAAGAATGGATTAGGATATTATAATAAACACAAGACAAGGAAACCAAAATGCTGTAATTCTTATCCCTCACATTTAAAGTAGAAAAGATACTTCTGCCTTTGTTTTCCTGTATATAACATAGGGTAGGGAATGGTTCCCCTCCTGATGTCCATCAGCACAGGCTACTACACGACAGAAGTTCAAATCCGAGTCAGGGTGGCTCCACACCTGATGTAGTACTATCAGTAGTAGTTTGACTCTGTCCAAGAGCAGTGAAATCCTCTGTAGTCACTGGATCACACTGAACAGTCAGAATAACCAAATTATTTCCTCCAGCTGAAATCACTGTTACAGTATAAGGACTGGAGGTTCAGCCTGCTGGGCACAAACTCATCACATCTGGCAGAGCAGCTGGGGCTGTGCCAGCACCGCGTGACTCTAGAGGGCTGGATAGGCCATGATATCCCTCTTAGACTTCCGTGGGAGAAGGGGAAAATACACAGACAGGCTAGTGTGCTTTAATGGATTTGACATATTTTTAATGAATTAGAAAAAATGCATGGTAAATTCATTAAGACTTTTCTGTGGGGGTCTCTAACCAGAGTCCCCTAGCTGGGATTTGAAGGACTTAAGACAAGATGTAGACGTTTTCCCCTTGGATGAGGCCCAGAGAACATACTGGAAAGATAAATACGCGCTTCTCTCCTCATCTTCTTTCTTTCTCTGTAAAACGTTTAGGCTGAGATCTTCCCTGGAGATAAACTGGCACAGTTTCACTCGCTGCAGCAGAGCTGCAATAATTTACAAAGGGCCTGTGCATTTTAACTGAGGGCGGTTATGGCAGAGAGAGGGGGGCAATATCGCAAACCGCGGTGTCTCCTGAAGGACCACGTCCCCTCCAGCCCGGGTCCGCGCCCGGCTGCTCTCCCGACCCCGCTCCACAGCCGGGCTCGGCGGAGGTGCCCTGTCACCCACAGCGCCTGGGGCGAGCAGGGCACAGGAAGTGCGTGTGGGGCAGAGCTGCGGCCCAGTGCCCGTCCCGTGCCCACCCTCCGGCTCCCTGCGGAGCGGCGTCCCGGGACCCCGCGCTGCCCCTCAGCCACCGCTGGGCCCGGGGGAGCTCGGGCTGCCTCGCTGCCCTTCCCCGCACCACSGGAGCGCGGGGCCCGCCCGGCCTCCCCCCCCTCCTGCGCAACCTCCGCGTCGCCATTTAGCGTCCCTCCGAAGTCATTAATGCAGGGGCCCGTATGCTGATTCCGCAGAGCCCATTAATCACTTCTGCTGAGGCACAGGGACTGTTTGTACAGAGTTTGCAGAGATTATCGCCCTGGCTCCGGGATTTGTCACGCTGCATTACAAATTGTGGTTTAGTGAGCTCCTGGGGTCCCAGAGGGCCATAACCTGTCTGAAGCAAAGGCAAATATTGTCGAGCAGCAGAGGTTTCCCAAGAAAGGGCTTATCTGTTCCAGATTGCTTGATCGTATAAATAGAACTTTGATATGAGATACAAATGCAATTAATTCCTCGAGGGTTACATATGATAATGGCACAGAAATTAATCTTCAGTCACAGAAATAACACTGGCTGTTTCAGAGACTTCAAGTAAAAGCCTGTAGAGATATACACTATCTCATCAAAAATTTTGCTTTATTTTCCCTTTTGATAGAATTATATTATTATTATTGTAACCTGCTGAGATTTCTTTTTTGAAAATGTTCTAACAGGGATTAATTCATTAGTAACCAAAAGGAATGCCACAGCAGCCACAAAACAGCCAAGCCACAAGCACTGTCCTGCACGAGTGGGAGGCTGAGCCAGTGCTCCTGGCTTTGACATCCAGTCTCCCATCCACAATCCAGCAGAAGGATGAGCCAAGATGGGACACATTCAAATATACCAAAAAAAGTGGTGCTTATCACTAGGCAGCTGAGTATGATGGCAAGAGAAATGTGTCCAGGGACTGGGGATATACACTTTTCGCCCAATCACAGAAAAAAAATGCTGAGAAATCCTTCAGAAAAAACAAAACGTGAAAGCAGAGCATTAGCCTTCTTCTTCAGCATAATGGTATCAGATATGTTTGTGGTGGAGAAATGCTTGTGTATAACTGGAGGGTAGTTGAGAAAGCCTTAATCAAATGTGATTGTAAAAAAGTTATACATGAAAAAAAGGTTTTGTTATTTAGAAGTTTGGTATTTATGTATTTTGAGCAATCCTACCACCTGCAGCTTATGTCAGCTAGCTACTTCAAAGAGTTCTGGAAGGCACAAGAGAACAGATGGTGTGTTTGTGACACCATCAGGTAGTGGGCAGTGAACTGGCAAGTATCCACCAAAAATTATTCTAAAGCACATAATTAAATAAGTTATAAATAACAACAACAGCAACAACAAAACCAAAAAATAGTAATAAAAAATCTCAGTAGTTGAAAAGGAAGAAATGAGGGGAGGAACCAAGATTTTTTTCAGATGAATTATATAACCCTATTTCTTATCTTTTCCTAGTCCATTACACACAGAGACCAATTAAAAATCTAATAAATTAAACACCCCTCAGATATTCTACATAACTGAAGCTAATTGTCTACCATTTTGATATTGTCAAACATACGTAATAGTAATGTTCTAGTTCTCACTAGCATTAAGAAGTAAATACAGACTTGAAAACAAGTCCCCCAGACATCACAAAAGGCCAGATAGATGGAAGAAAATTCCACTGTTTGGCATAATGCAGTGATTTGTATGAATGCCATATCCCCATTTTAATTTTACTATCTTCATCTCAGAAGCTTGGCACGCCTGCCTGGGTTCTGATAGCACCAATCTTTGTGCAAATTTATCTCTGACTCAAGCTTGACACCAGTGGTGTTGTTTGTGTTTCGGGCAACAATAAATCTGACTTCTTTTCTACACAAGGCAAAAAGAAACATTGCAGTTCTGTGGGCATTCTAATGACGATGCAGAACTCTTTTTTTTTTTAAATCTGGGTTAATTAATAAAAACATTTCCAATATAAACAAGCAACTCATATTCTGAAAATTCATTACAAATACTGAGAGGCAAGGCCTGCAAGTGGGATCAAAATACAAACATAGGACTTGTGGGTAGATTCTGGCTGTGGACATGCAGCCATGTAGCCCTTGAGGACTAAGAGAACCATGGCAGGGCATGCAGGGAGGCAGTCAAGAAGGCTGAAGCTCGGCTAGATCTGAAATTGGCCAGAGATGTCAAGAACAAAAAGAAATGGATTTTCAGACACATAAGCAATAAGCAGAATCACAGGTAAGACACACAACCAGTGCTAAACAGGGCAGGGAAATTAGCTACTTCTCAGTGTAAGGCCACTGTCTATAATATTTGAAAAGTCATGGAGATCAGGGGTGGATCCCCCAGGGATCAACACTGGGCCTCATGATGTTGAACATCTTCATAAACGATCTGGATGATGGGATTGAAAGCAGCCTCAACAAGTCAACTGATGACACCAAACTAGATGGTGAGGGGGACATGTCGGAAGGGAGAGACATCTTACAGAGAGACCTGGACAGGCTGGGAGAGAGGGCAAACAAGAACTCTATGAAGTTTTATGGGACAACATAACCAAAGAGCCCTGAACAGGCCAGAATCTGTGTGGTTGGGGTGCAGCATCACTGAAAGGGATCTGGGGGTTCTGGTGGATGACAAGCTGGCCACGAGTCAGCAGTGTGCTGCTGCAGCCACAGAGATAAATTGGATCCTGGSCTGCATCTGCAGGGGCTTAACTAGCAGTGGTAGGGACTTCACTATCCSACTCTACTCAGTGCTTGTGAGGCTACACCTGGAGTAGTGTGTCTCATTCTGGCCCCCACAATTCAAGAAAGATGTGAACAGACTGGGGAGGGTCCAAAGAGGGGCCACGAAGGTGATCAGAGGGCTGCAGAACCTGCTCTTTGAGGGAAGACTGAAGGAGTTAGGTCTTTTCTCTATGGAGAAGAGAAGGCTCAGGGGGAGCTCATCACTGTATTCCAGTATTTAAAGGGTGGCTACACAAGGACACTGTCTCTTCACAAAGAGCTACATGGAGAATACAAGGAGCAACAAGAGTAAGTGGCACTGGCAGAGATTCCATCTCAACATAAAAAAGACATTTTTTACACAAAGAGCAGTCATTTAGTGGAACAGCCTCGCCAGGGATGTGGTGGAGTCCTCATCACTGGAGGTTTTCCAGATATAATGGAACAGCATCCTAGATAATCTCATTTAGGCTCCCTGTCCCATGAAAAACCAAATGATCTTTCAAGGTCCCTTCCAACTTGGGCTGTTCTATGATTCTATCTTATTCAAATTATAATTTACATCCTAGTTTTAGGGTACAGGGATACAATCCTAAGCCTGACGTGCAGCTGAGTTATATTTAGGATTTACTGTGTATTGGGGAAAGACTGGGCTCTTACAACAATATCAGCACAGTAGCCAGTTGACTTGAGAAGTGATGCCAGTCTCTGGAGAGCTTGGGAGCTCACGGAAACACGTACACTGTCATTCCACAGGCAAGAAGCCAAGACATGTTCAAGGGCAGTGGCATTCAGCTCAGGCACCCAGGGAGACTGTGGCAAACAAAGCGCTGAATGCAGAATTCCTGTCCTGCACCTTTTCTCACAGGACTCTTCCTGTCCACACTCTTCCTTGAAGAACATCCATTAGAAACCAGAGACTGACTGGTTTTCTCAAGTGAGCCTGACTAAGCTGAAATCTGCTTTCCTGTTAAGTGCTGCTGTTTGTGATGCAGAAGACACTTCAGCTTGGAAAAGAGATGGATGAGGGGAAATATCACAGATGTCTATGCAGTCACGAGTGGCATGAGAAGGGTGACAAAGGAATGATTGCTTAAACTTCCACCCATTATAAGGGCCAGCTGGTAGGTAGTACATTCAAAACTGACACATGAAAGTATTTTTCGTAAGATGTGTTCAAATTGTGGAACTCCTTGCCACGGAAAATGAGAGGCTTAAAATTTACATGGTTTCAAGGAGAGACTGAACAAATAGTGAAACAGAAATTCATTGTCTGCTCTTAAAAACAAAGTATTTTTCCTGGGTCAGGAACTCCCTAACAAATTATCAGAAAGTTGGAAAGTCATTTGAGGAAGCACCAAAAAGATGTTTTGTCAATTTTCATTGTACTCCTGAGGAACAGCTTTCAGCCACTATTGGAGGCGTGATGCTGGCTGAGACAGATTTTTGGACCATCCCAGAACAACCCCGCTTGTATTCTTGGGAGCTGAAAGAGAGGTCAGAGTGGAAAGGGGGAGCCAGGAATCCTAGAAAAGTGTTCTCTTCATTTTTTTCTGAAAACCTGCCTGTCAAAATGGGTGCCAATTCACAAAGTGAAAAATTTTCTCRGTGTTTCTCTAAGACAGTCTGAAACAGTAACCACCCTGAAGAGTCAAATCAGTAGCATCTTTGGTCCCAAAGGAATTAACATGGCAAAAAGATCATTCTGGATCAACTAGAAGTCAAGACTGCAACAAGAAACTTTTGAGGTCCCCTACTGAGTTCCTGGAAGGAGATTAGACTTTAAAAAGAACCCGTACCATGCCAGAACTGCTGGCTGGCTATCCCAGATTATTGCTGTGAGTACCCTCAGGAGCAATTAACCCTATCAGTACTGGCATGAGTAAGGTTGCTCCTGGATGTAGTATCTGCATGCTGGGCAGTGAGCCATGCGCAAGGTCAGGCAAGCTCTACAGCAGAACGATTTGGCTGCAAACCTGCCAGTGCTGCTAAGTGTGTGATATTGAAAAACCATAAAGACATAGAGTGTTTGGCGTCATGAGACCAAAATTCTGCAGAACCTCTTGGGCTATCAGCACAGGATCTGTGAGCAGTTTAGTCAGTCCAGCTCGCTGTTTTGAAAAGGCACAAACTGAGCCACAAAGGGTAATGAGGTTTTCTTAAGGGAATTAGAAAGATTTTTTAAAAAACTTGTTTATGGTTTATTATTCTGTTCCCTACTCTCCTTGACTGCTGAGCCATTACTGGTTCACTTTTCGCTGCTGACCAATCCTTTCCTCCAGTTAAGACCCAGAAACTCTCATACATACTTTTCTCTCTTCCTTGGTTTCTTTAAATCTCAGTGACTAATCTGTTGTCTCTTTTCTTCCTTCCAGCTCTTGGCTCTGGGTTGTTTTTAATTGGACCCTTGTTAACAGCTTCGTTGTTTCCCTGTATCCACGCACAAAGCACAGCTGCGTGCTCTCCCTCTCAACCGCAGAAGAAATCAGAAAACAAAGTCCCCCCGAGGGAGCCCAGCCTGTCTCTTCTATAACAAGCTGTAGCAACTTTTACAAAATGACTGCCTCCGTGCACAGACAGCTGAGCTCTCTGAGACAAATCTGGGGCTTGGAGTGCACAGACATAATAATTACCAGAAATACATCACAAGCCCCTTTCCTGGCATTATTTAGGCCATTCCTAAATCACAAGGTGCAGTATCTCTCTCACTCCTGACTCTCTGGGCACAAAAACTTTTGCTTTCTGTCATTCTCTTTTGGAACACTGCAGTTTTTCTCTCTTAAATTGTAAATGATAACACCTGCTGGGGCTCTTATTTGTTCATTCCCGTATCTCTGGCTGCTCCCTGTGTGAGATATTACGCCCACACAGAGGTGTGAAATATACAGTAGCTGTTTGTGCAACTTCTATATGAAAGATGCAATGAGTATAAATAATGGTATTGTTCCGACGTTCTTCATCTTGTATCTGACAGAACATGTTCAAGAAACTCCAGGAACACCATAAAGCTGATGGAGAAGTCATTCACACCGTATCAGTGTAGCTGAAAACAAATGAACAGGACTGATCTGGACATCCTATTTTCCTTTCACTACCAGAATGTATTTATTCTTCAAGTCATACCATATTCATATTTACTTTAATGCTTCATAAACATCCCAGGTTCCAGAAGCTTCTAATTAACTCATTTATTTAGTGTCATTAACAGATGCTCAGGGAGTGATTTATTGTAAAGTACCGGACCACACCAACATATAAATGCAGCCAATTGAATTGGCAGGCAGTCTAGGTAAATATCTTCTGCTGCTGGTAGATGAGACTCTGTCCTAAATTCAGCATTAATGCTGTAGAGACTGTTGCTGATGTATTAATGTTTTCTTCTTCTATTACTCTGCACATTGCATACATTGTATTGTACAACACTGGTTATTTCCCTTTTTTTTAAAAAATGTTCAGTGGGCTACTGCCTAGAATTCAGGGTATATGTTTATGCTGTCTGAGAAAAGAGGAAATCAATAGCCCCAAAGAAGTTTTTGGTCAAGCTCCTTTTAATTTACCTCTGGCTTCTGTAGTTTCAAAACTGAAACCAGTCCCTCTGACACCCTACAGCAAAACAATCCTAAACTTAATGAGAAAAGTTATATTGGGAACCCTGTCTATAGTAAGAGTTGTGGCCACAGCTCCAGACCATTTATTGATAAATAAGGTAGTGGCTTTTTGTGCAGTACTTGGATGAACACCTATGACAGAAAAGTTGGCTCTATGGGTGCTCCCACAGTGGTGTTTTTCACAGGCCTAGGGATGCTCCTGGTGATTCGCACTGCTGAACTACTAGAGGGACTTGTCATGGTTTATAGCCTGGGCCAGCTAAACCTCACCAAACCCTGGCAGGCAGAGGCAGCACAGCCCGAGAGCACCCACACAGGCTGCCCACCAGCAGCCACAGCGGTGCGAGCCGTGAGAGCACAGCCCCGCCAGAGCCAGCCCCGCCAGCTGGGCTCGGTGTTACGGCTGCTCCGAGGGTTACTCACTTAATGGCATAAATACAGCCAGTCAGCTTTGGTCTGCAGGACTTGCTTCACTTGGAAACTAGGGTGGGCTTTTCTTTCAAATTTCAAAGTGGTAAAACACATGGTCTGATTGCCTCTGCTTGTTGCCTGGGCAGGAGCTCTCTCCCAAAGCTGACAGACAAGTTACTTCCTCACTGGAGGAGAGCTGCAGGTATGTGGCAGATAAATTTTACAGCTTTTTCTCTTAAAAGCTCACTCCCTTCTTGTCCCAGTTCTTCCCAATGGCAGCACCATGACTGTTTGTCTTCAAATGCTAAGGAAACACAGATAAATATTGTTTTAAATTCCTTAAGGTGGGAATCATTAGACAACTGTTAAAATATTTTTTCCCCAGTAATTATGYTTTTGTCTGTTCAAAAAAAAAGGTGTCCTTAAGCTTTGTGTTTCAATGGCACTGAAAGGGACTAATTTAAATAATTAGGGTGTTTTCTGCTCTATTTTTAAAAACAATATTTTTAGTAAAGTTACTGGGTTTTAATATACTTTTGACTCAGAATGAGATTTTGATGATGAACCCTGTCTGCTGTCTGCTCCAAGCTTTACTTACAGCAGTGATGTCTGTGGGTGGGTTTGGGGAGGGGGAAGAAATACAAGCCATATATATGGAGGAATGGGAAGCAAAACTATATTAACATGGGACTGTGCCCAAATAAGTGAAGGTATAGGATTGTGACAGCTTGAGAAAGGTAATATATATCAAACAAATATGCTACATTAAGGTATTTCTACTAAATTTCTTCTCAGGACTCACTTCAACAATCAATGTAGTAGCAATACCATGACGAGTTTGACTGTTTGAAATGTCAATTAAAGTTTTCATCTCAACTATAGCACCCCTCTTCCCTGCTTCTGTCTCTCACAGTCCATTCTCAAGATGCATATGGTGTCTCATATGGAACAATACAGGCACAGTCTGCTCCAACAGCTGTGTTGCGAGGAAGGTCTGGGCTGGGTATACAGCAGCAGTGTTCCTTGCTGCAAGCACAGAGCACACCATGCACCTCCCTGTGCTCCCAGAGGGAACACTCTGCAGACTCTAGGACATGACCCTGCAGATTCTGCTAAGACTGGCCAACTCCCATCACTCAAGCTGGCTCCTCAAACTCCAGGAAACAACTGTCCATGTAATTTGAAAAGCCAACAGAAAGCATCATACATTATAGCTGTGTACTCCAGACATTCAAGAACATGTGCAGACAATGCACAAGAACTACTCTGCAAACATATGATTCACAGGCTGAAGAATTGTTTAGAACACACACCTTAAAACCATGCAGGTCAAGAAACAGAAAGCTTTCCTTTTAAGAACATCCTGGTTATGAAGAAATGCACTGAGAAAAGTTAAAAATCTGGCAAGAGATGACTGGGAACACTGTGAGAGCACATCTATGCCACAGCATGTGCTGTACTGCATATCCCTCTGTTATGTCATCTCAGTCACTCGTGACTCTAATGCCACCAAACKTATCAGGAGGCATAGGAAGCAATAGCTACTAAAGAAAATTAGATACTTGAAAGAGTTTTGGAAACTCCCTCCTCATGTTGATTTAGGCTGGGATAGTTAGTTTTCTTCACAGTAGCTGTGTTTTTGGATTTGTGCTGAAAACAGTGTTGGGATGTTTTTGTTATTGCTGACCAGTGCTTACACAGGGTCAAGACATTTTCTGCTTCTCAGCCAACCAGCAAGTAGGCAGGGGGTGCACAAGGAGTTGGGAGGGGACAGGAGAGCTGACCCAAGGAATATTCCATACCAAATGGCATCATGCTCAGCATATAGCRCTAGGAAAGAAGGTGGGAGGACATTCAGAGTGATGGTGTTTGTCTGCCCAAATCACCATTACACCTGATGGAGCCCTGCTTTTGTGAGGATGGCTGAACACCTGCCTGCCCATGGGAAGTTGTGAATGAATTCCTTGTTTTGCTTTGCTTGTGTGTGTGACTTTTACTTTCCCTATTAAACTGTCTTAATCTCATGATAAAGTTGAGTTCTCTCACTTTACCCTTCCGATTCTCTCCATCCCAATGTGGGGGCAGTTGAGTGAACAGCTACATGGGGCTGAGCTGCCAGCTGCAGTTAGACCACAACTCTCCTTCAACCCACTTCTGTTCTGTTCATAACCTCACAGAACAGTGGAATAGGCAGCAGGGCCCGAGTCCCATCACCCTCAGCTACTGTATTCCAGGACTCCTGCACAGCTATTCTATACTGTGATGGCATTTGGTGTTACCAGTACTTTGATTCAGCATTTTCAAGTTGTATTTTTCCTATTTAAAAATTAAGACTAAACTACAGATGAAATTGACAAGACCAGAGATGCCAGGATAATGTCAGGAATATCAACACAATTGCACACCCTCTGGGAATTTCTTAATAAATAAAGATCAAAACCAACAGACACAGGGGTTCACATGGCATTTACAGAGTAATTTAGGCTGGGCAGGACTTTTGTGGGCAAGAGTTAACTTTTGTATTCAAACAATAGAGATAAATAAGCTGTTGTGTTATTTTAGGTCAGTTTCATATTCTCTTAACAGGCCAATTGTAAAAACTAGTTTTAATAATATTAGCAACCTTGATTTAGAAAGAAGTCTACTATCCCACCAAAATCCATATGAAAGCCAAGAAGCATTTCTAAAAAATTGCTACATATCATGTGAAGTTTGACATGAACCAAGATGCTGGAGAGAATAATGAAATATGAGGGTTCCTAAATATTTTGTCACAAACCCAATTACTAAATAACAGAATAAATTATTAGGACAATAACCTGCAAATGTTGAGATACAGTAATAAGCAGTACTACCTCATAAAAAATAGTTTTAATATTAACAACTCAATTTCATGTGACTGCATATTAATCTTTCTTTTTGCAAAGTTCAAACAATGTTCAAGCTCTGTCTTGTTTACAAAGATGGGTTTATTCTCCTTCATTCTTCTGCACTGACAGCATGGCTTCTGCTTTAACTCTATTTCGTTTTCTTTTTCTTCTTTTTTTCTTTTCAGCAGAAGGCTCCTGACCCTCCTGTGTTTTCTTCTTTTTCTTCTTCAGACAGCTGAGGGGATTGGGGCCTCCTGCCCTTTTGCGTTTTCTTCTCCTTTCACCTTCTTGCTTTACTAGTCCTTCTTTTTCTTTAAGCTCCACAATACTTTGTTTTTGGTACTCTGGAACAAGCTGATTTGTCTGCAACTTTTGAACAAATGCCAAAGATTTAGGAGAAGGTTTGTCTAGCACCATAGTGTTCTGAATAATAAACAGGAGAGGAATGCCAGGCTTCCTTTTCACTTTGTTTGATAAGTCCTGGTCCTGCAAATTTAAATACTTTAGTCAATATTTTCGCATTAAATGGTATTTGCAATTCAAATGCACCTACTTTTAATACAAAACTATGAAGATAAATTACATTATGAAAAAGATAAGAAACTTAATCTAGCACATACMCATGGCAGTGCCTTTCAGAGCAATTTAAATTTCAATTTCTCTCCTGATTAGCTGTACATCTGATGGAAAATTTATCAACATTTCCTTTTTCCCTGCATGTATACAGGGAAATGCATACATACATTTTTTGAGGAAAAAGTCCCAATTCACTCATATGCAGACCACCATGCCACAAGAAGTAACATAATTTCTTCTGTAATAAATCATCTTAAACTCCTGTATCTTACATAACTATACAGAATTCTACTATAAACCATTTTATATATATTGTATATCATTTATACATGCAGTCCCAATAACAAACCAAAGAAAAAAATGCCTTTCTTATTTGTACAGTTATTTATTCTTTAGCTCAAAATTTCTTAAAATTGAAGTTATATGGATGTTAACACTTAATTTCCTTTTTCAGACTACGGTGCAAAACAATTCAGGGGAGGGGCTGCACACACAAGCAATATGGAAATTAACATTAACGAGTTGTTTTCTTACATGCCAATAGGTAGTCAGTATCTTTTCTACACTTTCAGCTAAACTAAGCAATATAATTACAAAGTAAAAAAATCTAGTCATTCAAGTAAGAGAAAAGATTCCCTGCTTCATAATTAGCAAATACATTAAAGAGCAAGTAAGGCTTTACATGATTAATTCCCACAAACGATTTAAAAACCTCATAATAGAGGTTACTGTAGGTTTCTTTATCCTTAGGTACCAAAGTATCACTTCAAATGAAATGGAGTTCCATTTCCCATGAGCTTTTACCTGTGTAGCAATAAAGAAGTGATGAGGGTTGCCATCTTCAATCATAGAAAGTAAACAGGTCGAACCACTCACAGGATTCTTATGGTGAGAACAGTTTCGCACTTGAAATCTCTGGGCAATTAATTTTGCTCCATACAGTGCTTTCCCCAGTGATTCCAGTTCTTTTATAACACATCTGAAAACCAAAAGAAACAATTATTTTTAAACAAAAAACCTCATATTTTTTACAACAGCAAAAGGCTGACGTGAGTTACTTCGGAATGAGCAATGCCCAGTTGTTCAGGCTCTATGATTTGTAAGTGGCACCCAGAACTCTGAAAGCAGTAGCCCATCTGAAGACATCAGCAAGATTTCCTTGGCTGTAAACATGATTAACCAGTAATWACATTAAGTTATATTAAATGATTTAAAAATAATTCACATTACTGACAATGCTGAGTCCTTAAATTTACGTTCGGATATCACCTAGAACATGAACCACTACTTAACAAATAAAATTACTTTTACAATTTAATTTATTTTAAAATTAATTTATTATAACATTTTAAAATTTAATTTATTTTTGAAAACGGAAATAAAGGATCTGGGGAACAACAAGCCAGTCAGTCTCACCTCTGTGCCTGGCAAGATCATGGAGTGGATCCTCCTGGAAAGTATATAAGGCAAGTGGAAAGCAAGGAGTTGACTGGCAACAGCCAACATGGCTTCACCAAGGGGAAATCATGAAAAGTATGGTGGCCTTCTATGACAGAGTTACAGTGCTGATGGGTAAGGGAAGGGCAACAGATACTACCTCACTGGACTTATGCAAAGCTTTTCACACTGTTCCGTGCGACATCCTTGTCTTTACATTGGAGGTATTTGACAGGTGGATCACTTGGTGGATATGGAATTGACTGGAGGGTTGCACTTGGAAGAGTTGCAGTCAACAGATCAGTGTCCCAAGTGGAGACCAGTGATGAGTGTCATTCCTCAGGAGTTGCTATTGGGACCTGTTTAACATCTTTGTCAGTGATGTGAACAGTGGGATCCAGTGCTTTCTCAGCAAGTTTGCAGATGATACCAAGCCCTGTGGTGGTGTTGACATGCTGGAGGGAAGGGATRCCATCCAGAAGGGCCTGAACAGGCTTGAGATGGGCCTGTGTAATCCTTATGAAGTTCAACAAAGCCAAGTGCAAGGTCCTGTAAATGGGTCAGGGCAACCCAAGCACAAAGAGAGGCTGGAAAGAGAATGGATTGAGTAGCCCTGACAAGAGTGACTTGGGAGGTGTTTGTGGACGAGAAGCTCAACATGAGCTGGCACTGTGAAAGCCAGCTGTGTCCTGGGCTTCATCAAAAGCAGTGTGGGCAGCAGGTCGAGGGAGTGGATTCTACCCYTCCACTCTGGTGATACACCACCTGAGTACCATGTCAGGCTCTGGTGACCCCAAGGTAAGGACATGGACCTGTTGGAGCAAGTCCGGAGGAGGGCCACGAAGATGATCAGAGGGCTGGAGCACCGCTTCCATGAAGACAGGCCGAGAGAGTTGGGTCTGTTGTTTCCAGGAGAAGAGAAGGCACCGGGGAAACCTTAGAGCAGCCTTGCAGTGCCTAAGGGGGCCTACAAGGAAGCTGGAGAGGGACTTTTGACAGGGGCATAGAGTGGTAGGATAAGGTGAAATGGCTTTAAACTGAAAGAGGGTTGGTTTACAATGTMTATAAGGGAGAAAGTATTTCCTGTGAGGGTGGTATGACACTGGAACAGGTTGCCCAGAGAAGCTGCAGAAGTCCCATTTTCTGAAAGTGTTCAAGGCCAGGCTTGATGGGGCTTTGAGCAACCTCGTCCCTGGAAGGCATCCCAACCCACAGTAGGGCAGTTGGAACTAGATGATCTTTAAGGTCCCTTCCAACCCAAACCACTCCATAATTCTATGGATTAGCACAAACTGATTAACCACTATATGCAAGTTAAATTCTGCATTAGCATCAATCACCTTACTTCAAACTTTCTATATGAATCCAAACAACTCAAGCAGAAGATAGACTGTCCACAGGATTAAAAATCTAGAAGTTTATGACTCCACAACATTCCAACCAGACAATAAAATGCAAACCTAAAATCCTCCTCTTAGCAGAACTCAGAGTAGATGTTCACACAGGACAGCATAGCAGCCTAGGAGAGTGCTTGCCTGGACGCTCAGAAGTGAATAGGAAGTAAAACCTAACTTACTCCAGCCACTGAGTCCTACTGTGAAATTTGGACAGCAGTAGGAATATATGGCCTTGAAATACAGCTTCAAGAACATGGTAGCAATTAGTCTTCCTTCTAGAGAAGGAAGTTTAGCCTTTGAGGACAACCTTTGCAGAGACTGGAGCCTGTTCTTTGCATTTGCAAAGACTCTCACAGCAAGCCAGCTGACTTCCCCAGCGAGGCTCTTTTCATGCCATTGAGGTGCTGTCTCAGCAACTCAATATTCTGACAGCACAAAAAACAAGTCCATTCAGCTGGCCTAAGTGGAACCTGGTCAAAAAGACCAACAGATATTGCTAAAAGAAGCAGCAAGAAGTGGTGTTTGGACATGACAGGAATAGAGTTTGGATCAAAGTGATTCCTGAACCTTTCACAGCCAAGGACATGACTTGATACTTTATACTGTTTAGAAGCAAGGGCCAGTTCCGTACCCTGTGCAAGAAGGCTCAGTGTGTTTTCTGAGCCTAGGGTATACATCTTCCTGGTATTTTCACTACTTGCCTCCACAGTGAGCCGTTGGCTATTGTGTTGTTGCAGATATACAATGTAACTCCATTTTTATATTTTAATATATACAATATACTTAATCAAGTAAAAACAAAAGCAACTTGGAGGCAACTTCAGTATGTAGTGTCTTCCAGTAGACTTCCATGTCTTTGTCTACCACATCCTTGTACTCCCTTGCGAACAGCTACTTTGGAAACAATCCGGCACTGGCAAGGCTACAGCTCCAGTCAGGCAGGAACTCCCTCCAGGCCCAGGAGATCTCAGCTTGCCCCTGCTGTTCCCACTTCGCCAAGCAGACGCTGCGGGTGGGAAGAGACCCACCCGGTCATCCCTCACACCGCGGGGTTGCCGCTGGTCCCGCAGTTCCTGCCACCTTCGGAAAGGCAGCTGGGTCTGAGGGATGCTCCCATCCTCCTGCAGGTTACTGCAGCCCCCAGCTCCACCTCCTCCCCAGCGCCCCGGGAACCCAGGGGCGCTCCCCGCCGTACCGCGTGGTGCAGAGCTGCGCGGCGCCGTCCAGGTACCCGGGCAGCTGCTCCCGGATCTGGATCTTGTTGCGGAGCGCGGCCTGGCAGAAAGTGCCGTCCAGCAGCACCTGGAAGGGCTCGCGGAACTGGAAGTTGTGCTTGTAGAAGCCCATGATCTTCTTGGCGTGTTTCTGCCTCGTCACCCCCATGGCGCCCGCGCCGCCGCCGCAGCCCGGAACGGCCGCGGCTGCCCCGGAAGCTGCGCCGGGCGCGGGCGGGGCCTCCCGCCGCCTCTGGAGAGCCGCGACCGGCCGGGACCGCGCCGGGGCCCGCCGGGGCCGTGCTCGGGCCGCGGGGCCTCCGCAGGAGAGCCGGGACCGGCCGGGGCCGCGGTGCGTGGCCSGGGAGCTGCCCGCCCCCGGGGGGGTCCCACCTGCCCGTCCAGCCCTGCACACGCGTTACCTGAGTGCTGGTTCAGTGCCCCGTGTTCTGCGGTGCTGTGCTGGCTCCTGCCGTTCGCTAAGATCAGAAATGCAGAGTTTTCTTTCTTTGCTAGTTCACTGTAATGATAAAATTACCGTTGGTGTCCCAAAGACTGTAGTTTAATCACACATTAGCGTACAGAATCACAGAATCACAGACTCAATTCGGTTGGAAAAGCCCTCTGAGGTCATCGAGTCCAACCTATGACCAAACACCACCTCGTCAACTAGACCATGGCACTGAGGGCCACATCCAGTCTTTCCTTAAACACCTCCAGGGACCGTGACTCCACCACCTCCCTGGGCAGTCCATTCCACTGACTAATTGCCCTTTCTGTGAAGAAAGTCCTCCTAATGTCCAATCTAAACCTCTCCTGGTACAGCTTAACACTACATCCTCTCATCCCGACGCTGGTTGACTGGAAGGCTTAGGATGACTTAGGAATTCTTAGTCAATACCCGTTTATATTGTTTGCCTGTACTATACATCAATCTAAGTTCAATGTGCACAAACTCGAAGTTGAAAAGTACATATTCTACATTTTAATACTATTTTTCCTCTTTTTTTTTTTCCTTCTGTGACAAATAATTTAATTTCACTGCAGTCTGGAGATACACCTGTCGTTTAAAAAGTGATTGCACAAACTCCTCCCTTTTCAACACAAAACATGAGTGCACCAGACATCTCATTAAGAAACTGAACTTAACGCTCCTGTTTTAGGCAGGYAAAGGGATGTGATATCTTAACACCATCAAAATGATAACTGGAGACATCTGTCTTGCTATGCAGGTTCCACAGGAGACATCTTTCTGCCTGAGACAACTGTACTGGAAGTGAAACCATGGCAAGTACCTGCCAGTTCATTGTAACCAGTCAGGCTGTTCCAAGGTCATTTCAACAAATACCCAGCTGTCATACCGGCCTTTTGGCTAGCAAATAGAGATAGAAAATAAGTGCTTCCAAACAGGTTAGTTAGTGTTAAGAGAAACTGAAAAATAAAGGATTTGATTACTATTCTAGAAATTCAAATGTTTACATGGGAAGATATTTTAGGGCACTTAGGATGAAAAGTACAAAGAATAGGTGATTGAGAATGTTTTCCATGGACTCCAATTGTGCTATTGACAGTATTTTCCTGTCATTAAATCCTTCTTTCCAGCTGTCTTCTGGGGACAGTTGTGCGTGCTCATGAGTATCACAGACATAGATGTATATATGCCTTATTATGAGTTAAGTGATATGTTGAAAACATTATTAGACAGTCTTAAATATAAAAGTCTGTATTAAACTTCGGTCCTGTGGCTGACATGTTGCCACAATGCCATGATGGTCCAGTTCTCCTATCTAACTACACAGTTTCATTATTGAAAATGTTAGACAAAAATACTCAGCAAGACTCCAAAGTAAAACCTTACTAGAGAAATTTTTCTTCAAGTAGGTTTTTGTTTGTTTGTTTGTTTGTTTTTGTTTTGTGTGTGTGTGATCACAACTAAGTAAGTGCCCAAAGGCAGGCAGTTATTCCATATTAAGAACACTTTCCACATCTTGCAGCTAGAGTGAGGAATCTGCAATGATAGTAACTGCTATTACAGGATGGAGATAAAAATAAAAACGAATAAATGAGRGCTTGAATTAGTTTTTGAACTAAGTGCAAAGTAAGATATAATCCAGAGTAGGGTGTTAAATACTATTGTGATGAGATACTGTTTCCCTGTTCAGTTGGTAAATAGTATCATCACAGACAAGTTGTAATGCAGTTGGTATGGTGGAATATGTTCAGAAGGCTGGCTAGCAGGCAMAACACAGCATAGACTTCTCCTTCTTCATTGTGCAGAAGATAGCATTAATTGGATGATAAACTACTTGGAGTACAATTGTGTAAATTGTACAGTTCTGATCTAACAAAACAGTTCCTATGTCTTTATCAATAATAGTAATACCTTGTGGGTAAATTGATAGCATTTATGAAAAGAAGGTGTCACTGAAGAAGCAGACCCTCTTTCTCTGTATCCAAAGCGGGAGGAAAGCTTCTTGCTGAACTTCCCAAGCCCGTGCAGTGGTGAGCCAGGCACAGGAAATGGGGCTTCACCAGGTGCACCGCACACAAAACGTGCTCCAGCAGAGAATTAGCTCTCTGCAGAGCCGACTGTCTCTTGGCATATATGAGCTCAGCTCTGGTTTTGGGATGCTAGATAATACAGTAGGAGAATTAAATAACAAAATTGGTGTGACATGGATTACTTAAAGCGAAAGCTGTTCTTTATCAAAAGGGCTTTGATGTAGGCCTAGTAACAAGGATTCCYCTTAATAGCTGGCACTTGGCATATGCTTGTAGCTTGTTGAGAAAACAGCTTCTGATTCTCCAAAAGTTGTCCTCTGTCAGACCTTTTTAATATGAATGTGTTGCTTTGGGCAAATGTGCTCAGTGATTATCTGCAATAAGTCTTAGAACCATGCTTAAATATGCGAAATGAACTGATTTACAAAAAAAGTGAAGGGTAAGGTTTTCAATTACAGCATTTCAAAACAAAACTATAATAAACACAGGTCATAAAACGTTGGAGTGTATCTGAAAATATTTTCCTAGGTGTATTTTTTATTAGTTTTTCTGAGGTATGTATAGGCCACAGAAGACGATTCAGAAGCATTTATTGCTAAATCATATTTGTCAGAATGTATATAATTCATTGCTGGCACCTCCTTTCATTGCCTTGGGGCTGATACTGAGCTTTTGAATTTTAGCCTTCGTCATGTACATTTTTCTTTTTACAGTGCTTATTTTTCTGTTATTTCATGAGAATTCAGCATCTGGATTTATAATAACCATGTCTGTGAAAAGTTCTGTTTTGCCTTCATGGATTGGTATGATCTCAGCAGATGAGAATTGTGTGTTCGACAAAGCTTTCTGCTTTTCTGGCTCTACCGTTACCATGCTCTTCAGTTAGAAAATTATTTCTGGCTTAAATACCATAACTGCCCATCACTGTACGTCCCACATTAACTGTCTTTTAAATTGTGTATCATAGGAGCCACACATTTAATGAAGAGATTAGCATATTTAGTTTCACAAGGGTAAGAAATAAAATGCAGCAAATACAAATGCAGGTTTTAAGTGACTGCTTATAGTAGCATATATTTTGAGAATGCTCTGAAGAAAAAAGATTTTGCTGGCAGCTTTACCTTTCTTACTAGAGCTGAAAGAAATTATAGGGATGAAAATAATCAGTGGGATTCTTGACAGTTTCTCAAATGTTATACCAGCTTTTCTCTCTTTTTTGACCTTACGCTAAATTCACGTGAAAGATGAACAGAACCATATTGTACCCAGTTTAACTAAACTTTCTGAATAGATACACATCACCGATGCACATAATTTAGTTTATGCAGCATTTTCGGTTGATGCAGCTCTTTAAGATGTACATGTTGTAAATGTGCCATAATGTAGAAAAATAGGAAGTCCTAATGGAGTATTCACGGCTGGTATTGTAACTTCAGTTTGTGAAATGTGAAGAACACAGGAGAGAGGAAGATACCGTGCCAAACCCTGATTATCCTGTACCTGATGTGCTAGGTAGGTAGAGGGGAAGAACGAAGTGATGCTTTACACCTCATCTCCTATTGTACCTATTGCTTCATTTTGAGAAGAACATCCCTCTCCCCCTCTTAGTATTTCTGATAGAAAGTAAATATAAATCCATTTTAGTTTTCTTGAACACCTACATGGTCTTACCTTGGAGATGACAGGAAGCTCGGAAGACATAAAACATTTTGGATTTTTGGTATGCTTACTTCCATTTCCTCAGTTCTTGTTCTCCTTAGAGAAGGTTGTTATATTCATCATTCATGTTATATTCATCAGAAGGTTCAATTAATTAATCGATTGATTGATTAATTAATTGATTATGAAGAGAAGGCTGAACAAATTGACATCAAAAGAGAAATTATGGGGAAAGCCTAGCTCCAACAAGAAATTAACTTATGGCCAAAATTCTGATTTATGCAAGAAAACTCAATTCAGTTGCCTGAGATACTATATGTATCTTTTCACCCTTTCACAGATTTGAGGGAGAAATCAGTTTACTGGGAACAGAGAAGTGGAATATTTACATTATGGTGATAAATCATAAATGCTCTCTACACTTACATAATTTTCTAACTTGATACTCTAGAAAGAGTCTGGCTCTGCTTAGAAACATACAATAACTTTGTGAAATAATTTGTCTTTGTTTTACAGGCCAAAATTAGCACTTAAAATGTCTGAGTTTGTTTTATCAAATGCATTTTCAATTAGGCATTTTTATCATTAATTCCTTTGTCMTTTTTTCGTTCCTGTTAGCTGTATGCTACTGGGTTTGAGGTGCTATAGTAAATGATCCATTAATAATAAAAAATAGCTATAAACACCTGAAACATAAAAGTGAATAAGAATAGAAGGTAACTAAATGCACTTATTGGAAAACAGTTATTGAAAAAAGCAGAGAAAAAAAGTTGAGCAGTGAAAAAGAACCCAAACTTTCCCAAGGGAAGGGCTTATATTTTTTAATATTTCCTTCACGTGCAGAAATACCTTATTATGCTACCGTCCATTTTTTTTAATATAATGCTTTTACATTTAGTCCAGTAAATGCTAAAAGGTTGCCTGTGTAAGAGCATGGCTGAAACCTTCCATGGTCTCTGAAACCTCCATTCTTACAGAAAAGAAATTGAATTTTCCAAGTTTATATTCTGGTCCCATAGTTCCTTATCGCATTTGATGTTTGTCCCTGGGGGTTTCTATGCTGTTGCAGCTCCCACTTTTACCATTTTTCTATCACTCCTGCACCTTATTACTTTCCATTTCCTACTTCAAATAAAAAAAAGCCAATAAAACCAATTCCTTCACTTTGATTGTCTTGAGGAAAATTAGAAAAAAATGTGGAATAGACCTCAGCACCAGTAACAATGACTTGTAGAATCACAACTAGCCTCATGAGAAATAATAGTAATTAAAAATTCATCTGCACAAAATGTCCATGCATTTATGTAGCCTGATCTTAAATTGTCTCATTGACCTTCTCTGTGAAAAGTAGTAAAAATTGGATGAACACCTGAGACTTGAGAAGATGATTATATCAGTGAAACAGAATGTTGTAGATGCTGTAGAAATAAGTATGCAAAGRTCCTGACTTCAGTGAGTTGCAGCTGTTGATCAGTGATATCTGAACAAATTGGGAATGGAGTGGTGCCTCATTTACCAGGGAGAACCTTCCTTAACATGGGTTGGTATGCCTGGGGATATTTCATTTCCTTGAGTCTTAAATTGCTGTGGTCAGCAGGACACAAATAGCTGAAACTCCTGAATCACACAAGGCTTATACACAAGGCTGCTTCCTGAGGCCAGAGTCGGGATTTGGAATTGCCTGCACATGGCACACAGCGCTGCTGAATGTAACTGCAGTTATAGGTTCTGTACAGTTACACAGGCATGCACCCGGCAAAACTGCATCTGTGGTGAGACATGAAGGTCCCTGTTACATCTTCTTCTGGCCCCCTTTTTGGGGGGGGAAACAAAGGAAAGAAAAGAACGAGCATTTAAGAAATCTCGTCTGTCCCATGGCTTCGGAAATGTTATTCACAAGGTCTTCTTGCCATCGTTTTTCTCCCTATCCTGGAGAATGAGAGGCTGAATGAGTGTTTGGCTGTTGGCCAGGGTCAACCCACCACAGACACCTTCACAGATACACAGAGGGACCTCTTGTCATTAGGATTTTCACTCTCCCAATGGGATATGAGAGTGGTATGTAAATGAGAGGCTCCTATCAAAAGGTGTCCTGTGAATAAGAAAGGGATTTCAAAAGGAGCAGAGGCCATGCCATGCCTAGTTATGTAGAATTAGCTTTTTACTTGAACATAAGGATTAAGTACAGCTTTAAATTCACTACACTCCTCCTCCCAAATACAAGCCTTACTTTACACAGAAAAGATGTTAGATTCCTACCCCATTTTTAAGCAGTGCACTGGGCTGCTGCGGCAGCATAGGTATGTTCCCTTTGGTGGTACACTGAAAAAGGTCACCAAGGTATTCATATGGAGATGTGCCACATGCCTGTGTTTCCTGATGTTTGAAAGCTTAAGCCTGAATACCTCACCTCTTTCAGAAAACAGATTTTCTGAACTTGAAACTTGTGTAAGGCTGCAAGATATTACAAGGCAATTTTAAGTTTGTGTTAGGGGAATCTTTTGCCACCGAGTTTTGGAGATTATTTTACTGGAAACAATTATTTATTTTTTTAACATAATTAATGTTGGTTTAGGCAACTGTAGTTATTAGCGCAGGTTTGTATTTGTGGTGGTGTTGTGTCTCAGTGCAAGTACAGACTGCTATGTGTATCCTAAGTGATTCTTCCCGATCCCTCTACACTTTGTGATAATGACATTAAAGTATTCATTATCCTTAGAAATACTTGGAATTGCTGAGAGGGCAGGCAAGAAAAACACAGAATTCAGACATGACCCATTTACCAAGTGGTAACAAGTCATTGCAGGCTTGCCCATCTCTGGTGCATGGTCTTAACCTGCAGCATACACAAATGAAACTCAAGTTGGTTTAGCCCTTAAGGTAAAGTCAGTCTGACAATTTGGAAGGGATTATACCTTTGAACCCTATTCAGATAATTTCTATTTAGCAACTCTAGTTCTGCTCATAGCCCTGATATAGTGCAGAGGTGCTTTGGGGGAGATGACACATGTCAGTTTCACCAAGGTTTTAACTTAAACAGGACTGGGGAATAAAAGGGTTTTGGTTGGTTCCAGCTGTCTTTTGATTTAGAGTATAACTTAAAAATGATTAATGGAGATTTTTGCACTACTTGAATTTTCTGAAGTATTTTGTCATGAAAGTCTTCTGTTTTGTGATTTTCCTGAGTAGCTTGGGCAATGTTACTAAAATTCTTCATGCTGACATCCTTTTCGTGGCCTCCTTTTCAAGAATTCAGCATTTTCAATGGTGAAATTTTTTATGACCTCTTGCCTCCAGTGATTTGGTGAGTTTTGTAAAGTAGAAAGTTGATATTTGTTTTTCATTTTTCATTTTACTCATAATTAACCAAATTGACTCAATTATTCTGGCAGTGCATTATGTAGTGTGAGCCCTATGCCAGTCCCTTGAATAGGGCTATTTTGGGTGCCCACAGCAATATCTTTGAACATGCTGACGTTCTGTGCTGTAGCTACTTGTTAGGGATTTTTGTTGGTTTTTCTTTTTTTAATTACATCGTCTTTCTGTTCAAAAACTTCATAGGCCAGAATAATACATCATATTTGTATTATCCCAAGAGTTTTCATTCTTTTTCAGATCCCTAAGAATTTGCCAGTGGTAAAGCACTGTGCATTTACTGACAGAAGGTATGTTTTTCTATTTAAATACCTTTCAACAACATCTTTGAAGTAGTCCACAGATCTCCAGCAGTCCATGGATGGGAGTTGAAAATCACTATATTACCATAGTATTGCTTCCTAATCTTAGTTTTCTTTAATTAAAACTTTGATCATATTTAGTTTAACAAGGGCAAGTGCCAGATTCTGCACCTGAGATGGGGCAACCCTGGATGCATGGACAGACCAGCGAATGAGAGGCTGGAGAGCAGCACTGCGGAAAGGGACCTGGGGGTCCTGGTCAATGGCAAGTTGAACACGAATCAGCAGTGCCCTGGCAGCCAGGAGGGCCAACCGTGTCCTGGGGGCATCAGGCACTGCATYGCCAGCTGAGCAAGGGAAGGGATTGTCCTGCTCTGCTCTGCACTGAGGCGGCCTCACCTCAAGTGCTGGGGCTAGTTTTGGGCACCACAATATAAAAAACACATTAAACCATTAAAGAGCATCCAAAGAAGGGCAACAAAGATTATGAAGGGCCTTGAGGGGAAGCTGCATAAGGAGCAGCTGAGGTCACTTGCTCTGTTCAGCCTGAAGGAGACTGAGGGGAGACCTCATCGCAGTTTACAGCTTCCTCAGGAGGGGAAGTGGAGGGGCAGGTACAGATCTCTTCACTCTCATGACCAGCGACAGCACTTGAGGAAACAGCATGAAGTTGAGTAAGGGGAGGTTTAGGGTGAGTATCAGGAAAAGGTTTTTCACCCAGAGGGTGGTTGGGCACTGGAACAGCTCCCCAGGGAAGTGGTCACAGCATGAAACCTGACAGAGCTCAAAAAGTGTTTGAACAACACTCTCAGGCACATGGTGGGAGTCTTGGGGATGTCCTGTGCAGGGCCAGGAGTTGGATTCAATGATCTTGATGAGTCCCTTCCAACTCAGCATATTCTATGATTCTATGATTCTATTATATTGTAAATTAAAACTGGATATTCATGTGAATATAACAGCTGACTGAAATAATAATATTGAATTAAGCAGCTTCATTCTCTAGAAAAACTTCAAAAGGCTGTGCCAGTGGGAATACAACCTTCAGTCATGGAAACCTGCTAAGGGCAGGACTCAAATTTTCAACACCTCTGTGATGGCCGAGCTCACTGGCCACAGCACACTGCCCTGAAGCTTGAGGTTGTTATTGCATCAGCCTCTCTACAAACTGCTTTTAGAAAAACACCCTAATCCAGCTGCACATGCACTTCAGTCTCTTTGGGGCACAAGAGACATTTGACCTCAGTGATGCTGCAATTCTAAACTTCCCCTTCAATCTCCATTGAACAGTTTTTTTTCCCAATGGAAAATGTAAAGTGGGATTCATCACACCCTACTTTAGATATCTATCACGAGGCGTCCTTAGCAAAGCTGTGTGTCCAGAGTTCTTGCAGAGTCAATGCAGTCCTAGTCAGTGATATCAGTGGCATTTAGGATATGATTTGCCTTGCTGGGATGATTATTATACTAGATTCTTTGCTTGAATTTGTTCCAGCGTCAATGCAGGCAGCTGATAGGGAATATTCTAAGTGATGGTAGACCTTTTTTATAGGACAGCAAATGCTGGGTCCGTGTCTGGAGGCAAATGCAAATACATTTTAATATTGGCGTTGGTAAATATGTTCTTCTCCCTTAGTTAGAAATTAGTGCTAACTACATTGTTGAAAAGATAAATTTTTATGAAGTCACATATTTGGCATAGTGTCTGAACAGCTTTGGGGGGGGTTGGTAGGGCTGCCTTTCACAGCCTATTGCATTTTTCAGAATTTGTAGGGTTTGAAATTAATTTWAAAAAAACCCCAACACACAACCCCCCCCACCTCAAACAAAATAGAACAGCAAAGCAAAACCAACTGTTTTAATGCAACACAAACTCATTTCTGAGAATTGCACATGAAGTTGATAGTTCAGGGGGTTTGTGTAACGTTGAGATTTTGCACTGATGCCTCTTTGTTCATGCTCAGGACAGATATTCATGTAAGTCCATAGCAGTTTTCTTTTTGTAAAGATAAAATACAAAGCTTTCAAATCTATTATCTCTTAGAAGTGCATCTCCCTCAACACAAGCAGGTTTATTATGTATAAACCCTCCCTCAAGGGCAGAATATCCTCAGCCATGCCGGGGAGCCCCCACTGCAGCCCAGGGCTGGCCCAGCAACAGGGCTGTGAATTCATATCACTGTGGCATCAGAACTGCCCGAGGTGGCCATGGAAATGCACAGCTAGAGGCTTCTGGGCTGTCAGAAATGGTTTGTCAGGGGCCAGCTGGCACCTGGACAAGAGCAGTGACCGTTCCCCTCCACTCGGCACTGGTGAGGCCACACCTCAAATCCTGTGCTCAGTTTTAGGCCCCTCACTATAAGAAAGACATTGAGGGGCTGGAGCGTGTCCAGAGAAGGGCAGCGGAGCTGGTGAAGGGTCTGGAGCACCAGTCTGATGAGGAGCAGTTKAGGGAGCTGGGAGTGTTTAGCCTGGAGAAAGGGAGGCTCAAGGGGGACCTCATTGCTCTCTACAGCTCCCTGAAAGCGTTGCCAGAATGCTTTCACCCAGTGTGCGAGAGCCAATCCACAGAGTCCAGGTGTTTGATTTATTTACATTTCTGTGCAAGAAAGGGGCACCGGGTGACAAAGCCAGCACGACCGCTACAAAAACTTTTCACTATTAATACATTTCAGCAGAGGCACTAATGTTCATTGGTTAGAAGTTACTTAGTTCTCTTATTAGTTAGTATTCTGTCTTCTATTGGTTAATGATTCTCTCGCTTCTCATGCTAATTAGTCCGCATTCTAAGTCTTGCTGTTCTTTTGAGTAGGTGGGTGTCTTGAGTTGGTGGTCATGATTTCCTACTGCTGGAATTACCTTTTACCCAGTTGGAGGTGATTCAGTGCAGTTGCTGAGTTGTCCTTATTGGTTTCTTCCTTATCTTGGGGTTTCTGCCAAATGTCCTTGTGGCCCATAAATTCTGCATTCCTTGTGTCCACTATCAGTGGTACATCCTTCTTCCCAAGCTCTTTGTTAACCTCCCCCTAGGTCTGAGATCCTTGAAGCATGTCCAGCCCTAAACCTTAACAAGGCAACGAGTAATTTTTCTTTCTAATGCCTGGACATCGCTTAGACCTTGTTAGCTGCTATCTGATTCATGGATTAAGTCTCCTTTCTTGGTGATTAGACTTGAAAGTATACRAAGTTCAAACATCAAAGAACATCCTATCTTAAGAAAATTTTTACATATTCCACATTTTAGAACCAAAGAAGGTTGTAGCCAGGTGGAGGTCAGCCTCGTCTCCCAGGCAGCTAGTGACAGGATGACAGGAGCAGAGGACACGGCCTCAAGCTGTACCAGGGGAGGTGTAGGTTGGACAGCAGGAGGAATTTCCTCATAGAAAGGGTGATTAAACACTGGAACGGGCAGCCCAGGGAGTGGAGTAACCACCCCTAGAAGTGTTCCAGAAACGAGTGGACGTGGCACTCAGTGCCATGGTGTAGTTGACAAGGTGGTGTTTGGTCATAGATTGGACTCGATGATYTTGGAGGCTTTTTCCAACGTGAATGATTCTGTGATTCTGTGGAGAGGAAAGCGGGGAGGGAAGGCCGGTAGGCCAGGAGTGAAGGCTCCCTCGGCCCGTCCCATGCCGGATGAGTTGGGCTGGCACCAGGCTCAGGCCTCTCCAGGCACACTCGGGCCCGCTGTGCCGGTGGGGCCAAGCCAGGCCCGGCCCGGAGCTGAGGCGTCAGCGCCGCCACGCCGGGCCCCGCGCGCGCCCCGCCGCGTTCCCGCCCGGGGCCGTTTGCCCGCGCACCGCCCCGGCCGCGCCGGCGCTTCCGGTGTGGCGCGTTTCCCTTTCCGGCGGTGCGGGGGCAACGATGGCGTCGCGCAAGGAAGGTTCGGGCGCTGCCGGCGGCGGCTTCGGCGCTGCCAAGGGCAAAGGCAAAGCCGCCGCCGCGGGAGACTCGGCCGTCAAGCAAGTGCAGATCGATGGGCTGGTAAGCGGAGGGCCCGGGGCCGCCGCGGGCGGGGGGCGGGCGGGGCGGCCGCGTGGAACCGCCGGCGGGGCCCGTCCGTGGGGCGATGCCGCGGCGGGGCCCCGTGTCCCGCCGGGACCGGCGCTTCTCGAGCGGCATGAACGGCTTCATACCCGTTCTGAGCTTCCCGGCTGTGCAGGGGCTCCCCCGTGCTCGTGCCTGGTGAGGGGAGCGGCTCCCGCTTTGTGTCAGCAAAGACCGGGCCACGCAGCGAGTAAATTGCCTTTAAATGTCCTGTTTCATCTTTCAGCTCCTCCCCCCCCCGTGCCCGGAGTTGCAATTTTCACCTTTCCTACCTCAGACTCATACCCATACCATATACCCAGAAAGTTCTGCAGGTGTGAGAGCTGACAAGCACGGTGGGTTTTTCTCTGTCAGGGCTGCCAGCACCTACTGCGTTTGCTTAACGAGAAATAAAATAAAYTTACGGTTTGAAGGGTCTTAGCAGAGAACCATCCTAATACAGACAATCCATGAAGGCCTAAAGTGGAAGAGCATCTACTAAAGTTGGTTCTTGGCTTTGCTGCTGGATCTTTTTGTGTTGGTTCATGTCTTAGAGWGTTGGTAATACTATCAATAACACAAGAAAAAAAGGTTATTTCTTAAGGATAGAAACATTGTTACTTCCTTATCTTTGCCAGGTGTCAACAGAACACTGTACAGCTTAAGTGTGAAGGAGAGAGTTGATACCCTGGTTATGAGAAAGAACATCATAGTTTTGAGACAAACTTTGAAGCCTTCTTGGCATTATTAGTGGTAGTCCTTAGTCATTATCCTGGAGTTATATAGTATAGTAAATATTTAGGAAGAGGAAGAATAATTTATTTGTGTATAGCAGGTGTTGTGAAAGAGAACATTTGAATAATGTGTTTTCTGTCCTCTTCTGTCCAACTGTCTGTGTGTCTGTGGCTTTGGTTCACGGAGTTTTTTCCAGGATTGGTGAAAGCTGACCAGTTGTGAAATGTTCCTAAAAATCCAGCAGTGGATAGCAGACTGCTCCTGCTGCAGGCTGGTGCCAGACACTTGGATAACAACTGTTAAATTTGACTTATTTTGCCCCTGCTTTTTTTTTATCAGGTGTGTAATCTGCTTTGTGAGCTGCTGTTGATTCAGATCCACTGTGAGTGGCCCTGAGGGTCTGCTTCTGACAGTCCGACAAATACCTATGAATATTTTTTGTTTCATGCTTTTTTTTCCCCTGTCCTTGTGTATTCTTCTGGTACAGCACAGTGGTGCCTCTTGTGTGGAGTCAGTACAGAGGGAGGTGCCTTACTGAAAACTGTGAAAGCTTTCACCTTTCCACCTCCTGAAGACGTCTCTTACATGAAGTGTTCTCAGGACATTAGCAGTGGTTCATAAATTTCCATGACATCTGTAATGGAGAGAAATGTTGGCATAAATTTTCTTGCTCTGTAAAAAAAGTGGCTTCTGTTACAAGTCCCTCATATGTCTTACTGAAATTCTCCTGAAGTGTTTCTCGTATCTCACTGATCTAAATGTCTTGTCTGTGCTCTCACAAAGAACATCAGTCATCAGTCATCTTGATGATGACCAGGGTGGTTACATGCCAAGGCTGGAATGAATTCTGGTGAGCATCAGGGAGGCTGGCGATCTCTTTCTCTTCACTGGTGTCTCGTCTCTTGGCAGTGGCACAATTAATCTTTCAAGTGGGGCAGCTTTGAAAGCAAAGGCATGCTAGGTAGGTTACTTTTGGGTATGTGAATACAACATAGAAGATGCATCAGTCTTCTCTGTATATGAGAATGTGAAAGTATGTTTAGAAAGCTTGGCATTTCAGAGGAATAGTAAAGTAAAAAAGAAACCCAATATTTGTAATGAAGAGAAGAAGTTCTAAATGTCAGGATGTTACCTTAAAACATAGTATGTAGTGATGCAGCAACATCCCCTTTTCTGCCCTCCTTTCTAAATCTGCTACAGGTAGAGCATCCTGTAGTTAACTTCTTTCTTATTTTAACCTCTTTAATTTCTTAATGAGTAAACTTACAGTGAAAGCAGGTTCCAGTGTAGATGGTCTAGTCTTTCTAAGAAATTAGAAAATGCAGGGTAAAAAAAATCCTCCAGAAGCTCACATTTATAATGTGCTTTTTCTTTCAGATGAAATGTAAGAATTCATGTATTTATTTTTGGCCGTCCTGACAAAAAGATGAGATGATGAGTGCAATACATTACATCTTGTTGTCTTTGCTTCCTGTTGTAGAAATTTGAATAGAGATTCCATCATGTTTTCTCCATTCAAGTAGCCCAGAGAAAGCTTGTGTTCACATTGGTGAGCAGGCTTGGGAAAGAGTGACTCGCGGAAAAGAACCTGGAGGTGCTGATCAGCAGCAACTAAACRTGAGCCAGTGTGTGCTCATGTGGCCAGGAAGACCAAGGGCATCCTGGCCTGTATCAGAAACAGTGTGGCCAGCAGGACCAGGGCAATGATTGTCCCTCTGTACTCAACACTGGTGGGGCAGCACTTCAAATCTCATGTTCAGTTTTGGGCTCCTTGCTACAAGAAAGACATTGAAGGGCTGGAGTGTGTCCAGAGAAGGGCAGTGGAGCTGGTGAAGGGTCTGGAGCACAAGTCCCGTGAGGAGCAGCTGAGGGAGCTGGTAGTGTTTAGCCTTGAGAAAAGGAGGTTCAGGGGGGCCTTATCACTCTCTATAACTACTTGAAAGGAGGTTGTAGCAAGGTAGGGGTCAGTCTCTTCTCCAAGGTAACAAGTGATAGGATAAGAGGAAATGACCTCAAGTTGGTACAGGGGACGTTTAGATTGGATATTAAGGGTGGGTAAACACTGTAACAGGCTGCCTGGGGAAGTGGGGGAATCACCCTCCCTCAAAAGTGTTTGAAAAAACATGTAGATGTGGCACTTAGGGACATGGTTAATGCTGAATACCGTGGTGGTGTTGGGTTGATGGTTGGACTTGATGATCTTAGAGGTCTTTTTCAACCTAAACAATTCTCTGAGTCTGTGATTATCGCAAGCTGTCTGAAATAATTGTAAACCAGTGCCATAATTTGCTTACTCTTTTTTTTGCAAGAGGTGTTGGTGGACTCAGGTTTGTTGTATTCTTGAAATTCTTTAATGGGAACAAAATTTAGTAAGGCAAGTGTGCTGGCTTCTAGGCCAAATAAACATTTTCATTAATCACATTTGCCTTCAGAGTAGTCAAAGGGCACTATGTTGTTACTGGGAAGGTGTTTCATTTTCTACAAATCTTCTGCATGAGGTTATTCTAGGAAGTAAGGTAAAAGTAAAGGAAAATAATTCCTCATCTAACTAAATTCTTAAGCACCAAAATTACTTTTTCTTTTTAAATCTTACCCTTGCGTTTATGTATCCATTCAGAAAATTACATCCAGTAATGCTTTTAGAGAACAGTGTTGGCTGACTGAAAAAGGTTTGCTTATACATGGCTCTTGCATAGCAATGTAACTGGACCCTTAACTTCATGCTAAAGCATTAATATGTGCATTGCTTTTATCTTCATTAATGAGAATGATGGTTCAACGACTGCATATGATTTCTTTTTACACTTAAGTCCATTGCACAAAATTTGTGCATATTGTAGAAAGTAGCAAAAGTTAGGTAGGCTTCTCAAAATGACTATAGGTTTCTATTCCTATATCTTCACAACTGCTAATGTGGAAAGCCTTAATGCTAGTAACAAATTGCGACTAAACCTTAAGATATCTTTGTCAGTTTATTAAATGCAAACATACATTGGCTAAAACATATATATGTCAAGAAGAGGGTTAGAAGTTGTAGGCCTTGTCTGCATTTGTGCAGCACCATCACCAGTGTGGCTATAGTGCAGATATTTCTCTTGTGTCAGATATGACTGATTTAATCAACGCTTGTTACTTTAAGCTTCATTACATCATCCCTGGTTTGGTGATAGTGTAGTGTGCCYAGTGCTTTGTGTTCTGATCTATGGTATGTAGAAGATTTGTGTTGCGGATAGGCAAAACCTTGCAAAATGAAGGCCTTGTTACCCTTGTAAAATCATAGCTCACTTCTGTTACTTTGGCTAAGTAAAAAGGCCTCTGGGAACCAGTTCAGCTAACTTAGAAGTAGAGAAAACAGGTTACATAATTTTCGCATGATCACCTCGTGGCTTATGGTGACTGGTTGAGTTAGTTTGTTGTGTTTCAATGGTATGTATTCTGATAAGGACTAACTGCTTAAAAAGGCTTGGTTTTTTGTAATAAAACTCACTCTCCTTCGCACCTGCCTGAGAACTCTGTGTCTCTCCATCGACACAGATTTGTTTATTTATTTACAAAAACATATGTAAGAATATGTGAGCCTACATTTTTAAAAACACCCTCACATCATTATTGAATTCTTTTTCAGTAGTTACTCTACTTGTAATTGTGATATTTAAGTTGCTTGTGCCTTGTTTTCTTATTACCAGCCATTTTTGCTCATTTTTGTTGGATAGATTGGACTGTATCCCCAGCTGTTAATAGGGAAGGCCTGGTTAGCTTCTTGGCTGAGGAGTCCTTTAGGATGATATGTTTGATCACAGTAAATGACATAAGGTACCATGATTACTGAAAATCAGTTTCTGAGACTCTTCTTGCAGATGTTTTTATAAGCTCTTTCTAAAATGACAACTTTTGAGACTCTTGAAAGAAAGCAATTAATTTCCATAGTGTTTGAGTAATTTTGTAGTACCTGTAAAGCCTATACTGAACTGACTGAAATCTCTGACATTTCTTAAGTTGTGAATATCGTGCTTTTCCTAGCATTTGTTGGGGTTTTTTTTCCCCTTCTCCTTTGCCCTTCCTGAAGACTTTGCGAGATGCACAGGCAGTGTATTCTGCTTGCTGTTCTTTGTATGAGTTTCTTGACATTGCAGAGCTGTAGAACAGGATTTTAGGATATAATGTCCTTCAGGCCTTATTGTATTTTGTGTGTCTTCCAAAGGAGTTAAAATGGAATTTTAAGTTGAAGTTTAATCTTGTTGACTTTTCCTTGACGTGTTTCCCTAAAAAATTAGATCAAATTATGCTGGCTCTGAGAGTTAGTGTGTGAATTGAATACTGGCTTGATGTATTCATGGATACCTTGAACCGTGGAGAAGACAGAAGAGCTTTGTTTTATATGCTATTAATCTTTATGTGTTAACAATGAGTTGCATGAATCTAACCCAGAAGGGAACTTCTGACATATAATCTGTGCTTAAATTCGGAAGAGAAAGCATTAATGTGTGCTGGTAAGTTGAAAGGGCAAGAACCTCCTTGGAATATAATACTTTTCAGACTTAGTGAAATTTCTTGAACTGCAGTGAGTAAAGTACCCACATCGTGATGGTCTGAGAATGCAAATTTCAGTGTGTTTTGTCAGTGGGTAGCAGTGGATACTTGCTAACAGAGCACAAACTTTAAATGATTTGTAAGAGTGCATTGGTGCACTCAGCATCTCCTAAGTGTCATGGTAAGTGTACTCTAGTGAGGCATTTAGAACTGGAACATCTGGTATTGCTTCATGCTGTGAAACTAGTGTGCTGACAAAAGTAGTTAATCTAAATGTGGAGGTGGCTTAAATGTGTTGAGCAGTGTTACACTTCAAGGCTTTAAGCGGAAAATCTTATTTCAAAACAGGCTTATTTTTTGCTGCATGCAAAGAGAAACAATGTGTTGCCCTCTACACTGCTGTCATTAGCAGTTWAAGGTCTCATTATTTTTTGTCCCTCTTATGTGCATATCAAACTGGTCTCTTGCATGGTAATTGTGTATCCATAGCTCCTGTGAAAACAGTAGATCATGCTCTTATGATTCTTATTTGGTTGTGTTGATACTGAGGACAAGAGCATTTACACCAGGTATCTTTCAAAAAAACTTCCTACCTTTTAAGGATGAAAACATTACATCTAAAACACAGCAGATAATAATCATGACCTTTGTGGCTTATTTGGTGTTAACTTTGACTCTGTTAGCTGGGAGGTGTCAAGTGATGGCTTTCCTCCTGAGGCAGTGCATTATGTCTGTTTGCACACTGAACGTTGTTAAATGTTCTCCTTTGGTTTTCAGTTTATTGTAAGAGAATTAGAGCTTTGCAGCTGCTGTGCAGCATGGTGTAGGTGAGGGAAGTGTACACAGAATAGCAGGCCCTGGGGAGAAACCCGGCAGGAAAAGATACTGAAAGGCCCTTGGTGGTGTGTATGAAATGAACAGCTCCTACACCCTGTTCAGTCTTACGACTTTTTCTTCCACCTTTTAAATAAATCTTATGGACCTGTCAAGGCCATAGGAAAGGCCTTGTAGGAAGAGGAGCAAACTTTTTTTTTCCCTGGTCTTTGAAAAAAAGATGATGTATCTTAACCTTATTGTTGCTATAGTATTTTATCATTAATCTTTCTTTGCCAGAGATATTTTTTGGATATGGTTACTTTGTGTGTTGTTTTTGCGTATTTACACACAAACTCAAAATACCTTCTCAATGGTGGTACAGTTTTGAACATGCTGTTCTTTCATATTATTTTTAGTCTTCCAGCAGCATTAAGATTGCAGAGATGTGATACTGGCTTTACCAACAGTGCATAGCAGTTTAATTAGGTTACCACATAACAGAATAATRTCAGCTTAATGGAAAGTAAATAAATTGTTAATGCACTAAATGAAAAAAAAATCAGGCTTGTATAATAAATATTCTTGTTAGTATTTTGTTTGATTACTCAATAATCGAAAACCAAGACAACAGAACTTYGATAATGTCTTTTGTAATGTGCATACACAAGGTGGGAATATTTTTGAATGATTTGTGTGTGGATGTTATTTCGGATAAGCATTCTGTTAATTTCTTTTGGCTTAATCAAATTTCACAGTTAATAAAGAGGCTTATTTACTCACTGGAGTTTGAAGATGCACCTGAATTTTGCTTTGTGCATGCAATGACAGGCTAATTCTCTTTTATAAATATTTGTGTTTTTTCTGGAACATGAGGGTTAGGATGTTGCTTTGAGAATGTAAGACTTGTTGGGCTTTGCCTTTGTTCTGCTCACACATTGTATCCTGCTTTGCAGTTTGCTGCACATCCTTCCTGTTCCTTGGGGCCCATATCTGTGGAATAAGTAATGTGCATACCCATTCCTGTTAAGCAGTTGTTCTTTGGTGTTTAGGAACTTGAAGGTGTAAATCTCTTATCGATATTCGGGGATTTTTTTATGCATACCTGAAAAAAGTATGCAGTCTCTGACAAAATTCTTCATCAATATAGTGCTGAGTTTTGAGCACTTAGGACTCAGGGGTTTTTTACTATTACGTTATTATTACTATTATTATTACTATCAATGCAAAAAACCTTAACTGTTTAAAGCTTTTTAGACTTTAGATGAAAGATAGGGTATTTACTGCAGCTGTCATCACTCCTTCGTAATAATTTGAGAGTCGTACTGCCTTCTCCATGGGCACTTTCAGTGATAAAATTAGAATGGTTGTTTTTAATCTCATTGTCACAGTAGCAGTTACTAGAAATGGAATTCTTCTGGAAGTGATTTTCACGTGGCAGTGTTCAGATGATGATACAAAGGCAAATCTCTTCTTGAAAGATGGGGAAGCTGAAGCAATAACTGACGTTCATGGTTTGGCTTTTTTTCCTCTGTTTTATACTTTTAAGTCAGCAGGAAAACTGAGACTCCATCCAGGCTTGGTTCTCTGGATTGCACTAGCTGTTACTAGGAGGATCTGTCTCTGTTGCAGCCCTATAGCACATAACCAAGTGTTTGCCAGAAAGGCTAAGTGTTTCAATGTGGAAAAAACTGTTGTGCAAAAAGTTAGAAATTATTAAAATGATATGGAAGTCATGTCCGGTAGGGATTTTACTGGTTACTTGGAAGCAGCTGTTGAATGCATATGGAAGTCATGCTTTAAAGACACACCCTTAAATAGTATATAATATATGTATATATTCCAGTTTTGTTGTGCAGGGTATGGTTTTTGAAAAAGATGAGTGGTCTCAGATGAGCCGCACTCCCTCTTCCCCATCTAAGTCTGGCCTATTTTTCTAAGTTTTGAAGGTCAGATAGATAAGGGTAACTGTCTTGCAGTTTTTCTTCAGCTTCAGAATGGTAACAGTGGCACAATCTGATTAAAGAATAGGCTGTTAAAGTTCCTACTGCTGCTTTTGGCTGTCATCTTTAAATCTTTTTATAGCAAGCTGCTAGAAGTTACTGCTGAAGAAAACTTCATACTTGCAATCCACTCCTACCTCGGTGAGYGCAATGAATTTTGGACAATGGTGATTCACTAATATGCAGAACATATGTATCAACTGTATGTTGAAGTATAAATGTAAAGCTCTGGTGTTTTGAGCAGAAAATGTTGAAACTGTGCCTGCCTCTACTGCTTCTGTATAATTTCCATATGTTGTGCTCTGAAGGAGTATATTCATCAGCTTTCATTCTTGAAATGATGGCTAGATATTGAATTCATTAAAAATAATAAATATAAATCGTATAGGCAATTTACAAAAACTGCCTGAAGTACTGAATGTTTTCAAAAGTTTTGAGTTCAGTGAGATTTGGGAAATAGAAGAAATAATATACTAAGTAGTCCTGGGGAAATGCTCCATCCCACTCGTAACGAGCAGAATTTTGGACATTAATCTCATTACAGCCCTATCAGTGCCTCCTGACAGTGTGCTAATAACATCTAATGCCCTGCCACTCACAGGATTGAGGTCCTGGGGCTGTCTTACAGAAATGTTTCTACAAGGAAGTGATTCTGCAGTGCCTGTGGCCTTGACGGTTTCCATGGGAATGCACATGAATCCATGTCCTGTGAAATGTGTTAGGAAACTTTGTATTGCAGAGAACTACATTATACCACTGTGTGAGACAGCAATGCTGAATTTAAATACACAAGTGAAATGGTGCATTTTTGCTTACATCGAGGCAATATTCAAAGTGTACTAATGGCTTGTGATTAACCCTGGAGGTGGTTGTTAACCGGAACTGCTGTGCACTCTAAAAAAAAAATACAGTGGGACAAAAATGAGGAAGAGATTGGTCTATTTGGTAAAACACACCTTGATTAACATTCAGTATTTTTCTTTGTTTGAATAACCTTTGCTTTTCTCCATGGTTTAATTGGTTTTTCCTTTGATGTACTGCAGTTCGTGTTTAACTTCTTYCCTTTGCAAGAACAAGCAACTCACTTGGACATGAGTAAAGAAATGACTTAAACAGATATTTCATGGTACCTACAAGACATTAGCTGGTGAATATAAATTCCTGGCAGAGTCAAGGAAAACCACAGCCTATGAAAAACTAACATGCCTCATACCAAACCCCAGTAATCTTCCCTTCTGATGTTGTACTTGTGCAGAAACAGGCTCAGTGTTTGCACTATTTCAGTTCTTCAGTCTGAACTCCACCTACCTGTTTGTCTTTTCTGTTTTATATTTTAGATATTAACCAGTTTTAGTTCTAGGTATTGAGAAAGAAATTTCATGTTCTCTGTCTGGTTTTATATGAAATCAGTGATTTTTATAATTTGAAGTAGCTTTTTTTATAAGCTTTGTTTTTTTAAAAAAATCTCTGTGACTTYTGAAGTATCTCAGTACTAGAATGAGCGAGCATCTATGCCATGTTTGCAGCAGCTGAGCTTGCTTCCAGTGAACAGTGTGTGAATCGCTTGGCAGTGTCCGTACGGATCTGGACGTGCACTGTGGGAACAACCACCCTGGCTGGAAGCTGGGGCTGTTGGAAGGTGCAGCCAGACTCTGTTGCTGTAGAAGAAGGCCCCCTTCTTGTTAGAGTGGGTTTCCCTCATGCTGTAAGAGAAATTCTAGAGCTCTTGAATCGCAGCAGTTTGGAAGTAGTTCTTCTTAAAAAGAGAAATAAAGCAACTGAAAGAGCAGGTACTTAAGTATTTTCTGGGGCATTTCTGGTGGTGGTCAAAGCTTAGCTTTTGGTTTGCATTGAACATGCTGCTGACCTAGACATAATCTGTGCAAGAGAGTTCAGAGAGTGAAAAGTGAGCTGAATGTCTGCTTTTTCTAGACTAAGCTTCAGGGTAAGCAAGGTACAGCTTTTCCAGCCATGCCCCAAACAGTGCACATAAGCAGTTAATGTTCAGTAAGGAATGATAAAATGCTTCTTTGGCCTGTCACTGACTTAGAATTGTGCTTCGAGTCAGCCACTTACTGAGATAAAGTGACAAGATATGTTATATCTGGCTTAATGCTGTGTATGTATGTTACCACCTTCTTTGTCCTATTGGAAAAAAACCCCAACCAAACACTATAGGAAAGTTAGATGGCTATAAGCACGAGGTAATTTGGAAAACCATCTGGATTCCTATCATTCCAGGGTGAAATGGTTTCTAAACCAAGCAGAAGTGACAGAAAATACTTGTTAAATCAATAATCTGCTATGATTTGGGTAGTTTTCTTTAGTCTCATGTACATATTGTGGAGCAGGAAGGTTACTGATGTTCCATTTTGCAGCTAAGTCATCTGAAGTCTCGAGGTTTACAAACTAAGCAAGTGTTAGGGTACCAAGTGATGTAACAAGACACCCAGGGAACAAAAAGCTTTGGATGCTTCTCGTGTGCTTCCTAATACTCAAAAATACTAATACAGTACACAAGCATGTGACATAATTCCCCCCATAGTTCAAGATGGACTATTTTCCATTCAGTTTAACATGGATTTCCAAAATGGTTTGGTGGTGAGGACCTACATGAGACAAAATCCACAGACTCCTATAGTGTATAATTTCAGTGTGAAAATACGTGTAGTATCCTGTGCTTGAGGACCACCTCAGATCAATACACATTGTTCATTGTTGGTGAATTTAGGCTCAGCTCCAAGAAGCTTCCACTTGTGTCAAAAGGAGATTTTGATATTTGCACCCGATTGAGATGGTATGAAATGGCATGCATGATTCTGTTATGCCTTCTATATAATTATTGTTTTTCAGCCACAAATTTCTGTCAGGTTCAGAAATAAGATTTTAACATCTGGTGTTGAATTAGCTGTTGAGTGACATAAAATGTAAGCTTACTATTCCAAGAACTGTATTTACAAAGGCTTTATAAATGTTGGTGTTTAGGCTCTAGCAAGTCAAGATAAAGGTAAAATATTGTGGGGYGTTTGAGGTCTTCTGTCCAAAGGATGACTGTTACACTTGCTAGATAAAACAGTGAGGGCTAAGGCTTGCTATTTCTGAAGTTGCTGTTCAAAACAACATTTTTCTGAAGTTACCTTGCTTTTAAAGTCTACTCAGTCTTGTCCTTTTGGCCTTAGATTTTTGGACAGAATGTTTAGATTAAGTATCTTTCTGATTACTTCTCAGGGAATTAAAATACCTTTTTTTTTTGGCCACCAATCGTAGTTAGGACTGAAGATATCTGCCAAAACAATTACTTTAAGACGTTGAAGGTCTTAATAGAAAACTATTTTTAAATTTTTTTTTGTTTTACTTCTCCTGAGAGAAAATTGGTCTAACAGCTTTAAGAGCTTTTATTCTAAAGTTAAGCATGAAAAAGAAAAGAATAAATGTCTAGACCTCCATCATGTCAGGAATGGTCAAAAATGCAGTCCTGTTCAATAAGAAAATCTAGAAAGTCAAAGATCTCTGCAGATGAGCTGGAATATGCATTTAAGTGAATTCTGTGTCTATCAGTAGAAATTGTCATATTTCTCCAGATTAGCATAATGTGTAAAATTCAGTTTCACCTCTAATCTTCAGTTTCATAGAGTGGTTTGGGTTGGAAGGGACCTTAAGGATCATCTAGTTCCAGCCCCCCTGCCATGGGCAGTGACACCTTCCAGAAGACCAGATTGCTCAGAACTCCGTCTGTCCTGGCCTTGAACACCTCCAGGCATCTACAGCTTTTTTACGCAACCTGTGCCAGTGCCTCACCACCCTCACAGTAAAGGATTTTTTCCTAATATCTGGTCTAGAACCACTCTTTTTGAGCTTGAAGCCATTCCTGCTTATCCTGTCACTACATGCTCTTGTAAGTAGTTCCTCTTCATCTTCCTTGTAGGCTCCTGTCGAGTGCTGGAAGGCCACTATCAGGTCACTCTTCTTTTCCAGGCTGAACAAACCTAATTCTCTCAGCCTTTCTTCATGGGAGAGGTCTTCTGTCCTTCTGATCAACTTGGTGGCCTCCTCTGGATTAGCTCTGACAGATCCATGTCTCTCCTGTGTTCAGGACTCCAGAACTGGACACAGCACTGCGGGTGGGATCTCAGCAGAGCTGAGTAGAAGGGGCAGAATCCCCTCCCTTGACCTGCTGCCCATGCTGCTGGTGATGCAGCCCAGGATACACTTGGCTTTCTGGGCTCTGAGTGCACATTGCTGGATCATCTCCAGCCTCTCATCCATCAGAATCTCCAAGTCCTCAGTGGGGCTGCTCTCGATCTGCTCATCCCCCAGCCTGGATTGATGCTGGGGATTGCCTTGACGCAGGTGCAGCACCTTGTACTCTGGTCTTATTAAACTTCATGACGTTCCTATGGGTGACTTCTTGAGCTCGTCCTGGTCCCTCTGGATGGCATTCCGTCCTTCAGGAGTGTCAACCACACAACTCAGCTTGGTGTTGAGCTCATGCCATGACTTTGTGGTGGCCATCTTGTGCCATGGAGGTTCATATCCAGCACCTATGAGACCAGGGTATCAATCTGTTGATTTTGTGCTTCTGACATGTTATCTGTCACAGTGCTTTCTAGAACCCATTTCTGTGGACTGAACTGATTAAGTTGGAATTTTTTGTGTGTGTCTATAAACATCTGTCTCCCTAATCATCTGGAGGAGAGCGTTATGTGTATCAGACATATGTTTTCTTACTCTTAATCGTTGCAATGGTATCTTTAATTTACTTCAGAGTTCCTTTTCTCCTGGCAGGAAAGTTGAGAGTCTCTGTTATTGTCTTATCAAGTGGTGCTATAGCCAGGAGACAAATCAGCTCAAGGCAAGTTTTTGCTTGGTCAGCTTCCAGAACTTGTCTTTTGTAAGTGTAGGATAAGCACTTATCTGTAGTGTGTAAAAACCTCATTTGGAACTACTAAAATGTTAACATTGCTCATGTTTCACAATATCTAGGTTTTTTGTACTTTTTTCCAAGTCTTTGTTTAAAAACAAAGCCATTCCATGCTTGCTTGAAGATTTCAGAACTGTTTAATTAAATTTCATTTTTGCATAGCTAATTTGTTGTTTCAGCACAATACCAGTTGTCAGTTTGCTTTTGGTGTAGGGTGTAGGGTGAGCTGGGGAAGGAGACACAGCTACTAAATTAGTGTAAAATTTGGTATGTCTTCATGTGGCTATTGATTGCTGAAGAGTTCAACTCTTTATCCAGAGGTGGCATATATGCATTTTATGTGTATCAGGTAGATGTTGTTTCTAGGCACCTTTGAGGTTAACACAAGTCAAACTCAATTGCATGAGCCATTGTTAGTAATGACTAACATTGAGATTGATCCGTTTACAAAACTGCATTATTAGTTGTCTCTTGAATTTGGTTTATGCTAGGAGTTTAACTAAAATTGCTCATGCTGAAACACTCAAATATAAAAGTTCGTGGTTTGAGTTTTAAGAATTCGTATAGAGAAGGCTCCGTATGTGATAYGGATTTTTTTGAAATATATCACACATTATTAGCAGTCATAGCTTTCAAGACCTTTTGCCAAGCTAAATATTGATCACAGTTTCAGTAGTGTTAAATACTGAGAGGATGTGAGCGTCACGGCACCTTCCACTTTGATGCTGAGACCAGCTACAGAACACAGTGTTATTTATTTAGAGACTCTCCCCATCCTCTTCCCCAGATGCTCGCAATTGATGCTGGTGGCTGTGACCACAAAGCTTTCTTGGGCGGCAAAAAATGTTAAGCATTTAAAAAGATTTAAATACTTAATTTAAAACTGTATAACAGTGTGCTACATCATGTATCCAGTGGGCTAACGGAAGCTCTCTCTTGTTTGATTTCACATATGTAAGACACGGCACAGGTACTGGAAATCTGGTTTTAATGTGGTGACGTTCAGCTCTCTGGAACACTGCCATAAATGAATCCTCAGTGCTTTAATTTGCTGATGTCTCTAGATAAATACAGAAATGTGCATCTTGGTATATTCATGTCCCTACAGCAGGATCTTCCCAGAACTCCCCGGAGGCTCATGATGCTTCAGCTGAGGGTTCATGTTACACGTATTTCTGTAATGAGGTACAAACTTTGGAAATTAATAACTGGGATGTCGGGATGTAGCCAAAGTTAAAATTTGGCAGCATGCAGTTAAAATATGTATCTTTGATGTTCTTAATAGTTTCAGAATGGCTTTTTTGTGTGTGTGTGTGTGTAGTATGACTTCATACTTAATGTTTGAGCAGTGCTTTGAAGATTTGGAGATTAGGAGCACTGCTGAACTGCAAGGTTTTTTTTTTTTTAAATTGAGGATTAATGGTAATTAAAATCTGACAAGTGGCTACTCCACATGGTTAAAATACTTTGGTATTTTGAACATTAAATTTACAAGGCTGAGGGACTAGTGTGTTTTATTTAGGAGTTACTTCTATATCCTTTTCTAAGGAGTCGTTACGTACCTGAATATTTCTTACATACTAGTTTACTAAATCATGCTGCATGTAATTATTGACTTTTGTTCAGGGCATTAGAGTTTAGAAGTCTGTGGGGTTTTTCTTTTTGATACATCTTCTCCTTGTGAACGTAACCTTTCCTGGTTGGCCAGCTGGATTACTTACAYAACAGTAACAGTTGAAATGTGGTTTGGTTACTGTTAATTTGGTGTAGCAATGGCATAGCAGTGAAGGGTCTACTGGTGTTTATAAACAATTATAACTTGTACGAAGGAACAGTATCTTCTATTAGAGGAATAGTTGGATGGGAATTATAGATAGTGTTTGGAAAGTGAATCAGCATTGACTGAAAGATGCTTATACTGGTGTTCATTTAGATTTTTTTGGGATTTTTTTTACTATGTTATTTGGAAAAATTGGTATTTTTCCATGTATTGTGTTACTTGCATTATTTGTATTAACGCTTCCTACATTTATTTACAGACCAGTATAACTGCTCTGAATCTGTTCCGATGCTTCTTAAACATAACATCTTTTTGTTTCAGGAAATGTCTAGATACAAGTTAGTGCTCATTTTTATTGGGTATGTGTGGCTTATTCAGTATGAAATACTGGTTTGTGTATTCAATCAGGAGATGGCATGGATGTTTGTATAGTGGTCAGCTCTTCCTGCTGTATCTAGACTAGCAAATAAATGGAAATGACATTTTTAGTGTTGTAACCGATCTTATCACTAGAGAAATAGTTCTGCTTTACACTTGAAAGTCTGTTTTTAGTACTGAAACACAAGTTTCAGAGCACATTTCCCGCTTGGTCATATGGTGGTGTTTTGGTGGCCAGGTTTTTCAATCTGAGTTGAAAAGTCTGCTGTACAGAAGATTGGTACTTTATGTGCTAAATAAAACTGTCTGGAACAAAGAACAAAATGAAAACAAGAATCCTGTGTCATTGGATGCATCTAAGTGATTTCGGTAGCTAATGTGTTTTCCAGTGCAGTCATAAACACAAACTGCTGCAGTGCCCTAATGGGTGTGAAATTTGGAGTACTGAGTTCATGACCTTCTCTGCTCCCTTTCTCGGACTCTGTTAGAAAACAAGGTTGCAGGTAGACCCAAATCCGTGGGGTCTGTATCTCCCTGGATAATGTCTGCTGTGGTCTTCAGACTGGAGATCGAACACTGCGGACTTCTGTAATCACTTCATTGTGTATTGGGGTATTAGGTTAGCATTTAAGAATTTTGAACTCCTGGTTTTCTCCCTCTGAAAAATCATTGATACTCTGTGACAGCCCATGCTCATTTCATTTGCGGCTGCTTTCTGTGAGCAATTATCTTGAGAAACGCTGCAGTAAAATTGGCATCGTATCACAAATGCTCCTGGAATGAAATCAAACAGGCAAACAGTATTCACATTAACGGGGACAGACAATGTGCACAGAGAGCTCAAGAGAAAATAAGAAAAATGCTGGAAAAGGTGAAGCTTACAAGATTGTAAAGATGCTGAGAATAGTTATATAGTAGACAGAGAGCTCTCAGTGCTGTAATCTGGCAGGTTAGTTATGGATTCTGTGACTGTGGAAGATGGGACTTATGACAAATATATGATAAACCTTAACTTTACACTAAATGCAAGTTGAATATTGTTTATGTGCTGGCCCTGTGGTGCATTCATCTTCTACATGCAAGTGATTTCAAACTGGTGGTTGCTGTACTGCTTTCATCACTGTCAAATGTTGCTTCACTGCCCACTGATCTGAATTTCCTTACTGTTTTCCCATGAAATGAGATGTATATAACCAAAGTATGTCTTTGTATCTCTGCTCTGTAGACCTGTTTTAACAAATTGGATTAAATGGTGTGGCTGCAAAGGACTTGAGTGTCAGATGTGAATATGTATTGGACTGAAATGTTGTTTTCTACCCATGATTGAGAAGTTTCAATGCAAGTATATCTAGATGCAAGGGGAGGCACAAGTGAGTGATACTGTAAATAAACAAAGAATCAGTGGGTGTTAGTCCAATTTGATACTTACATCCAACTTAGTTGGAAAAAGGTATTTCTTTTCAGTTCTACCCTCTCTGCCCTGCCTCCGAGTAGGCTGCATATGAAGCTCGTTTTCCCGTTTTACCCCAAGAAGGCAGTGTATTTGTAAATAATTTCTATTCTAGTCTCCTTTTTCTTCCATTTAACCTGTATTGTGGTACTTTAATACATTAATGGTGTTTTACAAAATGTGACATTTGCTAGTCAACCAAGGAGAAAGCTAGGGACAAATCACGTTCGCAATGTGTAAGTATGAGCTTCCTTTTTTTTTTCCCCCTTCCCCTGTAGAATGTTCACTAAATACCAGTATTTATACAAAATCTGTTCTAAGGGTGGTTGAGATGAAATCTGTTAAACTAGTCTGTTTGCCAGCAAACGTTAAAGTGGTATTGCTTTAATGAAAACATAACCATCAGACATTTTCTGTTGCATTTTAAATGGATGGATTAGGGTTTAGTAAAATAAATGCCACTTATGCTGGGCAAAGCATAAGTTCTTTCAAGTCTATGTTTGTGATTAGTGTCTTACCTTATTGTAGTTCTTGTCGAGTATAAAACGTTATTTAAGTATAAAGTGTAGCTAGCAAATGACTGACTATTTTTGAGTGGTTTAGTTCATACTGTTCCAATTTACAATATCATCTCAAGAGAATTATTCATTGTAGAGTTCAGATTTAAGGAAGTGGGAATTATATTGTTAAAAATATTATGAGTAATCTGTGTGTCTTTTTTTTTCTTTGTTTTATCATTGATTTTTCTTGAATACCCTGTGACACACCATTCACAACATATAAATTGAGCTATCATCTGAAGTAAAACTGCAATGAGTTGTACTTTGGAAGGTTAATGCAATTGAAATTTGATGTGGTCTGCACCTTTTAAAAAATTCCTACCAGTTTCTGCATAGTTTTTAAAGGTGTTTTGTTAGGTTCTTGTGCACTGTTTCCCTCAAGAGGAGCCTTATTCAGCCTGCAAGATACTGTTAAAAGCTCACAGTTACAGCAACAAGCTAAAGTAAAAAAAATCAATATTTCATTTCAGAATGGTGTTTCAGAAAATTGGTTTAGAACTGCATTTTGATGGTTCATTTAAAGGTCTTTTTTTTTACTCCTAGAATATTAGGATATCTGTCTGTTCCTCAACCTCTATTAAAATTGCTGGTGCTTAAGCCAATAGCTCACTTGGTTTGCAGCTCTAATCTGTGCAACAAATTTAGAATTCCAGGTACATAGTTTGAGGACAAAAATAATGCATTGCATATTATGATTTTATTATTTTGTGTTCTAGGTTGTGTTAAAGATCATTAAACATTACCAAGAAGAAGGACAGGGGAATGAAGTGGTCCAAGGAGTGCTGCTGGGTCTTGTGGTGGATGACAGACTTGAAATCACAAATTGCTTCCCTTTCCCTCAGCATACAGAAGATGATGCAGACTTTGATGAAGGTAATAGTTACAGTTTTGCAAAACTTTAGGCTGAAAAGAAAAACTCTATGGGCTAAAAAGGACTTTCTTCCCTCGCAGTGAGCAGAAGCTGATACGTAGTCAGAGAGATTTTTTAATGTAGCTTGAGGTGTCAGCAGGTTAATCGCAGTGCCATCCTGAATATCCACCTTAAAGCTTGACTGGATAAGGAAAGTTATAGGAATGAATACTGTATTATATGGGCACACTTACTTTAGGATAATACTGTCCACACAGGAAGTTACATTAGTTTCCTGTCTATAACTCATATACGCTTTAAAGCTTTCAGTGGAAATGGCTGTGTGTATGTGTGCATACATACACATCTGGATGTAGCTGCACATAGATTGCCTCTCTGTGGATTTATTTGTACGTGTTAAGTACTCCTTGAAAGCCTGGAGACTAGAGCTTTGTAAGTTTTAAGAGGCTTTGGCTAACTTGAAGTCTGGGTGATCATTTTGCTTCTCCAAGTGAGCTAGAAAGCGGCATGGGTGGTTTCTGTCTGTCTCAGTGTTTTGTTGCTGGTCCTAGTGATGTTTTGTTACTGACACTGTAAGTTAATGTGATTGGCTTGACACAGAATGACATCAAATTTATAAAGTAAACTTAAAAGACTTACAATTCTAATCTTGGTATTATAAGTCTGTGTGTGTGTATTTAATAATAGTAGTGGAAAAACTTCATTAGGGTTTAAAGAGAGAGAGTCAGTTTAACTTCAAGAGTAACTAAAGAGGCAATAYAGTCAAAGTAGTTGCAGTTGATTGTGTCTATTTTGATAATTCAGTTTGAGCAAGATTGCTTAATCTGTAAGTATAAACTTCTTTTTCTTGCTCATAATGAGAATAGGTATTATTAAATTAATATTTTATCTTATAACAAAAGAATCTTGGACACTGCTTCTATAGCAGAGATAATTTTAAGACTTCTTTGCAACTTGGTAAGGTTTCTTAGCTGTTTATTGCTTCTTTTGTGGGATTGTACAGTTTGCTCTAAGAAAAAAAAAGTGCAAAACAAAAGGGAATCTTAATTGTCCTCCATTAGCATGGTGCTTGAGTCAGAACTATATTTGATTAAAGCCTAAAAAATGTTTTTTTAAAGATTCCTTCTCTTCTGGAGCTCTTCAAAGGATTGAAGTAACCAAAATTCTTAATTGGAGCCCATGCTTCAATTTTTTCTGTAGAAAATGGCTGAATTATTTTCATGTAGCTGGTAGGAGGGCAAGGAGTGAAACGAATTTCTTAGTCGGAGATGGATTCATCTCATTGTATCATGGCTCCCATGCTGAGCTGTAAACCTGTGATCTGGTATTCTGGGTTCAAGTGTTCCTGCGTGGGAGAAACTTCATTCCAAGAAAGTGATTTTTGGTACCAGTCTTTCTTTTTCCCTTTTTTAGCAAGTAGGCAATAATCCTGACATTAAGTAATATCCAAAGGCAAAGCTTCCCTCACCTGGACCCCTTAGCTTGTCAGCTTTCTGTTCCCATGCTGCGGGCACAGGAAACAGAGCAAACCGTACTGGAGTGGGCAGTGAACCTGATGCTGCCTCCAGCAGTGGCCACTGCTGCAGGCAGGTCGGGGGAGCTTGCCTGTGCTGAACCCTGTAAGCCAGTTCAGGGGACATTTCCTGTTAGTTTCCATCCTCCCTAGCCTCTACTGTATCGATAACAGAGATGTTGCCTCTCTATTCTTCTCAGTGAACTACAGTTAAATAGACTGAAGCATTTAGGAAATGCAAAGTGCTCATTTTCATTCTGCATTCGCTTTACTAGGGGTCTGTTCAGCCTTTTAACCTATGTGGTAGAGCCTAGGGAAGATGAAAATCTAAACAAAATGGCTCTTGATGTTGCCAGCTTGAGCCTTCGGTATCTTTTTAGGCTCCTCAGAATTGTCTTCTGTCTTGCCAATGCGAAAAACAATAATGTTTTATAAATACCCCTTGTTTGTTTTCCCTGGAGCTGTGTTTCCCTATGCAAGCATCTTGCCAGATTTTCAAAAGATTCTTCTTTTCTTCTAGATGCAGATAATTCAAGTAGAGAAATCTCTTGTTATGTGCCAGAACATTAAAATTCAGGTTGCTAAAAACCAAAGAAAACAAGGTACCTCTGTCCCTCTAAGACTTGTATATTACTTCAGTATCATAACTGGCTTTATATATTTGCACAAATTCAGGCCCAGAGATATCGAGGGAAAAAATAAGGGCCTTGGCACTTCAGTGCTGCTATCACACAGAATAATAATTAACATGCTCTTTTGTCAGGATGATGCTGTATTGTCTCCTTCCTTACTGTAGGCTTTRATGGCCTCGAGGTGATGGTTGTTAAGACAATTGAGCTTTTGTACAGGATGGTGATACTTGAGCAAACAAGCTGTTGGATAATTGGCAAGACACATTTAAGTGAATGTTTTCTTCTTTTAAACTGTGCAAATCTAATATAAAACACATTTTTGAGGGTGCTAAGAAAATATCCTTAAATTGAACTTGAAATAGGTATGCATGACATTTAAGAATCAGTTTGATAAAATGTATTTAAACTTGCTCACAACAACCATTTTTTCAGATATGCTTAGTTATGCTTTTGTTATGGTGCCGTTGTGTCTCTTGTTGCTAATGYGTGAGATAATATCAAAATTTGACTATTGCTGTTACAGAATTTCCTCAAAAATTAAATTTTTATTCAAAAAAACACATCCAAATTTGTTCTTTTACTGCAAGAACATTTTTTAAGTGCAGCTTGAATTGGACTATTTCTGAAACTACAGAAAATACGAGATCTTTTTAGCTTCAAGTAATTCTTATTGCAAATCTGGGGGGGCTGTCCATTTATGACTCCACAGGTGTTTTTCATCTTAGAAAGTTTCTCCTGCAGTGTTGTCTTCCTATGATTCTTTTTACAAAGTGTAATTTTTTTGGTAAGATTTCCTGTCAGGGAAGTCTTAAACACTTAGGTTGGCCTGCTGCAGCATGAGATTTTTAGTGGGGGTGAGAGGGTTCAACCCAGCTCTCTGTTAGAAATCTGTAGGTGAAGTTTAGTTGATGATGTGTGAGCTAATGGAGGAAAATTGCAGCACGGGTATGTTGTTGAGTCTTCAGCAAAAGATGCTTCARTGTGAACGTTTGATATTTTAAGGCTGTGCTTTAGGCTTTTGGTTAGGCATTTACTTTTCAGATAATTGTGTCTCGTTGTTGCTGGTGCACTTAAATCCTCATAGGCATTGACTTTATTTTTCAAAGCACTGATCTTTTAATTTTATGAAGACACTTTCAGTGATTTACACATACAACCCCTGTTCCTGTGCCCCCTACCTCCCTCCCCATGTCCTCTGCCRGATAGACACAACTCTTGTTTAGGGAAAATCAGATTTCTGCTGTAAGGATTTTTGGCTAAGGTACTTCTGTGAAATGATGCAGTCTTCCAGCTTATCTTTTTGAGGGTGGTTTTCTGAGAAGTGCTTTCATTTTAGGCCAAGCCTTTGTCTGAGCATAGTTTTGCTGTCTTTCAGTTAAGGTTTAGGAAAACCCTGATTTTCTGTATGTTCTTCCCGAGAAATAAATGTGTTTTTCTTGTCTATAAATTTCGTTTCTAAGCAACATGTTACGTTCAATCCTTTGTGCCTTATTGTTTTTATCTTCAGTCCTTTTCGCGCAGTAGYTTTTCTCCCCGTTTAAAGGAAATTTATATTCCTTTCCTGGAAATCCAACAGTTAAAAATGGCGTATACATCTTGTCATTCATTATAGATGTTGTGAGACCTTATTTTGAAACAGATTTATTTCAGTCTGATGTATTTTAGTAACATAGTTACAAAACCAAGATAGTAAATTAAGTCCTGTGGTAAATATGCCGATCAAAACTTTCAGACAGTTAGATAATTGTATATCAAAATAAGTTCTATATGGTTGTAACTTTTTCTTTTATAACCACAGAGTTTTCATTAGATTCCCTCTGAAATGCTGCAGAAGAAAAGCTGATGCTGCCTTCTCCTCTACTCCCAACATGATTTTTTCTTTGTTACTTGAGAAGGTTCATTTGTTTTCCAGTTTTCAGATTAGAAGTATGTAGATGATTAAAGAGTCTATTACCTTTATTTTTCTGTGCTGTAGGTTGTATTTAGTTGTATAATCAGTCAGTAATAGCTAGAAATAACATAGTGCAGCATTTCCACAAACGCACCATTTTTTTAGCCTCAAATGGATGCAGTTGCATGTGGACAAAGGTGTCATAGCTCATAAACAGTGCTTATTCAGGGTTTTACTTGGCCAGGGGCAGCAGCAGTTTGCACTGCTGAGCTGTACCTGCAGTGCTGCCAATATAGTCACCTGCAACATGTGGTCCTTGCAGAAGTAGAGGGCTTCAGGTAGAATCATAGAATTGTCAAGATTGGAAGAGAACTGCAAGATCATCAAGTCCAACCTTCAGCCCAGCAATACCACTGTAACCCCAAAACCACTAAACCACATCACCCAATGCCAGATCTAGATACCTCCAGGGATGGTGACTCCACCACCTCCCTGGCTAACCTATTGCAGTGTCTGACTTACCCTAACAGTGAAAAAAAATTTTCTAATACCTAATCTGCGTCTCTGCTGTGTTAGCTTAAGGCCATTTCCTCTTGTCCTCTCACTGCAGGCACGGGAAAAGACACCGGCCCCACCTCACTACTCCCTCCTTTCAGATGGTTGTAGAGAGTGATGAGGTCCCCTCTGAGCCTCCTCTTCTCGAGGCTAAACAAGCCCAGGTCCATCAGCTGTTCCTTTAAGACATAGTTTCTACACCTTTCACGGGCTTTGTTGTAGTAGGGTCCAATTGAACTATGTGAGGGTTGATTTCTTTTGCAAGTATTGCTGTAGAAGTACTGATGTCATCACAGCCCCCCAGCAGTGTTGATTCATCTCCTTTCTGTAAAGGCTTCTGTCAAGGCTAGATTTTGTCAGTTTTTCTTGTGTTATTCCCATTTTAAATCAAAGGTTTTATCATTGTATACATATCTTGTATTTCTATTCTATTGTTTCAGGACAGACCTTGAGCACACCGTAACTGTAACTGTGTTGTGAATAGGCAGATGCAATTTTAGCTGACTTTTTTTCCTTTTTTTGTTTGTTTGTGYAGGTTTATTCTCTTTAGGTGTAACAGTTGTAGCTCATATCTGTTGTCTTTTACTGTAAGAAAATGGAATGTTTATGAAATGAAGAAATCAGATTACATGAAATTTGAGTTTTATTTCACTTAGGACAGGAACAGATGACCCAAAAGCTCCTAAATCACAGCCTTGGTTCTGGCTCCAGTTGTAGTCCATTTATCTAAATTCCTCATCCGTGTTTTTCATAAGGCCTGTAGTAATTTAGGAAGAAAGCCATACTGTGTAAATGTTGACTTTTCAATTGCTAAGTGCTGGCAAAAGCCTGTCAGGTTTGTGCATGCATTTATGAAGTTTCGCTTTGTTCTCTGTGTAAAAAGGATATTGAATTTTAAGTTGGATATTTTTTCTTTATCATTTGGGTGTAATGAATGTGTTAAATAGTCCATAGACTCAATAAGGCTTAATTTATATAACAAATTCAGATGATTATGAGAGGGCGGATAGTCGGTTTTTAAACACTCAAAATAATCTCATCTGGTCTCTGATTTTTTTTTTTTTGTGGATTGCACTGATGTTAGAATGTTGGAATATGCTGATGGACAAAGGGGTCAGTTATTAATTGTGCTTAATTGTCATCTAATAAGATGTATCACATAATCAAGGTCCTTTAATAAAAGCACTAATCACACCTGAATTATTTTGTACTTTACCTGTCCCCAGTGCAAGCTCTTGATTTGTTTTCTAAAAGGAAGCAAATACTGACATGGTTTGTGTAATTGTGATGGTTCAGTGGAGTAGCAGGCATGCAGCATGTTAAACGTTTTGCCTGCGTTTTCATACTGTGCAGACTTACCTCTAATAACTGGAGATTTTTGTCTTTATTGGACAAGGAAGAAGAAATCCCTATAAAAGGCTGCTTTCCCGGGTGTGGGCCGGAGTGCTGTGGATGTGCAGTTGCGGGTACTTGTCTGTTTCAGATGCAGCAATGTTTGCCGAAGTGTTTTTGTAATCACAAGTGCAAAGAAAATTTGCCTTTAATTCTCTTCCCCAGGGCAGTCTGCGCGTGTCCCGCCGTCCGCGCGTCCTCTCCGTCCCGCCGTCCGCGCGTCCTCTCCGTCCCGCCGTCCGCGCGTCCTCTCCGTCCCCCCGTGCGCGCCCGTGTCCCCCCGTGCGCGCGCGGTCGCCGCGCGGCGCGGAGCCGCCGTCAGAGGGCGCTCGTGCTCAGCGCACGGCCCCAGCCGGGGCCACGTTCCCGGCCGTGAGCGCTGGGGCCTGCGGCAGCGCGGGGTGCACGGTGCCTTCATCTCATAAGGTGCACGGAATCTTTTATACAAACGAATTCAGAAAATATGTTACAAAGTGCATTGACTATCCCGACTCGGTGTTTTTTCTGTCTTAAATCAGCCTAAATGTGCCGTGTGCTATAAGGCTCGGTGTAGATGGGGAGAATTTGATTCAGAGACTTCGTGTGTGTGTATCTAAAAGCAGACAGGAGCTTGCTTGTTCTCCGGGTTTGCTTCTTTGCTTCCGAGTTCTACCACGCATAACTAAGAAAGAGGAGGTAGCCCTTGTGATGGAACTCCTCAGATTTATACTGCTGGACTGTGCAGACTTAAAAATTGCATRTCGACTATTCCTCTTCTGCAGTATTGCACTAACTGCCTGAAATGCTTTGTTTACTGCATTTCTGGATTTTCAAGTTGATTTTTACTATCGGGGAAATGCTTTAAAGTGGTAGGTTAATCCTTTTGTTCAACATGTAATTTTGTATCAAAAAAGAGAAATAATTTTGTAAGGTACTACGCATATTGAAGTTTTATTTAAATCAGTTCCACTGAAATTTTGCTGCAAAAGAAGTTAGTGTAATCTGATTTTTAAATGCAAAAGAAAACATATTTCATGGCATTTTTCCTTGAGTAATTTTAAACAGAAAAACCTAGCTTAAATTCTGTCATAGGTTGTTTGATTTTTTTCCCCCGTAATTCAGAACTGCAGGGGATATTATTATCATATTTAATAAACTTCCATACTGTACTTTACTGAAAATTGTGCTGAAGAATATTCACTTACTAAGCCTGAAAATGAAGTTAGAGAAGCATCTGTTTTAAGAGATAGGTAGTTTGATGTATGTAACCATTTTTTAGCAGCATTAGAATGAGCTGGGTGGTTGTATCCAGCTCAGCTATGGGTTGAAACATTGCATCATTTGCAAGATTTCACCTTGAAGCCAGGAGTTTTTGCTTCGTAGCTTGTGTTTTATTTTAGCTGTATTCTTTATGTAAAATCATGATATACAACAATTTAGTTTGTTATATGAGTACTTCATATAATTTTGTAAGACTTGCAGAAACTCGTTAATTTTTATATGATCAGCAATATGAAAGTCCTGTTTCTTTTACCTTCAATTTAGGTAAAATATTACAAATAAGCCGTTCTGAATTTGATTTTTTTTGTGCTAATATAATCATCTAAACTTTGACCAAAGACATAAATTAAGCAGAAGCAGATAACCAATTAAATAATAAAAGTGTGTGTGTGTGTATATATATTTTTTTTTTCAATATCTATTCTTGTGGCTACGTCTGTGTTCGAAGGAAGTAAACCTTCCAGAAGGAAGCCCAAACTGTGTGAAGACAACATTGTCAGTTCTGCTAAAAACTTTCAACTTCTTCCTCCTTGATTATTACTCCTTGGTCTTGGACAATGTGGTACAGGAGTGGCCGTTTCCATTGGACTGCCTGGATCACACTCTGTGCTTTTTGCATGTCTTACTTTGGYCTGTAGCATGTCCTTTCTTAAGGGACCAATTGTTTGTGGTCCTCATGGTCCCCCTTGGGCATACATTTGGACTCTACACTCATCTGTTCTTTTCCCAATGGGACTGGACCAAGAGGAAGAGAGAGTTCTTTTCACACCTTCTTATTACCTCTTTCCATTCCTCCTCCTTTCCTTTTTGCTAATGCAAGTATTTAGCCATTTCCTTTTCCAAAGAATGCTGTAATAAACTTGAAGGAGCTGAAGGAAAGCACAGCAAAATAAGCAAATCTCCTATTTTCTTTTCCGAGAGCCAAAATTAAGGAAATGCCTAYAGTTCAATTGAAAAGCAATTCAAATCAATACATCTGTGTGAAAAGTAATAGAAACTGATTGAAATAAGTAGTAGCAGTAAATTATGAAAAATCATTTTCATTCTTATTTCTTGTTCCATAGTGTTTTATGGATTTATCAACCGCGTAATCTGGAAAAATTATGTAGCATTATTCTGTAAGAAAATGTTCCATATTCAAGGTATACTACACAAGAAACCCAGGTTGCACCTCTTTTTTTCATARTGTTTACATTTATTTTATTGGTGGAAAGGCAGAGACTAGAAACTGGCCCAAGGTTCAGGACTGAATATTGAATTGAATACTTGAGGAACAGACTCGAAATCCATTTTGCTGGTGGGAAACCTACTGCAGCAGTGGAGATAAAGAGATACAAGAACTTTTTTCGTAAAAATTATACAACTTAAAAGATTTTCTAGAAAAATACTCATCTTTGATAGAAGAGAGAAAAATCCTTAGTAGAGTTTAAGTTTCTACTTTATTTTAGCATTAGTTGTTTATCATTAGTATGTGTTGTGAAATCCAGTGGTGCAGTCAAAAAATATGTGGAAAAACTGAGAAAGCTCAAACTGAGCAAATCTTGCTTATGTCTGTAGTTTGAAGGTAAGCCAGTGTATAGAACCTTAATATCAGCAAAATTTAAGAAAGTAAAACTTCTTTAAAGCTCTACTGAAGATGAGCAGGGTGTGCATRGTTGGACAGGTAATAGTGTATAGTAGTTTAAATTGATGTAATTCCTTATTGAGTGTGTCCACAAAATTATTGCAGATAAGACTCTCACTCATCTGACTTGAAAACATTAACTCTGTTTTGGTTTGTGGTGTGTCGGTCGATAAGTTGCTGTAGTAGCAGCTTGTCTTTTTTTTCACTGTGCTGAATACACAGTTGGATTTCTTTTATTGGATTACATGCTTCAGTATAGCGTAAATTCATACACTAGAAAAATATACATGAAAATAGGTTGTTTACTCTTCAGTAAAATACTTATATGTTTTTGTAAGTTTAGTGTGATGAATCCTCCATGCATATTTATAGCCAACATGCAGCAGTGTGGAGTTCTAGTCAGTAATAAAAACAGAAAGATTTCTTAAAACTTTTTTAGAAAACAAGACAGGCATGTTCTTTGTGTGATATATTTAGGTCGTCAGGGACATCTGCTAAGGATAATTTTTTAACACTTGCTAACAATCCTAATATAATATGGCCTATTCATCAGTCATATTGTTCCTGACTTGGCTAGTGTGGATTTTAGTGATTCCCGATGTGCATTTAGACTCTCTTAATTGCTAGTTTCTTGCTGTTCTATCTTATTGTTTTGTAGGACAATGCATAAGTGGGCACAGAATAATCAAAATGGTTTCCCTGGCCATATTAGGCACCTAACAAGAGATATATTTGCTGTGCAATGTGTGCGTGTTTTTGCAAGTAGAAGTCTTGTTGAAACAAAATAAGTCTTCCCAGGGAAGTAATTCAACAGGAATTGAACATGTTATTCAGTGTCTGTGTGTGTGAATATATGTATTTATATATGTGTGTGTAGATATATTTATATATAAAAATCTGATCTCTGTGGGATGTCTTGCAGATTTTATAGTGTTCTTTTATGCAGCAGAGAAATCGGAGCGGTGAGTTACGAAGAAACTACAGACACTGAACATCAGGATTTTGAAGTTCTCGATAAACTGTTAAATTGTGCCAGTTTTGTATCTTTGGTTGAGAACAAAAGCTTGTTCAGAGACATTTGCAGTACAGCTGAGATCTAATCTTTTAGGTTTTAATGAACTCAAAATTTCACTTAGCTGCAAGGCATTTGCCTCCTGAAGAGGTGCATGTAATGTTCCTGCAGCTTGCACACGTGAGGCAGATAGTGCTGGGCTTTGTTGTTTGAGGGGAGAGACGTTATGGTGGGGTTTAGGTTTTGGTATTAGTGAAACAGGAAAACTGACCAGATGAAGTTTGGCAAAATTACTGAAAGGGGTGTTTGCAATTTGACTTCCACATGTAGATGGAAATAAATTTTTTTTTGTTTCCGTCAGTATGTTCTTTTTTGGTTTTGGGTTTTTTTTTTCTCTTTACCGGTTTGTGTTGCTCTATACTGTGTTCTTTCCTACTGATAGAATAATAGCTGTTTAATGCTTTAGGATAATTGTTCTAATAATTAAGTGTTTTATCTTGATCTGTTTTCTGCCATTCTGAACCAGTTTGTGATAGTGAAAGAAAAAAAAGCTAGAAATTGTAGCTTTTGCAGCAGACTGGGTGAAGCTTTCTTTATAACTTACTCCAGGTGTTGAAGCTTGTTTAAAAGTAAGTGTTATCCCTSTGATCAATTTTGGGAAGAACAAAACAATTTTATTTGCTAGATTTGTTACTTTCATTTTTACTGAATTGTCTTAGCCAAGCACAGTAGATGATCTTTAAAATCCCGCATAGCTGCAAAACATGAAAATTGTTCGTTGTTGGTTTGTTGTTTTGTTTTGTTTTTCCCCAATTCTTTTAGTGATTTTTACTTCTGTTCTAACAAAGCACGTTTAGGAAGACTGGTTTGGACTATTAAAGCAGTGCCAATGATCAAGAATAAATCAGCCTGTGGCTGTGAAGTCAGTTGTTGAGTATAGTTGAAAGACCATAGACTACATAAATGTTGATTTCATTCAGAGTTTAAATCTGTAGCTGTATGGCTYAATTGAAGTATTTTACCGGACTTGATAGTTTTTCTCCACATTGAATTGTTGAAAATTTCATTCATCTATGCACTGTTGATTAAAACAGTTTGGCAGAAACTGTGTGTAAACTGCTTTACTTACAGTATATGTTCAGTTTACGCAGAGAACTGCTGATTTTCTGTAGCTGCAGCCTGGGAGAAAGAAATGAGGGAAGACCAAGAAGGGAACTGAAGACGCTCTTGTAAGGATGCAGTTTGGACACTGGGTGCCACTCCTGGTACACACTGAGGCTGGAAAACCTTTCTCACACAGTGGAACAACAAGCACTTGTAAAAATGGAGGTCTTTGTTACTCAGGAAATTCTGAAGGTCTTCGTCCCCTGAGCCTAGTGGTTCTTCTAGTTGAGAAACATTTTCCTCACTCCTACAAGGGGTAATTAAAGATATAAGGGCAGGATTTTTCTTTTTTTTTTTTTTTTGTTTTTTTTGTTATTTCAGTTCTACTGAGCATGATTTTCTAGACTTGATATGTTGCTGTCTAGTTACATACCTCCCATCATGTATAAAAAAGATGAGGGTGCAACACCTCGTGAACTAGACCAACCATGATAATTCTCCTCAAAAAAAAAAGAATAATTGCAAGACCAAAAAATGTGAATGAAATATCTGCCTGCAAGCCTGTATATATAATTCTTTTTTTGTTCTATCACGTGCTTGCTTTTTGGATTAGTTCAGTGTCAAATTCATTGGGTGGTGTGTTACTGATGGAAGACTAGAGGAAAGGACAATTGAGGATGGGTTTGGGATTGGTCAATTTACAGAAACTAGACTTGGAGGTGGTGATGGTTTCCAATAGGCACCAAGTGTTGAAGATATGAGGAATGCTGAGGAGATGGAATAAGGAGTGGGAGTAAGAAATGTTTAGATGTAAATTGGAATGAGGTTAGTGCTCCCACCCTGAAAGCTGTGTAGTTCTCAAACTAGGAAGCGTGACCTGATTTATGCTTTACTGTGCTCATGCCCAGAGGCGTCAGCTGGCTCTGGGTGTCCTGAACATTATACAAACACATACTTGCTCAAACATTTTAGAAACAGCACAGGAGTTTAGGTGTCCAGTTCTTAATGGCTTTCAGTGGAATATTGTTGGCATCTCTACCTGGCTAATTTGGAAACTGAAATTTCAGTTATAACTGAAAAGCAAGAGGGGCTTTGGAGGGCGAAATACCATAGCGTTTTAAAAATGTTAGACCTCTAAACCTGATTTCCATGCAAAAATTTTGTCTCTTTTGTATGAGAAGAAATTGAAATAGTGGGTCCGAAATTAAAATGTGCTTGGAGGGGAAGCAAGACACTACTTGAAATAATGAATGACAGGGTGAGGGATGAGGAAGCTCCTTGTAAAATTCTACTTTGCTGCAATGGTGTAGAATTAAAAACAAAAAGTCCCTCTATCCTCAAATGTAGAAATTTGAGCTGTTGGTTTTACTTTTTAAAATGACATTTGAAAAAAAGTTCCTGTTATTCACAGTGCTCCATTATATGATGCTTGACTGGATCTTCCAAGACATTTTTCTTGTAATGATGTTTCAAGTGAAAAATTAATTGATGTATTTGGATGTATAAAGCATAAAGTTAAAATGAAAAATAAATGTCAAATCAACTTTTTTCCTCTTTGCCTGCTTGCTTGCAGAGCTTATGGAAGTCTTTACCTTTAAAATTACTATAAGTACTTAGAATTTTTGACAGTGTTTTTACTTGAAACCTGCAGATTAAATCTCTTAAATTAGACATTAAATTTTTAATTTTTTTTTGACTTTCCAGGACAAACATATTGTCCCACAGAAAACTATAGCAAACATGAGTCATTTGGTATTCCTCTGTAATTAACTAAGCTTTATGTAGATGGTGAATAATACAAAGACACACTGGTTTCTGTGGCTTTGCCAACTGTGGCAAAATGCCTGATTTTAAAATAAGTATTTTTAAACTTTTTATTTTTAAATATTAGACCTTCTTATCAAAATGCACCAGATACATAAACAGAGCCAGAAATGAAAGAACTGGCACAAACCTTTTGTTGACACCTGGAAATCTGTTAAATGGGCCACTCGAAATAATGAGTATGGCATACGATAAGCTAGAGCCACCTGGGTTTTATTGGGCTATTTGATGCTTTGATCACAACTTTATTTAAAGAGGTGTCTGTTTACAGCATCAATGTTCCTTGTCATCGCTGTGATTTAGATTTTAATCTGACGCAATACAAAGAAGAATTGCAAAAATCAAGACAGTACTCAAACGGGAAACTGGTATGGGAGAGATGCTAGTTCAGTGTGTCAACCTGGGAACAAAAGCACCTGTTAAACAAGACCGGTAATCTGAAAGAGCAGTAGATGACTTTCAGCAGATCTGGGACACATCGTGCCATGGAGAGAGTGGTAATAACTCAGGCTTGCTGGGAGCAGACAGAGGAGTTTACTTGGAATGGGGCGCCGCCCTCTCAGATGGWGGGATCAGGGTAGATGTCAGTAAGGATGTGTGTATGTTGGTGTGGTGCAGCCATGTCTCTTAGGAGCTGGTATCACAGGGAGGCACAGCTGTAGGCTTTGTGCACAGCTCTGCAATGCACTTCTAGTCCAGCCTCTGGTTCCTAGCACAGCAGTTTGTGCAGTGTAGACATGCTCCTTAAGATTTCCCTTTGCCTTCTTTTGTTGCATTTAAATGGCACTTTACATGAAAGAAGGAGCACTTGGGTCTGGCCTCTGATCCTACTCATTCTTACTAATAAAGTAATAAAATCTGATCCATCTTAATAACTTGAATAGGGGAAAGATCTGTCTTTATTCTTTTTATTGATAAAATTTTGATGCAGACGTGAAATAAAGCCAACTCTATATAGAAGTGGTAACTTGTGTAGGTTGTAACTTTTTGAGGCTTTGTTGATGGGCAGAGGTAGGAGAGCTGCTTGTTTGGTGGCATCTGGGTACTTAGTTTGGTTGTGGGTACTTAAGCATATTATTCAGCCTTGAACAACACTGCTCTTCTTGCCGAGTTATCTGCTACTGAAAATTCCCTGTCCCCTGCTCCCCCTGTTCTTAGTATTACAGCTATGTAACAGCTAGTGTTTAATAGTAGTGGTGACAGTAGTTCTTAATTGAGATTCTGTATTTCTCTTGTGTCTTTTTGGTTTCTTCAGTGTAGACAGGGTGAAGGGACGTTTGATTAAGTCTCTATGAAGAAAAATGTTTTTGCCAAAGATTTTTTCCTGTGTCCTGGATGGTTGCAAGAAGAAGCAGTGGGTTTAACTTGCATCAAGGGTGAATCATGAGGAGAAATATTGCAAGAGTAGTGTACAGTAGGGCAGGTTGAGTGGAAGTCTGGGGAGACCGTGAGGGATACGTTAGCCAGATGTTTGCTACAAACAGTGTATAATAGGAGGAAACGGCTATCAGATGACTTTTAGCTCTGTCCCTATGATTTTGATATCCTATTTATCCTGAATTTGAAAGAGACTTTTAAATTACTGAAATTGATGCATTTCAACTACTGTAATTTGATCAACTTGTTTAGTAATGTTTTCCGTACACCCCGCTATATGTGGAAGTTTTCATTTGTGCAGGGGCTGATGTGAAGGTGGTTTGATTTCATTGAAAATACGTACGGTTATGAAATGGAAACCCAACATTTGCATGAAAACATCTCAACTGTTGTAGTTCAAGTATCTCAGGATAGTATAAAGAAGAAATAATATTTTACTTTTAATTGTTTGGCATTTTATTCGGTTGTATGTGTTGCAGTTTTTTCCTTTTTAACATAGAGGAAGGTAGTTGATGTGAACATGGTAAACATGGAGTAATGCCCCAATGTCTTTTAAGATCTGCTACTTTATAACATGAGAACAGGTAGTTTCAGTAGGAAATAGGGCAAATCCTCCCCATTTTTAAATGTTTGATTTTGGTTTTTGTTTTTTTTTTTTGTTTCCAAATTGCATACAAACATTAAACCTTCTTTATGTATACTTTATTGGAAAACCTATTTTTTTCTTTGATATTTTTTAGCAATTTTAGTGTAAATTTTAATGTTCATTAAATATATGTAACTGTTTAATTAGTCCACATTTTCAGAATAAATAACGTTTAATTATTAAGCTAAATTTTTTATTAAGTTTTACCACTGATTTTTTTGCATTCAAGGCAGTCCTGTAATATTTGTTGAAATGGCAGCAGGTGTGTATTTTCAGAGTGTACACATGCAATCTGTTCATAACCTCTTGCTTATTTTGCTTTTCCTTTCTTCAGAAGTTCTCAACATTGTGTCACTATGCTTTAACTCATTTCAAAGCTTAAGTGAACCTCTTCAAGCATATGTCCACAGGAGAGGCTTGGCTGACTTGTGTGGACTGAAGTCCTGCCACTCCTCCTGGTTGTGTTTCTGTGACCAGCCAAGCTCTGGCTGGTGTGTCCTTTGTGCGGCTGCGCTCTCCAGGCTGGGGTCCCGCTCGTGCGCTTTGCACCAGCAGTTGTTCCAGCCAGATCTGCAGCCAAGCCCTCGCTTGTACAGGTGGGAACTGGGAAGTGCCATCTAAATGGAGACAGTTGGTCACTGCCGRGGGCTATCTGGACCTAGCCTGTGTATTTAAGAGACTTTCAGCTCTCTGTCATCAATGGGTCTATTTCTATCTGCATCAGTTCTCAAATATGGTACTCTACTTAATGTTAAAAAGGTATTGGCCAAAAGAAGCAAATGTTACCGGTCAATTTTTGTATTAGAGTGTCAAAGCATAATATTGATATACACTCCCAATTCTCATTAACTCATTAGGTTAGCTAAAATAGTGATGCAACTTCCACCATACTTTTTATGAGTGTTTTAAGTATGGAAAATGTGTCGATAAAATTATTTGTTTATTGTAAACTTGAATAAAATTAGTGGTTGTTGCTTCTGAGAGCACACTTTTGGATAGGCCATTTTTAGAAAAGGTGCTGCTAATGTTCTGGGCTTTCAGCTCAAGTAGATTTTTTTGGTTTTATTTCCTGGTAAGGTATTGGAGATCCTTGCTCAGGTAAAGGCCTATCCCTGTGTTTTTGAAAATTACAGCTAACAGTTATGGTTAGTGTTACTGCAGCTCTCCAGGTCACAGGTTGCCAGGAGTGCCTCATTCCTCTCCCCGAGGCTGGGGCCAACAGTTCTTTTGCAGAAGGTGTGCTGTGGTTGAAGAGCTGTGTCACCAGGTGAAGTAGCTGCAGGAGGAAGCGAATAGGCTATGTGGTATTTCAACAAAGGAGTGAGAGACTGACCAGTTGTTTTCAGAGCCACTAGAGCCTCAAGACTCTTGGGAGTCTTAAACCTCTGTTGTAGAGGAGAAGCAGGTGGATTCAGAACCCTGCAGGGTAATTAGTCAAAGGACTGCTCACCAAGGGTCTGTTAAAAATGAAGGCTGGAAGCAGGTCACTGCACACAGCAGGAGGAAGGTTCCTCCTCCTCAGAATTTGACAAGTAGGACTGGCACCTTCTACAAAGGTGTGAGGTTCTGCAACTAGAAGGCCAGGCAACTGATGAGGTGGACAAAGGTCTTCCTGGGATAGTGGGGCTTCCTAAAGCAACGCCACCTGTACCCCGCATCACAACCTCCTCTGTTAACAGAAGAAGTAGGGTTGTAATAGGAGACTCCCTTCTAAGGGGAATGGAGGGCCCAATGTACAGAGCGGACCCAACTCACAGGGACATCTGCTGTCTCCCAGGGGATTGGGTAAGGGACATTACTGGAAAACTGTCCAGTCTAGTAAGGCCCTCTGATTACTATTCACATTGGTTGCTCAAGCTGGCAGTGACAAAATAACAGAGAAGTCTGAGGGCAGTCAAAAGAGTCTTCAGGGCCCTGGGGTGATTGGTAGAAGGATCAGGAGCACAGGTAGAGATTTCCTTGATCCTTCTGGTAACAAGGAATAATATTGATAGGAATAGGCAGATCCATCAGATCAATGAGTGGCTCTGAGGTTGGTGTCAGTGAAAAAATGTTGGCATTTTTGACCATGGAATGATCTGCTCAACACCCAGTCTAAAACCTGACAATGCATCTGTCTCAAAGGGGAAAAAGTGCACTAGCATAGGAGCCAGCAGGGCTCATTGATAGAGCTTTGAACTTAGAAGGGGGAAAGAGACAAACCCAGGCTCGCCAGCGATGAGTGACGGGACTGTGTGCCAAAACTTGAGGAAACAAGTACTAATGGATCCCCCAATCTGCTATACCAGGTGTTGGCTATGGCTACAACATACCACACCTGAAATGTTTCTACACGAATGCATGCAGCATGAGGAACAAACAAGAGGAGCTTGAAGCTTTGGCCCAATCCCAGAGATATGACATCACTGGCAGAAGTGAAACCTGGTGGGATGAGCCCTGTGACTGAAGTGCCCTGTTGGATGGTTACTGGCTCTTCAGGAGGGATAGGCAGGGCAGAAGAGGCTGGGGGTGGCATTGTATGTAATAGAGGGGTTGGAATGTATGGAGCTCACAGTTGGCAATGGCACAGTTGAGAGTCTCAGGGTGAGAATCAAGAGGCAAACAAATAATGCAGATGTCATTGTGGGAGTCTGCTATGGATCTCCCAGCCAGGACGATGATGCTGATGAATTTATGCTTTGAGGAACTAAGGGCCAATTCCAAGTCAACTGCCCTCATCCTTATGRAGGACTTCAATTTTTCAGAAATTAACTGGGAGCATCACACAGCTGGTGCAACCCGGGCCAGAAGATTCCTAAAATACATGCATGACAACTTTATGGAACAGGTCCTAAGGCAGCAGCTGGCTGGGAAAGATTCCCTCCTTGATCTGCTTCTTCAACRGAGTGGATCTCATGAGTGGAGATTGGTGGCTGTCTTGGCCACATTGACCACAAGGGGGATCAAGTTTAAAATCTCTGTTGATGGGAGGAAAGGTGCCAGCAAAACCTCAGCTCTGGACATGAGGAGAGCAGACTTCAGGCTGCTCAGGGAACTAGTGAGTAAGGTCCCCTCGGAAAATATTTTTGCGGCTGCTGTGGTCCATCAGTGCTGGTCACTTCTTAAATGTCACCTCCTAAGGGCGCAGGAGCAGCAATTCCCGAATGTCAGAAGTCAAGCAGGTGATCTCAGTTTGGCTGAGCAAGGATCTTCTCTTGGAAATAAGGCAAAAAAGGAAGATGTATGCCTAGTGGAAGCAAGGTCAAGTGACATGGGAAGAATACAGAGATGCTGCTTGCTGTAAGGAGAGAATTTGCACGGCCAAAGCTCAGTTGGAGTTGAAGCTGGGCAGAACTGTGGGGCACAATAAAGAGTTTTTTCAAATCTGTCTGGGGACTGTCACCTCACAAACAGGGACAGAGACAATGCAGAGATGTTTAACGCATTCTTTGCCTCTGTCTTCAACATGGAGGAGGGACCAAGGAATGCCCTGAGCTGGAGGACCATGACTGAGAGAATGATCAAGTCCTAGTCGACCCTGAAATTGTGTGGGATCTGCTSCTCCAGCTGGATCCCTACAAATCTTTGGGGCCTAGTGAAATTCATCTGACGATCCTCAAAAAGCTAGGTGATGCTGTCACAGAACCTCTCTGGATTTTTGAGGGGTCCTGAGAATCTGGAGAGGTCCCATCTGACTGGAAGCTGGTGAACGATGTCCCAATACTCAAGAAGGACAAGAAGGAGGACCCCAGAAACTACGGGCCTGTCAGTCTCACTTCAGTGCCTGATAAAGTTAAGGAAAATATTATTCTGAGAGGTACTGAAAAACACCTGGAAGACAATGCAGTCATCGGTTCCAGCCAGCATGGCTTCACGAGAGGAAAGTCCTGGTATCAAACCTGATTTGCTTTCATGTCAAGGTAACCCACCTGGTTGATCAAGGGGAGCCAGTTGCTGTAATCTTTTTGTATTCCTGTAAAGCTTTTGATACTGTCTCTCACAGGATCCTTCTGGACAAAATGTCATACCGCAGCTGGATAAATACATCATGTGAAGGGTGAGCAGCTGGCTCCTGGGTCTGGCACAAAGGGTTATCTAGTAAATGGGGTGACATCAGACTGGGAACCTGTCACTAGTGGGGTTCTGCAGGGCTTCATGTTAGGCCCTATGCTCTTCAACATCTTCATAAATCACTTGGATGCAGGACTGAAAGGGATACTGAGCAAGTTCACAGATGATACAAAACTGGGAGAAGCTGTTGACTCCCTTGTGTGCAGGGACGCCCTGCAGAGAGACCTCGACAGAATGGAGGGTTGGGCAGTCACCAACTGAAGTTCAACAAGAAAGAGTGCCAGATTCTGCACCTGGGATGGGGCAGCCCTGGATGTGTGGGCAGACTGGCGAATGAGAGGCTGGAGAGCAGCACTGTGGAAAAGGACCTGGGCGTCCTGGTCAATGGCAAGCTGAGCATGAATCAGCAGTGCCCTGGCAGCCAGGAGGACCAACCGTGTCCTGGGGGCATCAGGCACTGCATCGCCAGCCGGGCAAGGGAGGGGATTGTCCCGCTCTGCTCTGGGGCAGCCTTACCTCGAGTCCTGGGAGTAGTTTTGGGTGACACAATATAAGAAAGGTATTAATCTATTAGAGAGCATCTGGAGGAGGACAACAAAGATGTTGAAAGGCCTTGGGGAGAAGCTCTGTGAGGGGTGGCTGAGGTCGCTTGGTCTGTTCAGCCTGGAGAAGAGGAGGCTGAGGGGAGACCTCATTGCAATCTACAGCTTCCTCATGGGGGAAGAGGAGGGGCAGACCCTGATCTCTTCTCTGTAGTGACCGGTGGCAGGACCCAAGAGAATGGCCTGAAGTTCTGTCAGGGGAGGTTTAGGTTGGATATCAGGAAAAAAGTTCTTCACCCAGAGGGTGGCTGGGCACTGGAACAGGCTCCCCAGGGCAGTGGTCACAGCACTGACAGAGTTCAAGAAGCGTTTGGATAATGCTCTCAGGCACGTGGTGTGGCTCTTGGAGATGTGCTGTGCAGGGCCAGGACTTGGACTGGATGATCCTTGTGGGTCCCATCCAACTCAGCTTATTCTGTAATTCTTTAAAGTGGTAAAATAATATAACTTCCAGTCTCATCAAAGATCACTGTCATGTCTTGATAAGCACAAGGTCACCATTCTGGTTTTATCAAGATGTGGCTAAAAGCGATAAAAGAACTGTGGACATGGATGAGTAACTAGAAGTTTCATGAAATTTATTTACTAATGCTGAATGTGTTTTGTCTATATATCCATTCAAACTCCTAAGAGTTAACACCACACTGCCCCCCCCCTTTTGTTATGTAGAAATAGAACTAGTGTAGCATGACATGAAGAACATAATTGATCAGGTGTTTTTAAACACATCATCAGTCTTTTAATTTAAAAAGTATTAACTATTTAGAAATGCTGTTGTATTTTTCTTCCCAGAATGCTTTTCTCGTGTCAGAACTTTTGTAAAGGTATATTTGTGCTTCTTTTTGTCTCTGAAGAAGAGAGGTGTATAGTGCACTGAACATCTTTTGTTCAACATTTTGTCTAGAAGAGAGGTGTATAGTGCACTGAACATCTATAAAATGCTATTGCTGTTGGCTCTGTGAAAAGGGAAAATTACTCAAAAGAGACTTGGAAGAAAAGAATGGAAAGGGACCTTAGTTTCAGGCGTGGGGAACTGCAAAACACTTCGGAGCTGTGGAAGGAAAAAAAAAGACTTTGTTTATACTAGTAAATCATAACTCGAAGCTGTAGTGAATGCAAGACTAAAGTGGATTTAGCCAGTGCTGTGTAACTTTGATCATCATTATGGTTTGTTTTGCATTTCCTTCATACTGTCCCGGGCTGTCTTTGAATTGGCTTTGTTGTCATCATGTCATCCACACGTGCAGACTCCAAAACTGCTGCTCTTCTGTCCTATCCGGAACCTTGCAAATGCTGTATTTTCTTTAGCTTTCTAAAGTGTTTTGCATCTTACTCCATCTTTTTGTGTGTAATATCGCTCTATGGTAAATAAATTTTTGCTGTCGCCTCCTTTTTAAAGTCTCTCCCATTCCCCATCCGGATTATGGCATTAGGGTTACAGTTGATTTACAATTCTCTTCGTCTCTTGCCTTGATCTTTTTCTTTCCTTCCCCCAGCTTGTCCTGTTAACATAGAACAGATCTGCCCTTGCTTGCACTGCTGCTCTTTTTCCCCTGCACTTCCTGCTTGGAAACCTTTTTTCTACTTGATCTTATGACCTGCAGACCAGGCTGATAAAAGCACTATCTCTTTGCTACCTCTGCTGGATCCATATCACCAGTGATCATGAATGTGAATTTTCCAGTGTTCATGTTACTGCCTATTCCAAACTTATAATTGTTTTATTAATTAGAAGGAAGTCTTCATCCAATACATTATTTTAATAACATTATGATGAATGAAGTGTAAGCATTCTAACTGGTTATAGAACCAATGCATGTTCTCAAAAATATGCAATTAAAAGTTAAACTTGCAAAGGTGGCTGGTGGTCCTTTTGCTGCTTCCACACTACAGCTTTTATGCTCATTAGATGGTATCTAGCAACATATGTTACATGCAGCTGACAGAAGTATCATGGATCTTGTGGTACTGCAGCCAAAAACACAAAGTCTTTGCAGCTCACAGGCTGTGAACTGGGCARTCTACCTGAAGCTGCAGATGTCTTGAACCAAATGCCCTGTTTTATGTAGGAAAGTGTAGGTAGCTGAACCACAAAAGTCCACTGTGTCTAGGATGTCTGCTGCAGGGAACCGAGCCAACGTATGTAGTAGAGAGTTTTAATGGTTGTAAAGCTGCCAACACTAGGTAAAAGGTGGGATAAGAGAATGATTTGTACATGGAGTGTGAGATTAATACCCTGCACTTGCATAGCAGCTTTCATTTGACGATCTTGGCATGCTTTATGATCAGTTAATTGCCTCATAACCTTTCTGTGAGGTAAAAGCTATCACTAGTTTACAGTTAAAGAAGCTGATGCATAGAAGAATTGAAGTAACTTCCTTGGGATGCGTGGGTAGTTGTGGGAGAAACGTTTGAAGTTTGTCTCATGCTCATTTTGGAATGTCTAACATCAGGACAAAAGGCAATAATTGATTCTTGCTCTTTTTGTTCCTCCAACTCTTCCATTGTGTGGGTTCCTCTCCTGTGTTTTTTTTTTTCCCTGTGGTCCTTTGAACTGTGGTCTTACAGGTGGCAGCGGTAGGGAACTGTTGAAAAGGGAAATGAAGTGCTCTTTTAACTGAGTTATAAGCACTGCAAATTGTCCGTTTCTTAGATGCTGAAGAGCAGAATTTTACCTTGAAAATAGTTGAAGTCTTGACTTTCTTCCCACTCTTCTCAACGTACAGGTGTCATAAAGCTTCTTCCCATGTTCCCTTTTGTTCTTGTCACTTGGAGAAATCATAAGCCAGTAATCCTATAGTGCCTGAGTTGCCATGCTCAAAGTTAAATATGTGTATTGCTGGTGGTGGTCTGGCAATTCTGGGTGATCTAGAAGGTAACTAACAATGCTCCCATGAAGGCATGGCTTTGTCCCCATTACAATTAGTGATCATTAAGTAAAATTGCATTTCTCTTTTAGTGTATGAACACACCTGTCTGTTGCCGAAAGAAGATTTCCAGGTAGTTTTTTCCTATTGGCCTTTTTGGCTATTTTTTATTGTTTTAACCATGTCTGTGTAAAATTCCTGCTTGTCCATACTGGTAAGGAAAACAGGAATAAGTAGAAGTTAATATGTCCTGGGAAAGGATACGTCAAGTAATTGGTTGAAGAGGCATATGAAAATTAAATTTGTGTTTTGTGGAAACTACTACAGGCTGCATCCTTTGTAGTAGTATATGTAAAAAGCTATCTTCTTAAGGTCGAGAAGTACTTCTGAATTTTTTTGAACTATGACAATTTATATTCTGGTTTGAAGTATGCAAGGATAAAAATGGACATTGCATACATACCTCCCAGCATCATGAAACATGATTTCCATGTTACATGCACCAGTTCTTATTAGTAGTGACTTTCTTTTGGTTTTAAGACCCTGAACAGTCAAAGGTGGCAACAAAAAGCTGGTATTAGTCATGGGCTCAGTAAGCAGAACACATTTTTTGACCTCAACTTTGTAGAAGAAGAAGAAGAAAGTAAACGRGATTTTCTCTTAAGGTAGTGTGGACTTGACAAAACTGGTAATTGGTTTTAATCTTTCATTTCAGCTGCTTTGCCTCACAAGATGAAGTATTTTTTTTTCTTCTTTTTAATAGGCCACAGTGCAGCTCATGCTGCCAGGCAAAATAGTAAGGTCAAGCATTCAAGATAGACAAAATTTTTTTTACTTAGATTTTTTTTTTTACTCCAAACCTGCTGTTTGTGTTTTATTTCTGATCTGCATCTCATTTAGCAAAGCCATACAGTATTTCTTCCTTACAATAAGAGCAACTAGAGCTGAACATAATTTAAATAGTTTCTTAAAGAGAAATATTTTGAAACAGATGTACAAAGTTTGTCTCCTGTAACAAAGACAATTTTAGAACTTTTTAGATGGCACAAGGGTCATTGCTGTGATGAGAAAGGTAATGGATTGTTTCCAGGGAGAAGACTTAGAATCACAGAATCATCATGGTTGGAAAAGACCTCCAAGATRATCGAGTCAAGCCTTTGACCAAACACCACCATGTCAACTAAACCATAGCACGTAGTGCCACATCCAGGCTTTCCTTGAACACTTCCAGGGATAGTGACTCCGTCACTTTCCTGGGAAGCCTATTCCAATGCCTGACCACCTTTTCAGTGAAGAAATTCTTCCTGATGTCCAACCCGAACCTTCTGTGGTACAGATTGAGGCCATTTCCTCTTGTCCTGTTGCTTGTTGCCTGTGAGGAGAACTTGTCGTTTGGACTTAAAACTGCTAAGTTCAGAGGTTTTGAGCTAAGTGCAGCTGCTGATGCTGTTTTTAAAAACCATAGAATCACAGAATGGCCTGGGGTGGAAGGCACATTGAAGATCAYCTAGTTCCAACCCCTCTGTTGTGGAAAATGATTCTGTGAAACTCCTGCAATGTATGCATACATGTAACATTAAACAGCTCAATCTAGTTCATCATCCAACTCCAAGCAAGTTGATTAGGGTCACAATTTGTATGTTACAAATACATACTGGTAAGTGTTCAGAGTAGCATGGTAGAGAGTGGAGCAGAATTAGTCCCTTGTCTTGTAAGAATACCTGCAAACCCTCCATTTGCACACCGCGGCTATTCTAGTGTTTGGTGCTTGTTCTGCATTTGCGATGTAATTAAAGAGCAGACATTATTGGAGTGAGTACCTGTTGCTGTAGCCTAGGTAAAGTTATAGTTGTCCCGAAGAAAAGCAAACCCCTTTGGTTGGTTTTCTCTTCTATGTAGTACAAAATACGTGGTGCTCTGGGTGTTTTACTCATTTCTGTGCTCTTCCTGCATGGAGTTTCTCTCTCACCTGACTTGCATGCGTTTTTCATTGTGGAAATGGTACTGATGCATCACCCATTTTCAGTGCTCGGTTCATTTGTCACACAGAAGAGAACTGACTCTGCTGGCCATAAAATTTGTTTTATTGCCAATACATTTAAACACTTTTGATTAACTTTTATTRGGGCCGTTTTATTAAATTTGATGCCTGTGAATATCATGCTGAGGTAAAGATTGCTACTTCAGATGCCACAAATTTTATTAAATTGTTATCTGAGAGCATGGTGGTTCTTTGTTCCTGGCCTGGACA